>JAWNPA010000012.1:10600000-11805000 GCA_035045345.1 Drosophila hamatofila
TCTAAGTCGATGTGCCGGCAGGGCGAATCGCATTTATATAGATTTTCCTCTTAGTGAGTTTGGAAAATGTAGTTGCCGAGTGTAATTGACTTGAAAGCAAACAATTTATGATGACCTAAGCCAAACAAAGGCAGCGAATACCCAGAAAAGGGTGCGGTAATCAAAGGAATTGGCCAACAGATTGAGCCAAACGGATAACGGCCCAGCCAGCGCGCCAAGACCTAAAAACTGATGACGTTGTTATTGTTGTTGTTGTTGTTGTTGGCCAATGATGATGCTGATGCTGATGCTGATAATGTACTCGATGAACGATAGAGCACGCCGAGTGCAGTGGAAATGGAAGTGGAAGTGGAAGTGGAAGGGGCAGGAGTCAGTGCTAAAACCCACGCAAAACTAATGTGAAAGTCAAAGAGAAAGAGAGAGGTAGAGAGGGAGACAGAGCTAGGTGGAATGATGACTGGCGCGAGCTGCAATGTTGACCTTTGAAGCGACTCTCGGCAAACATCTTTATGCTGACTCGAGAGCAATAAATAGCAGCAAAGAATTCAAGTGGAAAAGCATTGCAAATAAATACGAAATATCTAGTGGATAAATATTATTTGTGGCGATAACTATGAGCGGATACTAGGCCAGCCAAGGCACAGCTAGGCTCGACCAAGCCAGGCCAGAAACAAAGGCCATGGCATAGCTGTTTCGCCCAACTGGGTCAGCAAGTCAAGGACCCAGTTAAAGAGCGCTCCAGGGAATCGCACACCCAGCTCATCTCTGCATATTTTCCATTTATGGCACTCGGAACTCCAATTTCAGCTCCAACTTCAACTCTAAATCGAACTGGAACTCAAATTATGGACAGTAGCAAATAAGTGCATGAATCTTGGCTCGACTACGCATCAAACTGCAAATCAATGTGGGGATGACTTGACATTTCGGACTCTAGCGAGGTAGTTGACTTATCGACAAGGCAGCTACAGTCCTATCATGACTCGTTCATGTCGAGAACTTTTCGCTAGCTGTTGCCTCTGCCTCTCGCCGTTTTAGTTTCAGCTGACTCACTTATGTAATAGCAAAATTGGCATAAACATATGTATTAGAGCGTCGCGACGACAGTGCAACAAATGGCAACCTCTCCTCGTCCCGACTCCGACTACCCCAAGCCTGATTTTGCCTGCGCTCGTACTAGGAAACTTCCAAGAAGTGCCTTGTCACCAAGGGTTAAAAGCAAAGTAAAAACATATTCAAGTTTTTAGTTGAGGCAGTTTTAATAGAGCTAACACAACTTTTGCCGAGTTTTTAGCTCAGCAAAAGTTTTTATATTTTATGTATAGAAAGAAATGGAAGTTGTCAAGTCAACTAAAGTATATAATTAATATCTATATAATGGAATATTTCTATATATTTTTAATATCAGAGAACTAGCAACTGTTGTATTCTATTAACTATTCACTTTTTTACTGCTTGAAAAAACTTATCAGTATCAATATCTATTGAACTGTTCAAATATAATATATAAATATATAAAGTAGCATAAAATGACTAAAAAAAAAAAAAACAAAAATTAAAATAAGAAAAATTATAATTAATAATATAAATAATTTTAAATAAATATATAAATATATAAATATATAAAGTTCAAAGTTTGCTGACTAAAAAAATTTTTTTTTTAAATAAATAAATTTAATAATATAAATTTTATAAATAATTATCAATTATATAAAATATATTTAGTACATACTATATATATTTTTTTAAATCAATGAACTATAAACTGTTTAAAAAAATACTTTCCTTTTAATTTACTGCTCCGAAAAGCTAAAGAAAGTTCAGTGTCATATATCTTTTAAAATTTTTGAATTTTTTAGCCTTGGAAATTAAAAACTATTCTGCGAAATTTACAGATTTCGATAAATTTAATATATATTCGAATATGAAAATACTATTTCCAATTATTTTATTACAATAGCTGCTTAAGTTTTTGATATTATTCTGCTGTCTAAGTATTTTATAAGTTTTGCCATTTGACCAATTATTATTTGGACATACCTGAAAATTTTCAGTTTCTTTCGAATTCCATGTGAATATTCAGACGTAATGAATTGAAGAAAATATAGTTGCCTTACCAAAAATTTTGAAAGCAGACCCACAAAAGTCGATTCGCTTGCCTCAAGCGAGTTGATTTTGTAAGCAAACCAGCGAACATATTGAAGCATGCAATTAGGAATTTATAAAATTATTTTGTACAGAAGTATGGCAAGAATCTGGCTTCAATGTGAAACTATAAACAACAAAATATGTCGAAGCATATTTCTTTTATTGGAATTTTTCATTCGCTTTGTCTCTGGCTCATTATTCTTTTCTTTCCTTCATCTTTAAGCCTGCACAGGGAATATTCTCTTATACACATGCACATCTTGCTTTGCAGTCTTCTCTTAGTATTCTCTTTACACATATGTACACGTCTCTTTTCAGACACTTATCTCTCACTATTGCTTTGCCAGTTTCAAATTAGAAGACGCCCCTCAAGGATAAGCGCCCCGAATTCTAGCTGTGAGCTTTGACAGCATTTGCAGCCATATCTTTGGCTATCCGATGGCCCAACTATTAAGTCCACATTAATTACGTGCATCTTACAGGGCTGTATATGAGAGCGATACACTAAGACTACACCATGGCCGAGACAGCGAACCAGGCTAATCAGCTCTAATGCCGCCCAGCGCCCAATTCGCTTGTCAAAAGTTTTCAATGCATTGTGTGGATGGACATCATTAAGACCACACCGCAGAGTGGCTGCTCGTATGCTGCTCGTATGGAGAGCTTAAGCATTGGCCAGCTAATAACTGCCAAGAGCAGCGGCGTGGCCAGCGGCGCTGAGAGGGGCAGCTGCTGCGTAGCGCCACTTAAGTGAAGACGCTGTGCGTCAGAGTCCACGCTGGAAGCAGTCAGCGGCGCTCCTTCTCCATCTGCGTCTTGGGCTCTGCTTGTTAGCTGTCAAACTCGAAAATTTGCAATGACAGCAAACATTGGAGCCAGAGCCAGATAAGCAGCGGCGAAATGAACACAAACTAAAAACTCATTGTCAGGCGCTGTCTGCGGCAACGAGGAGCCATGGCGAAGCCAAGCCAAGCCAAGCCAAGGCAAGGCAAGCAGGAGCAGGAGCAGGAGGAGGAGCAGGAGCAGCGGCAACCCGATCCGCATTGGGGGTGCGTTGCTGCATAATAAACTCAACTGCAACGCAACGTTGCCACAGCAGAGAGGCAGCCTCTCTCACTCTCTCTCCCTCTCTCCCTCTCTCTACCTCTGAGGCAGGGTCAAAACCAGGCTGGAACAATAGGGCGCCAGTTAGTTGTTGCTGAGACTGCGACTGAGACTGCGACTGCGACTGCGGCTGTGGCTACGGCTGCTGCGTGGCCCGTGGCCAGTTTGGCGGCAACTGCCGCAGCGCAAAGAAACAATAAACACACGAAAATAATGTAATGAGTGGCAGCAATGGGACAAGTGCAGCTTACGCCGTGGAGTACGACGACAGTGGAGCAAAATGCATTAAATGCTTATAAAAGAATTGATTGAACTTTGAAAAGATAACTGCAAAGAGAGATGGAGATGTGTTAGGGTTAAGCTTTAAATTATGTAAAAAGGTAATTAAGATCTTTAACTTCTATTTAGCGATGTGAGGCTGGTAAATTACTGTTTCTTCGATTTGTATATATCTTCTTTTTCGGAAGTGTATTGATTTGGGTCATCGATTTGTACTATGCACTGATTTTGAGTGGCCTTAGAAGTTTTAAAAATATGCACATGATGCCGACAAAAGAAATCTTAAACTTTAAATTTATTTTGCGATTTTAGACTTCAATATACTTTTTAAAGCGTAAGAATTAGAACTGTTAAAACCATCGCTGGCACCATCGTTAGCACCGATGTATATTCATTTCGGTGATAGATTGATGAATTTCATTTACTGTTGATATATCATCTCATTTACCGGAAACTATAACGAGGTTTATAAGATTGGCAGATAATTTTCAATACTCATATTCATGATACATGCCTTATTGTTGAACTTATTTTCAGATTAATACAAATTCATTTAATTTTCTCCCTCATTATGCATTCAAATATTTGTGACTAATTAAAAAAAATATATACGTCGTATTTGTTTTCACAACTATTTATTGTTATTTTATTTAATTTTAATTATTAGTAATTTTTATTTTTATTAATAATAGTACTTAAATAGTGATACATAGTTTTTAAAACTGGTTAAAAATTCAATTTTACTCTTTCATTGAGAAGCTTACAAGTTTTGCCAACTGTTAAGTCGATTGACGGAACCATCGATAGTATATTGATACTATCTATAATCGAATCCACCGGTTGAAAGCATCGTTGAAAGAAGCCATCGACTGGAGCCACTTTCGATAGTTTTGCAGCTTTAGAAAAACAGCAGTAGAAGAACAACAATTAAACGCCATTCAATAATGTTGTCATTATAATATAATTATATATATATATTATATATTATTCTTGTTACATAGATATTTCTTATTTTATTGAGAAAATATAGTAACAAAGATTCTGTCAGAGACTTGTTTGTTAACTACATTGATTATAATAGTGAGAACTGCAATCTCCAGTTTCTTTGCAAGGCATGTTGGCAAATGGTTGCTACCTTAAAGCAAGCATAGAGATGAGAGACCTAAATAAAGATGTATTCAGCTATTTGAACATGCAAGTATGGCATTAAGGCTGAACATACTTGAGTATCAAGAATAGAATAGAATAGAATAGAATATAGTTTATATCCATACATAGCTGCATTTAAGCTCTTCTGCCCATCCACATTTCCCAATTAGACAAATTCTCTAGATGTAGCAGCCCATGTCATTCCACTGTCCAGGACAACATGATGGTCAGTCCATAGTTTTGGTTAAGCTGCGGGTACTGCAATATAGTAAAGAGCATATTAAATTCATTTTAAAGCTTGCACCGTGAGAAACTTGGCGAGTGGGCGGCGACGCTGGGCTTTGAGTGGTGCAGCGCAGCTGAAGCGCAGGGAGCTGCCACATGGCATCCATAATTGATGCGCCCTGCATTACTAGACAAAAACTTGGTGCCGCAGAGCGAGAGAGGAGACGGGAGGGAAAATAAACTCGAGGAGTGCCATCAAAGGGCTTGTCCCCTCTGCTGCCTGCTTTCTGCTCTCTGCTACTTGCAGCTGTAAATGTGGCACATGCAACTGCAACAATCATCGGCGGTGCAGCATCCAGCGGCAGCTTATGCCCCGCTGCCTTGCCTTCTTATTAATTAAGAATTATTTTAATTAATGTAATAAATTTGCGGCCTGGCAAAAAAAGAGAGAAAGGAGCAGGAGAAGCAGAAGGCTGACAAACAAAATGCTCGCTCGTATACATTTTGTTTTTGTGCGCTTCAATACTTTGGGGCCAGGTTCGCGACTTTGGACTTGGACTTGAAGCTGGCGCTGGAGTTGGAGCTGGAGATGGAGTTGGAGCTGAAGCTGGTTGCATGTGCCGCAGCCCCGAAAAAATGTGCGAAAATTTATGTTGCATGCGATTTTGGTGACTTGTTTGCAACTTGTTTGCCATGTTTCGATCGCAGCGAGCTGGTGAGCTGGCTGCTGCAGGCAGGCAAGTGGGTCATCAGCAGGCAGGCCCCACTGTGGTTTGCCGAATTTCAATTAAATGCACATAAATTTAAAATTAGTAATAACTACGGGGACGTGGACAAAACGTTGCCAGGCACGCAAAGCAACGCAACGCGAACCGCTCCGATGACGCAGCTGTCGCCCGCATTGCGAAGCGGACGTGACCCGTTGCCCAGCCAACACACACACATTCACACACACACACACACGTTTACACACCTGTCGAGAGGCTCAACTCGCATCCAGTTGAAAAATCTGTGTGCCTATTAATTAGCCAAACTTCAACACCTGCTGTGCACAAGTTAGCTTGACGCAGCAGAGGGCAAACAAAGCGTTGTGCTCCACTCGACGACGAGCTGCCAGCCCTTTCCACTTCCCGTTTTTGGGGCTGTGAATTGGAAAATAATTGTGCGACGGCCATTAAATTACAATGCCCCATGGACAGTATTAGACGATAGACTGAGTTATTTTGGGACACCAACAGCAGGAGTAGGAGCAGGAGCAGGAGGAGCAGGAGGAGCAGGAGTAGCAGCAGGTGCCGAGCCACATTGGCCACGTCTCGGCAATTAGAGCATTATAAATAAACAAAGACCAAATAGTTATTAACTAATAACTGCCACGCGCTGAGCCCAAAGTGGGCGGGCGTTGTTGATAAACTACATAAAACATTTATGCCCGGGCCACCTGGCGACAGGGTTCGAATGTCAAGGCTGCGACTAGAAAGCGAATCAATGAACTTTCAACAACAAAACCTAATTACTCGCAATTCGAGCAGCTGTTGTTGCTGCTATAAATATCTCAGATTCCCCTTCTCTTTGACAGTCTTTTGATATGACTATGTACAATAAATGATAATTAAAGTCTTTTAAATGGACAGTTTCAAATATATCTGAATATGCCAAGTGACTGTATGAACTATAGGGTTTATATAATAATAATTATAACAATATAATATAATATAATGCAATTAGAAAACGAATCAATGAACTTTCAACAACAAAACCTTATTTCTCGCAATTCGAGCAGCTCTTGTTGCTGCTATAAATATCTCAGATTCCCCTTCTCTTTGACAGTCTTTTGATATGAAATTGTATAAATGTATTTTATGATGTTGGTAAAAGTATTTTAAAGTCAAATATGTCTGAATATGCCAAATGACAGTAATAATTATAGGGCTCACATAATAATAATGATATAATAAATTAATTATTAAATAATTATGAATCAAAATATCAATCAGTTATTACTTAAATTTTCAAATGTAATTACAAAATAAATCTTATGAAACATATGTATATATAAGATGCAAATATGTTCATCTTAGCAGTCATATGGGCTATCAGGCAGTTCAAGCTTTCAAGAGAGTTCGCGCTGACTGATAAGACAATAATAATAATGATCGATTCGCCTTCTTTATTATACACTGTATGATAGTAGAAGAACATGTCTTCTATGTTCTCTTTCACAATGACTTCTCCAGAGTTCCAATTTTTAGCTGCTTTCTCTTCATCCACTGACGAATCAAGTCTTACACCAATACTACTACAACAGCATGAGACATTCAACAGAATTGGCAAACTTATAAAACAGAAGCCGCCGTCAATTCTACAGCATCGCATCATATTTCTGTTTAAATTAAAGTTAATTAAGTTAAGCCTGTGATAAAAAAAAGATGTATCGAGGGAGATAATGGAGCAAAAAGATGCTTTGGTGCTTCCTAAAAAATAAAAAAAAATAAATAAAATAAAATAAAAAAAAAAAAACTCATCATATACATAAAGATATATTAACATTTACAAAATTTGTATTTAAAAATATAACTATTTTAACATATTTCGGCACTCGAAGTGTGACCTCTTTAAAAGGCTATTAATTTGGTTTGGAAAATGATTTTTGTTTATTTTCAGGTAAATTCACATATTTAAAAGGACTACACTTGACTTGACAAATAACAAATCGAATCGCCAGTTGCTCAAAAATTACCTGGCAATATCTTAGACTTCCAATAGACAAAGACTTTATTAAGAGCCTTTGCTAATTTTACGGTGCAAAAATAATAGCTTTTGGCTCAAGCAAGATATTTAAAAAAAAGTTCTTCATGCAACTAATAATTTTTTACACTTTGAGTGCTCATATTTACAATTTAGTTTATTTCAGATTCTCGAACAAATTTGTAATCAGTATAAACATTTAGTTAACAATCAATTGATTTTATTAGGAATAATATTGATGTTGTTGTAATATTTACATATTCCTACATCTTTATTCTAATATTCCCTAGTATCTGCAATGCTCTCTTTTCTAGTAAGGGATATCTAGTGTCTACCTCACTTATCAGAATTTACATATTCCCATTTTCACATACCATTCAGTAATAGCTTTACTTCTTTATTAGTGAATTCCTTTAGTTGTTGTCCCACCCCACTCACTTGCTTCGGCTCCAGCTAATGCCCATAACTCGCATTGCTCGATTCACTCAAGCCGTCACACATTCGACGTTGTTTAGCCTTGACGTTGTTGATGGGGATTTGAGCTGCGTATTAGGTGGCATTCAACGTAATCGAACTAATCAATTTGCGTGAATAAACTGCACAAGGTTTGTTATCAGGTGGAACGGTGGGACGAAGGTGGGTCGGTGGGTCGGTGGTGGGCCGACTGTGGGCAGGTGGCACGTGGCGCGTGCCACATTGTTGCACACTGGCGCCCCCCAAGCGACATAAATCTTTATTTACAAAAGTGTAAACAAAAATTACTCATTCACGCGCATTTAAAAGAGAGACGCCAAGCGAAAGCCAAAGAGAAGAGGGGCGTGGCAGAAGCGTGAAAAAGGCTGAAATGCGAAAAATCAACGACTTCAACAGGGGAACAATGGGAATGCGAATGGGGGATTGAGAGCAGCCAGGCCAGGCCAAGCTGAAGGCTGCCAGGCTCCAAATGTGTGTATTAGCATGTGTGTATGTGTGTGTGTGTGTATATGTGTGTGGGGCAGGAGGGAGCAAGTACTAAAGACCCCCCTACACAACCCCCAATGTGCACGCTAATGGCTCTCCAGTGTGTTTGACGTCGATGCGCGAGCAGAGAAACTGTTCGCAGTTGGCTGTGCTCCGAGTCTCGGTCCCCGGTTGGGTTGAAAAGTCAACGATTGCCGCGTTGCGGAAATTAACGGAAAATCAGCAGAGCAGGCGAAAAGGCAGCTGCCTGTTAACAGCAGCAGCAGCAGCAGCAAATGCCCAGGATGCTTGATTTAATGTACAAAACTTTTTGATGTTTTCTGAATGAGACAGAGACGAGGCGTAGGCAGCAGCCGCAGCTGGAGTTGGAGTCGGAGCTAGAGGTGGAGTAGGAGGCGTAGGCTGTGGCTGCCTCTGCGGCTGAGTCGAGGTTGAAGTTGAAGTTGAAGTTGGCAGCGGCCGTGTCTCTCTCTGTTGAAGCTTATCAGCTGGCAGACATTTTGCTTATTTAAAAGTAATTATGGGCAACCCGAGCACCTACGACGCGTCGTCTCCGTGTCAGTTCGCACGGACCTCGAGACACTGCCGTGCCGTGCCCGGCTGGAGCTCTGTAATGCTCTTCTGTCCTGACGCACTCCCATCCCACGGCTGTCAGCTCATTCAAGCAGAATGCGGCAAATCACGCACCCAACTTTTTGAGCTGCCTTTCGGGTCGTCGAGGTGTACGCCGTATGCGCCCACACTGACACACACACACACACACATACATACACATATACATATTATACTGTATAAATGTATACAAATTATGCGTATTTATCAGGAAAATTCAATGAACTGTAAATGGTGTGGAAGTTGTTCATGTGAGGCAAATGTGCATGTGTGTGTGTGTGTGTGTGTGTGGAAGTGTGTGTAAAGGTGTTTTGCGCCACGACCCATTGTTGTTCTGCGGTTGTCTGTTACAACATTAAACCAAGGGGTCGGCCTGAGAAAGCGCACAGGTGTGTGTCAAAAGGCATGCGAAATGGGCGGCAGTAACCGGAGCGGGCGGTGGAAGGGGGACGGGGGCGGGCAAGTGACAGTGGGTGTGGCAGCAAGCCCAAGCAATTCATTCAAACTTCGTGGTGGGGGCAGGAGCCGGAGCTGCTAAATAATGAACAGACACGGCTGGCATCGGGACATAGAACGACTTTTATGTGTTTGTATATTGGGTTTATATTATAGTTTAGCTGCCATACAAAACATTAATTAAGCCAAAGGGGAAAGGGCAACTGTAATAAAGAGAAAGCCCTGGTAGGAGTTTGAGTTGAACTGGCAAAAGAACTGGAAATATTGATGAAAGTATTAGCAATGCAAAGTCATAAGTAATAAAAATAAATAAAAAGCTGGTAAAGGTAAGTGATGATTAAATATAAATAGGTGAAACTATTAAAAAATCATTACAAACAAAAGAACAAAAAAAAAAAAAGCATTTATGTTGTATTTTGTTATATACTTAAAGTATTGTTGAAATTTTATTAATTTTCTTTGATAAAAATAAACTTTATTTATAATTTTCTTATGTAAATGATTTTCTGGCGACGAGGATAAGATGTAATGGTAGTTTGACTTGTTTGTTTAGGTAGTTCAGGAACTAAGGGATGATATGAATATTATTTCTGTATTAAGATGAAAATTCAATGAAGCGATCGAATTAGTGTGATGTACGTCCTTTTAGGTACTTTGCAGCGTCTGGTGTGGCGAAGTTTTCTTTAAAAGTTACCTTAAAAAATACAGCACTTGGCTTATGATTAATAAACTGATCAAAATATGTTAAGCATTATAAAAAGTCTGTTTCAGCACGCACATCTCGAACTTGTATACAAAATCCACTTCAAATCAAATCTAAAATCATGGAAAATAAGAGCTTCAAATATGAAAAAGAGCAGTTTGAAGCTTTTTATATTCAGTAATCAAATGCTGAACGAGTCAATTTGTTTTTAACATGACAATAACTTTAGTTATCTGGGTTTCATTTTACAAAGAACTTTAAAATATATTTAACACTCATTGACGAACGAATAGAGGCTAGCTTAAAAGTTTGTAAGATGGAATATTATGTGATTGAAGTTAATTGTAATTGTATTTAATTGGAAAGTGTATTTATAAAATAAGAGTCCATTATATAATTACATTAATTTATCTCATAATACTTCTATATCTATTGGTTAATAAATATTCCGCATTCCCAGCAGCAAAATTTCATGAAAAAGTAAAACATTCACAACTTTCAAGCTTTTGTTTAAGCCCGCAACAATTCTTATTAAAATTTTCGAAATTTAAAATATATGAAATTTGGTTTCTGTCCTCATATTTTCTAACAAAGTAATTCGAGTTCTAAAATTTAGCGTCTTGGATCATTAAAACTTTGGCTAAGCAACTGCATTTGCCAACTGCTGCCAGCTAGCTGGCGACTTCCTCTTGCTGCTGGGGGCCGAGGCGGAGCAGCGTTTGCCACTTGGCAGGCGAGTGAAAAACTTTTCATTTTACAACGGCTGCAGTCGCAATGCGAACTGAGAATCCAAGCCGGAAGCGAAGGAGTACAGAGGTGGGTGGGAGAGAGAGGGACAGAGAGAGAGAGAGAGAGAGAGAGAATTGGAGGCTTCTAGGCAAGTGTAAAAGAAATAAACGGACTTAAAATAGGAAAAGTCAACATGAGCTGTGCGTTGTGTCCTGGGACAGGACGTCGCTGCCTTGCCTTGCCCTGCCTTGCCTTGCCTGGCCAGAGGGACTAACTTATTTTATTTGCAGCACAAGCCAAAAGACTGGGCAATGTCCTCTGGACAGGCCAGGGGCTAAGTGCAAACACAAAGATGAGATTTCTTGCCATCACAGCGCCCGCCCTCACTCCAAGAGCAACTTCTTTTAGGGGCGGGGCTCACAAGAGCGTAACGGCGCTCAAAATGACTGACACGGCTTGCTGGTCACATGGTCAAGAGCGTGCAGCGAGCCATGGCTAGAAAGTACACACACCCAACACCAAGCCAACAACACACACACACACGCACACACACACACACACACACAATGGCAGACAATGCGAAATGAAATTCCATCGTAGAACATTTTGTATCTGGCTTAGTTGTTTTAAACTTTATTGTTTACGCTTGTGATCAGCGTGGCGACCATTTTGTTGACTGCTGCCATTGATGCTGCCTGCCTGCCTGCCTGCCTGCCTGCCCGCCTCAGCTTCTTCCACAGCATCTTCTTCGTGCTCTGCTCCTTCACACTTTGACCCATTGTGCGGCTCTAAAACATAAACGGAAGCGATTTATGGCGCAAACACAATGAACGAGTCAGCAACAACAACAACTGCAAACAAACAACACACAAGAAAATGACGCACAACAAAGGACGCGGATACGGTCAAAGCAACAATTTGTGTAGTGTTGACCATCAGCATCAGTCTGCTGCTCCTGGCCCCTCCTGGCCCCTCTGCCACTCTATCCCGCTGTCCCGCTGGCCCTACTGGCATTCGCGCTATCCTGGCAGCTCATAAAAAGCACAAACAAACGGACGTCAGCTCGGATTTTAGTTTGGGCAGGAGGCTTTGGTCAGTGCAAGTCTTGACAGATTTGATCAACGAAAAAAAAAATGGCTAAAAATCTGGTCACAACATAAACCAAAATATACAACAATAAGATTTTATATATTATATATTATTTAGTATATATTAACTGAATCGGGTTGGAGATAGAGATGTGCTGGTATGCGACTTAGCAAAACAAAATATACATATATTATATAAGTATAAATATATTTATAGTTATATTAATGATTTAAAGTAAACAAATTTATATTAGGAAAAAAAAAATTAAAAATTATATTAGTTTAATTTAAAAAGGAACATAAGTAATTTAAATATTAATAAACTAATTTTTTTTTTTGGAATATATGTAATTAATTTAATTTAATTTTGTTTGTTTCATTACATTGGTAACGTTGCAGCTGCTTTTAATTATCTGTTCGAATAGTAGATTTTTTTAAAACAATCAAGAATCTTTTTGTTTTTTATGTAGCAGAATAATTCAGCGAATTATATATATTTATTTATATATATATATATATATATTTTTTTTTTATTTTATCCTAGTATACTTAATTAAATTTGAATTTCTATAGTGTTATATTAAGCTATGAATTTATTTAATGGCTTGAAAATTCTAGTTTGATTTATATTGATTAATATTTATGATTATAGCGACACTGAAATTTATAAAGTGGAATCCCAACGCTGTCTAATACTTGTATGACACATCTGTTAATCTATATATTTGTAATGTATTTGTACTAATTCGCATAATTTGTACTAATTCGCATAATGGGTTTTAATAAATTTGTAGTAATTTGTCAGAGCAGCATTTGGATTTCGATTTGGTTAGCCTGGTATATTGGTGCGTTCTCCTTGAGCTCACTCCCTGAGCGGATAGTGCAACTGAGCAAATGTATAATAAAGACGCTGTTAAACTGGAAACATGGGCAAGCTGTTGTATTTTTTAACAAAGAAGCATAGGATGGTTTCCAAGCCAAAATGCTTTCTTATGAAAAATCTATAAACTCCAGTATGAAGAAGAAAGAGTATATCTGGATACGGAATAAATGGTTCATATTATTTTGATCAAGTTTTCTATTATCCATTACATTTACTTCAAATGCAAAATAAAGAAAATCAAAATATGTCTAATAATGTGCAAAGCTATCATGTTCTAAAACAGTTTGTAGATTTGTAGAACTCAATTTTCAATTATTTAATGTAATGATATATGTTTGTTGAATATATTATATATAAAGGTACCACTATTTAGCTATAAAAAAGCTAAATTGTCAACACTATGCGCATTGGATCCGAGCCCTTTGTATTGTTCGCTAGCCGCAACTAAAGTGCTTGTCACTGGTCACGGCCCGGAAGTATCTTTATTTTAGCTGTGTTTGCACTCGCGCTCACACACACACACACACACACTCGAACACCAAGTGTTATTATCCTGCTTAGCCATAATACGTTGTTAAAATGTTGAGTCTGTCATTTGTTTGGCCCGCACTAAAAATCACAAGAAATTGAAAAAAAGCGAAGAGAAGAAGACGAAAATGCCCCAAGACTTGGCCAGATAAATGCCAAGACAGCTTAGGGGCAGCTACACAGAGGGGTCAAGGGGGCAGAGGGGTCAAGGGGGGCGTGGTATGTCCTGTGGGAATTGTTGACAGGCGCGTGGCCATTTTGTATTTCGACTTTATTAACTTTTCAGCTGAGCCGAAAGAAGGAAAACAAGGCAACGCCTTTGATTTGCGGCCATTATGCCTTGCTTCCGCTTTTTGCATATTTCCGCTTATTGTTGTTTTTTATTGCTACCTGAGCAGCGGCAACAACAATCAAGCGTTGTTTTCAGGTTCGCTGCGTTTAGGTTCTTAACAATTAGGTTCATTAAATTTCAATTAATTTGATTAATTGAAGCAGAAATATGCGTTTCATTTGATTTGTTTTGATAGGCGCCATCCCGCTCCCCCTCCCTCTCCCTCTGCCTCTGCCTCTGCCTCTCTCGCTCTCTGAGTAATTCTCTTTCACTCTTTTATTTCAGCGTCGCTCTCTCTGTCTCTTGGCTACCTTTCTTTTGTTGTATGCTTCAATTGCAATTAATTACGGCAGCCAAACCACAATTAAAATTAATTTGCCTGTCTCTAAAAAAAAAGCGCAGAGAAGCGAAAAAAGTGCTGGCAAAATAAGGAAAATTCAAGCAAAACGCATGCCGGAAGCAGCGTCCAAGTCCTTTGCATTCGCATCCGCATCCGCTGCCGCACATCCGCCACATCCGCACGAGTTGGGCAATAAAAATTCTCGACGTAATTAAAATCAAAGGATTTCGCGTTTAACAATTTATGTGCGCTATAATTTTTGGGGCGACGCAGACAACGCTCGTAAATTTGAAGGCCCTCGGCCTCAGCTCCCCGCCAACCTAAAGGCCCCCATCTCCAACTGCCTCTGGCGACTGGCAAAAACGCTTTATGGCCGTTAATTTGTTGTGCGGGGGTTGTCAAGGAGGGGCAGGGGGCAGAGGCAGAGGGCAGGGAGTGGGGTCGAGTAAAGCTGTGTGCAAATGATTTGTTTCCTTGGCGCCCGTTTGAAAACAAAAGCTTTTGACCAGCAACAGGACGGGCGGGAGTGGCAGGAGGCGGAGGAGGAGGAGGAGCGTAGACAAATGCGTTGGCGGATTTCGCGTCGTTTGGCTGCACGTGACTGCGTGCCACACATGCCGCACGAGCTGGACAACTGCACAACTGGACACCAGCATAGCTGTGTGCATACGCACCGAATGCCATTCCTTTAGATCCTGTTACCGCGCAACCTGCTTCTGCTCCTGCCCCCCTCTCCTGCTGCTTTGGCTTTTGCTACTGCTGCTGCTTGTCCTGCTGTGCGTTGCATTTCATCGCTAATTTAAGTTAATGTTCATTGTTGTAAATTACATTAATTTTAATGCGATTTCACACACACACACACACGCGCACAGGCAGCGGCTACGTCCACCGGCCACGCCCACAGCCGAAAAGCTTTTAAGTGTGTGATTGTTTGGCCGTTGCACTTTTATGTAATTACCGCACTAACAAATTACATCAAGTGTCACAAATGAATGCATTTATGATGCGCGCATTTAAAACAAAAACAAAAAAAAACAAGTAAGAGGGCTCTAGTCGAAACTGCTCGACTAGGAGATACCCTGAACCCTGCAAAGTACTGGTTCCAATCATTCTACACGTCTTTCATGCACATATACAAAAACACATACACACACCGCCGTGTGGGCTATATTATGAAAATTTGTTTGTTGAATAAATCTTTTTGTAGTGGGACTATCTTCATCAAATTTTTAGAACGTAATAAAAACATTCAAATGTGTGTATATGCCAAAGCAGAAGTCTCTAGTACTTGATATACGTTTTTTTCAAATTTGGGGCGAAGGGGGCGTGGCATCCAAAATCTGTAAATGACAAAATCTTTGTATTCATCACATTAATCTACACAGTAAATCTGAAGTCTCTAGGTCTAACAGTATTCAAACTAGGCTTTAAAAACCAAGTCAGATTTTCGATTGTTATCGATAAAAAAGAAATGGGATGAGTTATCGAAAAAATATGATAAACTCGTACTGCGTATGGTATACACGAGTATACATGTAAAATTTCAAGTCTCTAGCACTTGTAGTTTAGGAGATCTCTGCGTTAGTACGGACGGACGGACGGACGGACGGACGGACGGACGGACGGACGGACGGACGGACAGACGGACATGGCTAGATCAACTCAGCTCGTCATCCTGATCAAGAATATATATACTTTATGGGGTCTGCCACGCCTCCTTCTGCCTGTTACATACATTTTCACAAAAACATTATACCCTGATTTCCCATTTTCAATGGGTTCAGGGTATAAAAAAAGCACAACCCCCTTAGCCCAACGCCCCCCACAGCCCGCCTGCCTTGAAAGCACTCGGCAAAAGTTCGGCTTATGTGAAAATATGCTGCAGGCGCTACGAGCTGAGTGCGTCGGCAAATGCATTAATTAAAAAGCCTGCTTCACGGGTGAGACCTTAAATCTTTATTGGCTTCCGTTAGCGCAGACCCACTGTGCGCCTCACTATGCAATTCTCATAGAATTTCCAGGCAGATGGCAATGCATATTAAGTACAGTTTATAACATTTGCGCAGATCACAAATTAAAGCTTCTTATTGCCTGATTTATTCGTGAATAATTTGAGTTCTGAGTTAAAATTCATGATTGTTGAGGAATGGCAGTAAAATGAGTAGTCAGAGGTCATTGCTTTATATATTATGTTATAAATATATATATATATTTTTTTTTTTTTTCAAACTATAACAGTCACTTACAAATTCAATATTGGATTGGATTTATTAATTGATGATCCCAGCTCTGATGCTGTGCAACATTGTGGTTCCTAGTTTGTCAAACAATTATGAGAACAAATGACAATCTTGTGTTGAGGACGAGTAGACAAGTCTAGCTGCAATTAAAAAAATAATGAATATCCTTTGTTAGCTATGTATATAAAAATTAGTAAATTAAATTCTCAAAAAAACAAAAAAATAAATAAATAAATAAAATAATAATAATAATAATAATAATAATAATAATAATAATAATAATTATAATAAGAAGAATAATAATAAAAATATAATAATAAAATAAATAGTGTTTATACTTTATATATTTTCACAAAAACATTATAGCTTGATTTCCTATTTTTAATGGGCTCAGGGTATAAAAATAAATAATATATAAATATAATATAATATGACCACAAAATATGTAATAAATATGTCTACAAAATATTTAATATTTAATGATATTTATTTTTATTAATACTTGAAATTTTCAATAAAATTTCTAAGTAAGCTGAAAGAAAAATTAATTGTATTAAATATATAATAAAATTATTTTCGGCATAGCAAATCTTTGTAACCCATGATTAAGCTACAACATTAAACAAAGCATCACTTCTCACATGTATTCAGTGTGTGATGAACACGTAGATAGATATTATAAAACAAATACGAGCAAAGGGAGCACAGTCGACAGCAGCTAACCACAGGCTGACTTAGCTGTTGTGTGGCCGAATGGGTAAACATTGGAGCGGTAACAGAAACCGGAGCCAGGGCAGCCGGCGAACAGAATGTTGCTTCTATAACAATATTTGGCTTCATTTGCATAAAATGCAGCGTCGGCAGCAGAAGCGGCGCAAAAAAGTCAGAGGCAAAAAGGGCAGCCACAAGCAGCTGGCTGTCGAGAGTCGACAGTCGACAGTCGACAGGCGGCATACGCGGCGTATACGCAATGCGGACTTGAACGTACCTGCAGCAGGCAAGTAAACAACTCTGTGGAGTTGCACAGAGCCAGCTGCCATGGCTTGTTATCAGAGGTGGGAGTGGGAGGGAGTGAGTGGGAGTGGCAGTCCCAGGGCTGCCATAAACTGAACGATTGATTGAACAGCAAACATGCTGTCCAGTTGCTGCGCCTCATCGCATCATCAACACTACCCGGTACCAGTGTCCAATGCCCAGTCTCCAGTCGCCCATCCTGAATCGCCATGGCCATGTAAAACACATGTTGCCTCTCATTTCTTTTGCCCTGCACATCGAACAGCCACAGTGTCCAGGCGTAGCCAATTTTAAGCAAATATTATTGTTTGCATTTATGTTTGTGTCTGATATCGCACAACTGATAATATACACATAGAGAGAGTGAGAGAGAGAGGAAGAGAGAGGGACAGATAGATTGAGAGAGAGAACCTATTGAACTGAAATTTTATTACACTACACATCTGGGAAACTTTAGCATGCACTATATTTTGTGTTTAAATAAAATGTATAAATAACTGAGAATATGAACTGAAACATGATACTATGATACATGATACATGATGCACGTCCAACTGCTGCTTGCTATCTAGAAACTTATAAATAAGTCTAACTTGTTACCGTTAGATCTTTATAGCTTGAGTTTTAAATAAGTAATTGTATATAATTATATTTCAAGTTTTGTTTAAAACTAATTTAGTATTATTTTAAAGGAATTATTTTATTAATAAAAAAAAAAAACACAAAGCAACTTTTAACCAAAATATATTTTAAATATGTATTTAAATTTACACATTAATGAGTTGTAATATTTCCGAACGGAAACTTAAATATATGAATATATTAAGGCATGTATTTTTATTATATTTATTTTTATTGTATATATTTATGTATTTAAAATATAAATAAAATAAATTTTCTAAATTTTCATTTATTATATATAATTTATGTTTTTTTTATTGTTGTCAAATAAATGTATATAGATGTAAGTCCATTTAATAATTTGTATACATTTTTTAATGTTTATAAGCATTATTTCAAAAGTTTTAAAATATGAGTTAAATTACTTCTGATAAATAAAAAATTAATATGTTAAATTATATTAATTAATTAAAATAATATTAATATTGTTGTCAAATAAATGTATACAAATGTAAGTCCATTTATTAATTTTAAAACATTTTTTTATGTTTATAAGTTTAAAATTATTAACATTAAAAAATATATATTAATTAATAAATGTAAGTTCTAACTTATAAACATAAAAAAATTTATAAAAATTAATAAATGGACTTACATTTACATACATTTATTTGACAACAATTAAAAAAAACATATTAATTTAACATATTAGTTTATTTTTATTAATTATAATATATTAATTTTTTATTTCTCAAAAGTAATTAAACTCATGTTTTAAAAATTTTGAAATAATACACAAACTTATTTTTGTATATATGTATATAATATAATTTGAAATATGTAATTACTTGAAATAAATAAAGTTGTACTTCTTTACAAATAATGTGAAATAGTACAACATTAATTCCGAAATTTTGTTTAGCATTTTATTATATATAAGTATTTAATATAATTATATGTTACGCATTACATGTTCATGTATGTTTTTTATATTCATTAAATTTGCTTGTGTATACTTTAAAGTTTCCTTTGCCCAATTAACCATAAATCACAGTCTGACAAATTTTTATTGAGTCGCTTGTAGCACAGTGTAATTTGTGTCTAGGAAAATTATGCATCCAGGCCCTGCTGCTGCTTTTAGCTATTAATGTTGTTGCTGCTGTTGTTATTGTTGTGTGAGTTGAAGCGATGCACGCATATCCACACACACACACGCAGGCAGAGAGAGAGAGAGAGAGCATGTAAACATAACCTCAAATTAAAATATGTTTGCTTACGTACAGCAAACTAAAAGGCAAACAAACGGATGCCAGGACGCTGGACTCGATTCGAGGCATAAATTAAAAACTTTTGCTTAATTGTAACAGTGCAAGTTTTGTAGTCAAGTTAATTATGCATAAAGTGCGAGAGTAAGAGCTACCAAAGAGTAAGAGAGAGAGAGAGAGAGACAGAGAGAAGGAGAGAGAGACAGAGCCGTGTTGGAATTTATTTACCTTCTGGTCTAAAACACACGCAAAGATTGCAAAGTGTGTATGTCTGCGGCGACTGCCTGCTATTATGACAGCTGCTTTGACTGACAGCCGGCGGTTGGCGACTGTCGGCAGCGGAAATTAAGCGCCTCGATTTGCGTGCCCGCCACGTATAAATCAGCGTGTACCTGCGAGCACCTACGAGCCAGCTGAGCCAATTGATTCGGGCTGTTCAAGTCGTAGAGCGGCCTGATTACGAGAGCCTTCAACAAGGCGTAAAGTACTCGACTCGATTATTAAGCTAAATGCATATAAATGCGACTCGTCCAGGAACTGCAGCAGAACGTCAGTCAGTCAGTCAGCCAGTCAGTCAGTTAGTCAGTCAGTCAGTCAGTCAGTTAGTCAGTCGTGTCAAATTGCTTAACAAGCAATTATGTAGACCGTCAACAGCGAAGCTCAAGCGCGCAGTTCAAAGCAAAGCCGATGCCTACCCAGGGGCAGGCCATGCAAAAAGGGCTAAGACCAATTGGCCTGGCTTAGTTGAGCGACAAATCTGTAAGCCAACAGCAGCAGCAGCAGCACTTTTGATCATAATGATGATGATGCTTGTGGCACTCGGCTGGAACTTGAGTTGCAAACAAATGACTTAAGTGAGCAACTTACAAGTCGCATTAGCCAGGCCCATGACAGCGCCCGATTCACTAACAATTTGCTTAACAAGCTTGTTTCAGCTGTGGAAATGTTGGTTGCCCTTAAACAGGGTATAAACAGCTATCATATGAAATTATTACAAAATATATGCAGACGAAGCGTAAACTATTATTTTGCTTTTCATTCTATATTTAATAAAGCAACTACATGCAGCGAGATATTTGCAATGCCTTGGTGGTCATCGTAACACACTAGACAGACGCCTAACTACCAAGTCAAGGAAAAGAATACTCAAAATATGCCAAATACTGGATACTTCCTAAAACTTTCCTCCTACAACATGCAAATATTTAAATTAAAATATTATTGTAAATATAATTAAACTCTATATATATATCGTAAGTTGCCACTAAAGATAGCAGAAAACCTGTTTAATTAAATATACAAATTATTTCTTTATTTTTTGTTCAGTTACCCATTGTGCATTGTTGAGTTGAGCCAAGGCAATATGTATACCGAATTTCTGATTATAACCAAGCATGCTATAAAAATTAAAATAATTATTTTCCAAAATAAAAATGTAAGAAAATGACGTGGGAGAGAGAAAAAAAGGTAGAGGTAGAGAGAAAGAGCATCCAAAAGAAGAGCTTGATGAGAGTAAGTCAACATGAATACTGATGAAATTGTTAGAGCTAGCATGCTAACACACTCTCTTGTGCACTCTTTAGAAATTCTAATAAAATTACTTTGCATATAAAACTCAAGACGGTCGGTGACAGATTTATTATTATAATTACTTGGACATATTGTAGTATGAATAAAATCATTCAAGAACTATTGATATATGTGATATAAGGTATGCTTAATATATACCATAAGTACTATATATACCATAAATAACCCATTTTCTGATATGCCTTATATAACTTTTACCCCATATATCTTATCTACCCTATGCATAAAAGTCCTCAAAATCATAATTACATTATAATATATATTACAATAAAATTACAATATATAAATTACAAAATACAAGCCGATGGCCTTAGCAGCCAGCGCTTTAGTTAGTAAGTTAGCAAGTTAGCTCATAATATTATATAACTGTTAACTGTTATAAATAAATAAATAAATTACAAAATTATGAACTTGAAATCAGCTATAAACATTCCGCTGTCTATTGCAATATATGAATATCCATGAATAAATTTTTTCTTCAAAAATGTATTCTCTAGTGAATTAAAGTTTTATTGATATATTTAAAATAAATTGTTTGTAAATCCACAAAGTATCTATGTATGTGAATAAATGCATCAAAATCCAATCACAGTGTTGCCTTTAAAGCTTTCTTCCGTTATCCCCTGCCAATCGCTACACGATTCTTGGCCAAGTCTTCGAGTCTTCGGCCCTGATTTATGCGACAGTCATTAGGATTCGCTCGTTTGTGGTTGGGCAGCAGCAGCAGGGCAAATTGAAAGGGCCAGCGAAAACTGAAACATATTGCAGCATTTTATTATGTTTTAAAATTAACAATTTTAGAGAGAGAGAGAGAGAGCGAGAGCGAGAAGGAGAGAGACAGAGAGAGGCAGCTAGAGCCCGAGTAGAGTCACTTGCATTCCAATTTAATGCAATTTTGCGCCTCTGGCCAAACGAATTACTCAAAAATTGCGCATAAATTAATGGAGGAGAAAGAGGACGACTAAACTAGGCGACTGACTAGCAAAAATTAAAACATTAATCTACAGCCTGAGCCTGCGCGCATGCATAACAATTAATGCTGGCCTCTAAATTTATTAATTTATTTATAAAACCAAAAAAGGGCAGCCTGCCCAGCAAAGAGGTGCGAATGCGAACTTAAAGACCTGCTGCACAGCTCTGCGCTGCCCAACAGAAGTCTGCAAGAACTTAACGAGAAATACTACTCCACATGGTTCTCAGTCAGCGTACGTCTTCTTCTTCTCCTTCTTCATTTTTTTTTTCCTTTAAAGAAATGTCCGTACGCCCTCCAGGGACAGATTAGCGATTAATCTATGGGGCATGGTCACATGAACGTCCTACAGTTGCCTGCCAGGCAGTCAAGCAGGGGGCAGGCAGCCAGCTAGAGGCAGCTAGAAAGAAGCGTCTGTGGAACGTGGAGCGAGAGGTAACGATTAAAAAATCTCCACACTAAAGACTGAGCACTTAATCAAAGAGGATTTAGAGAGGAATATAGAGTCAAAGCCGAGTGCCCAGAGCCCAGAGCTGCAGCTAAGGCAGCCAAAGCGTCGATGCGGCGCTTTGTTTTTAGCTCATTTCGTTCCTCCACTTTAGCTGATGCACCACCCAAATACCCTTTCAAAGTGAATGGGTATAGCTCGGTGAGCGAGGGCTTTTATATCTAGTCTTAGTCTTTTTGAATATGCAATTTTGTTTACATATATATATATGTAAGCAAGCATTTCTCTTTGCTGAGCCTACTACAATGAATAGTGTTGATAACTAGTTTAAGGCAACTTGCAAGCTTTGGCTACTGCCAAGCAGATGCTCGATAAGAACTCTGATAGAAATTGAGCTCAAGCAGCGCACAAGTGTAATCAACGTTTCTGCACTCCAACTAAATTGACGAATAATATTCAGAAGAAATTCTGCAAAAGTCTTAAATAATTACTTATAAAGGAAAATCACTTATGGTTAAAATAATTAATTAATTAATTTTAAAAATATTTAAAATTAAGTGTAGTTTCAAATTTTGTTCAAAAGAAATTAAAACTATAATCTAAAAAAAAATATATATATATCTGAAAATCCAGAAACCTTAATTCTACAAGACTTTAGATTTCTCTAGTATTTTTCAATTAAATTTCAACTTTTAAAACGGTTATATTAAAGTCTCGATTTGAATTTAATACATGTACATAAAAGAATAAAATAATTCTAAAAAATTTATACAAATTTATTAACAATAATTTCTAAAACAAGACTCAATATTTCCTAAATACTTTCTACATAAGTGTCCAAACATTTTTCTGGATTTCGTTATTATATACCGATGAGAATAGATTATTTTTAAAATTTTTAAACTTAGTAATATTTTAAATTTTATTAAAAACTATGAATAGAAACTACTAAAACAAAATAAGATATTTCTCAGACGTTTAGACCTAAGAGGTTAAAAGCTGCCAATTTAAAAAGAGCTTCATAAAATGTTCTTTGGTTTCGTCTTGACTTTAATTTCATATACTAAACTGAAAATTTAATAATATTAGTCACTGAAACTAGACAAGATATTTCTCAGACTATTCTATCTAAGTTTTAATAGTCTTGAAATACCATTGACTTGGATTTGTGTGTTGATTTAATTTTATATACCTAATAGAGAGTATTTCCAAGTCGTTCGACTCAAATCATGATAATTTTTTGCTTGCGCTCTTAACTACATATTACAAGCAGTAATATTTTGCTGAAGCCTTGTTCATAGTTTCTGGTGCGCTTTTTCATTTGCCCAGCTCCCCAATGCCAATTCACCTCGCCCCTTCCATCTTCCCCTTTCCCCCTTCCACACCCCACACACCTTGCCAGCTCTAGCGCCCATCTGCTGTTTAAGCTACCAGCTTGGCCGCGCAGTTGGCAACTCGTAAAAGACCTTAAATAGTGGCAGAGACATTTCAGACATTGCCGCGCGTTGGCTGCTGCATTTGTCAATTTGCTATGAGTTGAAAGGGGCGTGGCCGGGGCATAAAAATGATATATGCGAGCGCTGAGTTAGCAATTTTCGTATGAATTGCCAAATGGTAAAGCGACGCCGACATTCGCTTTATGAATTTTCTTTATGGGCAAAAACAACAGAAAAAAGTCTATAAAATATTTTGATTGTATTTCATGTGAGCTTAAATTAAATGCATGTTGCACTGTATACACACATATATCTGTCTGATACGGCATCGAGTGGATTTAGAAGAGCCAGCAACAACAACAGCCCCATCCCCTCTGTCTGTGCGCAATTATGGCCCAGTAACCGCAACACTAGCTGGCCAGCTTTGGCCTTGGCCCAAACACTCGCATTTCGTCATAAGCCTCGGCCAATTTTTGGGCATTTGGGCCTGTAATCCTTTTGTGTGCTAATTGGAGCGTTTCTACGGGCCATAAATACCCCGGCAAATGAAAACGAGTGGCCAAAAAATGTGTGTATATGTATATGTGAATTTGCCAAAATATTTGCCATAAACAGGCAGCTCAAAAGCCGCTTAAACCTGCCACTTGGTCGAGAGGGCGCACAACAAATGTAAGCCTTCTGCATGCCTTTTAATTGCTTTAGCTTTGCGGTCACACTTGGCACGGACTCAGACAATGAGAGATAGGTGGAGAGGGGAGAGGGGGAGGCGGCCTGAGAGGGGGCCTCGGCCGTTGCATTTGTAGTGGTAACATGCCATTTCGATAGGCTCTTCAGCTTGTGGCTTTTTGCCTCAGCACAAAATCTCTATTAATTACACGTTGTTTTCAATGCGAGTCAAGGATTATTTATTGTGAATGCTTTCATACGAAAAGCCTGCCAAAGAGATTAAATAATTTTCAAATGCTTAAATCAAAAGTTTGAGCTTACCATAAAAACCAAAATGAGTTTAAGGTATATTTTACCTGCGAATAAATTTACTGTTCTTTTTTTTTAATATTACATAATTTTAAAAATACTTGATGAAGCTTTTCGCAATGGAAATATCTTAAAATCCCTTGGCCATTACAATACTCAATTCATTATTTATGTCTTTCAAGTTTCTTATTGCCCAATTTCTGCGTCCGTTTTTATATAATGCTTTGTATAAGTTCCAAGTTTTCTAAGTCTACCATATTTTCTAAGTATTTCCTCTAAGTCTGCCAGGCTTTTAAAGTCTCTAAGTTTTCCTAATTTTCTAAGACTTTCAAGTTTCCTAAGTCTTTCAAATTATCTTCCTTAATGCCTTTCTAATTTTCTATGTCTTCTTAATTTTCTAAGTCTGCCAAATTTTCTAAGTGTTCTTAATTTTTTAAGTCTTTCAAGTTTTCTAATTCTTTGTAATTTTCTAAGTCTTTCTAATTTTCTAAGACTTCAAATTTCTCTAAGTCTTTAAACTTTTCTAAGTCTTCCCAATTTTCTAAGTCTCGCTAATTTTCTAAGTCTTTTAAGTTTTCTAAGTCTTCCTAATTTTCTAAGTCTTTTCTCTAAGCCTAAGTCTTTACTGCTTAGCTCAACGATTATTAACATTTTCATATGTCTACAGTTTTTCTTATATCTAATATTTAAACAATTCTTAACAATTATTTGTAACTATTACAATTCTACTTAAAGTACTTAACATTATTAATAAATAAAATATTTACCTTACCTGACCACACTTCACTTCACTATCACTGTCACTTTCACTTTACTGCACTGCACTACTGACCCCCACCGGGCCTGGACGACTGAAGAAATGCTGCAGCTGCTGCTCTTTATATAGGGCGCCTATCACTCAAACTCCAAGGCGCGCTCAAATGTTGAGCCTGCGTCGAGTTGCGGTCGCTGCAGTCGAACGTTAATTGACCAATGAGGACACTCTCTGCTGCTTCAAGCATTCTAAATGAGCTTAACTTAAATGTAAATGTAAACAAATATTGCTGCGTGCATATTGACAACATAAATGATCTTCTGCTGCTCATCTTTGCTCCTTGCTTTGGTTAGGCAGACAGACAAACGGAGAGACAGACTGAGACATACAGGCATACAGATGGTTAGTATATAGATCGGCAAATAGATATAGTCAATTCTCATTATATATTTTATATACATATATATTTCCCATATATCTCTCATTCTGTGTGATCTATCAGGGTTGATATTTTTATTAAAAAAATTTATTAAACAATTAAATTCCCATAGTAAACTCACACTGCAGCCCATGCCTGCTTATACGAGCGTGCGTATGTGTGTATGTGTGTGTGCATGTTTTTTGCATAAGCAGAAAATAAGCAATGTATTACTAAAATTTCTAGAAGGGCTCAGGGGATCTCGTAGTCGAGCAGTCTCGACTGGAGCTTTCTTACTTGTTTAAACAAACTTTGTATGAGTATAGTAAAAATATATTGTAGAATAATTTCAAAATCTTGTTTTAATCTTGTTTCATGGCCTTCATGTTTATATTTTATAGTACAATTTATATATTAAATATTAGTATGTGAATACTCCGGTTATAGAAGTAGATTTTCTCTTAGTAGTTGAGTTTCAATTACGCAATACACATATTGTTATGTAAGCTCCGAAGTTATTTGCTCATGCTAATCTCAGGTCGTGTTGACAGCTCTTAGGTAACCGAATCGAAAGGCAAGAATCTGAAGTGGTTTTTCTGTGCCCACTTTGGGCATCTTAGTGGGTGCCAATGTGACACATTTATGCGACAATTGGCGGATTTATCATGTATATATACAGATATACATATATATGTGTGTGTGTGTGTGCATGCTACACTGATTGGCTATCCAATTTGCATATAATTTATTTTCAATTGTTGTGACATTTTGCGCCACTGTGGCTGTGGCTGTGGCTGTGGCTAAGGCTGTTGCCGTTGCCGTTGCTATTGTTGGGCTCTGGACAGGTTGGCACAGTCGTGGGAATATGCAGCACGGCTTAGCATCTCAAGTTGCAAGTTGCGAGCTGCGAGTGTTGATTGTTGCTTGTCGCTAGCGACAAATCTCGGCGGCAAACTTTCACTCGATTGCGGCCTGGGCAAAGTCGATAATTAAGCCATCTTGCGGCACGTTTATCTAGTCGCAGACAATGGCTGCATCTAGCGGATATCTGTGGCAAATAGCTGCGGCCCGGGCGCACCTTCAATTAATGCTGCAGCTAACGTCAGAGTCTCTGCCCCTCGCTCTCTCACTCTTGTTGAGTGTCTCTGATTAGAGTAGAGGTAAAAGTGTGGCATTGTTGCCTTTTGGCCTTATTTCAGCTGAACTACTAAATGCCAATTTAGCCTGGCCGGGCCTGGGCCAGACTAGGCCAGACTAGGCCAGGCACTCAGGTGCTAATGCCTGTCCAAAAGTTTGGCCAACTTTGTCACGCTAACCGACTGCCAGCCGAAAACCGGTTCGCAATCGATCTGGCGATCTCTATTTAGGCCCAGTTACCACTTCGAGCCAATTGCCCCTTGTGCTATATAGATGCTTTCGGAATGGTCAAGCATGCACTGGAAAAGTATTCGATATTCAGGAAGTTAGCCGAATTCCAGATAGGCGCACTTCAAATGAAAGTTTTTAAGTTTGACGACATGTTCCGGATTTATTAGATTTCTTTTTTTGTACTTTTTTGTAATAAGTTTGTAATTTTGTTCAAATTGTCTGTTGTTTTACATAATAATGGCAGAAGAGAAGCCCAAAAGCAAATGGGACTGCAGCTGTTGTCAGAGGAAGAAGAAGCCGCCACAGCCAGTGGAGAAGACGGGTGATCCGATCATATCCGCGATCGGTGACTTCAAAGTCTATCAATTCTGGTACTGCATGCTGATCTTCCTCTGCAAGTTCGGCACCGGCTGGCACACGCTGGCCCACATCTTTCTGGCCGCGCCCACGCCCTTCACCTGCAAGACCGAGAACGTGACGAACCCGTGCAGCTCCGCCTGCAAGGATCAGCACTTCGACACGAGTGTCTTCAAGACCACCATCGTAACGGAATGGAATCTGACCTGTAAAAAGAAGAACTTGGCCAGTCTGTCGCAATCGATTGTTATGGTTGGCATTATGTTTGGCAGTATGGCGTTTGGCATGATATCGGATCGGTAATCCATATATGCTTGCTTATATATATATATATATGAATATGTATTACCATTGATTTGATCTATTTTAGTTGTGGACGTAGACCTGCATTTCTGGGCTGTTGTTTCATGCAACTCGGCACGGGCCTCCTTGTCTGCCTCTCCCCCTATTTCTGGTTTTACTGCATTTCCCGCTTTCTGGTCGCCTTTGCCACTGGCGGCACAATGACCACAAGGTGCGATCTATCTGAAGGCATTTTCCTCTACTAATCTCCGTCGTCTCTCTCTGCAGCTTTGTGCTCCTCATGGAGATAATCGGACCGAAGAAACGTGAATTGATTGCCATTTTGTATCAGTTGCCATTCAACGTTGGCCACGCCTCGCTCGCCGTCTTTGCCTACTTCATACGCACCTGGCGCTGGTTCCAGTTCAGTGTGACCATTTTCTCGGTGGTGTTCTTCCTGTATATCTGTCTGGTTCCCGAGTCGCCGCGCTGGCTGTTCATCACGGGTCGTTTGGATGAGTCCGTAAAGATATTGGAGAAGATCGCCAGGCATAATAATGTGCCCACCGAGACGATTCGGGGCGAAATCGAGGCGGCCTACAAGGTGGTGTCGTCAGCCGCCCCAGTCAAAAAGGGCACGCTAATCGATCTGTTCCGCTATCCGTATTTGCGCGTGAAGACCATTTGCATGGCCAACATTTGGCTGGTGGTGTGCATGGTGTACTATGGCACCGCCCAGTACATTTCCAAGCTGGGCGGCAACATTTTCATGAACAATCTGATCGCGGCGGCCCTCGGCATTCCCGGCACTCTGATATGCGTCGTGATGACCAAGTATTTGGGCCGCAAGCTCACCATGATGATCACCAATGCGATGAGTGCGATTGGCCTGTTGGCGTTGACATTTCTCACCCATGCCGACCAGAAAATTCAGGTGTGCTGCGCGACATTGGGACTGTTTGGCGCCTCCATCACGTTCCCCAATGCCTACCTGTGGGGCGGCGAGGTATTTCCAACTGTCGTCCGGGCGAACGGGCTGGGCCTCTGCTCAATGGTCGGTCGCGGCGGCAGCCTCATCGCGCCGCTCATCTGCGACATGGCTTTCATCCGTCCCTGGATAACACCGTTAATATTCGGTGCATTTTCGGTGACGGGCATATTGGTGAGCTTCTGTTTGCCGGAGACACGAGGCAGTCAGTTGCCAGCGACCTTCGAAGATAGTGAAGTGAGGGGAGAAAATAAGTTTTGCAGCCTCAAATGAGCTATGGACCGATTCAGCTAACGTCTACATAGAAACTCAGAACGGTTTTGGTAATTGTCTCTACCTAAACGCACAAAGGATTCAGTTTTGCGATCAATAAGAGCTTCGTTAGTCTTGTTAGCCTTTTACTTTGACCTGACTCAGCTAATAATAGTTATCAATAATCTATTCAATAATATTGAAGAGTGAGAGATTGGGCTTTGTATATTTGTGATAAGTCTGATGTAAATAAACAATATTCTTCAAATGACCAATTAAGCACACTATCGATTTTCTTCATAAAACGAACAGCTAGTGAGATGGAACTACTCTCTGATTGATTAATTTATCGATAATTGGATAATTTTTATTGATACGTTACTAATTGACAGAAGTTCAATTAATAATCGATTCAAATCTCAAGTCAATAAAAGATGCTCTAAGTACTTATGAATCATTTTAAATATTTGATCATATGTTGATCAAGAATTTGCAATTTGAAAATATGCTTATCAAATATGGCATGTCTGCTATTAAAACGAAACTAGGTTAAGATCGATTAATTTATCGATAAGTTTATAGATTGATGACTTACAAACTAACAGATCTTCAATTAATAATTGATTCAAATCTTGTCGATTTTTATACATATTTTAATATCTAGTTTTTATTGATAATATGAAATTTAGAAATATGTTTATCGGTTCCTAAGTAAAACATGTCTTGAAAAGGTTTAACCGATTATCGCATCGATTAGCTCAAATGACTGACAATCTCTTTAGAGCTAATCCAGCTAATCCAGAGATCAATTAGTTTCAAGCGGCTTTAAGCGTTAAACAAGTCGCCTGCTAAATGACCTTAGAGCACAAAAAAAAAAAAAAAAAAAATTTATAGCCTGCTGAAAAGTCCACTCAAGGTTAATATCATTGTCAACTTTGGCACGCCTCATTTATATGCAGCACTTGGCTCTCTCAGAGCCCGAGCTCTGTAGACAGGATGTCAGTAGTCGCGAGTCGCGAGTCGAGCATCAGAAGTCGGGCATCAGGAGTTGGGCGTCGGGCGTCGGGCGGTCGGCAGTCAGGAGTCAGTGGTCAGTCGCCGTCGGCACTTCGCAACATGGCTGTGGTGCGACGCTCAATCGCCACTCAAGCCAGGCTGGCTCAGCATCAGCAGTTTGAGAGATGCCGTCTCACAGTCGGCTTGTCTCGACAGTCAATCAGTTGGGGGCAGCCGCCGGCCGCCGACCGCCAATCGCCAGTTGCCAGTTGCCAGTTGCCAGTTGCCGACTGCTGCGGCTTGGAGGCCAAGTTTTTAACGTCATCGGCACTGGCAGCTTGTCATGTCAGCCGTACGAAAACTGTCAGAAATCGAGCTGAAGTTGGCGTTCAACTTGCTGCCTCGCTGCACATCACCAGGCCCACTTCAAGTGCTCAAGTTCAAGTTCCAACTCAAAGTCAAAGTCGAAGTTGTAGTCGAAGTCGAAGTCGAGGCTCAGCGTCGGCGTCGGCGTCGCATTTTTAATCAGCCGCGGCGCGTCTTAGTGATAATTACCAGACATATTTGTTGCTCGCTCCTGTGAGCTGTGCCTCTGCAGAGTGCCTTCGATTCCAGCTGTATAATTAATTACAAGTGCGAAGCTGTTGTTTCGTCTGGGCAATTATTCATTGCTTTTGCCCTAGCTGCTGATTGTGCTTCATTCAGGTTACATTCGCATGCTCAGCTCCATCTCTGTTGAAATTTTCGCCCCAAGAATTGAGTCAAATAGTCTAAAACTCAGCTTGTGGGACTTTGGCAAGGGAAGCAACTTTGTAAATAATTAAACTTTCTTCATTTATTGGGAGTTTGAACAATGTATAAATGTCTAATGTCTAATGTCGAATATTCCCTAATGGAATATCATGTCTTATCTCTACATATTTGGCAATACCTGAGATAAGGTTACCTATATAGGACATGAGCAGTAACTTGTTACATTATTGAGTTTTAGTCTTAAAGCAAGAAAAGTCAAAATTTGTCATCAAACAGCCAAGCTCTGAACAGACAGAATAAGAATGAGCTCGAAAGGCAACAGGAATATATTTCAAAAGTAAGTACCTCAAAGTGATTAGAGAACTTATACGAAATTCTTTTCTTGCCATACGACTAGATTAGTTTTTTGTATTGAATTATATATTATATATTATATATTATATATTATAAATAAATATTATAATTGCAAGTCATCAGCTTTTACTAAGCTTTGCATTCAAAACACACTTACAAACGGGCTCAATTAAATAAATAAATAAATAAATAAATAGCTAATATATATATATATATATATATATATATATATATATATATATATATATATATATATATATATATATATTTATATTTAAAAATATATATATATTTAAAAATATTTAATTATTTTCTGCTTACTTAAAATAAAATATAGAAATGTTTTATTAGTCCTAAAATGTCAAATTAGTTATTAAAACCTAAACAATTAAAATTTTTAGCTTTTAATTAATTAGGCACAATTATTTGTTCACATAATAAGAAATTCTTTATTCTTCCTATAAAAAGCCCAACTTGAACACCTACCAGACCGCATTCTTCTCTTGGATAATCCTCACACTTGTCTATAGTTCAGAGTCTGATTTCATATCCATTCTTTCATCTAGCCCACATCTGTCAACACTCAAATCAATTATAATATTGATCACATACACTTTATTAATATCGTCTGAAAGAGGTCTTAAAGATATGAAACTAAAAATATATTAGTAATAATCCTATGCAAAATAATTAATTTAACTAATACTATTACTATTATTATTAACAAAATTTTACATAAACAAAAATAACAAAGATCTCAAAAAGCTCAGGTTCAGCTAACGATAATTATTCATAGACTCTATACAAAATTAATATACTCTCACTGTTCATACTACATAAACTCGAATAATTAATATGGAAAATGCAGGAAATTTTGATGCGTTTAGCCGGCGAGCATGAAAATGGCACTTAAACAATTGGAATGGAATTTGTAGGTGAATTCAAAAAAAAATGTTGTCTGTATTGTTTTATTGTTTGCCTGTTGGCATGGCGAGCAGCAAAGTCCTGGCAAGGCAATGTTAAAAAACCTGACACTTGGCTAAAGCCGAAAAGGCCAGCGCAAAAGCAGTTTGCCATTTTGCCAACATATGGCAAATTTGCCTGCTGACTGCATGTCAACAGCTACAACAGCAACAGCAACAGGAACAGCAACAGCAACAGCAGCAACAACAACAACAACAACGGCAGCGAAACCCATTTAAGTTCAAAGCGCGACAACCGCCAGAGTCAGGAGTTGCAGTTTGAGCTGGAGCTAGAGCTGGAGTTGGAGCTGGAGCTGGAGTTGGAGTTGGCTTGGCATGCCAGCTGAGCCGATCATTATCTGAGTCGCATATCTATTTGCGATTACGAGAAGCAGGCAGTCAGGCAGCGAGGCAGAGAGGCAGTCAAACAGTCAGACAGTGGAGGCAGTGGGGAAGGCAGGCTGGTCGGGGTCTGTCAGTCGTGGGAGTCTGTCGGCCTGGTGGCAATTGCAACGTGGGCGCTGCAAACCGACAAATGTCAAAATGACGCGCTTTGTTGTTTATCATATTTACCGCAAGGCAACTAGGCAACAAGGCAACAGCTACAGCGACATGGCCCAAATGCAATTAGTATTCAAATGCAGACACGCCAAAGACGAGCACAAAGCCAAAACGAGTCATCATCAGCAAAGTCTTTTGCTTTATTCATTTTCTGCCGCCCGGGGAGTCAGCTAGGCAGCGCAGGGCACGCTAAAAAATGCGTCTAGTCTTCTCTCTACACACATATTCATTCGTCTATGGTCTTTTTTTGTTCAGAATTCGTCGTAATTTAGCGCACGCATTTTGCATTTTAAATGCCGGCCACATTATGTTTAATTCCAACAAATTCGTTTGACTAATTGCGAACAGGTGAGCGAGCGAGGGGATTCTGTGTAACTGCACACCTTTAGCGGCCGCAATTAAATGAATGAAGCTCGCAGCCGATTTAATGCATGATTTTGTCTCCTCATCATCTACGTGACTTTGTGACTTATCAGCTGCGAGCTGCGAGCTGCGCCCGCGGCATTTTCGCTCAGATGATTCAATATGGGCACTCGCTGCATATTAAGCAGCCCATCGCATCGACTCTCCAATCTGGTCTTTGTCCAGTTTCGCTTTTACATAACCATAAAGAAAGTCGACAGACAGCGCAGTGTGCGTTCTGGGCGCCATTTAACGCACCTCTCATCGCCCTCTCTCTCTCTCTCTCTATCTCTCTCTTTGTTTCTCTCTCTATTTGTCTCTCCTTCGCTCGGTTGTAAAGTTAACAACCGAGTTATGACAACTGCCAGCAATTAAAATTGACAATTGATACGACAGGCAACAGCAAAAGAGACAACTTCAAAATCGTGTCTGTTGCGGGGGTAATAAACGATGCTTTTTATGACTGATAGGCGATCAGAGCAGCGCAGGTACACACGGGTGGGCCTATTGTGATAATATATTATAGTATATACAACTATTGCTAAAAGAAAATGTAAATAAGTTAATCATTCATTCATAATCATTGTAAATGAAATAAAACACAATCCTTAACGAAATCTCAGTTGAAAAGTAATAACTAACCTAAATTTGTATAAATAACTAAATTTTTATAAATTTAGTGTTAGCTAAGATTAAATTGTTTTATATTTTCATTTAATCTTTGCTTATAAACACAAAATAAATATATTTATACATGCAGTATATATGTAATTAAAAAAAATATATATATATTATTACATATATTATATACATATTTTGAAAATACTTCAAATATATAGTAGTTTTATGAAAATATGTATGCAAACAAATCTTTCAATTCTCTTAAATAAAAAGAGATATGAAAGATTAATTTAGTTACATTATCTGGAAAATAAATATAAATATTAAATATAATATTATACAATATATGTATATTTATATATATTTGATCTTAGTTCACTTTATCAACTCTAAGTTGTCATTATTATATTATTATTATTATATAGTTTTTCCAAGCTCTTATCATATCGAATCGGAACCAAAGCTCCAAATCGTATTCTTCATATTACTATAAGTTCTCTCCTATAAATTTCAAGTACTCATATATTCATTGATTTCGATTGTTAGAGTTCATCATACAATATTGAAACGTAGCTCTAAATTTTATTTTAATGAATAAAATTTTTGTTATTGTTGAATGTGTTTAAATATATATTGCAAATTCTTATCTTTTATTAAAAAAAAAAAATTATAATAATAATAATAATAAATAAAATAAAGCAGTTTTTAACCTTTCAAATACTTGAACTTTATTTCTAAGATTTTCAACCTTTTAGCTGATCTAAGTCCGTCAACTTCTTTAAATAAAATCTCATTTGTATACGTATATAAAGATAATATAATATTACATATATACGCGAATTTTAGTCTTACCATTTTTATATTCCCGGCAACTTCTGGTATTCATCATATCTTGAACTCGTGTAAACCTTGCCGTAAAGGTTACACGTATACAAATTTATAATAGGAAATATGTCCATCTCTCTCCCTCTCGGTAACTGCAGCTATCTCTTTCAGGGCCAAATTCATCAGCATTGTTTTATTTTGTGCGCCAGCATTTCTTTTTATTGTGAGATAGTTGGAAATTTGCTGAAACTAATTGCTGCAAAGAGCTAGAATACCCATATGAGGCGGGGAGCGGCCATCTGCGAAATGGCTAGTCCATTTGCGTTGGGGCAAATATGACAATTGGCGGCATTATTAAAAATGCTACGTGCGCTAAATCTGCCGACATCAGCCAGAACGACAACAGCAACGGCCAAAGGGAGACAAACACCCAAAACAGGTGAGGCTGGGCAGCAAAGGTAACTGCTGTCAATGGGGTAAGGGTAGATGGGTTGCCATGACAGTTGCTGATAGCGCACTCAATTTGCATTTCTGGCCAAGAGAGCGTGGGCGAGGGGCAGATGAAGAGAGGAAGAGAGAGAGAGCGAGAGAGACAAAGAGAGATGGGCAAAAATGTAAAAATCAACGGGTGCCAACAATTACTTTTTATAACTTTCTAGCTGGCACTTCAATCTCAGCCAGAAATTAGTTTGCCTCGCGCTGATTTCAGCTGAACCCCATTTGGTGAGCGCTGAGACATAAAGTGACACGGTCTGACAGGGCTGGGTAGTTTTTCAGGTGGCTGGCAAACATTAACATAATATTATGAAGGGATTTTAATTAAAAAATCTCAAAGCGTTTGTTCGGGGCATATACTCAACAAAGTCGTTTCATATCGGACGTGTGTGCACTGAGCACAATAGATAGTTTACTTTAAATAGTTGTAATTAACTATGAATACATATATAGTATTTATTTTTCAGTAATATCTTCAGCTATTCAAAATATTATTATATGTATTCCATATAGTATTTATTTTTCAGTAATATCTTCAGCTATTCAAAATATTATTATATGTATTCCATGCTTTGAAATCATAAATAACAAATAAAAAGACAGTTTATTGGGAATGATTTAAAAAAATATATATATAATTGGGTTCTACTTTTATTCAAATGATAATTTATTCGAAATTTTATTTTTAATTTATTATAAATTTTTATACATATTTTTTTTTTTAATTTTTTGCAAACAATTGATGGTATAAGCTTATATAAGTATAATATATATATATAAATATATATATATATATATATATATATATATATATATATATAACTAAATTTAAATTACATTTTAATTAATAAATGATAAAAAAAATGTATATATATATATATATATATATATATATATATATATATACATTTTTTTTATCATTTATTAATTAAAATGTAATTTAAATTTAGTTTTTAGATCTAGTAATTGTATTTTTATTAATTAGTAATATATATATAAAAAAAAAAAAATAGAATGTCAACTAATAAAATAAATACTATACGATCAAATCAGTTTATAGCATATTTCAGTATATATCTTATATAAATAAAAATATTTATATAATTTTTAGTATTTTTCAAAAAATAATTGAAGCTTACATGAGATATTTAAAAGTTATATAAATATATGTTTTTGTTATTATTATCTTGTACAATTTTATTATTTGTATTTTAATTAAATATTTCTGTCACTGCTGAAATGCAGACAAGTCTTTTCTCTATGTGTGCATCGGGGTCCATCTTGTGTCGTAGGGCATTTAAGGCTGCCATCCGGCGCAGACAATTAAAAACCCTCTGCAGAGTTTTGCCATTTGCCGTTTTATAAGCACAGATTACAGCTTTACGTAACGCACACGGAGGACACAATCACGGGACAGAGCCCCACACACACACACACACACACACATCCACACACAGACGGAGAGGGAACGTCCGATAAGCGACCACAGACAGGAATACGGGTTGGGTTACGGATTGTGTTACGGCGTATGTCTTTCTATCCGTTGCGTGCGTGTCTCTCTCTCTGTCTCTCTCTCTCTCTCTCTCTCTCTCTGTGTGAGTGTGTTGTGATTTTATGTTGGTCATAGTCATCGTCAGGCGCCGTTCATGCCCCGCAATCGTCGCTGTCTGCTTGTCTACTTTAATGACATTGCATTGCACTTATTTCTTTTTGACTTTTTTATACACATATTGTACTTGAATGTCTTGCCACCTTATAGTGAAACTGAAAGAGAGAGAAGGGGTGGTAGATAAAGAGGGAGAGAGAGAGAGTGCTGTAAAACCTGATGATAGCTTAATTTTAGAGTTTTTAAATCGTTTCTTTTTTGACTTTTGCATTATTCCATACGTTCATTCCCAACTCAACAATGTGATTTGGGCACAAAATCAGTTGCGAATTTGCATGGCTGAGCACACAAAATGAAGTCATTTAGTTGCATTGAAAGAGATAGCAACTGAAGGAGAGAAAGAGAAGGGCACAGAGCAGCAACTGCTAAATATGCACTGCACGAACAGCAGGCAATCAACTGCGACGGCTGTGTCATCAGATTTTTGGCATGTGAAGCATATATTCGCCAAGCAAAATACGCGTCAGCTTTAAAAAATTATGCTAAAGATAAAAGTTTTGAGAAAATTATGCAAATATCATAGGAAATATATATGTATACACATATACTGATGTGCATGGAATATACGATTACAGATAGAAGAAATTGATTTGATTGATTATTTATTTAATTTTATGCCGCTTATTGTTCACTTTAAACAAATTCAGAACTTATAAACACTTTTGTCATAAGCTTTGACTTTGAGTTCATTATAAATGCCAAACATGAAGCTTATCCTCAACCTTTTGGTAGGGCAATCTGATTCTATATCACACATTAAATTATCTAATATGTTATAGGGAAGTAGAAAATTTCTCATATCTTCATCATCAAATTCTTCAAGAAGTCTTTCTATCATTATATTAATGTGATATGTGATATAAATATGATTAACTTAAAGTCACAGGATAGTCTTAAAATACTTTTGAATTACAACATAAATATTGATTGTTATTTATTAAATTATTATATGATTTATTTATTTATTTTTTTTTTTCGAAATAATTTAAAGTCGCTCCTTACTTGCTAATCTAACGCTTTTCAATTCAACAGAGCTAGCTGGAATGCAGAAATGTTTGTTAGCACAATGATCGAGGCAATCAAGTTTATTTTTATAAAATGTTAAGATATTTTTGTAAGAAATTTTAACAGCATATTGTATATATTGTATTTTGAACATATAGTTTTTTTTTTCAGCTTTTAACTAAGTTATATATTTTTAAATTTCAAGTCCGAATAACTATTTCACACTCTTGAAAATCATTCATTATACCACAATTTTATAGCTGCCATAATTTTTATTTCAAATTATATTTACAATTACTTTCCCTAAACCATTCCAATTGGCGCAATCTCACTTTTTATATCAGCAAAATATACGAGATGCAAACAAAATTAATAAAAATGCAAATTGAAATAGAGAAATTTTAAAGACCGTCGAGAGGCTGTCGCCCCAGTGACTGCTATTCGTAATAGAAATGGAGTGTAACGTGTCCATAATGTGGCATAGTCTTGGCTACAATCGTATAATTTGATACTTCATCAGCTTTAAGGAACCATTTAATATGTTAATGAGGCGTAAGGGAAACCCATTGCCGAATTGCGAAACCCTTTCGTTCGACACATCAACACGATGATAAAATGCAAGCAGAGAGAAGAAATACAGAAAAGAGATGAAGGAAATGGTGAAATTGAAACCGTTTATGGAAATTGGAAAATTACGCGCGAGACAATCGGACAAGCGTATAATAAATTCGAGAATTTCCATATATGTGGCGGATGTAAAAAAAAATATGGACGAGCCACATCGTAAAAGAAAAATCTGAGCAAATTGTCCGGCATTATAAGCGGCTACGGGTCGCAGTCCGGGTGCCGCAACAGCAACAGCAACAGCAGCAACAACAAACCGGAAACGGAAATATTTCGCAATTGGCGCAAGACAAGGCGACGGGGTGTAGGCGTGGCTGTTAACGCATTTACAAGCCTCGACGACGATGACGACAACGACGACAATGAAATATCAGCCAGATTATCTGATGTCTGACGGGGGCGGGCATTTGCTTTGCATAATAAGCCGGATTATGAAACCGTGGCCCGAACGACTTTGACAATTCATTGCGCAGGACATGAAAGGGGAAAGGGGCGAAGCAGCGCAGCCGATGACATGGAAGAAAGCATTTTGCAGCACTCAGCATCAGTCATCAAGTGGCGGAGTAGTAAATAAAAGCGCGACAAATTTCGATTTGAAGCAAGCCAAGAAATCTTCTACGTATAGTAGGAATTTATCATATTTGTCTGACGTCTGATGTCTGATGTCTTGTGTCTGATGTCTGAGGTCTGGCTCTAATGCGTTTTATGTTAGAAATCACTTAGGGGTTTCGGCTGCCTTGGTGCTTCTTGGTCAGCGGAAGTGGCCATAAAATGGCCATGCCGCCATTTTTATGCCCATAAATTCGGCTGTGAAATTGAAACTTAAAATGCGTAAAGTATACGCTGTGTTTGCCCGCTGCCAGACGCCTCCAAGCGCCTGCCAGCAGTTTCAATTTTTATGCACATTTTATATGCCTACTGTAAATTGTTGTCCAGCCACGCCCCTCACACTCCCGCCACTCCCCCGCTCGCAAAGAAGTTCAAAGGCCAGAGGCGCGCACAAATGTTGCGGCATTTTCTTTTGGCCACTTTTGTCTATGCGGACTCTGTCGAAATTCCACGTTCGCAATCGTCATAAATCTTATGGCCACATCTTGAATTTATGTGCCCCTCTCCATCCACCACGGCACGCCTCCCACTCCTCCACTCCTCCTTCCACTCCAGCACGCATACTGCGGCTGTGCTTTGTGGCTTAGATTACTTAGTTCGCGCCAGTTCGATGGAGGCAGCTGTCGGCTTATGTTATTGATTTTTGCTAGCTGCCGCTTATTGAATTTGTTTTGTTTTGGCTGGCCGAAAAGTTTTTTAATCAAAAATAGTTGGCTTTAAGCGCAAGCTGGCCAAATGACAAACAATTTAAGATTGTTACGTTGTAATTCGCAAGACAGGACAAGAGCGGGCGAAGACAAAACCAGAAACCAAAAGCATTTTGCAGCAAAAATATTTACAGCACGGCCAATGCGCTGTCCCTCTTCCTCTCCCTCTCACTCTATACGTGTCTTTCTCTCTCTGCCTCAAAAAAAAAAAGAAGATCAACCCTTAACTGAGGGCAGTTTTCATTACTTGGCCAAGTCTGACCGGGCTAAGACAATCAAAGGTGAGCTTACAACGTGTCGGCTGCTGCTTGGCATTTCTTTTATTTTCCACTTGGCTGGCACACAGAATCACGTGGTCAACCCCTGCACACCTGCACACCTGCACACAGGTAACTGAACAGCTGCATCCTTTGGATAGCCAGAGTCAGAGCCAGAGCCAGAGCCAAAGCCAAAGCCGCCGCCGCCATGAAAATTGGCGTCTGCCAAACATAAATAAAAAAGGTAGACAAATCCGGAATAAATAACAGCGTTGTCTAGGCGCCCCTCCATTTCTCTGTCTCTCTCTCTCTCTCTCACACCGCCCCACTGCACCACTTGTCTGTGAAGTGCAGGCGTCGCGGTGTCTCGACTTGGCTGCGGGGCTGCTGCGTCAGCGTTATGGCAACTCCCAAAGGACGCCTGCCACGCCCACACTTCAATGGCTCGCATACTGTTGCACGTTGCGTATACGCTCAGTTGCACCATCTATTTGCCATGGCAATGCGATTGCGTCTTTTGTTTGAGACTTTTAATAAAATATAACCATTTAATTGATGCGGGCGTCGTTGGCGCCGCGGCTCTTAAAGCATGAAGCACCCACAAATTGAAAAGACATTTAATGTAAATCACAAGAAATATGTTTAAATAGATCCAATGTGAAAGGGGTTGAGCTTGGTTCGCTTGGAATTTATTTAATTTGTTTTTATTTTGTTCACTATAGATAAATTATTTATATTCAAGGGTCGATATGAATATAAATGTAAATTTATATATATAAACAAGCACTGCTATATCGTTATATAACTGTCCATATAACATATGTATAAGTATATATAAATACGTTTATAACGACTTTTGATATATAAGAAGTAAAAGTTATTTGGTCACAAGTGCTCTATATGGAGATATCCTGATTCCTGCTAATAGACAATATTCCAATTTTTTTACGCTTCTTTACACATAGATACACACACATACACACGGGCTATGCTTAAAGCAATTATTATGGGTTTCACCATAGTATAATAAATTTTACCCTACATAAACTCTATTTTTATTAGTAAATACCAGCGTTCTCTATTATTTTAAGTAAGTTTTTTTTGAATGCATATTGAAAAGAATGGAAGTATTCATATTCAGAAATAAAATATCTATGAATAAAATTGAATAAAATCATTGCATTTAGTACATTAGCCCATACAATAAATTTGAAGCTTCCGTCTACTAACATTTAATCAACAAAATGATACTATAGAAAAATCATGAATCTCTACTCATTTAGTAAATATTTAAAGTATCAAGTCTCAAGCTTTTGTGGTTAATAAGAGAGTTGCATTCTCACAGACAGACGGACAACCAGACGGTCCGACGGGAGCACAGATAAACTCAGCTCACCATCCTCATCTAGAATATATATATGTATATACATACTTGAATCTGCCAAGCCACCTTCTGCCTTTTAAATATAGTATCACATAGCCTTCATACTCTGATTTTCCATTTTCAATGGATTCAGAATATTAAAAGCATAAATATGAATGAATTCTCTATAAATTTAAAACTTAATATAAAAGGGGTCGTCAAAATTAAATTATATATAATATATTATATTACATATATACATATTGTATAAATTTGCGTATATATTAATCTTACTGTGCTGTTATCAATATGTCTATATATACAAAGCTGACCATTTAGAACAAAAAAAATATGTATATGTATTTCACATATAGCATGTACAGAGGTTCTCCGTCTGCAGCTGTTTCAGATAAGGCAGCTCATATAGCACTACAGTAAAGCCTTCCTAGGCGGAATACTTTGTACTTCTAAAACTTAAGTTTTCCAAAGGAAAAAGTTTGATTTCGTTAACTCTAGATTGATTTTCGATTCTTATTTAAAATGTTCATTACAAAAAATTTGTATTTTATGAATATGTTAAAAAAATATGCGTCTGGATTACTAATGATATACTGTATATAATATGAGTAAATAAATATAAGCTTAAAAATATCACATTCCATTCCAGTTGCAATTTTTTGTTTGACGAATTCCGCGAAAGAAACAAGTTGTACGAACAGATCGACTGAGATGCAGAGTCATATTTGTGTGTTTGTAATATTCGTGCTGTTGGTTGTGGGAAGCTCTAGTCGATCGAGAGCAAAAGCAGAGACCCATCTATCCAGCTCAACCTTATCAAAGAGTAAATTCATTCATAATAAATTCGGGCATTATCGGGACGTGTGTAGAACGGTAAATGAGAAGCGAAAGCAGCACACGCAGATGTACGACACACTGATCAGAAATCTGCAGTTGAATAATACACAGTTGCTGGAAACAATTATTGAGCATACGAACACAATTATAGGTAAAAACGATTTGATATCGAAGTGCGAACTGGCGGCAAAGGACAAAGAATTAAAGTTATGCAGCCTAGAGATAACTCTGAACAGCACGCTGCTTCAGTTGAGCCAAAGTAACGAAACCATCGCGAATGTAACCAGGCGAAATGTGTTATTGGAAAGTGAATTGAGTGATAAGAAAACTGAAATCGCCAAACAAAACTCAATCATAAGCGAGTTGAGCAAGTCTTTAAGTCCGCTAAACAGTTCAGTTCTGGAACTGCAACGAGTAAACGCAGTTCAGCTAACCGAGCTCATCCACAACCGGCATCAAATCGACGAACTCCAGGCGGAAGTAATAAAATCTGCAGCAGCCACAGAAGCACTGAGTAAACAGAATGCCGAGCTGAAGGCGCTGCTGAATGCTAGAGACGAGAATATCAAACATTTGAATGATATTATCGAGGGCTATACGAGCTGCTGCCAGGCATCGAGCTGCACCGCATTCGGTGCCTCCAACACTGTGCACCTGATCAAGGTGGACGGCGTGAAGGAGCCCTTCGAAGTGCTCTGCAATAGCCAACTGGCTGGCAATGGCTGGACCGTCATACAGCGCCGGATCAACGGCGAACTCGACTTCTATCGCAACTGGAATGAGTACAAGAAGGGATTCGGCAAGCCATCCGGTGAGTTCTTCATTGGGCTGGAGCGATTATATCACCTGACTAAGGACAGGCCGCACCAGCTGTATGTCTGGCTGGAGGACTTTGGCAACAATACCAGATATGCCAGCTTCGATGACTTCAGAGTGGGCTCCGAGCAGGAGGCGTATGCCCTGGTATCGCTGGGCGAGCACAAAGGCACCACAGCGAATGCGATGCGTATGAGCAGAGGTCAAAAGTTCACCACGTTCGATCGCGACAACGATGCAGATGAGGTCAATAACTGCGCTGAGCGACTGCATGGCGCCTGGTGGTATGACCATTGTGGCTTCAGGTGCGTTAATAAATGTATAATATATATTAATCTATTTAGGATTTCGTATATTTATTTATTTATATTTAAGTAAAACCTATTTAAAATGCTTGATATAGCAGAATTATTTTCTCATTGGCCATTGGTGGGGAAGACTAAATATTCTTGAGCCCTTCTTCTCTGTTTGTTTGCCTATTACTCTGAAAGTATGTCTGTCTGTATATCTGCAAATAGGTCTGTCTCTCTCTCTCTCTCTCTCTCTCTCTCTCTCTCTTTATCTCTTTAATCTGTCTGTCTGTTTGTCTGTCTGCCTAACCACAACAAGGAGCAAAGATGAGCAGCAGAAGATCATTTATGTTGTCTATATGCACGCAGCAATATTTGCTTACATTTACATTTAAGTTAAGCTCATTTAGAATGCTTGAAGCAGCAGAGAGTGTCCTCATTGGTCAATTAACGATCGACTGCAGCGACCGCAACTCGACGCAGGCTCAACATTTGAGCGCGCCTTGGAGTTTGAGTGCAAGTGGCCCTATATAAAGAGCAGCAGCTGCAGCATTTCTTCAGTCGTCCACGCCCGGTGGGGGTCAGTAGTGCAGTGCAGTAAAGTGAAAGTGAAAGTGAAGTGAATAAAAGTGAAGTGAAGTGTGGTCAGGTAAATATTTTATTTGTTAATAATGTTAAGTACTTTAAGCAGAATTGTAATAGTTATAAATAATTGTTAAGAATTGTTTAAATATTAGATATAAGAAAAACTGTAGACATATGAAAATGTTAATAATCGTTGAGCTAAGCAGAAAAGACTTAGGCTTAGAGAAAAGACTTAGAAAATGTTGAAGACTTTAATAACTTAGAAAAATTGAAAGACTTAGAAAACATGAAAGACTTAGAAAATTAGAAAGACTTAGAAAATTAGAAAGACTTAGAAAATTAGAAAGACTTGAGACTTAGAAAAGTTTAAGGACTTAGAAAAATTGAAAATTAGAAAATTATAAAGACTTAGAAAACTAGAAAGACTTTGAAAACTAGAAAGACTTGGAAAACTAGAAAGACTTAGAAAACTAGTAAGTCTTAGAAAACTAGTAAGTCTTAGAAAACTTTGAAGACTTAGAAAATTAGAAAGACTTAGAAAATTAGAAAGACTTGGAAAATTTGAAAGACTTGGAAAATTTGAAAGACTTAGAAAAATTTAAAGACAGAAAAATTTAGAGACTTAGAAAATTATAAAGACTTAGAAAATAATAAAGACTTAGAAAATTATAAAGACTTAGAAAATTATAAAGACTTAGAATATTATAAAGACTTAGAAAAATAGAAAGACTTCGAAAACTAGAACGACTTTGAAAACTAGAAAGACTTGGAAAACTAGAAAGACTTAGAAAACTTGAAAGACTTTTACTGCCTTAAAAATTATATTACTTTCGTAGTCGAGCAGTCTCGACTACAGCTTTCATGTTTGTTAAAAATTAAGTTGTTTCTTAAAAGTGAATCAGCTCCTAAAAAAAAAAACTATTTACTTATTTTTATTAATATATTAAATTTAAAATTTTACAATTATTAATTTTAAATTTACAAAATTTAGTTGTTCATGAAAATAGTAGTAGCTATGAAAAAATGAAAATATTATCATGAAGTACTAAATTTTGTTAACATAAGATTAATAAATTAATTTTAAATATATTATGTCTTTCTTACTAACCACTTTAATTTTCTTGAACAACTTAATTTAGTTAACTTTTCTTTGCTAAGTTTACAAAATGTATGTATATTTCATGTTTGCAATGTATGTAATATTCATTCCAAGTTCCGTTCGAAATATTATGCTTATCTATATACTTTACTTGAATGAGCTCATATGTATGTATATTTATACTATATTTTTATTATATTTTTATTATATTTTCAGCAACTTGAATGGTATTTATACAGAAGCTGATTTGGATTATGATTATGTCAATCAAGGCATCTTTTGGGTGGATGATGATTTTCATGATTCGGACTATTCTTTGAAATCAGTGCTCATGATGATACGACCCAAGGACTCCCAAGAAATTCCATAAGAGCTAAGCAAATCAAATGTTTAATGCTTGAAAAAATTAGTTAAGCAATAAAAATGGTTTGCTTGTGACCGTGATGGCAAATAAAATATTTTTTTGTAAATAAATAACAGATTTTTTATTAAATAAAATATGTACTAATCTCCATTAAAGCTTAAAAAAATTTAAAATATTTTTGTATTATGTTTTCTAATAAGCCCAGTTATTTCGCTCAGTGTATGTAGCTGATATCGCTCTATAAATTGTTGTTGGAATGTTATTAGAATTCTCTTAGACGGCGCTCTCACTTAGCTGCCAAATACGAATGCGAATTCTATAAAAATATAAGCTTAGAGTTTTAGTTTGCGACACATACGCATAATGAGCACATATTCTTCGATATTGAAATTTTACATTTGGCTGTGTATTGTGGTGAACGGAAGAGCTGCTATCGCGGAGAAAAATGAGGTCAAAATGAAAATAGATCAGCTAGAAAAGCTGATACAGCGAAACAACGAAGAGCTGCTGCAGCTGGAAGCCAACTGGAGTTCTATAAGAAAGGGAGTTCCAGATCAAACTGAGGCGCCTTGTGACTCTTACATCAGCGAGCAAAAGAGCTGGCTGAGTGCCTGCCAGACGCAGGCAACAGCAGCGGCAGAGAGGCTGAAAGAGAGTGAGGATCGCTCCGCAATACTGCTTCAAAATTTAACCATCTGCAGGATCAGCTCAGTGGACGGGGAAGATCAGACTCAAGCCCCACAGTTACAATTGCAGCTCAAAGAAAAAGATGACGAAATTCTAGAGCTACGCAAGCAGAATAATGAAAACTTGCTTAAGCTGCGCGCAGCACAGCTCAAGTTGAGGGCCTACGACTCGGAGCTGGAAGAGTTCTTGCCGCAGAACTGTTTGCCCTTCGGCAGTGCCACGGGCATCTACAGAGTCAAGCTGCCCGGCCAGGACAGCTTCTATGTGCCGTGCGATGCACGCTTTGCCGGATCCGGCTGGATGGTCATTCAGCGGCGCATGGATGGCAGCGTTGATTTCTATCGCAACTGGACCGAGTATCGAGCTGGCTTTGGCTCCCTCAATGGCGAGTTTTTCATTGGATTGGAAAAGCTGCATAGGCTGACGGCGCTGAAGCGCTTCGAGCTCTTTGTGTACCTGGAGGACTTTGAGGGCGAGGTGCGCTATGCCCACTACGATAACTTCAGTGTTGGCGACGAAGGGAGTTTCTACCAGCTCAAGTCCTTGGGCGAATATGAGGGCACCGCTGGCAACGCGATGGCCTTGAATGTCCGGCAGAAGTTTTCGACAGCCGACAAGGACAACGACACCTGGCTGGAGGGCAACTGCGCCCGCAGATACAACAGCGCCTGGTGGTATGCCTCTTGCTCAGCTTTCTGGTAGGTCTCACTTTTACTCTTTCTCTCTCTCTCTCTCTCTCTCTTTCTCTCTCTCTCTCTGTTTATGATTAATTGAATATTTTATTTATATTTAGCAATCCCAATGGCAAGTACTTTAAGAGAAGGCAGCTCAGCACCAGTACACGCGGCAAAGGCATAATCTGGCAGGAATGGCATGGCTTTGAAGAAACACTCAAATTCGTACAGCTCATGATAAGACCCATATCAGCATCAGTATGAAATGCATATACTTATGTATATTTACACATATATGTATATAAGCACAATTTGTATAAGTAAACAAACAAGCCAACAATAAATGTTGAATAACTATGCGAATTTCGTTTAGCTTAGCTGATAAGTCGTATATATATTGATGCATACAGTGCCGCTCAACTGAATATGTTTGATATTTTCGGAAGTTTGAAAACTAAGATATCAGTTTTCAAACTTCCGCAAATGTCAAACATATTCAGCGAAAACTCCGATTAGTATACAAGAAATTTTGTTGTATAAAGAACGTATTCAGTTATGGCAAAGAACTGTCTAATTTAATTTTATTAATATTATTAATATTTTGAATAATTTTTTCATAATATAATATTAATTATTAATATCATTTATTTTCATGAAAAATGCGAAATTTGTTGGCTGAATAGATTTAAATAGTAAAAATATTTAAAAAATATATGAAAAGCAAATATCAAGGCGCGGAATAGTGCAAGTAATAAAGAACAGCTTTCCATATTTAATACTTCCTTCCTGATCCTTATTAGTACAAAGTATACGCATTGTTTAACTATCGATATATTTTTAAATATCTTTTGACCCAGATTTTAAAATTGATTTATTTGTATTGAGTTTTATTTAATTTTAATTATTCGTAAGATCTTTAAAAAAAAAGTTCCCAAATGAGAAATATGTATAACAATTAATATTATTTCTGTGTTTCCAACAGAATAATAGAATTTTGTGCCTTGAAGCAGGTTTAAATATGTTGAAAGTAAAACTTTAAATTTAACAAAAATAGGTAACACTAAACAAATGGGTAAATATAAATTAAATATTTGGCTCCACACTTTTTCCATATTTGAGTGAAATATATTATCAACTAAGCCAATAGTCCATATAGAGCAAGCCAAGCTTTCCGTTTTCAATTTCCATTAACGAATATGGCGTAGCTGTGAAGGGGGTAAATACGCACTAATTTATGCAGAGACGGGCGCAAAGATTCACACCATGTAATGTTGGAGTCTGAGCAGCAGGTGATGCTTGCCCAAATGGCTGCAATCAATTAAGGGGCAACAAAGTCAGCCAAGACCGAAACGATGTTCAGTTCACAGAGTCCTGCAAATTAATGAACAGCAGCGCAGCGAATCGAAGTAAATAGCAAAAGCTGGACAGCGATGCGATGCTATGCGATGCTGGGACAGATGATTGTCTCATATTTGCATATTCATGTGTCAAAGCGAAGTCGCCAGCTGTGGTCGCAGGCACTGATTGCTCGGCAAATGTATCTGTATCTGCATTTCTCTGCATGTATCTGTATCTTAAGCACTTACAACAGCAATTACTTCCGCCTAACTGGTCAACAAAATTGTTGCTGATGCTGCAGTTGCTGCTGTTGTTGTTGTTGTTGTTGTTGCTTTACTTTAATTAGTTGTTTTAGTTTGTCTAGCTAAGTGAGTGTCTGGTAAATAGGAAAATAGTAGTCGCAGAAGAATCTGAAGTCGAAGTGTACTCTAATGGAACTAAACTTTGAGAAAATGCGTTTCGCCTGTTAATGGACGGTACGCAGCAGCTCATTAGATATTCCCTTTTCCATGCTAATATGCAAGCACTCAATGTGCAAATAGTTTGAGAGCTACTACAACTACAACACGACTCCAATCTTGCCAACTCTCGCTCTCCCTCCCTCTCTCTCTCTCTCTCTCTTTCTCTGTGGTTCAAAGCCTAACGGCATTTGTAGTGTCTGCCTTGGCCAGGATGAGAGGCATTTGCTGCCTTGGCCACTTATCGTCATCACAGAGGGAAAAGGGGCATTGCTGGAACCTTTGCTTTTGCGGTCTAAAGATACTTTCAACATACCTCGAGCCTTTTTGTTTTGCCTTGAGCCTGAACTGAGTGTAGCTATAAGATTATGAAGTCAATGATTAGAAGATAACTCTTTGAGTAAGAGAAAGATATTCATGCAAATTGTGCCAAGAAAAATCAATTGACTAGCTTTATGAATTATATGAATAGAAAAGAATCAAATATAGAGAATCGATTAATAATATGACATGTTTACAATTTGTGTAAAATCTAGAAACTAAATAAGTTTGATCTACTCTGTCCATGAAATTGTACTTCTGTCTCTTTGTGCGTGTAAGTTAATCTCAGAACCGATAATAGTTGAATGATGAGTGCTACTATAGTCAGATATAAATATAGTTGCTTTTTGCATTCGTCTTTTCCGATATCTTCGCACAGTTTAAGAATGTGCTTAATTGTCCAAAATTGTAAAGGAATTGATTGGCTAACAAAATTTTAAGCTGATTGAGTGGCCAGCAAAGAGTTCAGAATTAAAAAAGAAGCACATTTGTACTGAATTAAAAAAAAAATTGCCAAATTAAATGTTTTCCAAATAAAAATATTAAAAATTGCGTTGTTTGGTAATTTTTATGAAACGTAAAAAACTGAGATTATGTGGATTTTTTTGATTCTTTTCTTTTTAAAGTTTTGAATTCACATAATTCTGCCTTTTTGTTTTTTGTTTTATATTGTTAAGAACAAACTACTAAACAAAACACAGACAAAAATTCTTGATATGCTTGTTTAATTTTTATGCGTAGTGAAAGTCAATGTTGTGAAACATACGCTACTTTTTGCTCGGTACTGTACGTCTATATATATATATATATTCCTCTTCTCAAAATCTATCCAGCTATCAATGCATATATATTTTCTACTATGGCTGTCTATCCAACCAGGCTTACAGGCTTCCATTTTGTACAACAAAAATGCAGTCACGTCTGACACAAGCTTAATAACATTCGCAATTTTATTACTTGAACCAATTATGCTCGTAGTGGGACGCCCTTTGTCAATGGGCTGCAGGCAAAAATTATGCGAATGTTTTTCCACAAAAAGAAAAAACAACAAAGTTGAAGAAACAAGAGTAAAAACAAAAACAAGTGCAGCAAATATTGTCACATGCATAAAAACGAGCTCACAGTTTAATGCATGAATATGTGAACAGCCGTCGACATATGAACAGTATGCGTGTGTGTGTGAGTGTGAGTGTGAGTGTGTGTGTGTGTGTGTGTGTGTGTAGGCATACTGAATTGCCAACGTTGTATATATATGAAAGTTTTCAATGATACTTGGCTAAAATACCAAAGGCAAAACTTTTATTAATAAAGTTTCTTTCTTTCTTTCTTACTTGTGCTAAAAGGCGAGCTGCTTCGTCTCTGTCTTCATCACCATCTGTGACTGCCTTAAGGCTTCCTGCCTTTTAGCTTCGACAGCTACTACGATGCTTTAATTACAGTTAAGCAAAAAATAAAAAAGCTAGTCAGAACAATGTCGAGCACAATCGACTGCGCAATACTCGTTCAAGAACCCAAGTCCGTGGCATTTATTTAAAAATTATTATTTTAGATTTTCCACACCCTTAAAGGCTGGGGAAGCTAAACAGTAAAGCGATTACAGCTTTAGGTTCAAGAAAAATATAGATTCTAACAATTACCTATGCGGGGAGCAGGCTTTATAGATTTTGATAAATCATTCCACTTTTTCAACTATAAGGTATTAGGCTCCAATAATATGGAAATTGTTTACCCAAGTATACAATAAAAAAAAAAAAAATATTTTTGTAGATTATCATATATTAATAAAATTTTCAATTGCTCAGAAAACTTTTTTTTTTATTTGGAAGATGTCAAAATATTGTTGATTATTCAACGGTTCTGCTCTTTAGCTACATCACCTTGAGGAACTGCAACTATTTCCCCTTCCAGAGATCTCTTATTTTTGTTTTTGTAAGCTAATCTGGGTAATTGCCTACTAGATCAGATCCTAAAATCTTTTCTTGTATGTTTTTCGCCAAATCTACGGTTGATCTGATAATTTCGTCTGCTTCCATCAAGAGGGATTCCAGATCGTCCGCCTTTTCTTCTACCATTGCGAGCCTTTCCCTTTCGTATTGTCTGCCACTCGCTGTGTAGGCTGCGCCAGTTTTATTATTTATTTCCAGAATGTTCAGCACATCAAGAATTTGAACTTCTAATTCAGCCAACTTATCTTCACTTGTGCCCAATTTGTCAGCGACTTGGCTATTTTGAATTATTCTGGAAGACACTTCATTTGAGTTAGGATTGTAACAGCTGCTTAGATCTGACGATGCCTCCGCTAAACCACCTTGAACAGTAATATCATTTTTCTTGAGAGTTTCCATCAGTTCATCGATTAATTCATTTTGCTCTACGATGCGTCTCTGAAGTGCTTCAAATTTTGTGTACTCTTTTTCTTCTCTTCCTTGTCCGCATTTGACACACTCTTGTTTTACATCCTTTGCGAAGTATTTGCTAATCTGAGAAAATTTCGGTAATGTTATTAATGCCATTATTCTCTTTCAATTCGCTTAGTGCACTCTACTCACCGGAATATTTGTGGACTTGGGATTGCTGGCCAAAGCCACTGACGAGAGCGCTAAAAAAGCAAATATTTTTAAACTTATCATTTTGCGTCTGCGGGAAATTTTAAATCATCCAGATCTCACAGCACAAATTCAGACATAGTTTTTGTTGTTAAGGTATTTATATGGCGATTGAGCCAAGCAGAAAAAACTGATGCGTAGCTGTTTCTAACGAGGTTTGGCGGAGCTAACCTAATATGAATAATTAATAAAAGCAGCAAGTATATAGGCTATTGTTCCATCTTGAAGTCAATTGAAGTATTCAAATTTATTTTAAATATTCCGATGAAACATCGAAAAATGTCCCATTATTATGCTGGCAAAAACTAATAAAAATGGTTTAAATTTGAAGTCTCTAGAAAATTGTTGGACACGATGACAGATGATAAAATGCATATAGTATTTGACATGCTAAATCGTGTTATATTTATACAAAACACGATTGTGTATGGCGAATTTGGTCTATTTATTTTATATATCAAGCTATGGACATTTCATGCAAAAGCTGAAGCAGAAGACAAAACTGGTAAAAATGTTGCGATTTGGTCAAAATTAACACAGTTAAAAGACTTTTACATTATAGCTTTTAAAATTTAGATTACAATTTTAAGAATCTTTAAAGCTGTCACTTAAGCATAAAATTAAAAATTGGCTCGATTTCTGATCAATGGAATATTGGGTGTAAGTATATTAATAAAAAAGCAAAATGAAGCTTTGAAAGATGTTTTTATTGAAATATTTATATCCCAGTATATATATTTAAAAAAATGTAATATAGTATAGGCGATATGTATCACATTAGTATTTCTGTTTCTTTCGTATATTCATTACGTTTTAAATCATCATTTCTTAAACTTTTTTTTTTAGATTCTACAAAAATATCTAAACATGTATTTATGATTTTCAACATTTACTTATTACTTATTTTTAATTTATTTTATTTATTTGTATGTTTTAGGTTTAAAATATATTGTTATATTCATATATTTAAAAATACAGGTTTTTGATTATGTTGGCTTTTGAATATATTTTATTATTCCAGATAGTTGTAATATATTGCTAAGAAAGGACAATTGTTAAGTCCTATCTTTATTTTTAAAGGAAATCATATTTCACATTAAAAAAATTTGTCATTGTATTTATATCATTGTTAAATTTATAAAAATTTTGTATACGAGGTTTGCTTTAAAATAAAAGAACATTTTTCTTCAAATTCCTCACATTTTCATTAAAGTGATGTAAAGATTTTTTTTTTAATTTTTTAATATGCTTAATGTTATATTCAATTGATCAAAATGTATTTTTTAATGGAAAATAAATATAGTTAAATAATGAGCGTATCAAGATAGCTGCATACGCGGAGAGATTAAGACTCTGTGGTACATTGAAGACATCTGTTGTTAGCTGCAACATGCCCAGATTTGTTGAAGTGCGCAACTCTTGCCTTTGGCGGCAATATTCAAATTGGAGCCCAGATGCCGAGCGCGAAGTGAAGGCAGCCCGGAAATAGTTGTGTCCCTCTTTGTGTGGAATTTGCCTTCAATTTCTTATTAGTCGTCTTCTTCTTCTTTTTTCTGTTCCTTGCTATGTTTTTGATTTTGTCGTATTTGCGTCTGGCGATGGAAGGCGATGGAAAGGAGACCCGCTGTCTGGCAGCGGCGGGGCAACTTTTGCCAAAAATACTTTTAATTAAAATTTCAAATTATTTTCGCCTTTTGCGAAAGATGAGGACAAGTACAGTTAGCAGTTAGCCAAGTGCAATGGCGCACAAGATGGCGGACCGGAAGTGCTGCGAAATGCGAATTGCGAATTGCAAAGCGCTGAAATATTCAAAGCGCATTTTCAATTTAAAAGTTTTTGCGCCCAGGCATATTTATTTATTTTATTTCTCAATTTTTGTTTTGCGCTCATCATTGAGCCGGCGACTGGGGGCTGAGAGTTTGAGGGGCGTGGCTGCTTTGACCAAAACTTTGGTGCTGTTGTAGGCAATGTCATTGAAGTGGGCCACGGGCGGGTGAATAATTTACAAGTGCCAACAACAACAACAACAACAACAACAACAGCAACAGCAACGGCAGCAACAACAACAGCAACAACAGCTTTAGCAACTTTAATGCAATTTCGCTCTAGCAGATTTCATTTGTGTGACAAATGGGGGGCGTGGCCATGCAAATCGCAAATATAAAAAGAACTCATTAAAAGTTTATGCCACAAAGTTTGGCATAGCCCTATCCTCTGTCTCCCTCTCTCTCCATTCTCCACTCTCCACTCTCCACTCGCCACCCAAAACTGCACTTCACAAATCGCTGCGATGCCACGCCGCTGAGACCCGCCCCATCCCCGCCCCCAATCTCTCATCAATGCAACTTGTTTTGCTTGCCTGCCTTGTGTCCAAACCGCCTCCGAATCGCATTTGTTTGCATGTCCGCATCCGCAGGGCGTTTGTTTAGAGGGCACAGTTGGGGCGGAGGAGGAGGAGGAGGAGGAGGCGGAAGAGAAGGGCTTATGCGCCGGCCTTTTGTTTTCTGTTCTTTTTTTTTTGCGAATATTGTGGAATAGTTTTAAAAGCGAGCCGGCGTTAGTTTATGATACAACTATCAATTGCAAACTTTCAACAATTTATAACATTTTCGTTCTATTTGAGATGCGCTCAAAGTACTTCAAAACAATCGCAAATAGACGAATGCATTCAATATAGTTATGTAAATAAACTGTAGCCAAACATTTTATTTCGATATGAAATTATTTTACGTTTTATAAATACAAAATGAAACAATTGAACAAAAATAATTGCATAAAACTGAATATTCAATATATATTTGTGAAATGAAAACTCTTCATATTGGAATAAGTTTGAAAACTCTTTATCTATAGCTGTGGAAAGAATAATATGGATCTAAATATTTATAAAGTATTTAGATTATAGGGTATTTACAATCAGATAAAACAAAATCTGAAACGAGAAAAGCCCAATTAAGTTGGCAGAATGGACTAAAACTACCTCAATAGAAATTGTTATACGTTCGAATTTTCTAAGTAGTTAAAAGTTATTTTTTTGCAAGTTAAAGTTCTCTCTGCCTGTATTCGATATATTGTCATAGGTTGCTCAACTCTAAGTTTCATCTCTTATTATATTGTTTGCTTTATGATCTTATTTTATTCTGAATAAAACGTTGTGTTCAAATCGCATTCCTGTCATACTTTTCGCATTACATATAACAAAATAAATATATATAAATTGGCTGATTGTTTTTTTTTTTTCAAATCTAAGCTTTTTTGAGAAAAAAAAAATCGAAACATAAAAGACCAGTGAGCCATTAGACAATTGAATCAAAAACTTGCACATTAAGTCATTCAATTCACAGTGTTTGTCGCCAGAGCAAGGGGCACGTGCCCCATTGGCAATAGCAGCTCCACTTGCGCCACGTTCACGTCAAGTTCAAAAAGTCAATTCGAATTAAACAACGCATTTGATTGCCATAAAACGAGGCGTGTGCAGCCGCCCACAATTCTAGTCGAGCGCAGCAACTGCAACTGCAATTTCAACTCCAACTCTATCCACATGCAGCTGTTCGAGCAAAACGTGTCGCCCACTTTTTGGCCACACCCCAAAGCAAATAAATAATATAAAATTGAAATAATTGTGTAGAGAGAAAAATACGGCAAAAAAAAAAAAAAAATAATAAATAAATAAATAAATAAAAAAATGTATTAAAAGCTGAGCGCAGAAAATTAGTCAAGAGTGAGCCTTGAAGTGCAATAGCAAAAACAAAAAAAAAAAGATAAAAATAAAGGCTAGAAACATGAGACCGGGCGGCTTTTCAATTAGCTGTCTGATGCTTGTCCAGCAATTAGGTGTGTTCCACGGGGGCTAAAACGATTTTAATCGCCTGTGCTCTAACATAGATTTCGGTTTTTCCGCTCTGGTCACATTTTGCTGTCATGTCGTCGCTGACATTAGCACAGCGCCCCTGCACAGACCCCGCTGGCTCCAGCTCAAGCGCATTTAGCATACAACATGAAGCATTTGTTTGATTAAAAACCTTAGATATGACAAATTTAATTAAGGCTGTTTTCGTTGGCCAACTCTGAGAAGCACAAAGTTGTTTGGGCGAATTTGCTTTTGCTATAAATCAAGCAATATGAAAGACATAAGCGAAGCTTGGACTTGATATGTATGCAGTGAGCTAAAAGATTTTATTTCATAATTTTCAGCCAGACCTTGAAGAAGAAGAATCTACATACATACATAAGCATAGATGTTATCTACTTTCATACCTCGATTAAATATTGCATAGTTAAGCATATTTTCTGTAATCTTAAATTATTATTGTAGGACTTTTATAGGACACAAGTGAAGCTGGGATTTGGCTTTAAATATTTTTTTAGTTAAAAGATTCTGTTGTTTAATTTTCACCAAAGACCTTGGGAGAAAAATAAAATATAAGAATATATAGATTATTTACACCTCGATTAACTTCTGCATATTTAAAAATATTTTTCTACAATTTTCAATCATTTTTGAAGGAATTTCAGAGCAAATTTTTGCTCTGTTTATGCTAAACTTAAATAATTAAATTTTTTTAAAAATACTTATACTTATAAATTTTATATTATTACCTACTTTTCAGCAAAAGATAATAATAGAAACAGATATACTGATGATAATGATATAATACTTCCAAAAAATCGATATATCTTTAAAGAACACGATTCTACATCAGTTTATTGCTAGATATCTAGAGACAAGAACAAATAAGTTTTTTTTTAGTAAATTTTCTAATAAAATAAATAATAGTTTTCTATTTATTAGCGATTTTTTTGGTTCAGTCAAGCATCCATCTAGGTTTCCCTCTTTGATTTTACCTCAAAAGATAAAACTACCAATTTTCATTCAATCAATTTTCTTTTCAAAAATAATATTTATTTTGTGGGCAACATAAAGAATTAGGTAACTATGGTTCTCATATTCCAATTATTTTTCATTCAATATATCTACGACTTTTTTGCGTGTATTAAATGCTCTAATAGAAAACCAATGCATAGAATATATAGAATTTATATAGAAATTTATATATAGATTTCATATTTATGTATATTCACTCTTCACTCTCAGCTGAATCAATTCAGGAACTCACCTCAATATACAGATTTCAGTACACAAAATAAACTCGTCCATCTATTATTTATTAAAATTTGAAAACATATTTTTTGCTTTATTGATTACAGAGTAATTGCTAGCTTAGCATAACCACTCTATTCACAATGTTCTGAGTTCTGCTTTTTGCTCGTGTCTTTGCTGTTGTTGTTCTGTTTTTATCTGAAATTGCAAATCGAATGCGATGCAGTTGGAGAAGGGCTGGCCATGCCTACCTGCACTCTGTGTGGCTGTGTGAAAAGGTCAAAGCATTCGATTAACTTTAATTTGCGCGACTTGCAAGTTATCGGAGTGAGTATGTGTATATATGTGTGTGTGTGTTTGTGTGTGAATATGTTAGCAGTCCATTGTTTAGCTGTTGATTCAGTTAGCTGAGAGCCCCGTTGATGTGTTCGCCTCAGTCGGCCAGAGTTCAGGTGCGCCGCTGCGAGGCGGCGTGAAAGCCAAACCTACTGCCAGCCCGTCGAAGCCAATAGAGTTGGAAAGCAACTTTCTGGCTCATCTTTGCAAACGACTTACAATGGCAGCCAGAGCTGCGCTTTTGATTTATGCCATGTCATAGTTCAGGCTAAGCTGCTTCACCGATACTCTCTATGTGTTTGTGTGTATTTTGGGGCCATGTTAACAAAATGCTAATTGCTGTTAGTCAAGGCACGCGCTTACAAAATGTCAACATGGCACTGGAGAATGGCGCACACAAAAATTGATAGCCAAAAAAATAGCTGGCAAAGTGACGGGTTTTATTATTTTGGCTTAGCTGCTGCAACTGCTAGCTGCAGTCGCCTTGGCAGCGTGGGCAAGCGCTCATAAAACATACATAATTGATACCGCCAGGCGAATGCAGTTGGAGTCAGACAGACCACCAGACAGAGAGACAGACGGATAGACGGGCCGACAGAGTGACTCTCTGTCAGTCAGTCAGTTAGTTGAAATTAATTTGCACACTCGAGCAAAAATAATTTACCGTCCAATCACTTGGTCTACTCCAACTCCAACTCCAACTCCAGCTCCAACTCCAACTCCGATCTCCGCCTGCTGAAGACGTGGGGGCCGGTTTTATGGCCGCAACGACGGCGGCGCTTTTTTATTATTATTTGTATACACCTCGGCCACGTGACATATCACGAAATTCTTTTAATTTAGACCGAAGCCGGCTGAGTCTGGAAGCTGTCAATTAGTTGTGGCTACATTTAATGAACACGTCTTCTGTTGCTTAGCATACAACATTTTGTTGATGTTGCTAAAACAATTGATAAAATTGATTTCAATTTGCATTACAATTGTATTTATGGCGAAAATCAGCTTGTTTTTGGGTAGTTTTTTGCTAAAAAACACTAATTTGTGTTTAGTATTTTTCAAAGAAAAAAAATTTATAAATTAGACACAAGCTCGAATTAATTTTTTTAGATTTTAGATTTATCTGCAAAAATCTGACCTTTATTCTAGATTTTATTTTAGCTAAATCTGTTCTTCTTAAGCCAGTTTATTCATGAATTCATGCTTTTGAATAATGTTTGAATAATGTTGAAATAAGTGCAGGGAAATTATTTTGCTTTATCTTTCTCTTTCTATATCTCTCTCTCTCTCTCTCTCTCAATCTATATCACTATCTCTATCTCTCTCTATCTCTCTCTCTCTAAATAGCTCATTGCGATGTCTGTCTGTCCAGTTCTGTTAAAGACGGAAAGTCTGTTAGATTCTATTCCTACATTCTATTCTTTCTATCTACATATATATATATATATATATATATATATATATATATATATATATATATATATATATATATATATATATATATATATATATATATATATATATATATATATATATATATATATATATATATATATATATATATATTATTATTTATATATAACTGAGATTTATTGCATTCTTATAATGTAAGCATACAAAACTTTTAAGTACGACTAGATTATGGAATGAAAAATGAAGCAGATGCTCAATGAAACTAACCAATGCTAACTGCATATGGGAATCGTCTAATGTTGTGAATTGGAGCAAAGAACAGGGTCTGATAGCAAGACAGTCACTTCTATCGAGTGTAGCGCAATTGTCATTGTAAAAGCAGCCGAACGTGAGGCAATAGCATAGAATCTGGTAAGGGGTCTTATGCAAATGAGAGAAGCTACGCACAACACCAAATTGCGACTGGCTGCGTACTGAGCGTGATTAGATAAAAACTGAGATGCCTTTAGAAGATGCAATAGAATCAGCTCCCATAGCTAACATATATTATATTAATAAAATTCAAACATGTATTTGAAATTAATTAATATACTATATATTATTGAAAAAAATTACTAAATTTATTATTTCATTTTATTCAAAACGAAACGATATTAGCCAGAATAGCGCGGACAGAGCTGAGCTGAACTGAACTGAGCTGAACTGAACTGAGGTGAGCTGAGCTGAACAGAGCTGCAAGTGGGCAGTTGCAGCAAGCACTTGCTCAGTTAGCTCTCAGAGCAGAGTGTGCTAGGTGTAGCTATTTACTGATTGCTGCCGCTTGTTGCAATGTTGCTGCCACAAATCTTGTCAGTCGGCGACCGCCCGCAAAAATGCAAAATGCAAATATCTACGCAACATGCTACTGGTCAACTGCTCCAACTGTTCCAACTGTTCCAACTGGTCAACTGGCAGCGAGTATTGCGGCGGCTGCGTCGGCGACATTCATTCCTCATTTGATCTTTATCGCCTAGCAACATGCAACATGCAATATGCAACATGCTCAACTGCACTCCTCACTCCCCTCCCTCTCACTCTCTCTCTCTCTCTCTCTCTCTCTCTCTCTCTCACACACACTCTGCTTGGACATCTGCGTTGCTCCCATTGACTGTCGGACTGATTGTAATCAAAATTGGCTTTTTGCATGCGCCCAAAGGCTGCCAAAGCGATTTGTGGCCTGGAAAACCGTTTCGCTGCGTTTCGCTTATGTGTGCGACATTTCAAGGTCTCGCTCCCCACTCCCCACTGCGGACAACGCCTCGACTCGACTCGACTCCAATCGACTCGATTCAAATCGACTATCACAGCTGCCGTTTTTGCAATTTACAATTCGCAATTTGCAATCTGCGAGTCTTTAATTTCCACTCGCTTAATCAATAATGCGTCATAATATCTTGCTGCGATTGCATATCAGCTGCAGGCTCTGGCTGACTTACATTTAAGGTCATATTCTAATAGCTGATTGCATGAAAATCAATCAGCGAAAATCAATTAATTCGAATAATAACATAAGGTTCTATATTATTATTACCTTACAATTTGTAGTCAGAGAGTTTCGTTATTTCAGTTTTTAGTTGTAGCTTATATTATAATATTGAATATATTTATATTTATGAATTTTATAATTAACCCAAATACTGCCCTTAACAATCTAGCTCAGCTCTTATATAATGTAAAGAGCTAGACTGAACTAAAATAAGTGGAGTGTTAGAAAGAGTCCAATACACTGTATATTAACTTAAGAAATACCCATTCTAATCCAATTGAAAGCCAATCGAATTTGATCAGCGTAGCTTTCATATTTAGTTTGCCGACAACTGCTTTAGTTTTAGCACAGCTAAGAAGCTGACCCTGTGCCCAAATGTGGGTCACTTAAAGCACCTTGCAGAATGTTTGCTGTTGTTCTGAGAGTATTCATAGTTGACTTTTCGACCAGACAATATGACAATGGATGGGTGTAAATCATGTTTACGCTGCTGTAGCTGCTGCTGTTGCTGCTGTTGCTGTTGCTGCTGTTGCTGTTGCTATTGCTGTCTAGTTGTCTGCCGTCGACTTGACTTGTGGTCAATGGCTTGCACATAATGGCTGCCCCGACAGCAGCAGCAACAACAAAAACAACAACAGCTATTGCTTCTATCGGGGCATTTGCAAACAATGACATTATGCTGACGTTTATTAATCGCATTTACAGAATTAATGTCGTGACATTTTCGGTTTAATGTACTTGTAATAAATAAATGCGGCGCTTAGCAGACACAGACGAAAAAAAAAAGCCACCAACAGCAGCAAACATCAATAGCACAGGAATTGTTGTTGTTTGGCTCGACGTATTTCAGTGGTGCAAATCAAATTGTGTAAGACTACTTTGCATAACACAGATATTTATATATTACAAATGAGCTAAACAGTAGCATTAACTGGAATACAAATACTACAGACTGATGGAGTGCTGCACATTTGTCGTAAGAAATTAAAGAATTATTTTAGGCAATTGGCAAGGCTTATTATATTATAATACAATATATTATGTATATTATGTTATATGATAAGTTTGATTTTTGTTATTATATCGTAGACGATAGTGTTATCAATAAAATCCTTTTTTTTATGTATTCAGATATTAGGAACATTATTAAATATTAATTGATGACAATTAGTTCTAATGTTTCTGAATTTCAAGTCTCCTGTTTAAATCGCGACCTAACGCATTAAATCCATATAAAGAATGATATTCTTTTTGCTTTATATTTATATTTATATCATTATTTATATTTATATCATTATTTATATTTATATCATTATTTATATTTATATCATTATTTATATTTATATACATTAATACGTTGTTCATTGTCCATACAGCACTAACGCCTGCCTCGAGACAAAAAATAAAGTCCTTGCCTGGGATTGGGCCAAGATGCCGGCCAGTTGACTGCCTGCAGGCCATAGTCAAGGCAAAAAGTTAGCAAAGTGAATTGATTCTGAATTTTTGATTATTTTTACATATTCCTTACTTCAAAATAAATTAAATATTAGATTGCAAACCGAAGCTATGAGCTTGTGAACAGGTTACACTTCGAATGCATAGCCCTCTATACTCACTATTAAATTACACTATGTTCCGTATACCAATTTAATTCAGCATTATTTACAATATTATTTTATTATAATTATTTATATGAAATATATATATGGAGAGCAATGTCTTATATAACCACACTACTCTCCCCTATACTACACATATATCATTTTTAAATACATTTAAATTTAATTTAATTTTAAGAGAATTTAGGCTTTGGCTTCAAAATTTGAGCTCTATTTTCTAAACATGCTAGACTCATTTTCAACTTTAAAGAAAAAAAAAAATATTTGCCTAGTTTGACATTTATTAAAAATGTTTGTAAATTTTGAACCAATAATAAAAACTTGTTTTAAAAAGGAAAAGCAAAGAAAATAACAATTTAATTGAATAAGAAAATTGCTTTGGCATTTTTGTTAAGGCAGAAATTGAATTTACTATGTATTTATTATTTATATTGAAATTTGAAATTTATTGTAGTAAAATCTAGTAAGAAAATTTAATAATAAATTAAATGTAATCTGAGCAAAAAAATATTTCTGCTTCACATTTCAATTATTTTTTAAAAGCAATAAAAAATTATGCATTTAGTTGGTAGAAAATTTGTCATGATAACTTTATACATTAAAATTGCTTAGTATACTCTTTCATGCAATAAAAGGGCATATTGGTTTTGCAATTTTTGGTGTGTTCGTATATGTATGAAATTTCTGCAAAATTTCTATTAGAGAGATAGAAGATATTTGGTAGTGTTAAGCTTAAGCTTAGGTATTAGAATTTAAATGCAACTGTTAGTGGATCGATAGATACTAGAGCCATGTCATATGGAATTTATTTATATGCGTGCAAGCCACACGTCGATAATTAGCTAACGTTTACTAACTACGTTAAGCATATATCTTCTAAGTTTAACAACAAGGGTAGGTTGCCAATTAAATTCTGTTAATTTTCATATATATTTCCACCGTATGTGTGTCAGATGGAAGAAGATAAATCTTTCTGATACAGCTAGGATAACCAAGTTTTGCATATCACTGTTGGTCTTCTCTATAGATATATCTGAAAATTGTATGCCAATTGGAGTATTGTTCAGTGGTGGTAATAAGAATTATGAAATTAACTAAATATCATAGGAAAGAAGTACATATTTAAAATTTCTATTAATATTAAATATATATTTTTTTATTTTAGGTAAATATAAATATAATTATAGGGTATATATCTGAATTACGAAAGTTTATTCTCCCTTCTTCCACTGAGCATTATTAAAATATTTTCATTATCTATAGATCTTTTGCATTTTTGCATTCAGTTATTGGGTTCAAATTCTAATTTAAGTCAGCATTGATGCTGATCAACTCAGAAGAGGAAATTTGAGCTTAGCTTAGTATGAATATTCAACAGGGTAATACTAAAATATGCAAACAATAGCAGTATTATAAAACAGTGGAATGCAGGTATCTGCATTAGTTATTTATTCCGAATCCAAGTTATCCTTCATTGAAGTAACAACATGATTCTGATTGTGTAGTTTGTAGCTTCTTTGAAGCCATAGATCTTTCCAATTAAACTATTCTCTGCTGGAAAGCAAAACGTCTTGGCATTCATTTGTGCAAAATTAGTAAATTATTTCGTCTTCTAGGAGCCTTAAGACGTTAACGGCATTTTTAGCAAATATTTTTGAGCAGCCAAATGACAAGATTCCCAATTAACCCTCTTTTCAAAACCAGTTCGTCAGCCACTAACTATTATTTCCCCTGTTCAGGAATTTTAGGAAAGCTAATGACTGTGATGATAGAGCCATCAATAAAAACTGACGACAGTAGAAAAAAAATATAATTAAAATACAATCACATGTCAGAGTGATTGTTAAAGACGAAAAATCGTTTTTAAGTGAAGACAACTTTGTTGGGCAATTGAAAAATATTTGCAATTGCCTTGCGTCGTTTGGCCTTTTGGCTGGCTTTCCCATTAAGTGGAAGAGCTCGACGAGCCGAGCTAAATATCGATTACAGACATTTAAACGCTGCTAATAAATGGCAATCAACGTTTTGATGAGCTGTCAAAACGCCGCTTGACATTATGAGTGCCTGCCGTGTGGGGGTGTGGCCAGAGTTTACTTAGACACCCAATCCATTTTCAACTCCAGCCCAATCGCAACAATTCCATTTCAAAGTTTCTCATATTATGGATCGTAAATTCACTTTCCCTAGCGCAGAGGCAGCAGAGTTCAAATATGCAGATAGAGTGAAATACGGCAAATTGCCGAAGCGGGCAGCAACTTTGTGCCATTTTCAGTTTTCATAAATAACAAATTGTGTGTGCATAGACTGGAAGATACCCTGTAAGAGTCATATGTGTGTCTGTTTCCTTAGCTCTTTAGCTGTTCCATATTTGTGAATGAAATATAGAAGCAGCAGAGGATAGGCATCAGCTTGTTGTTCTACCATTAGCTGAATATTCTTATACTTCTTAACTACTATTATTTTGTTTATGGAATATGAAAGTATTTGCGAATGGAATATAGAAGAAGTACAGGCTAGTTGTTGCTCTGCTTCTGTGGGATAAGTTTAAATTTATTTAGGGAATTTGAGTAAGGTAAATATTTGAAAATTACAGAGAGAGGCGCAGCGAATGGAATATAGAAGAATCAGAAGCTAGTAATCAGCCTGTGGCTCTGTCATTAGTTGCAGATTCTTATACTTTTGGTCTACTACTCAAATACCCTTTTAATGTCGTAAGCTTTTATTGCTATAGGGTATAGGGTACAGAGAAAAAAAACTTTTGCATAGTTCCATTTGTTTTACGCTCTTGGCAGAGTTCAGAATGTGCTCAAGGTTAAAGTGGGTGGTAAAGTGTACTCTGTGGGTGCTTCTGCTTCCCTCTCCCTCTGTCCATCTCTCTCTCTCTCACACTCTGTTTGTGTGTCTGGCTGACTGTTTCAGCGGGTCATCATTAATGCAAATTCATTGTTGCAGCTGTTGGAGAAGCAAACGCAACGAGATCCGCGTGCATTAAAACAATTCATGTTGAATTTTTGATATGCAAACTGCCAGACAACAAAAGCAACAGCAACAGCAACAACCACAGCAACAATGGCAGCTAGAGAGAGATGCAACTTTCCCACACACACACACACACACACACACACACACACACACACACACACACACACACACACACACACACACACACACACACACACACACACACACACACACACACACACACACACACACACACACACACACACACACACACACACACACACACACACACACACACACACACACACACACACACACACACACACACACACACACACACACACACACACACACACACACACACACACACACACACACACACACACACACACACACACACACACACACACACACACACACACACACACACACACACACACACACACACACACACACACACACACACACACACACACACACTCAACCACTGAAAAGGGACATAAAAAAGCGAGCACATTTTGCTGTTAAATTAATGACGAGTGCTCACAAAATGTAGGCCAGGCCCAGACCGCATTTGAGCTCTATAAAAATAAATAAAAACAACAAGAACAACAACAACAGCAACAACAACAACAACAAGCGGATAGCAGCAAAGCAGCGCAACTTTATGAGCAGCTCTCTGGCATTTTGCTTAATTGAAAAAGGCCAGCAATGGGCATAAGAGGATGCGCCTTAAAAGGATACGCTGTCCCTAGCACCGAACTGGCTTTGAAGGCATGCAGTTCATAAAGCTGACACGGCTAGAAAAGCGCATGACCAAAGCAAGCGACTCAGCCAAAATAGACCGACAACCAGCGAACAGCAACAGCAACAGCAACAGCAACAGCAACAGCAACAACAACAGCCAGTAAACAACAAAAAACAACAACAACAACAGCAACAAACAAACAACGAGCGGCGAAAAATTATCAACTCAGATTATGTCGAGATTAATTACATACGTTGAGCGCCATTGTCTTGTCAATAAATTGTCGTCGTTGTTGTCGTTGTTATTGTTGCCATTGTTGTTGTTGTTGTTGTCGTTATTGTTGCTGTTGCTTAAATACCCTGTAAGTATTTTAGCTTGAGTATTAAATTAAATCGACCTTAAATGTAATTTGAGCGATTATTTGAAGTCTTAACTAAGATTTTAGATCTTGGCTCTATATGTATTTATATATATATATTATATACAACATAGAATATTCTAAATTATATGTAAAGTATATATTATAATTTAAGATAATACCTCTATAAGTTATTTATTATTTATATACAATATACATATATATGCACATCTCTTACATACCAACTAATCGATTATTTCGTATTAAAATTAGTTTAAGTCACAAAAAAAAAAAAAAAAAACAGTATTTTCTTTTGTTTAATTGTGATTTCTATAGAAATTTTATTAAATAGAATAATTTATTATTTAATTTATTCGCTAAATTGTTATTTGTAAAAAATATTTTTAAATTTAAATGATAAATTAACAGCTACGATAAATACTCTCTAATTATGTTCCTTCTGTCAGGGACAGGGTATTTCTTAGGTATGCACTATTTGCAGCAGACTTTTCAATACATATTCTATAAACTTAACATGAATTAATATTGCTTAACAAATAATTTCAAAGCAAACACTTTGTGTGATTTATCTGACTAACAAGGTAAATCTAATAGGCACTCTTTAGGCTTTCCTAAAATTCTTAAAAATATGAAAATTTTCCCCATAAACGATCTTTATATATATTTAATAAATATTAAAGTTTTAGCAGGAAACATTATCATCAGATTGTTGGCAGACATATTTAATAAATAAAAGTAGCTACATATATACTTGACAAACTATTTGAGAACTATTTTTAGCTTCTAGGGCAGAAGACTTATGTGAAAGCAATTTATTATATTATCTGCAATTTGAAGCTTAATATTTTGTATAAGCGTGTAATCTAAAATCCTACATTCCATTTACATACTGGATACTGTCTGGTCACATACCATATTCAAACTACACACAACCTATAATTTTTATATATTTTACAATTATTAATCAAGAGTATAAAATTTTAAATAAGTCTTTTAACTGTGTTCTATCTAAATATTGCCCATAAATAATATACAATATTTAACAAATTCTGATTCAATAATATGATATTTTCTGATCTTTATTATTATTACTATTTACTTAATTACTACTTAATTAAATAATTTCACTAATTCTCACTCTATAATCAAAAGCTTCGCCTGCATTTTAAACTCTCTTTCAACATACAGGGTATTCAGCAGTCGCCTACTCCCCTCTCGGGTCACCTTTTCCTCCTCAAAGCTGTTGTCATTGTGTGTTGTGCAGATAAGAGTTTGCAAAAAAAAAAAAAAGTTGGCGTTGGGCAACTCAGTTAATGGTAATGGGTACCTAACTGCCACTACCGAAATGTTAACAGACTTTTTTTTGTTAACGTTTTTTGTGGACTTTTTGCCTGTTGGTATTTTTCTCTGCTTCTTCTTTTTTCGGCTGATGCTGTCAAAAATGGTTGCCAAGCCTTTCGGCCAGGCGGCGGCGGCGGCAGCTAATTAATTGCAAATGCTGCCAGCCACGTCAAGGGAGCGCCGTTAGGCCATGCAACAAATGCGCTCCTAATAATGAAAATGCGATATGGATGGACTATATGATCTCTCGCCCTCTCTCTCTCACTCTCTCTCTCTCTCTCTCTCTCTGTCTGCCTTGCTGCCTCTCTTCATCTCGTAAGCCTTTAAGCCACTCAGCAGATAGGCCGATAAGCATCACTTGGCCAAGTGCGCGTAAATTAATTGACAGGCCAAGACCAAAGGCAGCCCATGGCCAACACAGTTGCCGTTGCCGTTGCCGTTGCCGTTGCAGCTACTCGAACCAGCAGCCAGCTCGCTCTTGGCCAATTTAGTGCATGTTTAGCAGCAAATAGCCAATGTAAATTTTTTGGCCAACCAAAGAACAGCAGATGCTGCAGTTGCAGTAAATGGACAGCGACAGCAGCAACAGCAGCAGCAGTGGCTAACTACCTAAGCAGTTGCAGTTCGGTGAGTTGTGTTAGGCGAGACCAAAAGAAGAATTGTTTGATTCATTCGCAGGATAAAACGGAATATGAGAATAAGTCGATCATAAGTAAATCATAAATATAAAACTATGTTAAATATTAATTTAGAATTGTATTTAGCTAACAAACTAGTTCTACTTTTGACTTCAAGTTTGTCATTTAGTCAATAGGCACCAAGTGACTTCAACACTTTCTTAGCTCTTAAAACAAGATTCATTTAAACACCTCATACAATATTTTATTAAACATAGTGAAATACTTGACTAGTAAATACCTGGAGTTTTGTATAAAGCAATACAAATGTATGTACATATTTAAAAACACACGCACTTGAATTAGCTGCGTCTAGGAATAAAATATAATGGATTAACTTTTTGTTATGATAAAATATTCATTATATTTATAGAGCGTACCTATGGCATTCAAAGTGCTTGAAACCGTTGAAAGTTCTACGTATTTTCTCTTAGAAAACGTTTTTTCTTCTTTTTTGCGACGAAAGCTGTTGGGTCAGAGTAAACTATCCAAAATTATAAGTATTCATATTCATATTCTATTCTTAGGTGAATTCGCAATCTTTTTATGACGACCTATATCCCGTCTTGCGATGCTACCAGTATCATTAAACCATTATCATTAAAGTTTGATTTTTTAGCCAGAACTCTTTTCCCTTCGAGGTGTTTAAGCTCACGAATCGCTGCCAATGATTTTTCAGCTAAATATAATAATCACCCTACGTTTGACTTCCATCTCCTATAACCTTTTGTTTGTTTATTTTTTTTATTTGTTATTTTTTGGCAAAGTATTATATTTTATTATTGTAAGCAATACACATAACATTATATATAGCAATTTATCTAAATTATGTATTGATAGATACAAAAGAACAGCTGCGATAACGTAATTGGTTACACTTCTAGTGCCTAGCCCCGTATATAGCGCCCTACCTGATATAGTATACGTAAAAACATTCCGTCAGAAGAATTAAGGCTGGATCAACTCAGCTGACTGACTCTTGGTTATGATTAGATATATAGTACATGTTTTATACAAATGTTTTCATGACTCATTTCAACTCTGATCCAAGTTCGGTTAGAAACGCATTTATACCAAGTTTGTATGGGTTCATTTTGGCATTTAAATTAACATTTTGTTGCTTTTAGCTTACAATTGAAAGCTATTTAGCTGCAAAATTTGCTTCATTATTTCATACAGTCAATTGCTGATAGCTCCAATTTCATAAGCTAAATTTCCAGATGTTATATAATTAATTTTGTTTCTAGTGCAGATGTTAGCCTCAATAAGCTAGGCACTCGAGTGGACAACTTTAATGGATCATAAATACTTGGAAATGGCCTTGCAGTGAGAGAGCTGAATATAATTGCATTTGTTCTTCAGCATGTTTTGGCCGAACTGAAATGCCATTGAAAAGCCAATGCAGAGCGGAAACCAATGCGCATTCAATGCATTTCACACTCTGCCTGCCAGTAGAAACAACAGCTGAGCCGCAAAACTAATTTAATTAACAAATATTTACCGACACATTACTCATCATTAAAGTGTTGCCCGCAATTGGGGACGGGACGGGACGGGACGGGACGATCTCTGCCCAAATGCAGTGCTGCATAGATAAATAGACTTGAAGTGCAGCTGAAGGCCTTACATAATTATTTCTAATTAAAGTTTGTTTAACAAGTTGTTGTCGCTGTTTGCCAAATGAATGAATTATGCTATTGAGACCGCTAGCCATGACCAAAATATTTGCCACAGACCAAACACACAGCAGACGCTCGCCAAGAGCTGAAAACTTTTTATTGCAGTCGCTGGCATTTCAAATGGGGCATATTAGCTGTGCGGGATCATAAGATACGTATGTTAAAGGAACAAAATTTAAATAAAACTTGCTCAGAGTAAACATTTTTAGTGCGGTACAAAATACAATATAGATTTACATAGAATGATTAGAATTATATATTACAAAGAATTTTTGTAGAGGCTTGTTGCCTTTAACTGGGAGCAGTTAAAATTACATGTACATTGGTTACTTTACAGCATTTTTTGTCTGTAAGATATTATGTCTTCAATAATCACGATGGTCAGCTTGGCAGCTCGACTTGTTATTCCATTCATAGTATTTGAAATATATGCTTTATTTATATTATTTTATATGCTTACTTTGACAGAATACAATACAACTTTAAAATATTTATAGAAATACCTGCAAAATGCCTAAAATCTAAAAGATTTAGTTCAATTAATCATCCTAGAAGGAAACTAGGTAAAACATTAAACTTTTGCACAAAAGCTGATTTAATTAGTCTTTTGCTTAGAGTACAAATACAAAATAATATAGATTCATATGTCTACATCTATATACATGTAAGTAAAAATATAAAAATATAGTAAGTAAATATACATAAAACTATGATGATAAATAATACATACGATATATTTAATTATTAAATATATTACTTAACTAAATTTACAGTATTGCCATTTTCTGCTTGATATGGAAATAGAATTCATAAAACAATTAAATACAAATTTTTTTAAATTTGTTCATCAGAATATGCACATATTAAAAAATATTTTTGAGAGCATTTGGGACTCATGCTGAGCCTGAAATAGTTTTCTATGTTGCAGCCACCAATGATTGTGAGTGTGTGTGTCTGTGTGTGTGTCTGTGTGTGTGTGGACAGTGGCAAAGTTAAAGATATTTTATGCTACTTATTTACATGCCACGCACTCCCACACACATTCACACACACAGAGACACACACACATTCACACACACACACACGCACGCACACACGCTTAATTTCCCAAGTGTGCGACGGAAATGCGCCGACGCCATTTTTGCCCGCGGCCATTTTTCGGGATACGTCGCGTGCCGCCTGAATAATTGATGCCGTGTTGGCTGTGATGGGTTAAGAGAGCTCTGCCCGTAACCGTAGCCGGGTAGCGAGCGCACTTGCTATTAATGAGTTTCTGCTGCCTATGTACATAATATACGAGCTGCATGTGTGTGTGTGTGTGTGTGTGTCTGCAGCCCTTGCCATATTGTAGTTGACAAATAAGCGCTTAAGTAATTTGCCAGCAACAACAACAATAACAACAACAACACGTGCGGGATATTACAGGCTGCTTTCCGCTTTATAAGTGAATATTAAATAAATTTGCCAGCTATTTGCGAGCGGCAGCAACAGCAGCATGAAGGCCAACTAAAGCTGAAGGTTGGAGTTGAATTCAACTTGTAATTAATGTCAAATATTTACACATTCGCTGGAGATCAAAGGTTCTGGTCCCAGAGAAGCGTTGCTAATTAAATGACTATTTATATTTAAATTATACGCAACTACTTCAAGAGAGATTCAAAGAGAGAGAGTGAGAGAGAGAGGGGGAGTGGGGAGAAGTAAAAACTTGAGTACTCTGGACGTTGCATTCACATTTGGCAGCAACCCCTTTTTGGCTGGGCTGGGCAAACAGCAGCATGTGAATGGCTGAATGGTCCATCATCTGCCTCTGTTTGCAGATTGGCGCTATGAATCTGAAAAGTTTGTTAACACACGCTTTGATCTACGCAATTAAGTTGTTAGCTATTTAGATTTATGAAGTGCAAATAGTTTTCAATTAAATGCGGGGGCTTTAGCCATTAATACAACTGAGCGTGGGCCAGTTGGATGTTAATGAGAAATATATATCATAGATTAAGTATTAATTAACATAATTCACTGGTTAATGGGAGATTTTTAATGTTGAGATATTTAAAACTTTTTTTATATTACCTGCTGCCTAAGCTTGCATTAAACTGAAGTTAGGCCCAGACTCAACTGAGTATTTTATATATTTATTGAATTTACTTTACAATGGTTTTATCAGTTCCTATTTTAATTATATTTCTTAAACAAACATTCATTACATTTCTTTCATTGTCTATATAATTGTATTTGCTTTAAATTTGAATAATTATCATTCGCATAGCTCTGATTGACTTTCATTGACTTTCAAAATGCATTTGCGCGCGCCTTTAGCTTGGACATGAACCCGTCTGTTAGTCAGCAGGCAGAAGCTCTCATATGTGTGCACATTTACCGTTATGCACATATGTGTGTGTGTGTGTGTGTGTGTGTATGGGTATGTGACTTGGTCCAGTTGTGCTCTGTTGTGGCACTGTTAGCAAAACGGAAATGTCGGCGCACACGAGAAATGCATTTTGTAACCCAATTTCCGGCATCCGGTATCTTTTTGACAGACGCCTCACCTCACAAACAGCGAGCGCGAGAGTGTGAGAATGTGAGAGTGAGTGAGTGAGTGAGAGAGAGAGCGGGAGTGAGCATGTGTGGGAGAGCGAGTGTGCGGAAATGAGCTTATGTGCATGCCGTGCACTACGCAAAAATTAACTCACACTCACAAAAGCTTTTTTTCCACACATGCCGCTGCCCATTGGCCGCTGCCGCAGCTACGCCGACGACGACGGCGACGACGACGACGACGAGAGGTTCACGAGTGAGCGTGCGTGCGCGACGAGCTGGCCGAGGCTCAAGCATCGCAGCGGAAGCTTACGGTGCTTTTGCGGAAGCTTCGCTACACACAACGGGGGCTTTCGTCATGTTGAGCCGAATGCATTTCGGCAGCCGCCTTCGCGTTCGCCTTCGCAATCGGATTTGCATTTGCACTCGTGTCGCTCGGCTCTTGCTTTGAGTGGCTTTTTTTGCACTCTTCTGTTGTTGTTGTTGTTGTTGTTATTGCTGTTGTCGTTTGAGTGCAAGCAGCTCTCTGGGCAGCTACTCATGTGTGCAGTTGACTTGATTTGATGAGTTATTATAATGATTGCGATTCGTGCTGTCAGTTTGATTGATTGCTTAATGTAGTTATTAGTTGCATGCATAGGTGCGAGTGCCACTCACACAGGTGTATGTGTCTGTGTGTGTGTGCGAGCAATTGACAAGCAAATTAGGCGGCTCATTAGAGTTAGATTTTATACACAAATATGCATGCACGTCGACACCTGATCAGAGATATCCAAATAAGGCGGCAATTTAGTGGGAATATAAAGTCAATTAATCATGTGAAAAAATTGAATTGCCGATATGTTAATTAATATAAATATATTTATAATGAGAGCTAAGATACAAAAAGCAATTATAAATAGAATATATTTATCTAAATATACATTAGGAATGCTCAGAAGTTTATAAAAATGTTATGTAGAGCGAGGAAGATGGCTGGGATCAGCTCTGTCTTCTATTAGCTAAAGACGTATATGAGCTATAAATAAATAAAAATAGAAAATCAGAGGTAATCAGAGGTCAATAAACGCTGCTGATTAAATATAAAATTTTGAATTAATGATAATGATTAACAATCAATTTATTAAAAAGCTTTTAAAAAATATCTATAATTTGTATGTTAGCTTTATCGATTGCCTTAATACTTATGAAAACAATAAGTAGGTATTTAAAAAGTCTGTATAATATTTAGTGCAGCCTCATCGATAATCGGTATAGTTATGATAGTAGCCTCCGCAGCTTGTCACTTAGACTGACAAGGTCACATTGTCAACGTCAATGCGCGTGCGTAAACCAATAAAATTTGTCTAGCTTAGCTGTCGAGCGTTGGCCGCTTAAAACAATAGCCAAATAAACAAAGGCTAAACGGCCTGACGGGGTTCGGGCATCGGGCATCGGAGAGCGGGCATCGGACATTGGGATCGAACTGGCTTTAATGATTCAATCCAAATATGGGTGTCAATAAGTTAACAGACAGACAATGTTGCACTTGCCGCAACCATAAAAACGGCTTGCCCCTAGCTGGAAAACGGCCAGAAACAGCAACATAGAGAGGCAGATAGAGATAGAGACAGAGAGAAAGAAAGAGAGAGAGGGAGAGACAGAGCTGAAGCTAGACTTGGAAATTATGAAATGCATTTAATTTTGTTGCGCACTGTTTTTCCTTCTTTTTCCTTTTGGTCTTTTTTGTTTCAGTTTTTTTTTTTTTTTTTTGCCTTTGCTTTGTGTGTGCATAAGGAAAATCTATAAAAATTCCATTGACCATATTTTAAGCCATTGGCATTGGACTTGAGCGTGGACCTGGACTGGGTCTTGAGAGAGTCTTGGCTGTTTAAGGAAGCAAATGTTTCCGTGCAGCTGCCAACTAGCTGACAACTTGTATGGCCTGTGTTTTATGTGCCACATGAAGCAGCAGCAGCAGCAGTAGCAGCAGCAACAGCAGCAGTTTGTTGCACAGTCGTATATTGCAATCTGTCTGCAATCATGTCACATCATTCGCCATAACTGGTTCCAAGCTGCTGCTGCTTCTTCTTTAGCAAGTAGCCATGGCCATGGCCATGGCTAATGAGCGCGTTCGAGGGCGTTTTTCATATAAAAGCGTTTATTATCGAACAGCTGCAGGCGAGGCGAGGGATGTTGGCCAGAGGGGAAGACCAAGCGGGATGAACATAAATCTGAAGTGTATATGCATAAAACTTGCAACAATAAATGCCAGACAGACGGACGACGTTGGTGGGGGCGTTAAACTTAAACAGAAGCAAACAGACAGCAGCAGAAACAGAAGCTACAATAACAACAACTTTTGGCCAAGTATCTTGTGTTGCCAAACAGAGAGAGAGAGAGAGAGAGAAAGAATATTGTAACGCAGTCAACAAGGACACTGTCATAACTTTCTTAATGGTCAGCAGCAGGAGCAGGCAGGAGTTGTGCTCATAGCAGCAGCAGCAGCCAGGACTCGGCCTGACAGTAGATAAATTCTAAGCAAAGCAACTTTTGTTTGCCCTGCTCTTTGGCAGCCAAGCTGCAAGCCATTCTGCACTGACAGTTGGCCACGTTGCGCCAACTGACAAAACGCTAAAGACAAAAAGCGAAGAGAAAAGTAGAAACAAATGGCAAGACAACGACTTAGAGATGTCCTGTAGAAAACAGTTGAAATGAGTCTGAAATAATACTAGAACTGAAAACTAATATGCCCATGCATACCCAATATGTAGAGAGTATCTGAATTAAACATTTAAAAAATGTTGGAAGAAACAAATGGCAAAACAAAGACTAAGAGTAAAACTTGAAAACGACAATTAAAATGAATCTGGTTTAAAAAATGGTAGCATTTTACATTCAAAAGCCAATATACCCCATGCATACCCACTATGTAGAGAATATCTGAGGCATACATGTAAAAAATGTTAGAAGCTGTCCGTTTTGAGATTTGTTCCAGCAGCTACTCTCTCAGCGGTCAAGCCATAAATCGAAGCAGCTACTTAATTTTTCAGCAGTTGCCCACATTGCCAGCCCTCTGCCTTCGGCTCGAATCCCCGTTGAGGAAATTCAAATGCTGGCATTTGGCCAAGTTAAGAGCTCAGATTGTGAGTTGCGTTTTTGCTATTGACAATTGACATAGTTTTGGAACTATTTGACATGCAAACAAACAGAAGAGCTACGTAATGCTATTATATCTGTGATTATGTGTGAGGCTGTGCTGCTGTCTGTGTGTGTGTTTGAGTGTGTGGTTACGTATGTGTATTTAAGCTGCCTAGTTTTAAGCTAATAAGGTTCACTTGAGGACATTCTCTGCTGTACGCTTACATAAGCAATCAGCTGAAAGACAAGTCCAGGCCGACGGGGTAACAAAGAAATCCTTTCAGTAGCCCAACTGATTGACAACTAAGTGCAGTCGACATGTCTAGACCTGGTGATGATTTCGACTAGGCTGTTGAAGATGCCACAGCCAAATACTTCGAATAGGTACAAGGAGAACGCAGAGGAAAACATTAAAGCAGATCAAAATTAAACAATCGTGTTTTATACTTACTGTGCTGTCTGCTTACACTTTATTGAAGTTTTTAAAATAAAATCTTGGCTTAAATTCTTTCAATATTCAACTTGTGCAGAAATAAAGGCTAAGCGACTACTTTTTCTAAATTAGTCTTTTCGTAAATAGATATAGAGGATACAAACTCGTGAGGAATTGTGAATGCTAAGCGAGAGGCCCAAAACGAAAACAAATTTGTTTTTCTATTTATACACAGATATGAAATATCGAGCTGTTGTTGTCTTATCTATATTTTATATATAGTCCACGATGGCAGTCAGACAAGTACTTAGCTCACAAAGGAAAAACAAAGATTGAAGATGTGTTCGCTCTCTATCTCAACTTAGTAGTCTCTTCTTAGAGCAATTCAACTGACCCAGCTATTATCTAACAAAGTAGGCCCTTGATTCGGTGGTTACCTCCTCCTAAACTCAAATTTCTGCTCGGCTATTCACATTTTCATATGGAAACAAAATGAAGTCGCACAAACTCAAATCTAGAGTACGCTCACTTCAACCAACTTGATATGGCCTTTAGCATCCAGTAATAAATATTTGTATATTACATCTGGAATGGTTACATGATAACAGATAGAGTAAAAATATATATAGTAAAACTATATTCTAAATTTTATAGACGAATGCGTCGTCTGCCTGTGATATATTTAATTTAAGTATACCATAATAAATTTCTGTCTATACAGTTCACTTCTGCAGTGGATCTTGCTGAATAGTCTTCCCCACTTATTGAGTGCTTTTAAGTAGTGAATAAGAAAATTAGAAAGCAATAAAGTAATTGCCAATTAATATGTATTAGAATATTCAATTATTTACTAATAGTATTACTATAATAGGTATATTTTTCAACAAACAGATATCGCTTATTCAGCTCTTTAAATGAATGTCCAATTTAAGCTATGAAAAGTTGCCCTTCTTTGTTTTTCTTCTTTCTTTTTTAAATAAATAATAATTTTACAAATATTGGCCAGACAAACTAATTAAAAATGCAATATATACATACATACATATTTATATATATGTAAATAAACAGTCGGTTAGTTAATTAAGAGTTTGATTGATTGCTTGCATTGTCAAAGCGATATAAATAATGCCAGGCCAGGCCAGCGGCCACGCCTCCAACACACGGCTCAAATGTGGCAACAGAACAGGAATTTGACCAAAAATCACGCACATAATAATTACAATTTATGCATAGAGTTACATACAAATCGTGCCTATCTATATGTGTATGTGTATGTGTATGTGTGCATGTACATAAATATATTAATTACTGAATCAAATATTGAACGTTATTATTTTGCATTTGATGGGCTGGGCAAATGCTGTGTGGAATTATCTGACTAGTTACACAACCTTTGCATGCATTTTCACATTTTCACATTTTCACGTTTTCATATTTTCCCATTTTCATATTTTTACATTTTCACATTTTCACTAGACAATTCAATTATAAATTATATTTACTCATCGAAAATCAGCTGAATATTTGAGAATAAGTGCTTACTCGGTCTATCATAACACTAGAAACTTTTGCTGAGATTCAAATCAAATCAAATCAAATTATTTACTGATGGAAATTAGAGTGGAGATATTGCGTTATATTTGCATATATATTAACAGCTAGTGCATTAAATTTAACAACTGAAACCATAGAAAAGCTATTTGATAAAGATATGCCCAAAGGAATTTTTCAAGCATGAAACATGTGGGCAGTTTTAGATGATATCAGGGCAGAAAGGATCAGACGAACCAGCTACAAAGTTGCAGTATGAAAATATAAACGGCTCTAGCGATGGCTAAAGAAGAGATTGCTTTCGACAAAAGGGGATTTTGACAGCGACGTCTGTGTCCTTTCGGGAATATTATCAATGATGAATATGACGTTGACCTCTTCGAATGGATGGTGAAGTCAAAATTATCGACAGTAGCGACATAAGTAAAACACTTGTTAGTTTAGGAAATATTATATATCTGTATTTATTTTATTCTATTATTTTTTAATTGACTTAATTTGTTATATAAAAAGTAAGGTTTTATATCCCTATTAGAAAAAAAAAATAAATATCTACTGTATCTCAAACGGGAATCATATAAAATTTCTGCAGCTCAGCTAAGTTGATTTTGTGTACACTTGAATTGCCAATTGAACGATTCTATTTAAGCTCATTTTGAAGCATACAAAGACTTTCAAATGCAATGGGGCGTTACGCCGTAAAAGTCCTTAACTTACCCAGGAATCTGTCTAGCTGGACCATTATACATATGTGTTTGTCTGTGTGCGCAAAAGCCCAGGAAGAATAAAAAGGAAACCCATTATCGTTATGATCGCTGGCATTAACATTTAAAAGAAATAAAATATAATTTATTATCAGTTGGTTGTCATTTGCGACGACTCGCATCGGCCAATTGGGTGTTGATGCGAAATTATTAATTTTGCCACATATCCTACCAGAGGAGTAGTAGCAGGAGTAGGAGCAGTGGCAGCAGCAGCAGCAGCCATAGCTGGCATGTCTTGGGGCGTGTGAATGTGTTGCAAGTGAATGCCCATATGAATGTGAATGCCATTTGGACGCATCATTACGATAACAATCGCAGCTAAACGGCGACAGGCTGCTGCACGAGCAGAAGCCAAAGCAGAGTCAAGAGCCAGAGGCTGACGAAGGCGAAAGACGATGAAGAATGATTGCGACAAGAACAACATTTCCGTGGATGGTTCCGTCTCGGTCTTCATTTCAAATTCCTGACATTCGCTTAATAATGCAAGATGCATGTCGATATGTCAATGCGTTTGCGCGCAATCGATCATTTAGGCGACGGTCACTCTCGCACTCTCTCTGTCTCCCTCTCTCTCTCACTCACTCACTCTCAACTGGACATTGGCTACAGCTCCAGCTCCAGGCTGTGCTCTGTGCTCTGTGCTTTGACATAATGCTGCCAGATTAACACAAATGATAAACCCGTGTGTCGTTCGGTTGGGCGGGAGAGGAGGGCATGTTTAGGCATCATTATCAATTTTTAGTTGGCAATTTTATGGCACGTCGCAGTCACGGCTGATAAGCCTAGACACTCCAAAGGCTAACAATAGTGTTCGCTCTGATCTCGGCCAGCCATAGCTGTGGCTCCTACATTAGGGCTGCGCTACTGTCAGGCGAATGCAATAATTTATTGTCAGATCGTTCCAGCAATGATCAACAAGAAGTACGTCAACTGTTTTTAATGCCACATTGATTTATCGCCGAGGCTGTCCACACTTTTTGCGCCACTCGGACAAAGTTGTCATAAGGACAACAAAATCAACGACCAACAACAACACGAACAAGTTGATTGCGAGCCTTTCGCAGCAGTTTTATTGTTATTTTATGCTAATTTCACATTGCTGCGCACAGATCACAAGCTCACAGATTTTATACATGTATAAATATATCTATATATACCTTATACTGAATACACATCATATGCCAAATATAAATTTATATAATATATACTATTAAGGTCTGTAAGCATCAAGAATTTTCTACATAATTAATTTTATAAACTTTTTATCATGATAAATTGCCCAAATACTTATATGTTTAATAATAAAAAATAAATAAACGAAAATTTTCAAAATTTATAAAAATTTATAAATTAATAAATTTATATTTGAGTTGTCTTTAAATATACGTATGTTAATAATACACAACCAACTTTAATCAATTTTTATAAATTTGATAAAAAAGAATTTATAAATATGATAAAAAAGAAAATATGATAAAAAAGAATGTTGCCAACTGAGCTGTTAAATCTTTTTAAATATGTAAGAACAGAATTTTCCATGAACAAACTCGCAGAGAAAACCAATATAATAATTTTTATATTGGGAACTCTAACAAAAAAAAAAAATATATTTTAGTATCCACAATTTAGCATATTACAACAATTATGAAAGTTGCCTTTTCGAATTTTAGAGTTTTCCAGCAATCCATAAACACAAACAAAATCAATAATGAGGTTACATGCGGCATTATAATTCCGTGGGCAATTACGCCGGACGTGAGCTTAGTTCTATCACCTACGGGCAAGTGTCAAAACGAAACATGTTGACAAAGTTTGAAAGGCATTTCATATAGCGCAGTCCCCTATTAATTTGTCTGGCTCGCGTTTGCATAATTTCCACATAAATTCACTAATCATTTTCGTCAGGCCCAAGCCCAAAAGTCAAACCTCGCATATTAATTTCCATCATAAATTAACAAAGAAAAAGTAACTGAAAAAAAGAGAAGAAAAAAGAATCTACGAAAATAAAATGAGCTGGCTGACATTCATTTATAACGCTGTGAGAGCCGGCCCCAAAATTCTCAGTGTGTCTATAAAATATTAAATTTATATTTCGTTTGCAATTGTCGCCGACAGTTTGCCAGTTTGCCTCTTTGCCAGGCTGGCAACACTTTACTTGACTCGACTCGACTCGACTCGTTTCGCTTTGTCACATAATAAATGTCTGCACAAGGCGCTCCAGCTGCCACGCCCAGCATATGCGGCCCAGAGCCAAAGCCAATGCCGAAGCTGGCCAAAATTTATGTGCCATATGAGTTTTGAAATGAATTGCGCCGCGTCAGCAGCTAAGCGACTCCAACAGCTCTTAGACATACAGCATAACATGCATTCATATATCCCTCCCCATTTTGAGTTATGGCCGAGCAAATTTCTCATAAAAATCTATTTTTCATTAAAATAACTTGGCTACAAGCTGTAGGTTTATAGTATGAATAAATAGTTTTTATGATTAAGTATATTTTATAAGAGAAATTAGAATAATAATAATGACAATCACTGCTTGGTGGCCCGTTCCAATATTCTCACGGTTTCTCTACTATCAACAGACTAACGAAAAATATCGTCTTGCTAAGCTATTGACAATTATATAAATAATGACAATGCTGATCTTTAATATAGTAATTAGAGTTAAGATCATATGTTTATGATAAACAATCATATAATTAACAATAATAATACTAATAATATTGATCATGATGGTTATGGTGATGATTATATTGCGCTTATATAGTTGTGATTATATTGTTATGAGCAATTTGTCTGTATATTGTCTAAGCTAAAAGGATGTGACTATCTCTAGAGTCACAAAAGATGTAAGTTGTTTCTGGATATTTAGCACATTGAGTCCAATATTGGACTGCAACTCCGACTACTGACTCCACTATGAGTGAGTCAAAATCTCAATCTTTTTTGATTGACTTCATGATGGTAAAGTTCGGGTTTTCAAGAAGCTCAAACTGCAGTTTTTCGAAGAGTTCTGCCTCGGACTGGGGTTTCCTAAAACCTCTTAAATTTGCTATAGCTTTATCTTGGAATTTTGGATTCTGCTTCATATGTTTCATACGACATCTATGTAGCTCTATTCTTAGCCAGGCCTTATGTAGACTGCATAGTGCATGCTGATGGATAACTATAGAAAAACAAGAAACAAAGGAAATTTTATTTCGCTTTGTGGCCCCAGACAGATTCAGTTAATGAACTAAAAAGGATTCTCAGAGAGTTACAGAAACCATAAATACATATATAGATATACATATAAATAAAAATAAAAATAAAAATAGTTATATATAAATATGCAAGTAAAACTGAACATTTACAAAATAATATTAAACATAAAGAACTTTTTATAAATTATAGCAAAAATTTAATTAAAATCAAATGTATTAAGCTAATAAAATTATTAGCTAAATAGGAGAATAACTGACTATAAACAACATAATAATTAAAGTAATAAGCCATTCAGATATATTTTCTTACTTAAAGTTAATTTAAAACTAAAATATATACAACAGTTAAGTCAAAGTAATGCAACCAGATTTCCAATCCAATTTGATAATTTGTGGGCCAAGCGGAGTCTGCGTGATTGGCAGAGCTGTATGCTAATGCCGTGATTAGCTAGCGATTGCGATTAGGCAACGCAAATGGATGGCCATAAATCAGACAAAGTGCAGTTCACTTTCACTCCAGGCACAGCGATTGCGGCTGACTTTTCGTTTTCAATCAAGCAGTTAAATGCTGCCAGGGATCAGATCAACTAAAGCGTCGACACCTGGCGACACCTGCCGTCAAGCATTTTCGCTTTGGCTCGTCGGGCCCAAATGTCTGAGCAATCAATTAATTTGACATGCAAGCCGAGCGCCGTCGAGGCAATCGACACTCGCAACGAGACGATAGAAATTGCCAATAAACTGAAGGGGGCGCTATGGAAATCCTTTCACTTTTGCCGCTGCCAACAAAAAAATTTGTTTAGCCTCCAGTGAGATTTGACTGCTCTGATATATCGGCTAACAAATGGTAATAGCGTGCTGACATTAGATAACTACTACATAAGACAATGCAGCTGGAAGAATCGAAAGCAATTTGATTTCGCTTTCTTGCCTCGACACTCGATTAAGTTAATGAACTGAAAAGTATTCTTAGAGAGCAACAGATACTGTAAATATATATATATATATAAATATATAAATATATAAAAATATATAAATATATAAAAATATATAAATATCCTATATGTTAAGTACATAAGTAAGGCAGCTAATAAAGAAAAATAAATTTGTTATTCAATACATTTGCCAGTTGAATGCGATACAATGATTATAAGACAATTTTTCAATACAGTTATTATAGGGGCATGGAGAAATGGAAAGTTGATATCTTCTAAAGTATATCTTCGTAAATAAAGGAGTTTGAAAACTGGATAGTTTAGTTATGTTGATCTTCTCTATCAATAACAACAAAAAAAAAAAAAAAATTAATTATACACCTTTTTGGAGGTGGGACATATCTATATTATCCTATAATTTCCTCAATTTTTTAGTGTATTCCCCGAAATTTGTAGAGTGACATTACCCCCTTTAAAGATTGGCTTACAAAGGTTCTGTCAAATTTCCAAAAATTATACATCTTTACAGATTAGAGCTGTGAAGTTTGGGCTCTTGATCAAATTGCTCCAGATTATATTACTACTTTATAAAAACAGAAAACAAGTATTATATAGTCAATAGCGCCTCATTGCAATGTTTTTATTTGTACAAATTGTCTTCCGGCTTGAAATAGGCCTTAATTTCGGCGATTTCCTCATCACTAGCGTTACATTTGTTTCCAGCCAACATTCTGTTAAAAAAAACCTTATTCTCCGCGAACTGAAAAAAGGCACTGTATATCAGTTATGGAGAATGCTTGCAAAAGGATGCGAAAGCAATTCGAAGCCCAATTCATGCAATTTCACCATAATTTTTCATTGATTTATGGCACGGGGTATTCCGTGCTTTGATGTTATGTATTTGTATTTTTAATTACTTCTTCAGCTCCTCAGCTTATTGAACAGTTCAGTTAGATTAATCGTATGCCAATCAATGCTGTTTGCGTTGCTCTCAGCGATGGCTACTAAACTCTATATAATCGTCAAATTGACGGCAGCACGCAATGAAAGTGCAGCTAATCGAAAACCAAAGCAACAACTAGAAAAACTATCAATAAAAACGAGAATAAAGCAAATGCAATTAAAATTTGCAGACTGGTAAATCCGGCCAATCAACTTGATAATTTTATTTGCCAATTGGATTTTGTGCGTTTTGCGCATTTTGTGGGTCAAATGCGGCGTATGCGGCGTATGCGCGATTTGCGCTTACCAAATCAGTAAATCAGTAAATCGGCAAAGCGGCAAAGCGGCAACAAGAGCCGCATGCCATGCAATGCCATGCCACACATATGCCATGTGGATTTGCCGTGGCATGGCATGGCAATTTGATTGCCAGCGCACAGTTTCTAGTGCCTTCGAATGCGCTGCGGACAGAAACATTTGTAAAACATTTTAATAACCATTGACAATAACAATAACAACCAGCAACGACGACATGGATTATATATGTAGAGCTGTAGAGCTGTAGAGCCGCGGCATTGCGTAAAGCCGACTCGCAATAGTTGTGCAGCTGCTGGAGCTCAACATTTATGATTGAAGTTGAATTTTGTATTTCAAATGCTCATTAAGAGCATTTAATATAGTTGAAGAATTGTTTGGCTAGGTAGACAAAAGGCAACACGAAACGTGATCAACATTAACTTTAGTTATTATTTCGATTTCTTTTATACAATTTCTGAGAATCGCAATTCATTTGCCATTAGCTGAACGAGCTGCAAAGCTCTAAATCAGAATACGCTCTTATTGTATTATTAATTATATAATATATATGCTGTGTGCGTTTCAATACTATAAAATAAAGCTGTCTACAAGAAATGATCAATTGTCATTGCCTCCGATTGGTTTTTTTGTTTTCGTTTCAATTTGATGAAATATTTATGTTAGAGTTAAGATTTACATATTTCTTTACTCAAATATGCTAATATTTTATTTGTATGGTATTCATTGGTCGACAACTTTGTGTTTACAGGTATAAAAAATATAATATATGTATATGTTTTCGACAATTATCTGATGATATGATCTCTTAGTATTCATGATACATTACTGAACATTGTTTGCAAATATACTTGGATAGAAAGTAAATGTTGAAAGCTGATCAGCAATTCTAACTCAATCACTTACGAAGGTTGAACTAACTGCTTTAGCAAATTTAGTTTAATTAGATTATTATTTATTTATGTATTGATTTGAATGTGTTTTAGAAAATGTTAGTTTGACGAGAGATAATTTTTGGGCAGAGAGAGAGATGGAGAGAGTGAGAGAGAGAGACATAGATCAAAGGCAATGAATAGAAGTTATAAGTAGAAAGCGCAGCCCTGAATATGAATGTGACAGAATAAGTCGCCTCATGTGTATAAGTGCACTGAGCGTAAATGAGGGCAACACCTCGAATGAGAATATATTTTTAAGAGAGCTGATTAAAAGAGTAAACACTGGCATTTACTTTGATGTTTACTTTGAACGGTATAATGATTATCTCTTTATAGGCAGTCAAGTTTTGCAGCTAAAAGAAGAAAAACACTCCACTTATTCATGCTCAATTATGAGTATGCAAATGAAATGATTCAAAAGAAGCTATGAATATAAAAATATATGCAGTACAAACATTTGAACAATACTTTTGAAACCTATTAAATTAAGCTTAAATACTATTTTAATACTTTTTCAAAATAGCTCAAAGAACAAATAATTTAAATCACTATATTCATTGCTGTGACTTTTGACAGTGTGACATTGTATCATTAATAGGCTTCAATAAAATAGATAATAATATTAAATATAATTTAAATTTACTTAATTTCTTACTATTTCAAGCAGCAAAAGTAACTTCTCGACACATTTCCCATTTCCAATAAAAAACTCAAATACAATTTCAATCAACCTTATTTTGTATTCTTTAAAGCAGCAACAATTTATGCAAGAGTAACTCCTGCTTTACGTCTCAAGTTTATGGAGATTTTTTTTAGCACAACGCAGCGAAACTTGTTGAACTTGATAATGTTGCAAAAACGTTTTATTACTTCCACCTATGCCAACAATTAACATAAGAATTTCGACTTTGGCTTCAGCCAAACTGCCGAGAAAAACTTTTCGCCCAGACAACCAAATAGTTGTCTAGCGCACATATTTCTATGCAGCCCAGAGCATCCTTAGAGCATCCTTAGAGCATCCTTCAAGCTAACCAGCTTGCTCCTGTGTGCCAGCACTATCAGTTACTTATGCAGCGCCGAGTCGTCGTTGTACTCCTCGTGCTCATCTCGCTCCACTTGTGAGTTTCACAACTTTTCACTCGAGCATCCACAAAATTTGTCATGACACTCAATATCTGAGAAAGAAGTTTTGCGAGCTGTTTTGAATTACATCGAGTTTGTGGACCCACTTCGTTGGCTTCACCTGTGTAGCTGCAGGTGCAAACAAATTGAATGCCAGCAGCTCTAGCCTCAGTCTCAGTCTCAGTCGTAGCCTCTACCACTGCCTCAGCGTCAGCCCCGACCAATTGCCAATCAATTTCCATTTCAATTTCAATTCAATCAATAATTGCAACTTCAATTAGCCAAAGACAAAAGGAACAGCCACAAAACAATTGCCAATTACCAAAGCAACTGCTGCAGAGCTTTATAGAGCGCAGGGTAGCAAGCACTACCGGCTATGAAAAAATTGAAATAAAAAAGGAAAAGAACAATTTTGCAAATATATTTTCGAGTTTGATTCGCTGCAAAGAATGAAAGACTTGAAAGATGTTGTTGATAAATATTAATTTAAAGAGAAAAAGAAATGATTATTTATTATATTATATTATATATATTTGTATAGCCTGAGATCTTTTTTTAATCCTTCATTTATTTTAATATAAGATTATTGTTCAATTAACTTTAATTGGAGCTGCAACTTTCACGGCTGACTGCCGGGGAGAGCATGATGAGTGTGAGCTTACATGCATACTCTGATTATTGTTTCATCAATGTATATTACTATAGGTATAGTTTATATTAAAAGAATATTTCACTAGAAGAAAGGTTGCATAAGAAAGATTTTTTTTATATAAATTAATTATTATAGTTTTATTAAACACAAGTACGCTAAAGTATTTTGACAACATCAGAATACAGCTGACAATGTTTTTTCGGACAATGCTTTGCCAGTTTTAAAACAAAGAGTCTGTACGGAAACGTTTCCAAAAAGTTATAGAAGTATGTTGAGAATATATCTGTGATTAATTTCTTGACTTTATAATGGAAAGTTTTTATTTTTTTTATTTTTGGAATTGGCAAAATTTGTCATAATACTTATGTCAACAATGAATATCCATGCGCTAACATTAATAGATTTAGCTACCTACAACTATTTTCAAAAATTTAAAAGCAATTTTAAATATAAAATAAAAAGTTACTAACTATAATATGGAATATTTTTCATGACAAAATACTTTTGAGCACTGATCTCATCAAAGAAGGTCTCGTTCCACTTTAATTTGACTGTATTTCAACTCATATAAACAGACTGTTGCTTACCCTGTGAAGGGCTGACAGGGTATGCAACAAGTTGGTCAAACACATCATTATTCACGTTCGTCATATTTTTTGACAGTAGAATAATGGGAAATATCACTCAGAGCCCCTTGGCTGCAAATAAATAAAAGCAAAAGTAAACAATAGCAACAGACAGAGGGGGCTCAACCAAGGCGGGAGGGGGGCGTGTCAGGAGGGGAAGTCAAAAGTCAACTTTTGTATTTGAGCTAGTTATAATTGGCATTTTAGAACGGTTCAAGGTTTCTGCGGGTTTTCAGTGGGGCCTCGATTTAGCATTTTTCCATTTGTATTTTGGAGTTTCACAATTTTGCATTGTTTTCCATTTTATTTTATGATTTGATTTTTGTTGGCTTTACTTTTGGCTTTCGGTTCGTAGGCCGTTAAGGGGTTAAGCTGGCCAACTGGGGCGTGGCAGCTGCAATTTGCATTGCATTATGTAATTAGACAAAGTCCATGAGCTGCACGCAAAAGCAGGTGAGGGAGGTGGAAAGGAGGGGGCGGGGAAGAGGACGAGGGCGAGGCAGAGCCAGTGAGAGGCAATGGCAGGCGGACAGGCCGCAAGGCCTCTTCACGCGACGACACGTAATGGGCTTTCATTATGTCTGGGCCAGCATCTGAGGATCTCGAGTTCATCATGGCAGCGGCATCTCTTTCACTTGTCGCCGCCGCACCACATGTGCTCCACACGCAGCCAGCCTCCAGTCGCCAACGGTCGCTCCGACTTTGAGGCCTGAGTCTGTCTCTGGCCATGCATCATAATCAGCGGCACACACTGTCTGCCTACACTGCGCGAAATGGGCGCTCAGTTAACACCTTTCAGCATTTATAAGCTGAAATAGTTGCGCTCTATGATTTCTTACTCTGCCCATGCGATTTCAAGCTGTGCACAGCCGCTGCTGACGTCGCGTCGCCTGCAGGCAGAAGCGTTGCAAGCTGCCGCCGTTGCTGACGCTGCTGACGTTCCTGACGAAGCGATGCGACGCGTCGCTGCCAGCGTCGGCGCAGGCGCACGCTGCGATCGCGATTACCACGCAAAAGCAGTCGAGATGCCAGGGCAGCGAGCCTGGCGCAGACCCCAAAATGGATTACAGCGAATAGCGAATGAACTTTAATGTGGAATCTTGAATCGAGCTAAATCTATCGAGAGGCACTTGCTATTACTGAGTAATACATTTCAGTCATTGGGTATGTAGAAGCTATCGATAACATCTCACATTATTCGATTGTTGTGCTGCATTTGCATAATTCAATAAAATGCATAGCTAAGACTTAAGTGAAACTTGTTATCGATAAACGATGCTCTTATCGATACATGCACCTATTTTGCAATTTGTTAGGTGCAAGTCTTATCGAAAGCCACTATTTTTCCATTTATGGAGTAATGTCGATATAAGTTGTCGATAACATAAGTGAGTAATCGATTATTATTTGCGTAGTTCTACAGGATGCATACATAAAACTTAAGTGAAACTTGCTATCGATAAGTGACGCTCTCATCGATAAATACAACTTTCTAAAAATAATTTAAATGCAAGTTTTTTCAATAGCCACTTTCATTTATCGAGTAATGCATTTCTGCTAATGGGTATAAATATGATTTAAGTATAATTTACTATCGATAAGCGCAACTCCTATCACTAAATGCAACTTTGTTCCATTTATCGATTAATGTCGGAGATTATAGCGCTTATCGATAAATGCAACTTTCTTCCATTTATCGATCAATGTCGAAGATTATATACAAATTATTGAAACCATCTTTTATCAATAAATGACATATTAACTTAGTTTGATTAGATTTAAGATATGCCTATCGATAAATGTAGTCTTCTTACAGTAACTAACTGGAATTAGTAAATCATAATGCATATTATTTCTTTAATATTAATATAATACTAATATTTCCTTAATACTAATTTCAAATATATTTGTGCTTGCATTTAGATTTCTGTAAAAGGGCTCTATTACTCGAGCTGGTCTCGCATACCCTTGATCGTAGGGTAACAAAGCCACAAGCATAAAGTGCAGTTTAGTCGTTTGCAACGTTTGCATCGTTTCCATTTCGGCTCACGTTTGCATCTTGGCCACGTTTCGCATCAAGTTCAAGGCGTTTGAACTCTTGACATTTGGCAACGGCGGCAGCAGCCGCAACAGCTTTACTTAGCTGGCCCGTAAATGTAACAACTCGATTAGCGCGAAAAATTTAAGCCCTGCGGCCACAAAGGCTGGCTAACTGGAGCGTTAGGGTTTAGTGTGAGTGCTTGGCAGCAAAAGTTGTTGGGGCCTAACATTGACTGGGCCTCATTCAGTTGCCTCATTTCTCCCTCTCTCTCTCTCTCTTTCACTCCTGCTCTAATTGGCCTGCCTGTGCGGCAAACTGAGTTTTAACTGCATATTGACTAGGCTGATGCTGCTGCTGCTGCTGCTCTCACTGCTTACTGCCTACTGCCGACTGCTGCTGCACTGTTCCGTGTGCCATTTACCGTTGTGATGCGCTTATGGCCAACCGAACAGGACGAGCCTGAGGACGAGCCGTAGCACGCGAGTCATCATCACGATGAAGCTGAGCTCTACAAAAATGCACAGCCGCAAAAATGTTTTGTCGTTGTTGTTATTGTTGTTGCTGTTGTTAACGTGGCTGATTGCAGCACTTGGCACAATAACAGGATTACATTGGAAACCAACAAAGTTGAAGTTGGTCCGCTCTTCAGTTGCGGGTCCACAGCCAACAGCCAAACAAAACAAATACTCCAGCCAGCACTCCCACTAGTACTACTAGCCGTCGTAGTAGGTGGAATATTCAACATAAAAAACAAAACAAAACAAAAAGAATAGAGAGAAAACAGGCCTCTCAATTGCCCCAGAGCGATGCGGTGCACGCAGCTCTGGTAAATAACCCAAAAAAAGAAGAGAAGAAAAATCCTTTATGCATTCGCATTTGACCGCTATGTGGAGTAGGATTGTTCAAGGGATTGACATGAACATGGCCAAATACAAAATACAAAATAGAAAATGGAAAATGGCAAATGCATTTTGTTTGCCATTGTGTGCGGCAGGTAAATGATATAGCTGCGCCAGCAACAACCGCGCCTCTTTTTTTCGGGGTTTATGCGTGGCGCTTTATATGAACTTGAGCCCAAGCGAAGTATTCACAAACCTTCATGAACTCAAATAGCCAACACCTTAAAGTACACTTTTGTATAATAATTCAACAACTTGCATACTTTACTTAGCTTTTGTTAACAACATACAAAGGTAATAAAGCATGAGCTTCATTTTGCTTTTGGGTTGAGATTTTGTGAAGATTTTTTCAACTGGAGTTAAGTTTTAGATGAACACAAAAATTGCACCCCATTTCTACTTGCAGCTCTTCAGATCTTATTGAGTCGATCAAAGATATCGTTTTCAAACTTAAACTAAATTTTGATTAGAATTAAAAAAAAAAAAATGATTTGTTTGCGATATGTTATATAAAAATAATTCTTTCTTAAATACAATACATATAGATGATTATCACGCTTTGAACATTTCAATTTGGTATTAAATTTAATATTAATGATCTGCTAAAGTATAGTTAATAATGCAACACAAGTGCAGCCGAATATTGTTGGGAATGTATGTTTACAAGAGCATTGTTAAATTTTAATGCAAATATAAAAATTTATTTGCATTAAAATTTAACAATGCTCATGAATATAATATATATAATAAAATATATATAAATCCCATTTGCATTAAAATTTAACAATGCTCTTTTAAACATATATAAGCTAGTTGTGAATGAGTTGGCATTTTTTTTTAATTTTTAAATATTCAACAGGATTTATAGATCATATGCTAAAAGTTTCAGTAAATTCCGTTAAGTCAATAGAAATTGGCCAATTGGCCAAGTGGCGGTAGCAACAAGAGTTTTCCTATACGTGTGCCCACATAAATTTAAACCTTTTCTAGCATATTCTAAGAAACACATTGCGATTGAATTGTGTTAGAATCTCAATTCTTAGTTTAGTTTAGATTTGCTAGATGGCGCTCTAGCAGTAAATTTATTTCAGTTTTTCAATCACATTTAAAAAAGCGAAGTGACGTTATTATTAGCAGCGGAAAGAAGTCTCTGGTTTTTTATTTGTTTGGTTGAGGGTAGTATCTAGTCGAGCACACTCGACTAGAGGTTTCTTACTTGTTTCTCCAGAAGAGAATAGGGGCCTAGTCTCTCTTCTTTAACTTCATCTCTCTTCTCTCCTTCTCTTCATATATTTTCTTTTCTCTGCTCAATTTGATATGCAAATTGTGTAGCTCAATCAAATTTGGCTGCAAGTTTTCGTTCGCTGCGCATAAACAAACGCATTTGTTATCATTTGTGTCCAGCTTCAGCTGCCCCGCCCCCCAGAGCTGCAATTTGCAGCGAACGCAGCAAAAATTGTCGCAGCAACAAAATCTGACCAAATATGTACCGCAAAAGCGAAAAATACAGGTAGCCACAGTGCAGCCACCTACGCGCAACGTTAATTGACCTGGCCTAGAAGTCGCGCAACCACTTTATCAAGTGCAGAGCGGGGAGAGCAAGAGAGTGAGACGAGTGAGAGAGAGAGAGAGAGAGAGAGAGAGAGATGGACGGGAGGAATGCAGACTCTAACTGAATCGCAGCCAGGTTAGTTGCTGCCGTGGTCTAATTTTACGAACGTGGCCAATCAGTGACGTCTTGAACCTCCATAACAAGAAATGGCGAGCTCCAAAGACATGCTCAACGGGCAGTCACTGTAGAGCTCAAGCTGCCTCTGCTGCACGTTGCATGCCTCAGATGCGCAGCTGTATACCCGATTGCTTATGCCTGCCAGGGTATGGAAACCCATTTGAAAATTAACTTGAGGCTAGACTCAGTTTCAGGCAGCAGCTAAATTGTATTTAGACTTCGCTTTACTGGAAGCTGTCGAGCTGCTGCCTGCCTTTGCCGCAGTGAATTAAATCACGTACTAGATTAAAAATTGCGCATGAAATTAATAAAACGAGCCATTTCAACGGGGCAGACGAAGGAGGAGGAGGAGGAGGCAAACCGGTTGCAAAAACCCTTTGAGATATATCAGAGCTGCAGCGAGCAGCAGCCTTTGTCACTTCATAAAGTGTGCGTTGTAAATCGAAACCCGCATGTAAAACACAAACCCAAAAATAATAAAAATACAATCAACAACAAATTCCAAAAACAAAATGCTAAAAATTTATGGAATTGTCAGCGGGCTTCAAGCTGCGCGCGTTTCAATAAAAATCAATCAGCGAAATTTATAGAGCACTGTCGACAGCTGTTTAACACTCCGGCCAGAGAGTCTGGAGACAGCGGCCAGAACCATAAACCAAAAGGCCCGCTCGACCGCCTGCCCCTGCCCTGCTCCCCCTTGGTTGGCCATGTCAATGCGTAGGTGTTGTGTAATGCATTCAAAGCGCCAAGCAACAAAAGCCGCAGCAACCGCTGCACAGCAGGCGCACCACTGCACCACTGCACCACAGCACCACAGCAGCACAGCTGAGTCAGGCCCACAGACAGCCAAAGGTATGCCGCCCCCACCCTCGACCCGCCCACTGTTCACACCTTGCAAAAAGCCACTTAGCCCATGACTGAGCAGTAGGTGGAGCCCCACGACTGACAACTGACTTTTATATATCGCATATGCTGAGCCAACTATGAATACTACCTATATATAGAGATATATAGAGATATATACCATATATTGATTTATAATATTTCGCGCGCGCGCGCTGCAATTGACAGGCTGTGATAAAAAGTTAAAGTCGTGCATTTATTGTTGAATTTTATGGAACTATTTGGGGAAGGCTTTTCTGTGTGGCTTGCGGCTGCTTAGATACCCTTTTAATTGCCTAGGCGATGATAGCTATATATTAAATACAAGTTAAATTTATTCATTTTTTTAATGATCTATAATTTTTTTTTATCATTTATTTTAAAAAAAAACTAATTTATAGGAATTTTAATAAAAAAAAGTGCTTTGATAGAATTTTGTAATTATTATCAATTAGAATTTTTGTTAAAAACTAATTATTTAAAAATGTTAACATTAAAAAAATACATTTTATTTTTATTAAAATTAATTATCAATAAAGTGAGTTATATGACAGATGAAAAGTACAAAAAGCGAGAGAGAAAGGGGGAGGGAGACAGTAGAGACAGAGGAAAAAGACAGAGAGAAAAATATATAGATAGAGAGAGAGAGAGAGATACATTGCTATAGAAGATGCATACTATATTTGAGGAGTTTGAAGCTTGCTTTTTTGTGATAAATGTAAGGTAAAGGAGAGATGAAACAAAGTGCCTTATTAAATCTATCTGATAAGAATACCAGACTCCAATCCAAATAATAAATCAACAATGATTTTGAAAATACTCTCAAGACTACCAACATCCATGAAGGCTAAAAGAAATATATAGTGTACCAAAATTCCCTTCGTACAGCATCCACTTTTTTGTTTGGGAACAAATAAAAAAACATGTATATGAAACAACAAAAAAATAAATAAATTTAAAAATAAATAATAATAATAATCTAATTTAAATTTAAGTACATTGTCAAATTAATTTATTTTATTCAAAAACACAAATTTTATCAATATGTTGATTAGTTTAAGAAATACAACTATAATCATGCAAAATTTAAAGATTTTAACTAGATGCTTTAAGAAGCTTTAAAAATAGTCTTAAAAGCTAAAAAATAAAAAACAAAACTATCTCTTAAGCTAATTAACATATTGATATAATTATTTGTTGTGAAACAAAGTTTATTAATATGATATTTACCGCTAGATATTTATTTTATTCAAAGAAAAGACTGTGCGAATACATTATTGGCCCACTGTATATGGAATACAACTACTAATTCGATTCTCACCTGATTGTCACGTGTGAATCATTGGGAGGTGAGCAGCCCGTTTGCTGAGCACCCGCCCACTCGTTAAAGTCACGATAAACGCATTCACAATACTCCGAAGCCGAGCCGAATTGCATTTAAGTATTAATAACGTTTTGTTGGCCAGCTTAAACAATAAAATTTGTCAAATTGCCACCGCAGTTGAGTGGAGACAATTGCCGGCAATTTAATGCGAATGCGAATGCGAATGGCAAATTGCAGCTCCAATTGCCGCATGGGTGTGCCGCGGTGCCAGATCAATTATGTATTACCCTAACAATGGATATCATGATTTCCAAATGCGAAAAGCGAACTTTGTCAAAAATTGAACAAAGGCAACTATATCACAATCAATTTTGGGCTGCTGTAAGACTAATTTATATATCATCTTATGAGTCATCTGTGTGAAAGAGTATTTAAGATTCACCTATGCACGCCTTGCTTCAAGCCAAATATATCCACGTTAATTGCCAGTTGCGGGGCAATGCGAGGGCGTCAGTGGAGCAGCAATTGGATATCCGTTATCGCAATCGCCTGATTGGGCCACAGAAATCTATTTAAAAGTGTAGCACGACCTGGCTCGACCCTTACACAATTTAACCCAAAAAGCGAAAGCATAATAAAAACATTCCACAGGCCAATTCAATATTTCCGCTCTGGCATAGATGGGGCAAAGAAACAGGAACGCAAATTGAAACCGTTTTTCTGGACCTTTTCGCCTTTTCAGAGTATCTGCTACAACAAACACGCGCGGCCCCAGCATTTTCCATTTAATTTTCCAAAATTATCCATTCAACTGTTTGGGTCTCATCTCAGATGCACATGAATTGACCGGAGGATTTCATGCCTGGAATTCGTTATCAATTGCCGAAAAGCCTCAAACACACAAATCGCCGATAAAATCTAAAATGCAACTGCAAATGACTAACAATTAATTAGAGCAAAGTCAAAGTCAAAAGTAAAGTCAAAAAGCAACAGCAGCTGATTAAATTTGTTTCTTCTGATAGAGTACTTACTTAAGTTGGTTTTTCTTTCCATATGGGCAGAGCTCCTTTTGGGGCTTGTAATTAAACATGGCATTCGAATGCAAATAGTTTTTGCCACCCAAAAGTTGACCCACTTTAGATTAGACTAGATTGAAGCTTAGCTTGTCTGCGTCCTCGACTGTCTCTCGGGCCTGCTTGTCACTCGAAGCAATTTGCATATCAGACATATGTCTCTCTGTATGTGTGTGTGTGTGCGTGTGTGTGTGTGTTGCTGGCTGGGAGAGTCTGGCAATAGGCTTGGAACTGCATTTTTGCGTCTGGCCACGGCTCAGCTGCCGACTGACTGCTCATTGTCATTTCGCTTGGCCATATTTCGGCCCGACTTTATTGTGGGCCAGCTGCCGGCAGCCGCCAGGGACTGGCTCAGATCTTGCGCACACGCCTCTCCTGGCCAGCTCGCAGTCAGGCCCAAATGTCAACATTGATGGCCAAGCGCGTTGCTACGCATAATGTTTCTTTACTCTATAGAGTTTGGAATAGACCGAAGTCTTAGAAAATTTGAGATAAAAAAACTATCAACATATAGCTAAAGCAAAAAAATATAATTATTATTTAAAAATTTAATTATTATTAATAATTATATTGTTAAAAAATTGAAGCTAGAAATATTATAATAAATTTTCATTTATGACATGAAAAAGTGATACGCATTTCAAACTTTTCCTAATCCTAAGAAACTTGCTTAGCCATATCTGAAATTTAAAAATTTATATATATTCTTTAAAATATTATAGGACTTAATACTTTTTATTGTATTCATGCTGAGTATTATTTTTTATACAGTGGCTCATAGCTTATTAAAAAAATTTGGGCACCCATAAATTGTAAACAAAAGACAATAATTCAATTTGTCAGTTTCTAGTTTAATGTTTCAACTTGTGAAATATTTACTCAATTATTTGATGGTTTATTAATATGGTGGTCATACTAGATATTAATTTATTTTAAAATATTACTTTTAGCGATGTAGTTTAAGTGGTTAAAATAAGCTGTGGAACTATATTTTGTTGAATATGAAATGTTTTTAAAATGTTTTTAAAATGTTTTAAAAACAAGCGAGTTTATATTACTTAAGTTAAAGCATTAGACTTTACGCATATTTTAAATTCTTAGTTTTCTTAAATATAAAAATTTTATTGCAATTTATTATTTTATAATAAACCGGAAATTCCCATAATTTATATTATAAATATTTTAAAGCAGAGAAGAAATATTTAAGAATATTAAAGCTATATCAAATTATTTATCTCTTTTCTCTCTCTCTATCTCTTCAAATTTTAAATAATTTTACACTGCAAACAACTCTGTGCAGTTAACAGCTCAACAAAATCAATCATATTTGAAGAAAGTAGAGTTGAAGCATAGCTCATAATAAAATGTGTATATATTATATATGCGTTTATATGAATAGGTTTTTTGATTACATGAGAGATATGTAAAAGATTTTATGTTTTTTCCAGTTTACAGTGCATCTGCGTTTCGTGGCGGCCACAACAAGTTGAGCAGAAAACCACTTGGCACTGATTTTGTTGTTGTCAACGGCTTTTTTTTGGCAACGGGCAGCAAACTGCATCATTGTCACTGTTTCCAGCTTTGACACATAATTCTCGGGTTACATAAATCGCATAACTGTGTCATGTCTCAGACGGGCTGCGAGCCCAAAAAACTGACCCAGCAGCAGCAGCGCACGCAACATTCCAGCAGAAGGAGCTGCAGCTACAGATGCAGTTGTACTTGCAGATACTTAGCCAGAGAGAGAGAGAGAGAGAGAGAGAGAGAGAGAGAGAGTGAGAGAGAGAGAGAGAGAGAGAGAGAGAGAGAGAGAGTGACTGAAAGGTAGAGAGAGCGAGAACAGTTCAAGCATTGTCGCATTTAGTTTTGTAGTCGAGTATTGAGCACTGAGCATCTTTAGAATTGGCTTTTATTATGCTAATTTTATATTCCCATTGTTCCAATGCACGCATATCACTTTATTATGAGCCCTTGAGGCAGTGGCCAGAGGCTGGGGCGCTTGGGGCAGGAGAGCTGCGCATTTGCATGGCGGCTGCCATTTTTGGTCAGCAAAGTCCTCAGACTCGAATGTATGCAAATTTTTGGTCGGTTTTCTGCCTTGCTTCAACTCAACTCGAGCAGTAAGTCAAATCACAACAGCTTTGAGTTTCCTTTGTGCTGTCAGCGACGAGGCAATCATCAATAAAGCGGCCAGCAGCAGCAGCAGCAGCAGCGGCAGCAGCAGCTCCATATGAACTGAACTCCAAAGGCCGCCACACGGCTCCACTTGGCACAACAAACAATGTTGAAATCCAGCCCAAAAACACAAAAAAACAAAACCATTAGCACAATATCCAATGACAACAGCAGAAACAACCAAGAGGAGTTAACATTAGCTGAACGAAATAAAAACAATGAAAACGGAAATACCCTTCCGAAAGGTGACTCTAGAAAAATGAAGCTTAACAAGCTTTAAAGATTTAAATACATATGGCAAAATCTCGAAATATTTATATTTAATATTAAAAAATACTTAAGTATATTTAATATATATTTATGTATAATATATATTAAAAACTATTTAATTGAAATATTTTGTGATGTAAGGAATTCTTTAAAACGAATTTTTTCATATTTATATATAAATATGCACATCATAAATAACTCGAATTTATGATAAGATATTTTAGTTTGAGTATTATTTAAACTTTAAATCTACAAATAAAATTAATCTATTAATAATTAATAATATAGAAAATATTCACACCGGAGTTACACAATAAGGTTAATAAGTAAGCGTGGTACTTACTTTATAAATAGATGTATATATTTGGGATATCCAGTTCTTGAAATAGTATTTTCTTGTAAATGAAACATTGTAAGTCCGTTTTGTATACAGTTTTATTTCCGTAAAAAATAAAATAAAACAAATAATATTTTTGTAGTAAGCCAATAGGAATTAGAGAGGATTGCACCTGTAACTAGCGATAATTAACTATAATGTTTACGATACTTAACAATATGCTATTGATACTCAACTGTGGGAAGAAAATGAGTATTTAATTCAAAGAAGATAGAAGTAAGGTAGTGTAAAAATTAAATTCATAAATTTATAATAATTCAATATTATTATATTTGCTAGTAATGAAACTTTTTTCTCCCAATATATTTAGATATGACTTAGAAATTTACTCGATATGCGACGAAGGAAGTTTTTTAATATACGGCAGCCAAGATAAAGAGAGTGACTCTGAGCTGCTGCAAAGTATGAATTAGAAGAACAGAGAGAACTTTCTGTACAGATAAAAATTTTTAATTGATATGGAAAATAACAAAATTGAATATATAAATATTACAAGAATTTTTTTAAAACTAAAAATGTTGTAATTTTTATTAATTTTTATTTATATTTAATTAAACAAGTTTTGTGCTACCAGTGATGGCAACTTAATTTTGCTTTACATTTAAATATTTCTTATATATATGATATATTATACAAAGTTTAATATTTTCTGACAATCAGATATCATATGTTTTTAGTAAAAACACAAGTTACTGAACTTATAAAAAGATTATATGCAAACATAAAAGCAGGAAACTAAAATTATGTATGGAAACACTTTAGCTACTATTTTGTAAATACTTTGAAAATCAATCTCTATGTCCACTTATTGAAGCAAAATGTTAACGTTGCAAATCAAATTGTTTATTCGCTATACCCACTGCATATTGCAGTTAACTGCAACAACTTTACATACTTTGCGGCAATTGAACATTTGTTTTCATTCAGCGCCGCGTTGCATTGAAAAGCGTACCGAAAAAGTGATTGATGTCGTTGCAGTCGAGCGCCAATAAATTATCAAAAAATAAAAAGAAAAAAAAAGAAAAATAAAAGGGGAAACATTGGTAAGCTGGCCAGATGCTCGACTGGTCGAGTTAATGATTTGGCAATAATATAACATTTGTGCAGAGAGTTTAGCTCAATACATTTAAGTGGCAAGCGGAAAATTGGGCAGCGAATTCCAAGCGTTGCACGCCGCGTATGAGTAATGCGCGCGAACAATAACAAATCAATTAAAAATAACAGGAAAAAAATAGAGGGAAAACACGTTGAACGCCCACCAGGGCCAGAGCATTAGGCCCAAAGTTTTCATTGGAGAGTTTGGCAGGCAGGGAATAACACGATTTACGGGGCGACAATTGTCTCTCTGTCTGTCTGCCTGTCTCTTGGCAGTCTCTCAGTCCGTGTGTCTGTTGACTGTCCCTGTAGCTGGCGAAAGGTGCGCCTGCGCATTTTTCACAGGCAACACGAACTGTTGTTAGAGCTGGTTGCATGTTGCAGCAGCAGTTGCTGTTGCCGTTGCTGTTGCTGTTGCTGTTGCCGTTACTTTCTCGGCCCCGTTTGCCACATCCGCCTCAGTTGGCTGTCAGCCTGCCCAAATTGCGTATTCGCTGGGACAAAGGTGCACAAAGAGGCACAACACTTTGCTGATTCGCTGCCAGGTTGCATTGCTTTTATCTATGTATGTGCATCTTAATTGTCAGCTGCTCTCTGTATATGTATATATATGTGTGTGTGTGAGTGTGTGTGTGTTAGTGGGTAACTGGGCATGTTTGTGGCACAATTGAGGACCCAGTTGCCAGTTGCCAGTTTCCAGCCGAGATGGCACAGGAGGCAGGCACAGCACAGTTAACCACAATTTAGTTGTGGCTTAGTTCATGAGCTGTCATTAATCGAGACAGCCAGCAATGATTTAGTGCTTAGATATGCCCTCCAGTCAATTACAGATCAATGCAACTGTGTAAATAGTTTCACTGCTAAAACTGCTTTTTGCCTTAACAAATTTTCAAGTTTCGTTTCGGTTACACCCTGGGAACGGGGTTAAATTGGAAAGAAATTTAACTTTGAAGTCGACGATACCATTTGAGCATATGTATTATATTATCAGCTTTTAATGGAATTGGGCTTGGAGTAAATAGAGGATGACTTCAGCGCATTTTTCTTATATATCACTAAAACTAATTAAACTAAAAGATTGTTGAATGTATCGCATTTTGTGTAAATTATATTCAGCGGTCTTAAGGCTTTAGCATAACACTAACTATAGCCTTTCGCTAAGACTGATGATATTATGAAACATATACAAATCAAAGTGATTAAGTACTAATCTAAGTCACATTAAACAATAAACACGGATCTAACTTTAACTCTCTATCATTAAACCTCTACCAAGCGACTCCTAAGAATATTCTAGAGAGTCGTCCTAGATCAACTCCCAAACGCACTGTATCTACCAAAAAAATACCAAAAAAAAACTGATTTAATACTAATGCAAGATTACTCTCCCAAATGGCACTGTCAATGTTAAGTACATTATGTCATTATGTCTATACAAATCTCATAATTAAGTAAAATTTTAAATCAGAAAAAAACCTTTTTTTGTTCGACAAAAAAAAATTAATTAATAAAAAAATGCAATATTGTTTTAATTTTATAATTTAGTTTCATTAATTAATAATAAAAAACTAACAATTATTTAAAATTTGCCTCGTTTGATGTCTGCATAATAAGTGAACATTATTTATATTTAATATTTTTTTTTTGTTATTGCAGATGTTAATAGAGTACATATTTTAGGGCAATTATTTAAGGCAATTAAATAACAACATATACATAACAAACTGAGTTAATCTAGCCATGTCTGTATTTTATATTTTTCTTATATGTGAAATTACAGCTTCATTATATATCTTATTATATTATTATTATTATTATATTAAATTATATTATATTATAAATACATATATATCTTATTATATTTAATTACATTATATTGTACGCAAATTGCTTTCTCTCTCTCACTGCTCATAATATTGATATTCTTTTTTTTATGTTAGTTGCAACATGTTAGCCATATGCATTATGTGAAAAATTTAGAAATAATTATAAATTCCAGTTTAATTAAATGTAAAATTATAGCGTCGCAAAGGCGGGCCTATGGTTGGGGAGCTGTTGTGGCTCATTTTGATAGCGGGCGGAGAGACCATTGGAATGAGAGGTGAGCTCTTGCTGCTGTTGATGTTGGTGTTGCTGTTGTTGGTGTTGCTGTTGTTATTGTTGATGCTGTCTGTGGAGTTGGTGTTTTTGATATCGGGCTCGACTTCGGGTGGCAGCAGAGCGGACTTGTGCACCTTGAAGCCGTAAATGCTGCAAAGGGATATCTTTAGTATATAGTTAGTGTGGATTAAGATATTGACTGACCGTGGCGTATACTTCTCAACGGGCGGCTCCGGCAGCAGGTGCGGCATCTGCATGAAGAACATATGGGGAAAGCTGCTGCCAAACATGGCGCCATCTAGGAGAGCGCAGCGTGCATGCGGCTGATAAACGTCCCTGCAGCGCGGACAGTAGACCTTCACATGCGATTCGCCAATGCGATCGGACAGGCCGACAGGCAACACCAGCTGCCCGTCGCAATAGATGCGCGGACATATGCCGAAGTCGCCACGCTGATACTTGAGGCACATGTCTTCGATGCCTCGCATGGTCAGTATGTAGCGGGCGTGGATCAGGCCATACAGCTGGGCCGTCAGCTCGGGGTCCGAGTCCATTGGATTGAAGCCATATTCCGTATCGAACTCCTGGTCGAGTATGGCATCCAGGGTCTGATGGAAGCTGGGCACCAGCAGCTCCAGGCCAGTCAAATTGAATGTGTCCTCGATATACTCTTGGGGCACGCGGCAGAGAAACCTGTTCACCTGCAGATTAACGAACCAACCTATCCAAGTGCCATCCGGCAACACACTCTGACTTCTGTGTATTTAAAAGTATATTTATATATATATATATATATTTGTGTATTATGCTGCATTAGTTAGCAATATTTACACATCTTATGTGGCACTCACTTGTATGACATATTCTGTTTGTATTAGTTATCTGTTCTCAGTTTGAGTTGAAAATGTAAAAATACTAGTGTGTATTCAGTTGAACACTTGACACTGACAGTCGTCTACTAGCTATGCGAGTCTCTTTCTGTAAGTTATTTTGGCTTACTTTGTTTATTGTCAATATGAATAACTTACAGTGTTTTGGAAGGTATACGGTTGCTTTTCTCATAATAACAGTTTAAACTATGTGTCAGCATTAAAAGCACCAACTTTCTTCAAATTCTTGTTGCTTACAGTTTTAGTTCCCTTTCAAATAAATTCACTAAACACTGAAAATATTCGTTAGCTTTACCATTTACAACATTATGGTAACAACTTTACATTACCCAACATTGTTCATTTTTATTGGGAAAAATGCAATAAAAATGATTAAATATGGTAAACATCTTTAACATACAAAAGAGGCATTTATATGATGATGATCAGAGCGTCAGCTGCTGGTCACACTGAGGCCTTAGCTCGTTGTTTATCAAAGAACTACTTTTGATCCAAGTAAGAATTTTTAATAAATTTAAATGGCATATGACTAGAAATTTTTTGAGCTTTATATAAAGTATATAGTAAACGGGCTTCACTTACAGGCTTCACAGTTTTTAGATAAACGTGAAAAATCTAATTTTTTTTTCTGGCTCTCTCATGAATTTTCTAGCCATCCATTGGGATGCTTTGTATTAAAAAAAAAAAAAAAATAGTAAATAAAGTATAATAAACAAATGAAATTCAAAAATTCTTATTCTTGCAGACTGTAAAAAAACAATTTCAGATAACAGAACAAACTGAATCAGCTTCCATTTAATCGAAAGCTAGTTAAGAGAGGAGTTGCATTTTTTAACAAGCTATGTTCAACATAATTTCTAAATACTTCAGACATCCAGGCAATGGTCCAGTTAAAGTAGTTTGCCCTGAAGTATAGGAGTCCAATTGCCGCCCCAATAATTAATAATATGGGTGAGCAGAGTGTTGGCAACAGCAATGGCCTTAATTAGGACAGTGCCAGAGACAAAGACCAAAAGCCGCATATAGCATTTTGGACTCTTTTGGTCATTTATTCTGCAAGCGAAATTCACTTAACACGCATCTGTGTGTGTGTGTGTGTGTGTGTGTGTGTGTGTGTGTGAGGCTGATTATTGATCGAAGCATTGCAGCAACCATTACATTTCCGGTTTACTGACTCGTTGCAATTGGAAAGCGCTTGCGCCTGCGCGCCTCTTTCAATTCAGGTGCATATGGAAGACGTCTGGGGCGAAGGGGCAGAGGGCGAGGCGTGAGAGTGAGAGAGGTGGGTTAGCCGTCGCGTCGCGTCATTCATTCGTGCACTCATGAAGTGCAGTCAGTGAGTCGGGCAGCGCTTACTTGTCATTTGATTAATGAGACCACGCTCAGCCATCGATCTCCATTTAGCGGGCAGCCCTTCGGCCCTCTCCGCACTCCCGGCCAGCCGCCTCTCACCCAGCTGGACAGTTGGCGAACAGAAAGCATGAATAATGGGGGCGTTGCCAGCTTGGGCTACAGGTTCGAAAATTCGCAGCTACAACAGCAACAGCAACAACAGCAACAGCAACAACAACAACAGCAACAACAACAGCAGCAGCAGCTACATTGTTGTGATGCCCCTTTTAATGGCGTTCTAATTGCGCAAGTTTCGAGCCTTCTCCTACGGCCATGTTACTATGTTACCGACTGATGCGTGAAATTTGTTCGAATGTGTGTGCGCGCGTATCTGTTGGCCCATTCACTAGGGTTGGCTACACTCAGACACTCCGACAGGGGGCGTGCCCAGTGACACGTCTTAACTGACCAATATATAAAGCCAACGCAGCGCGCGTCAACGTGCTAAGCCATGGTTCAACAATGTTGCAGATGTTGTTGTTATTGTTGTTCTTGTTGTTGTTGTTGTCGTCGATGCGAGAGCTGGGAACAGGCAACTGCAACAGCAACATCAACAGTCAGTTGAGCTAAGCGACTGCTGCTGGCAGCTGCTCAGTGGCTCGTAGCAGTCGAGTCTTAGCTTCCAATATATAAAGGCTCACAAATCAACATACCCAGTAAATACTCTATAATGTTCAATACTAGTGTATATTATTTAATTTCTGATCAATACCAAGATGTAAACATAAAATTTTAATTTATTTATCTATTATTATTATTAATATTATTATTATTATTACTATTAATATTATTATTATTATCATTATTATTATTATTATTATTATTATTATTATTATTATTATTATTATTATTATTATTATTTATTATTATTATTATTATTATTATTATTATTATTATTATTATTATTATTATTATTATTATTATTATTATTATTATTATTATTATTATTATTATTATTATTATTTTTAATATTTTTATTATTATTATTATTATTATTATTATTATTATTCTTATTATTATTATTAATTTATTTATTCACAATGCAATCCGTTCAACTTGCAATTTCTCAACTAAAGTTATTGTTGGCATCCAGGCGTTGGACCGCATAATAAATAGTATAAGTGGGCTGCTCCCATCGGTGCGAATTCCTTGTGAGAAGCAATTAAAAATGGAATATACTCCACGACAAATAAAGGCGACAAATATTAATTGCATTTGAGGGCGCCACTGTCAGGAAAATGAGAAATATTTATGTGAAATGCTCTCGCTGTCTCTATATGTGTGTGTCTCTCTGTCTCTCTCTATCTGTCTTTCCTTCTCACTCTCTTTGCATGTGGGTTTCTCATGTACATTTCTAGCTTTTCCTCTGTCTGTCTCTCTGTGTGCGACTCTTTCTTTTTCGACTTGACTGTCTGTCTCAGGCATCTCTTAATTTTTCTCGATATGTTTCCCTCTCACTCTCCCCCTCATTAGTTCTGTTCCTCTCTGTAAGACATTTTCTACCTCTCTGTTAGTCTATGAGCAATGCTTTCTCTCTCTCTCTCTCTCTCTTTCTCTCTCTCTCTCTCTCTGTTTATGTCTCCATCTGTAGCTCTTTATCTCTCTCTGTGCTTCCTTTTCATTGTGTCTGTTTCTCTCCCTCGGTCTATCTCACTATGAGTTTGTCTCCTTTCTATCTTTCACTCTCTATATATCCCTTTATATATATACAAATATATTTATATTTAAACATATCTCGTTGTCTCTCTCCGTGCGGCCCATTCTCTATCTATGTCTATGTCTCTCTTTCTCCGTGCGTGTTCCTCTCACTATCTCTCTCTCTCTCTTAAAGTAATCTAATTTCTATCTAGACTCAATTGAGCTCACAAAAGCACATGTACATGTACCATAAGTATATAAGTATATGTATTTAAAATTGACAAATCGAAATATGGATTTTTGTTGCCGCTGTGGCTAGTAAGCGAAGGGAACGCGGTCATATCAACGCAAAGTGTCATAAGTTTGACAGCCAACAATTTACACGTTGATGGAAAAGGATACTGGGAATGCGCGCCAGATACGCTCTGCAGATATCCATTTGCTATGCAGATGCAGGACTACAGACACATAGACAAATACAAATCCGACATGTGTGTATGTGAGTGTGCGTACGCAAAGTGTGAAAACTCATTTGTATCAAATTTCTCATAGACAAGCACAGAGGCACAACACACTCCCACACACACACACACACAGACAGAAATTGATGTAATAAACTCTACGCGCTGACAGGGACAAACTTGTCGGTGTCGATGAGAATGTGAATGAGCATCAGGAGATTGGGCATGGGAATGAGAAGAGAGACACTGCTGCTGGCAGCCAGCACAGCCATGTGGGGGTGCAAATCTACAGCCAATGCGTAACTAGACTGGCCGAAGAAGGTATATAGAGTTAGTATATACCCTGCACTAATAAATTTAGGGATAACTGATAGATGTTAATGAAACTCAAAATTAATTTTATTAGAGAATGTAGATAAATTTTAGGTCCTCTACAATAGTCACTCGAATAATAGCAATTTTAACAAATGCAACTATATAGTTGCCATAAGCAAAAAATAAATAAGAGCATAACATCATAATAATTCAACATTTTCGTTTCAGTTGTACAGGGTATTCCACTTCAGGAAGCATCTTTGCATTCAAACTTTATTGCGCCCTCCTACCATCGTCTGTCACTCGCAAGAATGACATTTTTGACATGGTTTGTAATTGACACTTGCACTTGCTATATAGCAGCACCACCGAACAGCAGCTTCAGCACCACCATCAAACACCAAACATCAGCAAGAACAACAACAACAACAAGCTATTCTGTCTCTGTGTGTGCTGCACATCTTCATCTCTCGCCAGCACGTGGTTCTATCTCATTCAGATATGACTCTTTGTATCTCTTCTAGAAGAGATAGATATAATTTGAAGACGATGTACGCATCAGGTTGAGTGGAATAAAAATGGGCCAGATGAATGTCAGTTAAAATCGTGGCGATAAATAATATTTGCTGTCATTACGATGCTTTTCCTTTGCCTCTCTAATATTACGATGTATTCTTTCGATTCGCGAGTCGTTTCTATTTCAATTTAAACTTTCAAGTTCTCTATCTCCCTGAGACTCCAGTTTGATGTCACTTTCTGCATGTCTGCCTGTCTGTCTCTCATAAATTGATAGCTATAAATGAGTTTTATTAGATTTGATGTGGTAAACAAGTCGTCCGTGTGTGGGCGACTCTATTGAAGGAATAGCTAATGTAAGAAAATGTACTTAGCCACAGGGAAATACACTGTAGCTGATCAAATATAATACTAATTTAGTTGAGTCAATGCAATTCCGAAATACACGGCTTAAATATTAAATAATTTGAGAAATGCGTGTATTATTGATAAATTTATTATATTATTTTTTGTATTATAATATTGTATTGCTTATTGCTAAAAAATCTCAGAACTATATTTCAAGAGCACTGAAAACTAGTTTTTTGCTTCAGCCCATAAACTGCCTTTCTAGTGTCCAATTAGCATTACAAATAAAGTCATCAATTCAGCTAATTTGCTTTCTGCAATCTCTGCAGCACATCTGCAAGCTAATTAAAGTGATATATGCGCAGATAACAGTACATATATAGATATATGTGCAGATAAATGGCGTTATCTTAGCCCATTAATCTCGACATTCATCTAGCTATCTGGCAGCTACAAGTACTGGCAGCATCCTCTAGAAGCGAATATTCCGCTTTCGAGTTTCGCTTGCTCACAATTAGATTATTCACAAATTAACACGAGAGAAGTTGATGTGTTTGTTGTCTTGGCTCGCAGTCGCACTCAATCGGAACTGCATACACAGCCAACTGGCTCATAAATCAGTTGAATGAACTGTGCGGCAACAACAACAGCAACCATGGAGAGAACAGAAAACAAAAACCAAAACCAAAATACAAATGGAAAGGGAAATATTCAGAGAGCGCCACGCACTTTCACACACAATTTTCTGCACGCACTCAGCCAAAAAGCGTTAATTATACTAATTATATGTTGTCGTTGTTGTTTTTCAGGGATCCATGATAACAAAAATAAATATGGAAAAATAACTAAAATATAATTTCGGTACACTTTGAAGTGATCCAAATAAAAATGCAGACACACCTCGAAACCAAAGAGAAAAGACGAGGGCAACATGAAGAACGACTGTGCGAGGGACCACATAACGAATATTACGAATTAAAGTAAACACATAAATCTTACTTTTCTGCCCCGCGTGAAGTTTAAAAGGAAACGTCGTAGAGCGGAAGTCGAGCTTAGGTAATACTATATCATCGATATAGATTTGTTTTTGGCTGTCTTGACCATTGGTAAGGCAGTTGCTCTGCTGTTGTAGTATCTGTATCTGTATCTGTGTCTATCTTTGTATCTGTATCTGTATCTGTATCTGTATTTGTATCTGTATCTGTATCTGTATCTGTATCTGTATCTGTATCTGTATCTGTATCTGTATCTGTATCTGTATCTGTATCTGTATCTGTATCTGTATCTGTATCTGTATCTGTATCTGTATCTGTATCTGTATCTGTATCTGTATCTGTATCTGTATCTGTATCTGTATCTGTATCTGTATCTGTATCTGTATCTGTATCTGTATCTGTATCTGTATCTGTATCTGTATCTGTATCTGTATCTGTATCTGTATCTGTATCTGTATCTGTATCTGTATCTGTATCTGTATCTGTATCTGTATCTGTATCTGTATCTGTATCTGTATCTGTATCTGTATCTGTATCTGTATCTGTATCTGTATCTGTATCTGTATCTGTATCTGTATCTGTATCTGTATCTGTATCTGTATCTGTATCTGTATCTGTATCTGTATCTGTATCTGTATCTGTATCTGTATCTGTATCTGTATCTGTATCTGTATCTGTATCTGTATCTGTATCTGTATCTGTATCTGTATCTGTATCTGTATCTGTATCTGTATCTGTATCTGTATCTGTATCTGTATCTGTATCTGTATCTGTATCTGTATCTGTATCTGTATCTGTATCTGTATCTGTATCTGTATCTGTATCTGTATCTGTATCTGTATCTGTATCTGTATCTGTATCTGTATCTGTATCTGTATCTGTATCTGTATCTGTATCTGTATCTGTATCTGTATCTGTATCTGTATCTGTATCTGTATCTGTATCTGTATCTGTATCTGTATCTGTATCTGTATCTGTATCTGTATCTGTATCTGTATCTGTATCTGTATCTGTATCTGTATCTGTATCTGTATCTGTATCTGTATCTGTATCTGTATCTGTATCTGTATCTGTATCTGTATCTGTATCTGTATCTGTATCTGTATCTGTATCTGTATCTGTATCTGTATCTGTATCTGTATCTGTATCTGTATCTGTATCTGTATCTGTATCTGTATCTGTATCTGTATCTGTATCTGTATCTGTATCTGTATCTGTATCTGTATCTGTATCTGTATCTGTATCTGTATCTGTATCTGTATCTGTATCTGTATCTGTATCTGTATCTGTATCTGTATCTGTATCTGTATCTGTATCTGTATCTGTATCTGTATCTGTATCTGTATCTGTATCTGTATCTGTATCTGTATCTGTATCTGTATCTGTATCTGTATCTGTATCTGTATCTGTATCTGTATCTGTATCTGTATCTGTATCTGTATCTGTATCTGTATCTGTATCTGTATCTGTATCTGTATCTGTATCTGTATCTGTATCTGTATCTGTATCTGTATCTTTAAATGTATAGGTATCTGCTTTGCGACAGCAGCTGCAGTAGGAGAAACGCATCAGTTAGTCAACTGTGCAAATAGTTGTCACCATTTGTGGCAGCCCAGAAGCACATGCGAGTCGTGCCTTGCTTCCCTTTGGCTGTTGTGTTTCGCTTGGCCTCACAGATTTTACGTTAAATTACACGGTCTGCTTGAAGTGATAAAATGTTTCCTATGTGGCATGCGACATTTAGTTGGCTTGCTGCAAGTCAGACAGATGAGAGATGGGCTGGCTTTTTATCAACAATCTAATGGTGTGACTGAATCAGAAGACAATTCAAGATGCGTCGAAACTGATATACATAGTTGGATGCCACACAGTCCGCAGAATGCCGCAACAGTTGCTTAACTAGCAAATGCTCGTGATGAACATTGTTTAAGTGTTATCTATCTATCTATCTAACCAATTGCATATTGTTTCTTATAGCATATGTCTAACTGGATTCCCATTGGAATCGTACCGAAGGAACTGTGCTATCGAAGGTTCCAAGATTTGTCGACAGATGGCTACGGTCTTTAATAATATACATTAGTCAAAATAAGAAAGAGTTTTGCTAATTGGAAAGTGAAAAGTCATCCGCAAATAGATAATGGGCAGAAAAAAAAACATAATGAGAAGTTCCTCATATGGTCAGAATTATTAATATAATTAAAAAAGTGTCTAGCGAAATATATATATATATATATCTGTATTTAATTTTCATTCATATAATATATTTGTTGCACACTTGCCAAAGCAAAGATTGATAACCAATGTTTAACTAATATAGTAAATATTATAAGAATTAAGCACCAATTTCTATATTCATTTATATTAATTAAAAAATAACTTTAACAATCGATAGATATATATTATCAATATTTAAATTGGATTAGCTACGATATAGTCGTTAGAAACAGCTACGCATCATTTGCCTCCATATTGAGATCCTATATATAAAGACGCTGACAGAAAAGCCAATTTCAAGTTTGTGCCGTGAATTTATAACTTAAATACCTAACTTTATATAGAAAGATGATAACATGTGTGGACGTTTATGTGTCCATCGAATGATTGAATCTGATATAAGCCCTAATTGTGCATTTTGGCCAGTTTGGGGGTTTTCCTATTTTGTCCCCAGATGATGATACGTTATTATTTTCCATAATCTTGTCACTTTATCGATGTGAAAAATGGCGACTAAATAAAAGAATACAATTTCAATGTCTGAAAGCTCGAGTGCATATCCATTTTATTGTATAATTTCAATAAACATAACAATAAATAATAAATAAAAAGTAAAGTTTTTTTATTCGCAAAATATCTAGTTTTATTTTTTCATATTTGTAATCGAGTTTCATATAGTCTACATGCTGAATATTTTCTGTATGTCTTTAATTACATATAAAACATAAATAACATTAAATGAGCTCCACGTAAATTTAACAAACTACGTTCCATAAAAGGACGCAGATGCACTCGACAAGAACTATACAGGTGGGGACCAAACAGTAGTTGAGTAGGTAGTCAGCTCTACGCCTTCGTTTAGCAACGTCAGTTAAGGACGCGGCCTGAGACTCATGCTCGATGACATTAAATAAGATCCCATGCTGTTGATAGTAGTCCTTGTCGTTGCCAACGCCCACACAGCGAACTGGACGAGAGTTTGAGTTATGAGAGTCCAGTGTTGGGTATCGCCCGAATGTTAATAGCCATGAGCCGTGCACGCCTAAGCATGTGCTTCAATTTATGGCAACTGCCGCAGTTGTGCAAGGTTCCGACTGCTTGATCAAGATATGAAATCTGTGTCGTCATTAGTAAGCTGACAAAGGCGTATCAAGGGTTAGTTTACTTACTACTATGCACTACAAAACTCTATTCTTAGCCATAAGATTTCATCTTGCATTACTCTGCTATGATCTTAATGCAGTCTACTGACTTCATGTCCATAAATTCGCTGCTTTTGAGGGTGTGGAAAATAGAAGATTGAGAAAATGTAAACCTATCAATTGATCCGATTTCATTGCTATTTTGTTGACTGAACAAGTATTATGCAAGTAGTCACTACAACTTTGCTTATTTTTAAATACACTAACGACGCTTTCGACTCGGATTAGACTTTTCATTCCTTTGCTGCCTTCTCCTTGTTTATTTATACAACTAGAAGGACATTTGGCCGTTCAATTGTGCGGCATACCACAGCAAAAGAATATATTTATTTATTATTGACAACAGCGCAGGACTCGAAGGAATTGTCCACAGTATTAGAGGCAGCTGACATGGCCAGCTTAAGCTTCGCTGCCTGGGCGTAACTGCTTCGGTTTGCTACTTATGAGATACTTCAGAGCGCAGCGCGTGCAACTATTTACTTCGTCACGGCAACTCGAGAATGTTCACTCTTCTGCAACTGCAGCTGCAGCCTGCATAATAAAGCGAGCAAACTGTGGCCCAGCCATAAATCTTGGGGCACGTGTTGCATGCCGCACGTAACAGAATTTTCTTTAATTTTCCTTCGATCGACTCGGACTAGGGCTGTCAGCTAGGGCTGTGGAGAACTTTAGTCAATATTAGTTGATTGAGTTTGCATCGTTTATATGATAAAGATAATGAGTGTAGAATCTCATATATGATAAGTATTATATAGCATTTGCTGGAAAATAATCTAATAGTTTTAAATAGATCCATTTCTAATCTTCCCAGTTGTCAACACTAGGCATTCTCATTTAGAGTATGATGGTTTTGCGAAAAGTAATGTAAGCGCCAGAAGGAGACGTGGACAAATATTCTTGATCAGGACGACGTGTAGAGCCGAGAGCCTGAATGTACGTGTAAACGCAATAATCTAGTAAACCACAAGAGCTACACATTTTCATGGTTAATTGTAATTTTAAAAAATTAATGTAATATATAAATAAAATAATATAATGTAATATATAAATAATTATTGGAATTACGGGTTTTAATAATGTATCAATCTTGAAAACTTTTGGCAAATGATCTGCAACTGACATGATAATCCTTGGCAAAGATTCGAGCACCTCTATATATAATATAGCTTAAGATGAAGGTCGCAGAGACTAGTTTCAATAGTTCCTTATGTATTCTCCATTTGCCACTGCCTCAATGGAATTTTTGAAAGGAAGACTAAGATAAGATATATCTTTAATGTCAGGAGCGGCAGATTGCTTTGTCTTCAAACAGACGGACAGACGGAACAGTTTAAAAGTCGCTTTCAAAATACATTTGTTAAAATGCAAAGATTGAGATAGATAAGAAGTTTAAGCCAAAGTAGAACAGGATTTTTGCAACATTTAAAGGCAGCAGCCATTTACCCATCCTGCCAATTACTGTCATCAGCAATGCGTCAATGCATCAATCCAAAAAACTATTGGTAAATGATATGCTATAGAGCAGCTGTGATGGAAGTCTTTGAGAGATTCGCGCAACTCGATGTCAAGCCCAAAAAAAAAACAAAAAAATCACTTAAGTTCGATTGCAATGATACGGGCTGCGCACTTGGGCGTGTTTAACGTCGTAAATTGATATTTGTCCACGCTCAGACTTGAGTGTTCCTCAGTTCTATCCACGCTCTGTAATGATGACATAGAGCAGCATGAAGTACGCAGCACTCGCAGTCGCAGTCGCAGTCGCAGTGGAAGTCCCCCTCTCAGTTGATCCTAATCGCATTTGGACAACTAGGTAGGTAAGGCCCTACCTGTTTCCACGGATAACCACAAATTGTTTGCTGTTGCTGCTGCTCCTTGTTGTTGTTGTTGTTGTTGTTGTTGCTTTTCTCTTTCAATAAATTTCGTGTGCGTTTTCAGATTCACATCAGCAGGCGTCTATGTCCTTTTGCGTTTGTCTTAGGCCATTGTCAACGGCTCATTGTCAACGAAAGGGGCCTGACTCACGTAGACGTGTGTGTGTGCGTGTGTGGACCCAAACCCAAAACAAATTTCGAGGCCTGGCCCTGAGACCAACCGCCAAGGCAAATTTCAGCATTGAGCGACATTGTCCATATCTCTTCAGGTTTTTTTGTTCTTGCTGATATCGATCATTAGATAGTTGCCTATTGTTGTTTTTCTCTATCTACACACACGCACACACAAACTCACACACGCACACGCACACACACTACGTGTGTCCTATGTCATCAATTATTATGTAAGTTTTCCTGAGCACTGTTTTCTCTGGGGCATTCGTGGAATCCGCGCTAGGACAGCGACATGACCACATGATTTACTAGAAATATTTGAGGCGTGTGTTTGTATTCATTTTCCTCTCTTTTAATTTCATTTGACATTATTTAAATACACGTTTGTTGTGGGGGGAATTTGTTTGGACTGTTAACACATCAAGAGGCTACAATATTATTGTATTTTGCTGTCGTTCAACACTTCCAACTTAATTAATTGAGGAGATTTATGGTTATTTTAAGAACTTTTAATAATGTTTATAAATAATATTATTTAATATCTTCACAAGAAATAATCTTTTGTTAAGAGTTATGTAAAATCTTAGCTCATTTTTATTATTTTTATATTTTATTTATTTATTATAAATACTATCAAAAATAGTTTTATTGAGCTTATATTAAATGTAAATTTGACATATTATCAGGCATCTGTGCAGAGGGCATCTGTGCAGAGGGCATCTGCACCTTGGGTAAACAAATAATATGTTATTGATTCTGCCAAAACTTGGCAGCCCCTTACAAAGCATCAGTAACCGATGAATAGTTATAAAAACAGCATTCCGAACATCATTTCGATCACAAAATCGTCTACTTACATTCAGTCAGCTTACGACTCATTTCTTGAATGTCAAATTATTATTATTAACATTATTATACATATAAAATTGATGACACTTCGAGTGATCGACCCAAAATATATATTTCCTTTCTGACATTTTATATATAGGATATATTATTATTATTTAATTGTTTTATTTAGTTTATTTTAATTTGACTCCGAACTATCTTTGAATATCTTAAATTTTATTATGTAACCGGTTCAAGCTGTTCGATTTGGCTATGCCTCAAATAATACGTTGACTCCTAAGCCGGCTTCAGTTTCGCCGAGTTTTTCTTATCAGCTACAATCAAAAGTGCCCCAATAGCAGATACCTTAAGCTCATATGGCCTGCAATATATAAATTATAAAATATCCGTTTTGATAATTCAACTAGATATAGAAGTGAAAATAATATGTGTTTCAAAGTTCAGGCAATCCGTTTTTGCAGCTTTTGAGATTAAACATTATACATTAAATTCCAATTTCACTGGCCGCATCATAAGGGCATAACGAGAGCACAATTGTTTTCTGGCATTTGGCAATACCTGGCTGATTAATGTTTACAGTCACACCTACTCAATTACAGAGGTGCCAATATATATGTATACCGAAAAAGAAAACAACCAAAAATTTCAAAATTATATTTTACACCTGCAACACGCGTTAAAATCGCAAGTCAGACCAAAAAAAAAAAAAAAAAAAGGAAAAGGCAAAAAGGCGCAAAGGCAAAAGGTGGCCTGAGCAGGAAGCCATAAATAACAAATACGAGTACGAAAAGTCTGCGGAACGCATAAAACATATCATTTGATATAATTTCTAACACACTCCTAAGTCGCCGTCGTAGTCTCTTTCCAATGCCTGACTCATTCTTGCTCTCGCTCGCTGCAGGTGCAGCAGCAGCAGCAGCAGCTCAGAGTTTGTTGATTGGCCTCCATTTAACGCTGCGTGAAGCTGGCTGGGTAGACGCCTCTGGGCAACAGCCTTTCTAGGCGTTAACTGTAATTCGTTGGCTGCCCAGCAGGAACTGCCACCTTTGCCGGCAACAGAAGCAACTCTCAACGGGGCAGTCTCATTTCTCACTCTCTCTCTCTCTCTCTTACTCTCACACGTTCGCCTTGTAATTATGGGTTCGCATATTCGTTAATTAAAAAGGCTCAAAACAGAGAACCGTTTTATACGAAATCCTTGCTTAGCACCTTGCCAGGTCTGGCGCCTGTAGCCAATTAAAAAAAAAAAATACTTGCTCGAAATCGTAGTATCCCTACAGTTTATAATGCTTACGAACTCAGAAATCGCACCTCGTTTGATGTGTGAAGCAGCGGCCTAGAGATGAAGAGGATAATTTAGTATATATGTATATATGTATTTAGTATATATGTATATAATATTCAGGTTTTCATTTTAAGCCTCCAATTCAACAGATATTTATTGTATTGTATTGAAGGCTTAAAAAATTAAAGTAGATACAATTTTTTAGTATTAAGAACTGAATGTGTATACAGAAAAAAGATTAATAATAATGCGATATACATATTTGATTTAGTATCATAAATTTAAATTCACAATATCATTTTATATATTAAAATATATATTGTATATTTTTGATCTAGCAATTCTTTGTCTAACAACCAAAGGTTGCAGTTCTCTCTTTCCACTCGCCAATATATTATATATGTTATATTTTATTAGTTTTGTTTTTTTCGACAAACAATTAAACAAAAGTTAACAAATTTTTTTGTTTAATTATATTTTTGTAAACCTCATACATTATTTATATCTTTTTATTCGAAAACTAATGTAATAAATTTTCTTAATATTTACACAATATAATTGAAACGGAAATTTTATTGCTGCTTATAAACGAAATTGCAATCCATAGAAAATGTTAATTTTAAAATTTCATTAGACTCCCAGATCAAGGCGTTTATATATATAGGTGAATTGCCCTGATCTGTTGACTGTGATCAAGTATCGATTAAGATTCAGTTTCTGTACCTTTTCAGTCAACTATAAACATTTTAACAAAGTCCTAATGCATTAGTAAGTCAAACCTTTATAATAATCAAACAATTGATCAATAAATCGAAGCAAACTGTGAGCTGAGTATTAAGCTTCAATTGGTGTCCAGATCAAAGCGTTCATAGATGAATAGAAAAGTATATTGATTCTGATTCTGATCAAGTGTATAAATTTATAACCACTTCTTTATCTTATATATAACTCAAAAGAGCCCTTATGCCCTCAGCCAAGAAACATATTAAGCAAAACTATTCTGACCAAAATTACGCATTATTTACTTCGCATCGACCTTTTTGTTGAGCCTGTTTATAGCTGATTAGCAAACTGCAGGCAGTTATTTGAGTCTGTCTGTGGCAGAGACCTTTGAGATCTGCCGAATTCGGAGTTGCGAAGGGTCTGTCAAGGCGAGCGAGTGGCCGAGTTAACAGGCGAATGATTAATGAAGGAGGAGCTCGACTATCACCTTCACACTTGCTAAATATATACATATATGCACATACATATGTGTATATATTTTATTTTTCGACTGCAATTCGTTTGACGTTGACTGACTGAGTGAATGATCGAATGACGGGCAGAGCTGAGCTCAGGCAATTAGTGCTGCGAGGCACAGTGGAGCAAATGTCGAGAAATTTATTGATTTCTTATATCAAATGAAAGACGTTATGTTTTCTTTTATTAACAAATTCAAACAGGAATTACTTTTAGTTTTGATGGGCAGAGTTCAGTTTTATGCTATAAAGTAAGCAAATGTTTTCATCTTTTCATCTTCGTTCCACTGTGCGCGGCATTTTGCAGTTTTCGGCTGTCTGCTGCCCAATTGCCAATTGCCATTTTGCATGACGGCCTCGCGTACATTTTGACAGCTTTAGTGCAAGGTGTTGACGATAATTATTGGTAATTGGGCGGACGGACAGTGCGAAAGCTGGGCCGTCTCCTGCTCTTGTTAAGTAGGCGCCTAATTATTTTGACACCTGCCGACACAACGTGCGGCGCGTAATTACAGGGTATACGAACTTTTATTCACACCTCGATCAAGGCCAACAGATTTAAAGGTGCTGAGTGGCAGCAGCAGCAACAGCAGCAGCTGCTTCCTGCCAACTAGCAATCAGCAACCAGCAACCAGCAACCAGCAACTGGCAACCAGCAACTGGCAACCAGCAACTGCTGCAAGCAATCATTGATCGAGTCGAGTGCTTATCAACTGGTTAGCTAGGCCCATCTATCGAGGTCCTAGTTGATGCCTCGATAAGGTCGCGCATTGTTTGTGTTTCGGTTTTTTGTGAACCCATTGTCAACGCCTTACGCATTTTAACAACGCAATTTGGGTTTGCACACATGTGTAGAGCAGCCAAAGAGAAATCCTCCTCAGCCAGACTATCAAGATGCAGACACAAACACACATAGAGAGGATCTTGATTGCTGGCATAGATAGTGCGGAGTAAATAGTTATAATATGCATAGGCAGCTGACTACCTTACTCCCTCTCTCTCTCACTCCCTCTCGCTCCCTCTCTCTCACTCTCTCAGTTTTAGAACATGTGCAGATTTGTTGTAGGTGTCAACCACATGAGGATCGCAGCGATAGGCATCTGTGTAGCCCATGCACAAGTGTGCATGTTTATGGTAGCACATAATACTCTCGTTTAAGGTAGATTTTTGAGGTTAGTTCTCGATAGGCGAATGCAGAATTTGTCGATTTTCTGTTTAAGATAAAATCGAGGAGCAATATGTGTGGACTATTAGCTGGGCCAACAAACAATATGAATACAAACAGTATTAAATACTTTTTAATTCCTGGAAAACTAGCTAACATATGCTCGCAGGGAAGGCTTTTACTTATGCATAGACCCCTTTTAACTAGTGCAGATATAATATATGCAATGCAAAACATACAAATCATTTTAAAGTTTCATATAATATATATTTAGATTAATATATATATTTTATAAATATATGTCTTTTTTAAATAATATACATACAACTTAGGTGTATTTTAGTATTTCGCCTCTTAACAGATCTTAATATTCTACAAAAAAAACAAAATAAGATATTCAAAGCACAACAATTCGATATGTAAATATAAAGAACTAATTATAGTATTATTCTTTGTTGCATGGACAGTGTGGAGCACTGAAGATGTCAACCGCAACATGTCAAAGAGTTGGGCACTTGAGGCAAAACACTTTGCACGCATGCCAAAATAAAGGACAATAAAGGGGCGGTGACTTAACATTTGACATCTCGGATATTGAACAGAGATATTTCACAGAAATTTCTTTGTTCGCCATAATTAATTGCTTCATTAACAGTGCCGCAAAGTGGCAAGCAGTGGGGCAACCTAAAGTAGTAAAAGAAGAAGTACATCAAACACAATTGGGGAAGGAGAGAGCAGAGGTGAATGGACAGATGAACAGTGAAAGTTTGACAGGTCTGCTAATTGAAGTGTCTTTCAGAAGCAGACAAAAAAAAAAAAACAAAACAAAATTAACAATATAAACTAAATTTTATATACACGTAAGATATTACGCCTTTCAGATAAAAAGAAGAATATTTATATAATAAAGGTAAAGGTCTGAGTAAAATTTAAATAATAGTCTATAATTTCTTTAAGTAAGCTATATAAATAGACTTACAGTTCAATACAGACTTTATTTAAATCTAATGCCGATTTGTATGAGGACAACAAATACTGAAAATACATCTGTATTAACCTGTAAAGCTCTTCTCTTTCTTGAAATGCATGCCTTCTAAATAAAATTCACTAAAATCTACCACAAACTAAAAGCCACAACAAATATATTTATATCTATATATACAAACATATTTATATATACATATATATGCTGTTGTTTTTAACACACAATAATGTGCTGAACTTAATTTGAATGTCTGCCCAATGCTGCTACTGATGACGAACTAAAATGCTTTGGTATTCGGTTTAATGCCAAGTTGGCACAACAAAATGCCAGCGGCCCGCTAATAGTGTCAAAAGTTTAATGATGAGGCCCGCCTGTCACTTTTGGGGCCGTCTGCCGTTAAGTAGACTTCTCCAGCCCTGCCCATCCCTGCCCAGCCCAACGCCCAGCACCCCACACGCTAGCGCTAACCCCAGTTCCAAAGAACCGACATGTTTGCTAAGTTCGTGAATGGAACAGCTGTCAGCGCAGGGCAACTGACAGCCATATTGAGGATGCAACTATTTATATATACATATATATACATATACATATGTATAAAAATATATATACATATATATATATATATATATATATATGTTATTTATATTTGTATGTATATTAAATATAACAAAAAATAGGCTTATTAAGGGCTAAACGTATAGACATATAAGTAAATTAAATTAATTGAGTAAATTTGTTAAGAGATGAATGCAAGTTGTTTTCCTTATCCCCCTATATTAACATTATATATAAAATATATTTATATATAATAAGTATTTATATATAATACATATTTTTATACATACATATTTTTTCAATTTTTTAATTAGACCAAGGCTAAAGCAGTATGACTGCCAGAATCTGCAAAGCAAAAATGATTGTTTTAGTTCCTGAAATATTTGGGATTTACTAAACTTGCAATATTAATTATGCATTGTTGATCCTATGTAAAACTTTATTATGATTAGAATACTTTTCACCTTCTTCTTCCGTTTACATATAAATACATGACTGTAAGACAACGATATATAACAGTTTTTACTATTTAATTACATAAATCATAACTAAAATATGCAAATAATAGTAACAGATTCAATTTTGAATTGTGATATATATAAGCTTATCAAGAAACTTTGCTTTTATTTTGCCCTCTGATCTAGGGATTCAAAAATATATCAAAACAATCCCTATCACTTGAAATTTACAATTTAACATGGCCTTTAGTCAGTAGGTAGGCGCAGTAGGCTAATATTCAGGGACCGGGCAAGAACTGGGAGATGTAAATGATCTTACAACACCAACCTAGAAATCAGCTATAAGAGAGATTATGACTTATGACTAAATAATATAAAAATAACTAAGCATTGGCAAACGAAAGCTCAAACAATAAAACCTAAATGCAAATTGAATAAATTTCGGTGCAACAGTTCCGCAAGAATTTTCACAATTTCACGCGTGGAGCGATCGATGGATCGATCGATCGGTTGCACTTAAAACAAAATAAACGCGTTTCGCTGCAACAAAGAAACAATTAGCAGGGCCTCGAGAATTAGTTGGACATGCACAACGCAAACAGATACAGAGAGAGAGTGAGAGAGTGAGAGAGTGTGAGTGTGAGAGAGAGGCATAAGAAAATATGAGTTACAGATGAGTTTATTTGTTGAAGCCTTGAACTGCCGCTAAATTTTAGTGTAACTCTATTTTGGTGCTATCTTTTGTACTTTTGCCGCAACCCGAACGCAAACAGCCAACCAAAACAAACAAATCAACAGGCAAACAAACAGACATTCAAACAGACAGACATGCGGACAAACAAAAAAGGGCCATTCGAGCTTCGAACCAGCCGAAGATCATTTGCAGTGCAACAGTTTCTCACACTGATGAGTGGAATTGTTGGAGTCGAACTTAGGTTTGGGGCGCAGTGAACGCTCACCGGGCGTTCGCTGCAATTGCTGCCAATTAGAATTAATGCGTTTTTTATAGAAACAGCTCGAATTTCCAGACACTGTCAACAATGAGAATAACACAGCCAAGCCCCCCTTTCCACAAAATTTGCTAAATTCCCGACGACAGCCATTTCCGTGCACTAAATCATCATATTGACGTGTCGACGTCATCATCATCATCATCATTATTATCAGTGTCTCCAGCGGCGCAGCAGTTGTCGCGTCATTCCATCGTCCACACTTCAACTGGCCCACGTCAATGCACCAATTTGTGCTCCCTAAGACGCTACGACCTCTGATAATTAGAGCAAACTGTGACTGACGCACAATGGACAACAAAACAAAATATTTAAGTATTCAATGCAACCATTCTAAAATCTTTATTAATGTAATAATGTAAGCAATATAATTTAAATTCACTACCTGGACTTTTCTGTTTGCCGCACCTTCAAATTGTATGTCGAATGTCACCTACACGATTACATACATATCTATCCAATCTTTAGCTAATATCAATAATGTCTCAAAAGATATTTTGATTTCCCATCTACCAAACCAAAAATATACTGTTTTTACTTTATTAAGAATTATATACATTTATATACAGTTTTGCGTTGCATCTCAAATGAATTTAAGATTAGTTGACTAGAGTTTTCGACTTTCCAATCACAGCTCTCGAAAGACTTTGAATGATTTTAACGCGTATTAAAGGTTGAGAAACTTTTTTGGACCTAAGCATATTCCTAAAGCCCACAAAACAGCTCTGTAATAATTAGATAATCCGTCAAGAATCGTTTAAAATTTCAAAATAAATCGAATGTTCAATATTTTAAAAAATTGTATAATATCTATCCAGGTTCATATCGATTTATTTATTGTTATTATTGTTATTATATTAGTCAAGAAATGTTTTATTTATTTTTTATTATATAATTTATAATAAAAAATAACTAAAACAATGCTTAACTAATATAATAACAATAAATAAATAGCTAAGATAATAACAATAAATAATCGATATATATATATATATACAATAACACTTTGGACTTAAATATATATATATATGTATCGATTTATTTATTGTTATTATATTAGTCAGGCATTGTTTTATTAATTTTTTATTATATGTATATATATACAAAAACTGAAATAAAAATTAATTTATTTTAATTCTATATTTATGCAAATTTTTGGTATATATTTAAATATATATTGATTTAATTTGTAATTATTTCGAATGACTTTCCCCATTGTATGCGTTTCTAAGAGGTCTCAGCTACTGCCCAGCTTTCGATGTTGCACTCAGCTCTGCTCGTATACAGTCAGGCAACTAACTATGGCTATGCCTCCTGCTGTTGCTCCCACAGCAACAGCAACAACAATAAAATCAACTGCAACAGCAGCTGGATGCACATTACTGACATTTGCAATAGCAAGCATAATAGAAGTGGCCGGAGCTAAATTGTCAGCTGGTTTGGGGGCTAAGTCTTGTGGTGTGTATTATAAAACAACAGGGCATAATTAAGTCTCTGAATTAGCCGCCATAAACGACACACCCACAAAAGCCTCACTCTCTCCATCTCTTTCTCTTTCATGGCTATTGAAATTAATTAATTAAATTATGAGCCAGTTAGAAGAGCGTGCGACATGCATGCGGCCTGTCAGTCAAAGTGCATTCAAAATGCAACAAAAGCTGCATAGAAATTACAGCTGTCACCAAGCCCTACACACACACACACACACACACACGCACACACACACAGGCTCAGTCAGTGGGCATTGAGGAGTAGTTATTGGCTTCGTTCGCTTTTGTTTTACATTTGCACAAAATGGGTCAAACCCCAAATACAATCAAGAGACGCAATGTTGATCCGTCCGTCCGTCCGTCCGTCGTCCGTCCACTCGTCGCAATAAGCTTGGGCACTAATTAAGTGGGCGTGGCCACGCCTAGTTGACACTACATATACGTGGAGTGTCGCGGTTTTCCATTATGGTCGGCCCTGCACATCCCAACGTCACTTTTTGCGCCGGCAAAGCCCGACAGGCTTTTGATTGAACGCCGCAACACGTCAGCTGGCTGTCAAGCATACGCACTGTGGCCATGCCACTCTCACGCTTTATTGGCAGAGCCCTGCTCAACGTCCTCGCATGTAATTATACGGTAGCACACTGAGCACCCACATTCAGCCGCTTAACATTTATGCCGTGCAAATTTATAGAGCTTGCTCCAAAATATCCTTCAGAGCACAATAGATTTCGCCAGCTATTGTTATGCTAAGAGCTGTGCGAAAGTGCCCAAAAAGAGAGAGAGAGAGAGAGAGAGAGAGAAAAATAGAGAGTTGTGACAAGCTTAAGGGAAACCCTAAGCAGAAGTCTTTGGAAGGTTCTCTATCTATATACATATATGATAAATAAATAACTATAGAGAAAGTCTACATACTCAACTCTTCTATATATATAATAAATAAATAACTATAGAGAAAGTCTACATACTCAACTCTTTTAGTTTCTAGAACAGTTTGAATTAGTCTCTCTATATGCTTTATATAGCTCAAGCTTATAGTTTTCGAAAACTCATCGGGCAACCCACTGTCGTAGGCGTTGACCCAGTGGACAGTCAAATGGATGAGCAGTCAGCGGGGCAGCCACGCACACATATGTCATTCAACAAAGGAGCGAAGGCCCCCGACCATTACCATTACTCCCACTCCACATCGATTCCACTGTTCTATGATATACACAACTATTGTTGATGTGTTGTGTTGTTTTTTTTTTTTTTTTAATGCCTTGTCCCAGATTGTTTATTATCAACTGGGAGCGATAAAAGTGTCCTGGCCTTATTGTATGTCATTTATATTTGGCCATAGTTGTACCTTTATTGTAGTGGCTGTTGTTGTTGTTGTTGCTGTTGTTGTTTCTATTGTGAGGAGATTTCTTGCTGGCTGCTTGTCAACACAAAATGGACATGTATCAATTAATCTTTTGCCGGGCACTGGGAGCGAACAGTTGTGCCTTATCCACATCCCACATCCCATATACCATATCCCATATCCCCATATCAAAATTCAATGTGCATACCACAAGACGCACGCTTCGCCATGGCAATTTGTTTGATGGCGCTGCGTGTGCCCTCCTCCAGCTCCTGCTCCTGCTCCTGCTGCTGCTGCTCGTCGTGCTCCTACTGCCAGTCGACCTCCTGCTCCTGCCACAGCAGATGGGGTGCCATTAAAGGTCATGAACATAAATAACGTGCAAGTCAGTCGATGGGGCATAAATTCCCAGACACCTCAACGAATTTCACATGCCACAAGTGCTACAAAAATAATTATTTAATACTCGTACTCCTTGCCTTCAAACTCTGCCATTTACGTGTGATAACTCATCAAAGTTTAATGCTCGAGAAAAATATCAAAAATACAAAAATCGAAAAAACCCAACAAAAAAAAAGTAAACAAAATGCGTCTCATGTCCTTGTCTGGCCTTTCAATGCCCCCATCCTCTGGCTGTGTACACATTGTACAATATTTGGTATTTGGTATGTGGTATTTGGTTCGAGCCCCGTTGACACGTACTTGGTTAAAAGGAAAACGACGAGCATATTGATTAGCTGCGTGCCCGCCTTTGATACGCATGTAAACAGACTCACAGATGACTGATAACATGCTTTTAGCTCTCAAAGCACTTGCCCAGCAGTTGCTTTTCCATGAGTGCTTCTTCTTTTCTCTTTTATTTTCTGTTGTAACTTAGTCAACTTGGTTATGCTGGCTTGCACACACAACTCAAATTGGTCATGGAACAAGAGCACAATGTTGTAACAGCCAAAAAAAAAGAACAAAAAAAAAAAAGACATACAAGAGCTAAATTTCTTATGAAATTTACAACTTTCTTTTTAACTAAATTTGTTCTTCTTTTTTTGTAATATGTAGAACATCGAGTCAGCTCAACATTTCCATGAAATGCTTATAACTGAAAATATATTCTAAATGTATTTGAAAACTTTTAAATCTGTAATAAGTGTAGCTTTTAAATAAGCAATGATCAGACATATATTAGAGGTTTGCCAGGCAAGAGATACATATATATGGAAAGATACAAAGAGACAGAGAGAGAGAGAGAGAGAGAGAGAGAGAGAGAGAGAAAGAGAGAGAGAGAGAGCTATGTCAATTAGATAGAGATAGGAATAGCGTACTTTATATTATTTTGATATTAAGAGTGAATTGTTTTCCTAAAATATGTTGGCTTACTTGTAATAGCTCTTCAAATGTTTCTTTTTACTCAAAAACCTTGTTTTAATTAAATTTTTAGGCAATGTCGTGAAATTTGGAAGAAGCTTTAGTTAAATGAAGAGAAACTTAAGCGGGTTGACATGAGGAATACAGAATCCAATAGATTTGACTTTCAATCGTGGCTGAAAATATATACATATATTATTTGCGAGCGCGTCGTTCTACTAGTTCTACTTTCTTACATTATTATATAATATATTATTTATTTTTTTCTCAGTGTAGAATGTGTTACAGCTAATTAGCTCTAACAATTTAAAACCTTTAAAAATTTTAAATACTTTTTGCAAAATTCTTTAACAGAGCATTATAAAACATTAATCATGTTATTTTCTTATTAAATATATTACTTTTCTTATATTTAAGCCGAGTACGATAAAAAAAAATTGAATATTATATTATCGACAGATTATTCTCTAACTTTCATCATACTAACCATTTTTTGTTGAATGAATGGATTACGCTTCTAATATTTTTTCGAATACATAAAGATTTCATTTAACCTTCATCAGCATATATTATGAAAATTATAATTATTATATGACACATCTTACCCTTATGTATTTCTATTTTTCTATCCATCAGTTCCATATCAGAGTGAGCCAAAAAATATATTAAAAATTACATTCAGTTCTTACACCTGTCCGCAGTGCTGAGTGACATATCCTGTGCAAACACCTATTTCTCACCTGTGGTTCTTTCACACTTGATACGAACTGTATAGCATAATAAATCCATCAAATGTTTCATATGCTTATCATAAAATAATACGTCATCCGTTGTCCATTGTACGTGCCCATTATTTGGGTACCCCTTTGCTTAGAATTTTTTCGAGCACTCGGTTTCAGTTTCCACATAATTTGATGTTTATCAAGCAGCAATTATATCATTTTCACAGTGAAAAATTATGAAAAAGGAACGCTTGCATTTCTCTCATATCATTATAGATAATTTCTTCATTAGAAACCAAGAGTTCAAGGGGAAAACATCGAACAGAAACTGCTTTTAGCCTGTCAGGAATTGTGACAAGTCGCTATCGCAGTGCCTGCATCTAGGGAAAAGAGAAAACCTATGACAGTTTTTCCAGCGAAAGAAGGGAAAATTGTTAACGCATTTAAGGGATTTTTAATTGCAAAGCTAAAACAACAAGCGGCTTAGACAACTTTACAGTCAATGCGATTAGCTGCTGATGCGGTTTTCATATTTTATATTTGTTGACTCGCGCAGCTTACAAATCACCAAAAATTCCGGCGAAACTTTGCGCAAACAAGTGATGACAGAGATAGATAGAGAATGGTAGAGAGAGAGGGAGAGAGGAAGGAAGGTAGCACGACAGAGAGTGGCATGGCTTTATTTTGCTGAGAAGACAAAGAGACGAACCTGTTCTAATCGGATGCAGCTCGGTTGCACTTGAAAGGATTTGCTCAACGCCACCGTCCCCGTGACAGACTGACAAAAGCCCATTAAAGGATAAGCGAACCGCTGCCAGGCAGCCGGACAGCCGGACAGCCAGGCAGCTGCTAAAATCCGCTTGCTGCAATCCATAAAACGCATCGCATTGGCATCACGGCTTATTCTCGTTGTTTGTCCAGACCGCATAAATGCTGAGCCCTGTTTTAAGTAGTTAGGAACGCATTGTAATGCCATTACGGGCTTACCGTGACGACGCACCATTTTGCGTGGGCCGTGATTATCGATCAAAGCCGCAAAAACTGGGCACAGGTAACGCATCAGGCTTCGAATAGATAAAGTCATAAAACAAACCCGTGTCACAGGTAAACTCTGTCTCAACTGCAATACTCACTCATCATACCCAATACCCTGTATATATATTAAAGTATGCTAAAGGTCATATAATTCCTTTCGAAATATTACCAGATTATAATTAAAATTATTATTATATCTTTATTACACTATATATAGTATTATATTTAACTTAGAAATATATAAGTATACATTTTTTACATTTTTTCTCTGTAAGCTAAAATTCTATTAAACTTCGATAACTATCGATAAACTATATATAATTAAATATCGAATTTTTCAGCTGCATTTCATACTGATTTTCTAGCCAATATAGAATTTGTAATACTTAAGTCAGACTAAAGTATATCTTCTAGTGAGAGCTCTAAATTTCAGATTTCTATATACATGTAAACAATTATCGATAAATAAAGATATACATATAATTTAATATTATATTCGATTTAGTATAATGTTGTTGTTACTTAAACCACATTACGGGGTATCTCCTAGTCAAGTTCTCATATAACACAGTCACTCATCATTTCATCTTCAGTTTTCCATATGTATTTTGACAAGTGCGTGTTTATTGTTATTATTGTGGTACCTGTTGTACCTGTTGGACAATATTTCTGGCTACGACCTTTACCGAAATGAAGAGATTTTCACGGATTTCATACATACGGGCCTATGTCTAATGTCTTATATAATAATTGGGTTATGTAAACCCTTGAGCTAACCTCAATTAGCGTCTTTTCGGTTTACCAAAGCAATTTACGCTGGCCAAACCGCGCCAAGCTTCAAATGTTCCGTTCTTAAAGACATATGTACATATTTAATATTATTTAGACTTTGCTTTGCATTCGCCATGCGCTCCAATTATTTTCTATTTGTATTTGTTTTTCTTTCCACAACACTCCCATCTGCTGGGGCAATTGTTCATTTAATTTGTTAATTATATTCGGTAAGTGTAACTAATGTCGTTCATTTGTGGTTTTAATGTTTGTGGTTTGAGAAATGCCTCCAGAAACTTTGCGTGGGTCAATGTCAAAGAAACTGCCGCAACCTGGCCTCAAATGTTTCCCCTCTATCTACCTCACTCACTCTCTCTCCTTCTCTCTCTGTTTTTTTCCCTCTCGATATCTTTATCTACACGCACCTGTTATATTCTTTCGGCTGTAATTGCCACGCTTTGCGGCACATAATCATTTAATTGTGCTAATCAAATTTTAGTGATATTTTGTTTGACTTTTGATTGCCGCATTTAGCGGCAGGCAACAACAGAAATATAACAAAAGCGATCAAATTTAGACGTTGGCTGCCTAATTATAATTTCCTATAGAAGAAAGAGGTTACAAATATCAGCAATTAGTGGTTGAACAAAGATTTCGAAAAGAGATAATATCAATTGATGTAAATTAAATAAAACCTACCTATAAATACAATTTTTAAATCTAAATTAAAGAAGAAGAGGAATATGAATATATATTATTTATAATATATATACATATATATTTATTTTTTAAAATATATCAAAATCATGTTTGGTTGTTTTTTAATTTAAAACAATATTAATTTAATAAACATATAAATATTTCTTTATCATAGCTTCAAACCAAATTCTTTTTAAGCTTCACAGCTATTACAACTTTATTTTTCCTGCACAGTCCAAACAAATTAAGAGCTCACAAAACTACGCCCCTTGACATTCAGCTGCAACATTTAACTGGCCTCATTACAAACATGTTTATGTAATATCTCTCTATGATATCTTTACAACTACAAAATTCAAAATTCAAAATTAAGTTTAGTCACATTCTAAAGACACTCCGAGGTATAATTACCGCGAAGCAGTGCACGTGATTAAGACCCCAGATGAAATGAGACAAGCAGCAACAACAAGAACAACAGAAATGCGACCGCACACAACAAGATTAAGGCGAAGAAGAAGAAGAAGCAGAAGCAGCAGTACGGCGAGCGCATTAAAGGAGAAAAGAATCTCAGTGAAATTCCCAGGAAAGCACAAAAATCTCCGCACAAACAAAGTAAAAGATAAAGTCATAAATAAAATTGGAAGTGTGACCGTGTTGTTGGTTAAACTGAAACCATAAACCCGAACCCCAGCTCAAAAAAACACACGTATACATATATATTTATATGTATGTATGTATGTATGTACGTGTGTATGTAGTGAAACAGTTTTGGCCCAATTCATTCACATAGTGCAGCACGCATCCTTTTTTGAGTGAAATGGCCCGAAATGGCTTGAAATGGGTTTTAGAGCCAGGAAGCATTTGATTATTTTTACGGCTCTTTGGGGCGGCCGCACGCTCCCAATTACAGGAAATAATTCGGTCAAGCAGAGGAGAGAAGTACAATAAAAAAGCAAAAAGGAAAATATATGTATATCCCACTGGCCGATAAGAGGCTGCAGATAAGGCGCGTAGCAAAGTGAAAAGATACGCAGCCTCTCATAGATAGCAATTGCGATAGTGAGTGAATGAGATGTGACCGTTTACCCCGGGCTCTGCGATGGGGTCACGTATGTCTGCTTCTGCTGAGAACTGAGAACTAAGAACTGAGAACTGAGACTGCTGCTCGGGATGCCCAAATACATCGACGGACGTCCAAGCGTGAATGTCACGTAGCGAACGTTGTGCAATGCGCCCCGTGTAAATAAATAAAGTAGAGTGCGAGCAGAAGTGAAAGAGATCGCTTTCTCTCTGTCTATCCAAGGCTGGACATTCACACGGCCAAATATATATCAACGATAATTTATGTGCGTGTCGACATGCGGGCTCCGGGCATCGGGTACCGGGCTCCCAGTCGGAGTCACAATACCCAATTTCTGCTCGGCATCCCAGTTCCTGCTACCTGACAGTAGCTTGTGTGTGCTTTGTTAACAATTTAATGGCATAAACATTATGATTTCTGTTATTTCAATAAAAGACAGCGACATACGACAGCGACACAGAACATACGCCAGCAGCACCGCCATCCATCCAACTATCATATGATGCACTACGAAAAATAAATGGGTAAATTGGGAATTAATTTAAGAAAAATAAACAGAAATTTGTGGAGTTTTCAGTTGCATAAGGAAACTCATCCTGATGTATTCTATAATTTTATATAAATTTTAACTGCAATAAAAGAGAAATAGTTAAAAATGTTATAGATTAAAGTATACATTTTATTTTCAATTGTGCTGGAAATTCTCTCAGTGCTGTTTGTCTTATCAGCTTGCTTGTTGTCCCCTGCTCTTGGTACTGAGCGTGAGCGATGCGGCTCCAAGATAAACTCCATGCATTTGATGATGAACCACAGCAGCAGCAGCAGCAGCAGCAGCAGCAGCAGCAGCAGCAGCAGCAGCAGCAGGCTGAAACCCAGCGAGCCGTTGAAATATTTATACGAGTGTTGGACGCACTGCGAAAATTATTATGCGTAACACGTTCGGTTTGTTGGCTTTTTCGGCGACGCCGACAGCGACGTCGACTGCGACGCAAAAGCCCCCAGCAGGCGGTCAAAAATGTTAACAAGCGCAATTTGAACGCCTCACGGGCCAACGGCCACGGCAGGGAGTAGTTGGGCGGAAGGGAGGCAGGGAGGGTGGGAGATATTATGCTGGAGGCCCACTGAGACAACAGATACCGGTCCATTGCAGCACTTGGTTTTGTTTTTGTTTTTGCTTTTGCTTTTGCTTCTGCGAGTGTGCAATTGATTTTTGATGGCTGATAAATATATAGTTATGAATACGTTAACTGGCTCCGCTGCGGCCCGCTGCAGTTCGCTAGAAATGATTTTGGCCATCCTGCTGCGGCATAATTATGCCGGACAGCGCAATGCGACCAGGTTTATCACTCAAACATCTGATGAGTTTTTAATTAATTTTGAAATTTCTGCTGTGCGTTGTCTGAACATTTTCGAGCATTTTGATAATGAACCATTTATGCTTATCTTTCTGTGCAAAGATGATATAATAATTGGCAAACGTTATATTTCATCAAGAATATGTTTAATAACTATATATCAAGTAATTGTAAGTTGGATATAAGATTATCAATGCAAAGGAATTAAAGTTTCATGTGGAATATTAGGTAGTTTATTGATTCATATATTCATCTATATATATATATATATCCTTCGTGCCATAAAACATGAAAAACATCTACAGAGATAAATTCATTATAAATTATTTTCAACATATATTTTTCAATATAAATTATCAAACTTAATTTACAAACCAAGAAGCAGCCTTAGCTTTTCAATAAGGCTTTGTCTAAATTAAATTAAATTAAATTAAAATTATGTTAAATTTGAATCAGAAATTGTGGTAATTTTTCAATAATATTTCTTGACACATTCTAAGCTGTTGGTCTTCTTGATAGAAAACTAATTGATATAGATTATTCAATGGTATGAAATCTTGATCAAAAATTTCGAACATTTTGAGGAAAGTTTTGAATTAGATAAGTTTTAAATTAATCAAGTGCACCTACTATCCTATTCTTAGTCAATTCTGTATATTAAAATATCACAAATATAGCAAAACAACTTTTAAACTATACTGAATTGGTCAGTTCTAGTTTTGGATTCGAATTAAGCACGTCAAAAGTTGGGAAATTCTCGTCTGATTGTCATTATCAAAACTTACTCAAATACAGATCTAGAATTTTGATTGTGGGATATGATAAATAGACAAATCAACTGAATCATCAATCGTTCGCTTAGCTATTTCAAACAAGTTCTTAGTAAATATAAAAACATTAACTAATCATTGAATTCCTCTTAACTTCTATTCTAATATATATATATATATATATCTTATTTTATAAATAATCGACAAATTCGTTAAGTCCGTCAAGTGTTTGTGCCAGAAACTTAAATACAACTTGCAATTAGCAGCTTCGGCGCATTCTGCTTGACCTGAGCCACTCAATGGCCGTAAATTAGCCACAAAAAGCGGAAATACGCCTCACTGCCAAAGCAACAGCAACAACAATTGCAATGGCAACGGCAACAGCAACAACAACAGCAACAGCAAGATTGGCAAACACCATTAGCTCAACAGCAACATTGAAGTGCAATTGCAATTGGCGCTGCTGTCAACAACTCCAAGAATCGGACGTCTAATGGCAAATGACTTTGGCATCAATCGGTTTCGTTTGAGGTGTTAATTTGCCAGCGAATGAGCCAAACTTGTCAACGTTAAAGCCAAAAATAAAATAAGAAACTACTAAATTGAAAACGGGCTTGCAACTGGTTTCAGTTCAAGATGTATCAAATTTATCATATTATTTCTAGCCGAGGCTGAGGCTGATTGTCGCCGCTGACTGGATAGATTGAGACATAACATGTTCTGGGCCTGGTTCGCGGCCTTTCACAATGCTGGCCAATTTAATTACCACTTTAGAGCGATCAATTCCCCGGGGGTACACAAGGCTCATTTGAGATGCCGTCGACGATTCGTGTGTCTGGTCTAGACCAGGCCCTAGGCCTGCCAATAAAAGTGTCAAAAGTAACACTCGTGTTATATAAGACATCAACATTGGAGACACGCCAGCAGCCAGCAACCGAACAAGCAAATCCCTCAACTATTAAACACAACAACAACAGCAACAAAGGCAGCGATCGAAGCTGCTGCTCCTGCGGGATTAGCCTCGAGCAGCCATAAAGCAGCATCAAATGCGAGAGCCTCGCTCCCTAGCCAAGCAGGCAGGCGGGCAGCCATACAAAAGGGTTACGACTGCGATTATAAATAAATAACATTTCATCAATGCATCGAAACCGAATGCGTCAATAACTTAAAGGATTAGGCAAACAAGAACTGGAACTGGAGCTGGAACTGGAGCTGGTAGCTCCCAACAGCAACGCTTCAGTCTCTCGGCTTAACTCATAAAAAATAAAAAGAAGACCTTTTTCTGTGGAGTCTGCGAGAGAGAAAGAAACACCCATTTGACGTCCACACAAAGCAAATCACACGATTTAATGGGTTTGTTGCTCGAATATACTTCAACTCGGATCTTTTTTCTCTGGGGTTTTCAAATACACATTCAAATGGAAAAGAATTTACAAAAATGTCAAATTACAGCAAATCGAAACATTTTTTTACCTATTTTTTTATACATTTTTTTTTTTTAATTATAAGTATTTTCTGTATTATTTTTCTATATTTTCTCTCTTATTTTCTCTTCTCCCACTTTAGAGTATTGAGAATTTCACATACTAAAATTAAGTTTTTGGGTTTTTTTTTGTTGGTTTCTTTGCATTTCCGTTTGGCGTTTTTAAGTCCAATTTATTTCAACATTTAAAAGCCATAAAATATTTGTGGCTTGGGGCGCAACTGTCATAATTTAAATTCATTAAATTCATTCCAACAAAATGTCAAAGCAAAGTTTTTATTTATGCTCCGCCGTGGGGCAATTGCTTCCACGAACAACAATTAAAATGCTACTCAAGTAGTTTTCCAGTACTTGAAATCAAAACAAAAGTTCGGGGAAATACCGTAAAGATGCGATAGACCTCTGATTAGATGCCCTGGGAGAGATGAGGCTGGGCCCTTCCACGGACGGAGTCTGGGCCAGGCCAGGCAGGTAATGCCCAGCATATGCTCGATTTGTGCGTGCCCCTGGCCGTGGCATGAATGAAGCAATTTGTTTTGACTCAAATACTACGTGCGTCTGATTATATTTCTTGTTCTTCCTCTTCTACATTTTTTTTTTCTGTTTGGGTAATCGCAATCGTGTAATCGTCATCGGGCATCTCACACGTTGCCTGGCCGAGAAAACGCACCGAAAATTAGTGGGCAATTGGTTCGGTTTGCTTCGGCTTGTGGATGAGGAAAAAAATTAGATTTATTTGGCATATGGCACAGATCTCTCTGGTAGCGATTAGAGCGACTCCACTACGTGTGCCGCATACGTATCGCCCGCTCATCCATTCATAATGCGCCGCAGTCTGGCTGCGAGTCCATGAAATGGGATTTATTTTAATACTCGCATGCGCTTACCACTTGCTAAGTGAACATGCCATTAATTTGCTAACTAAACTTACCGTCTAATAAATAAACATCAACTGTAGGTATATCAATTGCAAGCCCCAATAACATTGAGGTTGAGCCTAATGTCAAAAGTTGCAAGGGTTTCAATAAAATGTGATTCATGTGCTTCAAAAACTCTACTGAAATTTGGTAGACGCTTTCCCTTTCTACATATATTCATAAATATAAACAGTAGCGCAAGCAGCAATGAACTGATAGACTCACAGGCTAATTTCCATTAATTTAAAGTTATCGAAAATTCGCGGTTAACAGAGATTTACCTGCAGCATTTCAGTATGTTAATTCTTGCAGTATATTCCTTTTTCGAATTGGACTTATCCAGAGTAATTCAGCGGTTGTGATATATGTATTATAGTGTAGATCAGTCGATTCAAGGCTCTAACTATAGTTGATATGAATGATTTCCTGCCAAGTTGCAAATCTGATCGATAAATAGAAGCTCAACTCATAATATGACCCTCAATCTACCTCGATATCACAGAACCATATCTCTGCATAAAATAGCGAATATTAAAACGATTGATGAGCTCATCATTCTCTCAAAAGCCAAGTTCAGAATTACAAAATCATATTTAACTCAAGATAATCATATTTAACTTCTACTATTTCTAAATAGTAATGCCTAAAGTGCCTTCCCTTCTAGTTTTCAGTGATTATTTAAGTCGCAACTAAAGGGTTTTCATTCATTTTCCTTTACCACCTCAATATAATCAAACAATGCTCTAAGTAAATTCTATGTAAAAATGATATCTCAGCTGCACAGACATAAAATAAGTCTAAGCTCTGTATAAAGAAAAATAAACTAGCATCAAGCTAAAAGAATTTGGAAATAAAGTATATATTAAATTGAATAATGATATGAATTAAATAGTCAAGCTTCATGCAAAGAAGTATATACTTACAGCTTCAAGTATGGGCCGTAAAGATAGAGAGAGAGAGTGAGAGAGAGAGAGAGAGAGAGAGAGAAAGCGAAACACCCACAATGCCTTGTCCTGTAGACGCAGTTGTAGCTTGAAATCATTGACTTCAATGCTGCCAAAAAGAATTAAAATCATACAGACAAACAAACCAATAAAAATCTTTGCAGCTTGTGTAGGAAATTTCTACTAGGAATATTAGAAAAACTTGGCATAAGAAGTTGAGAAGAAAACTAAATGGATTTTCTTAATAATCGTAAAAAAAAGAAACTTTAATGACCTTGCATTTGCAATCCTTAGAAACATGTATTTAATTATGAACATCATGTTTTATGGGATGCATTAATAAGAGAGTCAATAAGTGCTAGAAAACTGACAAGTTCTTCACATATTTGCTGCTTTTACGACTTTTGACAGCTGCCAATTTTCAAATGGTATCTACCAGGGCTGACACACACACACACACACACTAATGCACACATGCACACACCCACACACACATACACATCATACATTAATGCGCAAGTAAAAGGCAAAAGACACATTTTTGAAGCAAGTGGGAATAAAGTTGCTGCAGTGATTGACAACGGAATACTCTATAGATGTGACATAGTTAAGGTATATGTAAATTGAGAATGGGAATGTATATACAATATATACATATTTAAGTTTAATATTTAACATATATCTAATTATAAATTTATATTAATTTAAGTCAAATTTTGAAAACTAAATATTTCTACAGGGTATTCAAAAAACATCAATTGCACTTGCAGCTGTCCGTCAGAACTTTGGCTGAACTTAATTTACAATCGCGCAAAATAAGAGCAAGCCAACGACATTTATTCATTTGGAGCAAGCACCTGCAAAAGCCGCCGCCACCTACCTGTCTGTGTGGTGTGGTGGTGCAGTGGTGCAGTGGAGTGGTTGCGTGGTTGCATATATTGAAATGCAGCAGCGTGTATGATTTTTGATTTATGATCTGTCACAAAAATAGCCAAGCTGCTACACCCTGCCCTAGTATATAGGTGTGCCGGTAAAGAGTCTATGCAGAAATGCGTGCAATGCAAAAATGCAAAAAATAAAAAGAAAATATTCATATATATATCTGTATATGTATATATATATGCATATGTATATAATGAAAGCCACTGAAGAAGGATGGCAGTAAAAGATATTTACGATGCCCATAGCGCGTCCAAGCCAAAGTTATGCACAAAACTTTCTATAGAACTCAAGTTGATTTTCTGGGGAGCTTCTCAGCCTCTCAGCTTCTGCCTTCAGCCTGCTGCCTGCTGCCTGCTATCTTAACACGATCAAAGCCAGCCACAACAACAGAAGCAATCAATTTTCGTTGTTGTGATAGCCGCGGGTAGTCAGACAGCACCGGATCCAGCAAAAGCAACAACATACACACACACACACACACACACACACAAACATACACTTATATAGGCAATGCGAAAAGCTACAGGCGATGCGGCTGCTTAATAAATATGATAATGCCTGGAACGGCGAGGCGCGACAGAGCCCAAACAGGCTGCTCTACTAATTAATGTAACAACTACATGGGCAGTCGTAACTGAGCCGCCGAGCTAGAGCTGCGCCGGCCAACATCCTTCTCTTTGGCATATTTCTGTCTCTGGCTTAACCCTAATAATAATAAATAGTGTCAGGATTAATTGAATCGTTCGCACTTGGCACGTTTCGCGCCGTTTCCCAAACGTGTCACACACGCTGCGACAAATGATATATCGCTCCTATTCAACTATGCAATTTATTATACAATTATTTATGCCAGGTTTCAGTCCTCAACCCTATAAAACAACAACAGCTCCAAGTTGTTGGCTAACAACGTGGCAGCAGCCGCCATTTTAGAGTTCATTAATGTGGCTTGATTTACGCACAAATGCCAAAGCAGCCAATGCAAAAAGTAAATATAAAAAAAATTGTCAAGAAGTCTGATATGAGACTCTGATCTATGTACATTCATAAGACTAGCAAAGATAGATTCTGCTAAAGATCTGCTGGCTCTTGATAAAAACGCATAGCTGTTCATATGATCACATAATACACCAGTATATATGAATTAAATAAACTATATCTAAAGACTATTCATTTATATATCAATATAGTGAAATATAAATGTTAAATATTTAACTAAATTGAAGAAACAAATATATATTTAAAAAATATATACATTTTCTTCTATTTTAATTCACGTTTGCCTTAGCAATGATATAAAGATTCTGATAGAGATCGGAGACTTCGCCGGAAAAGGATATAGCTGTTTATATAATCAAATAATAATGTTAATCAAAAATATTAAATATAATTAATTACACCATATTATTTATAAACTTATATAAATATATAATGCTACAAATATTATATTTACTTGAAAGTATTTATTCAATACATATATTATATATAATAATACAAGTTTATTATTTCTACGATTAAAATTAAAATAATATTTGATTGTTTAGTATTAAATATAAAAATAATTTTAGATAGTAAATACTATTATATTAAATATTAAATATAATTTTCAACACAATAAAAATTTTGCAAAAATTATATATTTTCTTTACAATGATTTCCTTAAATCTTTATTATTTTAATTTTTGTAGCAAATTTAAAAATATTTTTTTTCTAGCATCAAAAGTTTGATAAGTGACTCGAAAATATATTACATAGAATAATAATGTCCTAGACTTAAAAATAAATGTTTCAATGTGAACTGACCAGCTTAATAGTATTATATAGCGACTATAACTAAGTATATAGTGGAAAACATGGAATTTTTTGTAATTCAATTTAATATATGTTTTTTTATATAACATTTTTTTTTATGGTTATATTAAATTATAACAAAATTATATTCCTTTTATACTCCTATATTATTCCTCAATATTATATTCTTCCTTTTTATTACAGTTTATAAGTGATGTAGCTTTTGTTTCCGCATACGATCATTTTTAATCTGTGCCCAAATTTTGATTTTCTTTTTAATATTTTATGACTAAGCCTTTAAATTGGTAAAAGTCAAATGCTTAGTCAGGAGGCAGCATAATAATTCATATGTCACGTGTTACCGTTAAGCTGAAAATGCGCTTTAAACAACGTAAGCCAAATGAAAAAATAAACGTAAGGTAAGGTATTTAAAACAAAGTGCAAAGTGCGTGTGTGTGTGTGTAAGTGTGCGTGTGTGTGTGTGCGTGTGTTAACCTGGTCCAAACGAGGCACTCAGCGGCTGCCTGCTCAGCTGATTGCTGCAGCGAATTGTTGAGCGAAATGGAAGTGAAATCCGCTGAGACCAAAGACCAGACCAGATATAGTGAGTCAGTAGGAGAGCGGGACACGGCGGCCCCCATGTGGCATGGGAAGTGGGGCTGGGGCAAGAGGGGCACAGCATATGTGAAAATAATCGCAAGCCGGCACATAAATAATGGACTCAAGTGTCAAAGGGGCATATCATCAATTTGTTCTTTTGGCGGCCTACCCCACAACTACAACCCCATAGCACACACGCACACACTTACACACACACACACGCATTCACACACTCCCCTTTAGCCATGCATATTTATTTCAAAAATAAAACTGAACAATGCGCTGGCATTGAAGAAGTAGCCAGAGCTCCAGAGTTTCGGTCGTCGTCGTTTTTTTTTTTTTATTTTTTCAAACAAATTCGCTGAGTGCTTAAGTGCTTCCGAAAGTGAAACAAATCTGTGACATGTGTTTCAGTTTTTCTACCTCCTTCTCGCTCACACAAGCTCACGCTCAGCCCCTCTCCCCTCTCTCTCACACTCGCTCTCTGGCTGTAGTAAATTTGCCTAAAGTGCCAGCAGAAAAACGAGAGCTGCTGCAGCAGCTACCGAAAACTGTGACTGAACTGCAAAGAAAAATGTGCCTGACGCTTTCCTCACTGCGTGCCCCACCCCCTCTCCGCCATCCCATCCCCCATTCCTCATCCCCAACCCCCCATTCCCCCATTCCTCTCTTTTCCACATGCCTCTCTTACACCTCTCGCAACTTTGTTGCATTTTAATTCAGCGTTTTCTTTTTTTTTTGTTCGCGTCTTCTACAGCGCGTTTGCCTTTTTTAAGCGGATTTTCAGCGTTGCTTTCCAAACGGAAAAAATCCCGAAATTGGCTAAGAAATATTGTCGCAGCCAGAGACAGAGAACAACAGAAACAAATGCTGTAACCAGGGCTACACAGTGAATGGAGAGTATAAAACGGGTCCACCCCTCCCCCCTCTATCTCTCTCTCTCTCTCAGTCTTTCTCTGAGATTTTTACTGGGCACGTAATTTATGTGAGCTGCTTAGGGAGCGCATTCACGGCATGATATGTGGGTTGCACCCACAACTTGAATGAATGCTGCGGGCCAGCACAAATTAAGCCGAGCTAAAAACTTTTAATAGAGACAATCTCAAAGAAAGCTGTTCACTTGACAGAACGGATGTCTAGCTTACTGAATATCTAAAGTTAATTAACACAAAAATAATAAGAGAAGAGAGAGATGTTAACTGGATTGCGCTAAATCTTTCAGCTGAATAGAAAAAAAATTAGAGAAATTCAAATTAATTCTGACTATTTGTATACTCAATTATGAAGTAAAATAGTTTGTTTATTATGTGCGAAGGTTCTCTTGCTGTCTGTCTATATATTTCTTGTTAGACTTTAAATTTGGAAAAATCATGTTTACAAGAAGATCAGAAATATAATCACTAAAGTTGTGCAGTAATTTCCCAATCCTTTCTTATATTTTCTATTTTTTTCTTTTGTTTTCATTTTCTCTCTATATTTTCTCTCTATATTAAAAGCTATTGCAAATCGTAAAAACTATAGCTTGGAAGGTATCTTAAGTTACTGAAAACTCCTGCCTGACTCTTTTACTAAAATAGATTCTGCTGCTTTTGGATCGACAGCAATTTTTCTTAATGATAAATCTAAATGTTCAAATTTATGTTTAAGCTTAATAGTTATAAATATGAATAAATAAATACGTTCATATACTTTATATATTTTTAGAAATGAATCATCAATATATTTACTTAGCCTTCAATTAGTTTATAAATATATTATTTCAGTTGGAGGCTCTTTTTAATGTTGTCTTCGTGGCTCACATTGTTCGGCTGATCCTCAAGCATAATGGCAGCACAATGACGCTGTTCGAAAATGCTTAGAGACGTGCTTAGAGCTCGTGGTAAAAAAATAGAGATAGACGAACAAATAAAAGGTCAACACATGATAGAAAAGCAAAAAAAAAAAAAAAGAAGAAGAGCAGAAACTGCTGCAATAACAAACAAGGCCAAACAATATGCGTCAAGGGTACAAAGTGCTGGCCAAAACAAATGCCGAGAAGGGGGCTTAATGCCACAAATTGAGCAATTCACTGGCATATGTATGGCCCATATCCTTGCTGCGCTGTCTGCTAATGCAGCTATTTGAAAACTAATGAGAAAAAGAAAAGAAAAGGAAAATAAAAACCCAGGCGGCAGTCAGAAATCCGCTTACAGTGATGAAAGAGCGAGAGAGACAGCTGAGGAGGAGCTTGACGAGCTGCAAAAGGAGCAATAGCTGTGGCAGGAGCTGATGCAGCAGCAGCAGCAGCAGCAGCAGGCGAGTGCAAATGAATGCGCATTTAAAATTAAGCCATAATCCTTTTACAATTGATGCTGTGCAGTCAGCCAGATACCTGTATGCCACACACACATGTCCTGGCAAGGACAACACAGCAACTGCAAAGCTGTTGTTGTTGTTGTTGGTTCCTCTTCTCTCTTTTTTTGTTTTTCAGCTAAAGCAATATATTTGTGTTGTGACCGGGCTTAGCCAGCGCAACGTGTTCCATCAGCTAGGTGTGAGGGCATATGGTTTTCTTTGCCCCTTTTGATCCCTTCTAATATCTATTGAAATAATACTCAGCAGACAACAGATCGAAAGGCAAATTTTCTATTAATATGGCTATAATTTATGGATAAATACTCTATATAAATAGAGAGGGAGAGAGAGAGAGGAAGGGAGAGATGAGCAGACTTAGGCAAACAGCAGTCGAGTGGAGAATTTATAAATTGAAGTAGCCCGATTGAATATGTTTACGACTTATACATGAGTTTAACATTATAAAATCAGTTTAATCAGTTTCGAATTTCAGTTGAGTCAAATTCAGATATTTATAAATTTAGAGTTCCCTGCCATAGGCGATAGGTTTCTTATTTCATTTGCTATTTGGATGATCTGAGAGTGATCTCGATTGAGGACTCTAGTTCCCTCAGTCAAATGGGTAAAATGATCAGAGCTTCTCTTCCAGCTCTGGTCGCTTACTGCTCTCTTGCTGAATCGCGCTGATCTGGCAACACTGGCAACCCCAAAAGATAGCATCTTCCAGCTCTTGGCACAGCCCATTAGCGAGTGCAGCTGATGCAATGGCTGTGGGTGGGGCGACTTTACGCAATCAAATAGTAGCGATTGAAAATCTAAAAGCGTTGCCAATTCCTGAATTTGTATTTCCGACAGAAGTTAGCACATTGTAGAAAATCAAATAAGAAATTCGTTACACTCAAATGCACGCAACGACGCACTTAATTTCAAACAGGATTTACGAGGTTGACAGACATTTAACGTGCCGGGAGAGACATTATATATATAGAGGATAGGGAGCACACACACACACACACACACTTTGGGCTGTTGCGCTTGCGCAGCGGAAACTGTGAAAAGAGCAAATCGCTTGTGACGAAACGGAATTTTCAACGCTCGGCAACGAACCGAATAGATGCAAAAACTACTAATGAAATGTCCTTTGAGCTCTTTGAACTCACAGCAAGAAAGCAAATGCGAGCGGCATCTGGCAGGCTGCCAGGCAGCGTCTTATGTGTGGCATGTCGAATGATTTAAGCAGACTGATCGGACCAAGAGAGCGACAGAGAGAGTTACACAGAGAGAGACAGAGGGCAGAGGGAGGTGAAAATGGTTCGCTTCATTGCATTTGGCCATGGCAGGCAGAGAGCTGGCATGTTCCATAATTTGTTGCATGCAATGCGTTGCAATTTGCTGGCCCAGCCTACTTCGCTCGCCTTCCTCAAGTGCCTGGGCTGCAGCATTAATATTCAATTTTCTGAGTGTAATTAGTGCAGCTTAGATGCGATTCAACTGCATCTGCCCCAATTAGTTGCAATTGTTGCAATTCGCCACGGGCTCAAGTGCCAGCCAACAACAACAACAGCTCAGAGCATCTGCCTCTTGTTTCAGCTATTAGCTCAATTTACGAATACTCAAATATTGCATCAACCGTTCATGCAACATGATAAATTGGTTACCTAAGTGATGAACATGAGAGTAAGCCCACAAGACTTCAGAGCAACTAAGCCAAAGCAAGGCTTAGAAAATTATTTAATTAAATTAAAGAAGCATATGATGATAACATTATCAATCAATTTATAGGATACTTTATGGTATCTTAATATTCTTATATTAATATTTATTGAATATGCGCATACATATGAGGAAATTCTTATCCATTTATCTATATTGCAGATTATATTTTGTTAATATTTTTATATAAATATTGAACTAAGAGGAATATGAGGTTAATCTTATCAATCCATAAGGCTGATTAAAATTTTCTAATATTTTTGTATAAATATTTAATGTAGGAGAATATTGAAGAATCATATAAGCATTGCATTAACAATATATCTATAGTTCACAATAATAATATCTTTATGCTCTTATGTTAGTATTTCTTAATAAAGTATTTCTCTTAATTTAGTAGTTGCTAATATATAATTTCTTGTCTTAAATATTAATTAAATAGGCATTCAATATGCAAGAATTTTTAAGAATCAAATCAGTTTTTATACGACTGAACTTTAAAGAAGGCGTTGCAAAGCTTCAATATGTGGAATGCAGCACATTTATAAGCTTAAAATCTTCTAGTTGAAAGAGTGTCCAATAGATTCATCATATTCAATTACCTTGAATGTAAATATTCTTCTTCAACTTATTCGGACAAAGCCAACAGGTCTAAAGAATTATTATAATTACAAACATTACAAATATTATAATTTCTTGTTTATATATATACAATAAATATTTAAGGATAAGCGTATCAATAGCTACTAAACAACTTAATATACGCAGAAATTTGTTAAATTTGTTTCAACAGACATTAACAAAGAAATCTTGATGTGGCTGCAGCAGACTTCAAAGTTATTTAGAGCTGAAGAGCTTACATACTTAGAAATAGTTTCTAAAATGATTTATCATATTCCACTAACTTGAATGGGATTGTGGCTTTGAAGTCCAGTACCAACTTAAAGCATTAACAAGAGAATCTATAGATGACCTCAATATAACTTAACTTAATGATACAAACAACATAAGAAGTAAAATAAAAACACTCTCTGCATATATTCCCAATAACATTGCATGTGAAGAAGTTTTTCCTGAAGACGTTGTTTTTTTTTTTTTTTTTCTTTCACCTGAACTGACAGACGAACAGCTGTGAAAGGTTCGCTCTGTGCATGGCTACTGGGCAATATTCTGGAGATGTGCTTTTGTTTTCGTTTTGACAGGCAGCTGGTTTGCACCTGAGCAAAACCGCAAGATGCGTAAACAACAGTTAGTTGTGTTTAATTGATAAACAAAGCAGAAGCAGGAGGAACAACTGCAGTAGCACAAGTCCAGCACAGCACGAGCCTGTCACAAGACAGAGGGCACGAGACCCTGAAGGCTATTTAACGCAGCTTGAAATACATTTGGACCAAAATATTTGCAACGTATGAGCTGCAGATTGCCAATTGTGAAATGCATTTCCATGAAGCAGCAGCAGCAGACAAAGGGCTCTGCTGAGGAACTACCGAAACGGCAGCAAGAGCAGCCTTGAAATTGCATTTTATGACTGGACATTAAGAGGGACCAGTTGCAACTGCAACTGTCCAGCAGCAGCAGCAACAGCAGCAGCAGCAAGCGTGCCAAATCAAGCGACCCATGCCAAGTTGACATTTTCCAAGCTACTAACTAGTCAACAGCTCAGGGGCAGGGCTGCCTCTGCTGTCCTTCGCTTACCTTCGCTTCCCTTTGCTATGCGCATGCGTGGCTAATCGCGATACGTGTGTCCAGTTTTCGGCTGCGGGCAAGCTGCACGCGCCTTTAGTCACACTAAATTATGACAGGATGAGTGCAACTCAGTGCAGCTAGGCAACGAGCAGAGCACCTTGAGCCATTTAGTACACCCACCTGGTAGCCCATTATCCATTATCCATTATCCTTTGGCAACAAAAAGCGTGGCTAATGCGTTGCCAGCCAGACAAATGTCACGTGTACTCAAAAAACATATATACATATATTTCAGCCTAATATTAATTGAGATTATTAATTGAGATTAATTAGCTGAGGCTAAAGAAATAAGCAGAGCAGAGATAATAGAAAGAGAGCAAGCGTTAGAGATAAATGAAAATAATATTGAAAAGGGCAAAGAGCAGCAAAAGATAAAGAGGGAGGAGAGCAAGTGAAAGAGAGAGAGAGAGAGAGAAAGAGGGAGAGAGTGAAATAGAGAAGCTTGTATTTCTTATGAAGTTGGTTTTTAAATACATAAAAGTAAATATATGTATTTCTGTATAAATTAATAATTAGAAATATAAAACGTCAATCATAAATAAAATACATTGAATATGATTTATCATGAAAAGCAAAAAAAAACCAAAAAAAAAAAAAAAATATATATATATATATGTATATATATAATCAATAAAAAAGTTACTTTAAAATAATTAAAAATATAATAAATTTAAAATCGCATAAAATCTTTGAACTAAAATTCGGTCGAATTATAAATAAAGTTACTAATAAAATAAATAAATAAAAATAATAAGTATTTCTTATCATGTACTTACGATTTGCCAAAAAGAAACAATTTAATATATTTTATAAATATATCATTATATTATAAAAAGGCATGAAGTTTGGATTAAAAAGTCATTTGTAACTCAAGCAATTCTTGTATGTCCTGAATTAAGTGATAATGAAATTTCAGGATATACGGATTTTATAAACATGTATGTGACAAACAAATAAAAGAGTGACATTCCCCATAATATATATATATATATTCTTTAGCAGGACGCTGAGCTCTGCCTAAATAGTTACATCCCTCTATTTGTTTGCTATGCTTGATTGCCATATCAGGTTTTGGCAGGATTCAGGCTATTTCGTAGTTGCGCATTCTCAACTAAAACACTCTTACTTAATATTGTTAAATATAGCTTAATGTAGTATAATGCAGAGTATAACAGTAGTCTAAGGTTCATGGTACACAGATTGCTACATATATATATATGTATATATTTTATTTACTGTTATCATTTTTATTAATTACAAAAAAGGGCCTAATTGCGCAGAGAGCGTGCAAAGCAGGGCAAGGCAAGGCAAGGCAAAGCAAGGCTAGGGTCTGACTGTACAGCATCGGCATCAGCTGTTGTTGGGTTATGCCTTGAGCCCTTGAGGCTTTGGCTTCAGTTGTTGCTTTTGCTTTAGCTTTGGCTTTGGCTCTTCGACGTTCATTGCCGCATTGCCACATTGACGCGTTCACACCTTGATGCCTGTTGGGACCAGGGCTCGAAGCGGCACTTACAAACAAGTTTCCCAAATATGTATATATATATACTTTTGTTTAATATATATACATTTTAATATAAAAATTGCGGCTATTTAAGCGGTGCACGCCCCGAAAATATAAGAAGCCAAGTGCAACAGGCTTGTTGCCAGCTGCTGGCTGGCTTGTGAAACAGATTAAGGGCAGGCGATGAATCGCTTTGAGTGTTATATAAGTCCACCTGCTCTGTGGCTCTGTGTTATCATTCATAATTTTGCACGCTTGTGATTTTATTGCCATGAAATTGCCAATAATTACGAGCAAACGAGCCGCAGATTCTTACCCAGATTCTTACGCAGATTCCGTTTAAGGGTATATTAGCTTTAATCTGCAGTGCTCATTATGCTTTGTTGCTGAAAACTTTGTTGCAACTTTAAGTTGGCTACAACGAGCTGAGGCAACTTTGTCTCCGACTTTGCTTGATTCTGTTTCGCATTCGCATTTTGATTCTGATTCTCATTCTGATTCTGATTCTGATGCAGATTCAGTTTCTGTTTCTGATTCCGTTTTTTGCCATCGGCTTTCGCTGTGTTTGGCACAAATTGGCTTAAGCCCGCGGAAAACGTTTCTCATCAGACTATGGCAAAAAGTTTTCCGGCACTTTTGTCACAAGTTTTGCCAACTCTCCCTTTGCCTCTCCAGCTCTCCTGCTCTCCTGCTCCCTGCCAGCTCTTCGCCCACTTTGGCTCTGTGCGTGCGTAATTGCATTGCATGTTGCGCTGCATTAAACATTTCATAATTTTATTTGCTTGCCTTTGTCTATGGCTTACGTTTGTTATTTGGCAGTTTTCCACAAAAGTTTTTCATCACTCGCGTGTTTTCATAAGCTGTCCACAAAAAGTATGAAAAAACGACAAACTTCAGCAACGATTTGCATATCATTTCAGCTTTTTTTCAGCTTGTAAACACAAAGAAAGGATTTCATATTATTATTGTCAGCAGGTTTGGGAATAGTTTGTGCTGTCTGGCTTAATTTTTCAAGCTGTACCTTTAAATTTAATTAATATTTTAATCAGTTTATGAATAAAAAATATATTTAAATAAAATCACGTTTAGATATAAAATATATTTATAATAATAATAATATTAATTTTAAAATGCATTTAATTAATTAAATAATTTATAGCTATCTTATATTATAAAATATTGTGGTAAATTTATTATGTACAAGTTTTATCGATCATCATCAGTCACTCAGTAAAATCATTGTGTGATAAGTCATTATAACCTGCTGGTGTGATTTTTAATGGGTCAAACCTTTTTTAAATTTTTTTCTAAGCTTTCCAGACTTCAACAGAGATCTTTAAAATTCGGAAACAAATATTTTTTTAGTATTCTAACACAAACTAAACAATAATTCAAAGCTAAACTATTTAGACTGCTGTTTCATTAAGCTCCAATAATTATGAAACTTAGCTCAAGTATTCTTAAGCTGCTAGAAATGCTGTCAAGTCGTTTCGACTGCCCACTTTCCTCTGGCCCGTTGCCACTTGAACTTCAACAACGTGGGAACTAAACAGCGCTCGATCGTTGCAATATCTATGCGATTGTTCTGGCTGTCAAAATATTGAAGGCAAGCCGAACTGAAGAGAATCTCGTTTCAAATGTGCCGCATACCGAAATACGAATTCGCAAACTCATCATCATCGAAATTGAGAAGCGTAGAGAAGGGCGTCAAATAGAAAATAGATAAAACAGAGGCCGAAAGAAAGAAATGTAACAAAAAACAAATACACAACACACAGAACTTCCCACCTTTCTTAGCTAATTTGCCAAGGTTGAACGATGCGAGAACAATGTGGCTGAATGTTAATGTCTTCTAATTGCTACAAGCCACACACAGAGAGAGTGTGTGTGTGAGAGAGAGAAAGGGAGAGAGAGAGGGAGAAGAAGAGAGGCGGCATTTCTTATATGTCACCTTAATACGATTTCCAAGTTCGTGCACACAAAAACTTGTCAACTCGTCATCGTTTTTGGCTTTGCGTGTGGCACCAAACTCCCCATCAACTGCCCTCAGCTCCTACTGTTTGGTTTCGGCTGCCTGGACAATAATGCTGTGTCGGCATCTTGGGAAAAATGTCGCACACGTCGTTGCCGTTGCCGTTGTTATTGTCATTGTCATTGTCATTGTCATATACTCTGCACTCATTGTCACCTGAGCATTTGGTCTATTCTCGAGTCAGTTAGAGGCTCTGGCCGCTGCCTTTTGATCGCACATCCTAACCCACATCTTTGCTTGCTTTGCCGCTCGATTTGCTTTCATTCGAAACTCATTTGGCTGCACTTGCGCATCCCTAAAGTGTTTTGCCAGCAACAATTTAGCCCTCGCTTAGGTGGGCCCGTCTACTGCCGCATCTCCTGCATCTCCTGCACACACACATTGTGCTCACATTGTTCGACTTTGCGCAATTGTTTGCGCTCAATTGCCAAAAATTGTTTGAAGCCTTCCGTCGTTGCTTTAAGGCGCTCAGCCTCAGCCTGAGCCTGCCTGCCTGCCCCTCACTTTTCTTCTCTTTTTTTTTAAACATTTGCCACTGATTGTTGGGTTTGTGTGCGGTCCTTGCCTGGGAATCGCTGCAGCTCAGAAAACATTGCATTTTCGGCATCGACTTTGCATACACTTAAAATGATGTGCGCTCCACGCCCCGCCGCTAACGTGGCTAGATAGCTGACTATACCAGCCACCAGCTGCACAGTGGCACAAAAATTAACTGTATTTTAAAATTGTGCATTGCAACATCAATATGACTTTATTTGAAATTATAATTCACAAATTACCAAGAAATATAATTCATTTAATATGCTACAGTGGATAAGCATCTAAAATTTATAATAGAAATAAAATTAAAATTAATTATAATATTTAACGAAACTATTAAAAACTGTCCGTATATTTAAATGAAATATAGATTTATTTTCATTAAATATTATAAATTTTTTTAAATATTTTTATTATATATAAATGTCTGTTGAGATTTTATCATTTTGCTTGCGCTGTTAATATACTAACTTTGTATTGCTCAAAAAAAAAAAAAAATCAATAGATATTTTTTGAAAGTTAAAATTGGTTCATATGACAGTATAGCATATTTATCGAACTTCTATATCAGTTTAAATGTTCTGAATATTTACAAAATTTAAAAAGTACCTCAATAAATGCGTTTTCCACTCCAAACTAAATAGTCAAATCTTATTCTGCTAAAGTACATATTCAGATAATCGGAATTAAATAGATCTAATCAGATTTGACAGTGGAAATATGCTACATATAATACTTATATACATTAATTATATTCATATATTCTACATATCAATATTAATATGATCTAAATAAATTTTCACATTCATATCTATTTTAACCACAAACAAATATATTTTCCCCCACTGTATGGCTTACATATTCACATTCACACACACACACACACACGCTAGCACGCACGCACGCACTTTGTGCCACTGTTGCTGCAGCTGAAGCTGAACTGTTTTGCATGATTGACTGTTTGACATAATGAAACGCATGCAGAAACAAGCAGTCGAGGCGTAGCGAACGAACGAGCAGGCAGAGGCCAAGTAACCAGATTTTGGATGCCCACGCAGCATTTGTAGTGGTAGTAATCATTGTTGTTGTTGGTATAGTTGATGTTGCTGTTGTTGTTGCTGTTGTTGTTGTTGTTGTTGTTGTTGATACTAATCAAGTGCATTGCTGCTTGGACTAGTGGGTGGCAATCTGTCATTCAGCTGGTTGCCGTTTTGTGGTTTTTGCCAGCTGATTTTCTTTTATCAACGTTGAAACAGACGGCAGTCTATGATTGCAAACGCTCAACGCTGTCATTGTTGTTGGTGCTTTTGCTGCTGCTGCTGCTGTTGGATCTTCTAATCAGCTAGTGCACAGTGCACAAGGCAGAAAGTTGGTCAGCAGTCGGTCAGGGCGGCTAATGAAAATGAAAATCTGTGTCAATGTGCATTGTTTGCATAACGCACAGAACTCTGGCTACCAAAAATTGTGCTTGACTACAGTTGAAGTTCAATTTTGAGTTCAACCTCGAGTTCGAGTTCGAGGGCAAGTTAGGCTGGGGATTGTGTCAACAGTATAGAACACTCTTCCTGGATTTCTTTTGTTTAGCATAGAAATTAACTGGCGACACGCTTCGGTGTTGGGTGGGCTGTGCTGATCGCCGCTCAGGTGTAGGCAGCAGTGTCTCCCTCACTTGAATCACACAACACTTCAAAGAGCATATGACAAGCATTTTTCGTCGTCATTCTGGTTGTTTGCTGTTGTTGTTGCTGTTGTTGTTGGTGTTTTCTGTCACTTTACTCGTTCATGTGTGTGGGCTGCTCAAAAGCCAGTTCCAGTTCCAGTTCGCGACGAGACTATTAAAGACAAACGCCCACCGTTTGCCAGGTCTTGAGGTCTTCAGAGCGAACCGACGAGCCGCATGTGACTGACATGCATTTTTCTTTTCTTGAATTTCGACTGACACTGAAGTGATGAAAGTGTTTCACAATCAACTAAGACACTGCAGGCGGCAGCATCACAGGTCACAGCACAGCTACGAGTTGAGATCGGCCAGAGAATACCCTGTAATGAAACATGTACATTGACGGGCAATTAAATAGACTTAAGATTTTGGAAAATCACAAATTATATATCTTTTTAATGATAACTTCGATTTAAGAAGTTCAAATATATAATTTCTGTTTTATAAAAAATTAATTGTGACGGAGCTAAGTTTCAGCTCTGTATATTTACCTTTTATATAAATTTTATTTATTTTTACAATATGATACAATTAGCTAATCTCTCAAATATAGAATATTTAAGATAAATATATAAGATTATTTTAATAAAATATTAATAGAATATTTAAGATTAATATAAATCGAGACATTAAATCAAATGATTACGAGACAAACATGCCTTGACTAATGCTGCTCTGATTATACCCAGTTTTGCTCATATCAAGCAGAGTACAGGGTAGAGTGTACCAAAATATAGTCACAGTGACACACACAGAAGTCCCAGACACCCACACACACACTAACACACTCACACTCACAAGAGGACGCCGTGAGGTCTGCACAGCTAGAAGTAGAAGTGAGAGTGATCCAAAGTGCCTGTTCATCATACCCAGCCACGTCCTGTTCGGGGCGTCACTAATTTGTGTCACATTTCCTTTTGTCCTCTCGTGCATTTGCTACACTTGTTACACGGTTCACACGCCGCATGCCTCACATCTTCCGGCCGACGTCTTCTGGCCTTTGTTTTCGTTTGTCTTTTTTTGGCAATGATTTTTTTTTTGATTTTGCGGTAGGTCGACATCATCGATCGAGCGCTTAGACTTTCAGTCATTCATCAATGCCGCCAGCCATTACTAATTGCCGATTCGTTACAAAAATGTGTGCGACTAGCAGACAATCGTCCAGCCAGCCGCTGCGGCACCCACTCTCTGAAGATGACACACTGTGTGGGCAAACTAGCTTCCACATATTGAGACAGACCTGAGCAGTAATCCCAGCAGCCAACTCCAGCTGAGATAGCTCTGTGCAGTTGGTCAATCTATAAAAGAATAGTTTGAAATGTTAGTTTAAGTCTGAAATAGTAATAATAAATATATGAATATAGAAATTTGTAAATTATATAAAGGTTAATTCTACAAAGTATTTGAAATTTACTTTGCCTACAGTAAGAACTATTGAAGTTGAATAGACATTCTTTAATATTGTATTCATATTCTTTGATCCAGTTATTTCATTATATTTTAATTATATTTTATTTATTTATTGATATTATTTTTTGATATTATTGATTTATTTATTTGTTTTATTTCTGTATATTTTATTTAGAAGTTTTTTCTTCACTGTATATTTTCTTTCTAAAATTAAAATTTTGCATTTAACTTAGAGACTTAATTATATTTTATTTTAAATAAAACTATTTATATTCTAATAACAATTTTGAAAAAACTCAGTTTCAGCATCAATCAAATTATATGAAATATTTAAGATTTAATGATTTTTAAATTATAGCTGTTTGAGTATTGTAAGCATTTTCAATCATAAGTATTAAAATTCCATTCACCTAATTTTTAAGCTGAGTTTTTTCAATTATTTTAATACACATGTTGCTTCGCTTACGCTTTCTGAGGGGCTCTTTATCAGAATACAAATAAAAGAAATAACATCTACGTGCATTTGCTACAATTCCATTTCAAATAATACTACTGAACTAGCTCTAGTCAGCATAGGAATACTTCATCATAGTGGTTTATCTTCTATGGGATCAGCTGTGGGCACAACTTGGCCTATGATTAAATGCATAATTCACTTGCCAAAGAGCAGTTCCTAGAGCTTAGCTATGCATACAGTAGTTGCCATGCAGCCACTGCAGCACAACAATCGAAATGCGAATTGCGAACTACGAATTGCGGTGCTCGGGTTTCATAAAGGGGCTTCACCCACTCGACAGCGCAATTTAATGTGCATCAGTGAACGCTTTTGGCCATGATTTGGCGTATGCCATTTAATCGGAGATAACAGCAACACCTGCCGCAGTTGTTGGCTCCTGCAGCGCCAATAAACCGATAAAGAACAGGCTCGATGCGCGCACTTCCTGTTTGGGAGGCCTCGTCGCTAGACCTGGTAGCCAGTTGGCCTTCGTTTGGCTTAAATCAAAGCCAATGCTGCTGCTGCTGCTGCAGCAGCTTAAAGCAAAGTCCAAGTCCAAGTGCAAGTCGAAGGCAATGTGGCTGCTGCTGCTGCTGGCGCACAAAATTAATTAAGTTGACTTCTGGCATTGGCAATGGACTCTCTCTCTCTCTGGCAGCGGAAGTCGTCTGTTATGTTCTATTTGGTTTTTCCGCTGTGCGGAAATTATGAAAAATGAGCGGCCAGCTAACGAGCAGTCCACGCTATACATACATACATATAAATATGACTACATATTGTAAATAGCGAGCCGCCCAATCAGTCGCACATGTTGCAAGCGAATACTTTGTTGAACTTGCTGCGAGCGTGGGCGGTGAATTTCTGCACACACAATTGATGAATTGTTAGGGCGCCTTGATAAATGGAAATTCAGTTGGCAAACAGGCAAACAGTTACTCAACAGCTGTGTGAGGTCCCCAATCCGAAAAATGCTCCACTAATCACTCATTAAAGAGCCGACAGCCGCACACACCTCAAATGCAATCAGTTTTTGTCTGGCATGCACCTCAGAAATACTCAAATGTCAACTGTCTGTGGTATCAACGACTTTCCTATCTCCGTATCTCAGTTACCAACAACAGCAGCAACAACCAACAGAATTCTGTCCACTAAACTGTCACTGACAATTGGGCACAATATTGACAGACAGTTGAAATTGATTTTGGAAAAAAACGAAACGAAACGAAACGCTTAGCTTTGAGATTACAACACATTAACTTGCTGTCAATGGGCCATATCTAGGGGCTCGGCTCGCCTTCGATTCCCCAAAGGGGAAAATGACTCTCAGGGTTTGGTGAAACAATTGTTGTGCTGAGTACAGGTCATGACTGGGCTGCAGTATATAGAGGTAAGTGCTGGAAAACAACATTTTATGCAGCAAAGAGTTTTGGAAAGGTGCAAAGTACTGGAAAGTAGTATCTGAAGTGTTGGAAGACAACATTTAAAAAACTAAGAAAATTTGTAGAAATTACCCTTAAAAAGTGCACAGCAAAGAAAGTTTTAGATGAGCTAAAAAGTATAAGTGAGGGTTGGCCAGTGTTGATAAGTAAGTAGAGAATGTTGATACTATTGGAGAGTAAGTTTAAGAGTGTTGGCAAGTAAACTTTGAGACTATAAGTTTCAGAGCTCAACATCGAAAGGTGATAAGCTTTGTCGACAACTCTTCCTTCAATCATTTACGGATCTTGAATTAAAGGCTTTAATTTTATTGGCTTAATTAGATTATTATTTATTGAGCTAATTTAATTTAAGATTTAAGTGTGGTGTAAAAAAATCTATTTTATCTGTAGAAAATGACAAAGCTGCTAATATGAACTTAAGAGACCTTATTTAAATAGAGGTTGTAAGCTGCTGGAGCAGACCTCATCATTATAGAAGACGAGAATTAAACTGAAATATTTAAATTTAAATTTAAAAATATTTTTAAAATAAATTTTACAGAAATTATTAAAAATGTGTAGAAAAAGATACGGAAATTCTAACTTTGATACAGTCTTGAAAACACAAAAACTCTATATCAATCTGTACAAGCATATCTAAGTATCTCAGCTCTATTAGGCCCTTTGCAGTTAACTTCTTTCACACTTAAATAAAGACCATGTCTGGGAGCTTCTCCTCTGCCGTTTTATGTTGATATCGTAAATCAAATCGAGAGGCAACCCCCAACAAAGTGCTTTCGCTTGTTGCTCGCATCTTATCGCACTGGGCAGCAGATAGGCTTGATGGGTGTTTGTGGGCTTTGGTGTTTGTAGCAACACGCACCGCAATTCATTCACGAAAGTAAAACTTGTAATAAAAATTAAAATCAAATTCGATTTTTATGATGGACGCACACCACAACAATTGCAGCCAGATGACAACAGGGCCACAACTTTGTAGAGCTACATAAAATGAAGTTTTAAAGCCATCATTAACACTATCAGTGGGACCTAATATAGTCGGACTCATAGATAAAAGAGTGCGAACAAAGAGAAAGAGAGAGGGAATGAGATAGTGAGAGAGAGAGAGAGAGTGAGAGTGGGGGATCAACAATTCAACTTTAACTTTAACTTTCCTTTGACGCCCCACCAAGCAGCCGGCTGGCTTTTTTTCGGTCTCTTTTTACGAGCTCGAATTAAACGCGATTTGTGAGCTGGGTGTTCGACATTTGTTGCTGCTCGTTGGCTGCGTGTTTAATTAAAAAGTAAAATCAGGTTAAGTATTAAGCAAAAGCGCAGCATGAGCATCGCAGGGGCCTGGCCAAAATCTCGACGGCGACTGCCATTAAAATCGCGTAAATCTCGGGCCTACATAGGGCCATCAAATAAAAGCTCATTAGTTGGGCATAAAAAATAAGTAAAGCAAACGAAAACTAAAGCAACAAAATCAACTGTAAGCAATTCGGTATGAAAGTGTTGCTTAATTTGTAACTAGAGTTTGGCTTTAGTTTTAGTTTTATCTGTCTGCCTGTCTGTCTGCCCAACAACCTGGCCTAGCCCACAGCGAGGTATTTGGCAAATGGTTTTCTGGTCCAACACCAGCTGCCGATGCCAAAAAATTATGCTCGCTGCCAGTTGGCCAACAAACCAAACTGCAAGCAGCGTCTCGGTTTCGGCCAAATCCAATTCGCAATGCGTGTCACCCTCGCTCGGCCTGGAACGAAATGCCAGCAGGACAAACGTAGAGCGTGAAAATCCTTTGGGGGCATACACACACACATAGACAGGCACACCACAGTGCTGTGCGTATTGGGAAAATTTTAAGTGTGAAAATTGCTTACGTGCCGGCACTCGCATCTGCAAAATGTGTGTCTAACGAGTTCACAAAAAAAGAAAACAAAAATGTGTTCAAGAAAAACCTCAACAATCATCGAAATTCCTATACAATTTTTGACTGCGCACTGCCAATTTCCTAATGGGATTAAACCGACTAAAAATTAAAGGTGCTAGGCATAGCAAACTGTCGTTGAAATTGTATATATATATATATATATATATATATATATATATATATATATATATATATATATATATATATATATATATATATATATATATATATATATATATATATATATATATATATATATATATATATATATATATATATATAAAATCTAATCTAGAGTCCTAAAATGTTAAATGTATACTCATACTATACTATACCAATACTGAGAATAATAATAATATAATTTTATTTTATTGACCTTCCATGATTCTATTGACATAGCAACTTTTAAAGCCACAGACACTTTTTGAGTTGTTATTATTTAATGTGAGCAAAATAAAAATATTTATTCTATAATACTTAAGCTTCTGTAGTTTCATTTTAAGCTCTAAACACAACTTGTGACAGACATTCAGTGTCACTGTACTTAAATATGAGGTCAATGCAGTGAAGATGTGCTGTTATTGTTATCAACCAAACTTAAGCCAAAGTCTAAGGATTCCATGAAATATCGTGCTTATCTGTTAAGTCATATGCATTTTGTATATATGCATTTGTTTTGCATGAATTTCGATAATTTAATTTGAAATCGATATCAAGCGTGCCAAATTGACTCAGTTCGTCGACCTGATCAAGAATTTATATACTTTATGTTAACTGCGATTTTCAATTTGGAATATTTGAATATATCACATTAGTATATCTAAATTATTAATAATGAAATTTATTTATTTATTTCAATAATTATTGATATTTAATTTTATTTATTTTAATTTGTTTATATATATTTTGATTAATTAAATTTAATACATTTTTCATTAATTTGTGTTCATTATTTTTTTAAAAATAAATAATTAGAAAAAAGGCAGATATAGATCAAAAAGCTTATAAAAATTGTTATTAAAATTTTTCCATTAGTATTTGTTTACATTTCACTTAATTTATCGAATAGCCTTTCCAGGCCTAATGCAATTTTGATATAATTTAACTTACTTAAAGACCCCGTTTGGCCTTTCCAAAAACTAGGTCACGTTGTGGCCATGCAGCCGCTGCTGCTTCAATCACATTTCAACATAAATACAAAAAAATTAAATCTAAATTAAAGACAAATTTGTGTTTCATTTTTTACTATTTTTATTATGGCGGTCAGGTAAGAGACGCGGACCACACCTTTAGCACGTTTTGATGAAAACACAAAGAAACAACAACAACAGCGAAACTGCGACTGAACAAAGCGTTAAAAATGTATTAAGCTTTTCATATTTCACACAGAGCAAATGTTAATGAATGCTCCCCGTTGCGTTAATGAGTCAAAGCGCTGAAATTATTTGCATTCACTTTACACCACTCAATGAAACTAAATTAAATGTATTTACACGCCACACAAAACTTTATAAATCAACTGACAGCTGCAATTAAAATAAAAAAGGCAAAATATTAATTTTTATATGCAGCTAAAAAATTGCAGAAAATGTAAAAAAAGTAGAAGCAAAAACACATTTAAAACGAAAAAAAAACATATCAAAAACAGAATACAACAAATAAAATGAAACTAAAAAGAAATTGCCTTTTTTATTGATAATAAATATATACAGAAATACAAATATATGAAGCAGCATAAAAAGTGTAAAATTTCTTATACATATATAGATAAATAGATACTATATAAATGGATTGTAAGAGTTAATTAAAAGCCAACGGCAATAGCATTTGATTTGTTTGAAATATATTGATTTCACAGTTAGTAACAGTTTAACTTAGTTATGAAAACATTCATGAGGTTAGATTAAAAATAATTGAAAATGCTTTTGATATGTACAATAAATGCAGACATATATCACATATATATTTACGTACATGTTGTTGTGGATTTTTTCAACTTAAAAATGCAGATAAACAATTTTTAAATACTCCTGAATATATTTAACACTCTAATTTCATGAAAATTCTGCAAAAAAATATTTATTTAGTATATTCATTAAAAATAAAATAAATTAATAGTATATATAATTTATTTAATATTTAAATAAAACAAAACATATTAAATTAATAAATTAAATAAAGTCAGCCAGGTTTTCTAAGTCTCTAAGTTTTCCTAATTTTCAAAGTCTTTCAAGTTTACTAAGTCTGTAAAATTTTCTAAGTCTTTCAAGTTTATTAATTCTTTGTTATTTATCTAAGTCTTCCTAATTTTCTAAGTCTGATAAATTTTCTAAGTCTGCCAAATTTTCTAAGTCTTCCTAATTTGCTAAGTCTTTAAATTTACCTAAGTCTGTAAAGTTCTCTAAGTCTTTCAAGCTTTCTAATTCTTCATTATTTTCTAAGTCTTCCTAATTTTCTAAGTCTGCCAAATATTCTAAGTCTTTAAACGATCACTAACATTATGTCTAAAGTTGTCTTTATAATTAATATTTAAACAATTCGTAAGAAATATTAATAACATTACAATTCTGCTTAAAGTACTTAATATTATTAACAAATAAAATATTTAGCTTACCTGACCACACTTCACTTCACTTTCACTTTCACTTTACTGCACTGCACAATTGACCCCCACCGGGCCTGGACGACTGAAGAAATGCTGCAGCTGCTGCTCTTTAAATAGGGCCACTTGCACTCAAACTGTAAGGCGCGCTCAAATGTGGAGCCTGCGTCGAGTTGCGGTCGCTGCAGTCGATCGTTAATTGACCAATGAGGACACTCTCTGCTGCTTCAAGCATTCTAAATGAGCTTAACTTAAATGTAAATGTAAACAAATATTGCTGCGTGCATATAGACAACATAAATGATCTTCTGCTGCTCATCTTTGCTCCTTGCTTTGGTTAGGCAGTCAGACAGACAGACGGAGAGACAGACATACAGACATACAGATATTCATATGGTTAGTTTATAGATCGGCAAACAGACGTAGTTTATTCTCATTATATATATTATATACATATATATTTCCCATATATAATCCTAATTTTGTCTCAGTCTGTGTGATCTATCAATTTTGATATATTTATCAAAAAAAGTTATTAAACAATAATATATATTTAATGATATATATTTCAATGATTATAATTATTTAAATGGAATTTTTTGAAAATTAATTTTAAGCTTAAAAAATCTCTTTCAATTACCATTTGTTAAAATTTAGTAGGTTATCTTAAGCGAACTGCTTCGCATCCAATTATCAAAATAATAATACAGTATAAAAGGCACTAAAAAAGAATCAATTACAGACTTAACTTAAATACAATTTATTTATTCCGATATGCCAATTTAGATTGCAAGCTCGATTTAATATGCATTGGAAATCAATTGTATTGAGCAATAACAAAAAAAATAATGAAAACAACTGCTGCAATCTGGCCAGATGTGGTAAAAATCATTTGGTCTGGCATAATTTCCTGTTGGGCAGAAACGCAAAATTTATGAGCACACAAAATAGCGCAGATACCGACCGAAAGCCCAAAAACATGATCAATTATAGTGCGAAATGCAAGAAATATAGCTGGCCTAAACAAATGAGCGGAGTGGAGGAGAAGGAGGATGATGATGAGGAGGATGGGGAGGTGGAGTTGTAAACTGTTTTACCTGAGTTGCATTTGTTTAGATTGCGAATTGCGGGCGCGGCTCATGTGAGTAATTCATTTATGCCATTGGCAGCAGTTGGCCTGGTCTAGATGACTGGCTAGCCGGCTAGCTGGCTGCCTGGCTGATTAATCGTGGCTAGTTACGGGCGGCAATTGCAAAATTAGCCATAGATAGCTGCACAAAACTGGAATCCGAATACTTGCCACAGTTTTCAACACCTACGTGAGGCAACAACAGCAGCGCAAGCCATGTGCAACAATTATGCAAATGGGCTCTGTGTGAAAACAATGCAGAGAAATCATTACGACGACGCAAATTAATTACCAACTGCAACAGCAACAGCAACAACAACAGCAACAGCAATAGCAACAGCATTTGCAATATGTATTTCAAAAACAATACGTGAAGCTAAGCTCATGCCACACGCGTGGGCGTGGCAGCCAGTGTCGAGTGTGTTTTGTGTGTCACGCTAATGAGACAATTGCAATTGTTGTTCGCTGTCATTAAGATGCAGCTTAGTTTCATTTTGGTAGTTGTCGCAGTCAGTCCAGCCCCCCTCCCCTGCCCCTCCCCTACCCTTCCCAAGCCTACAGCAGTTCCTGGCCGTGCAACATGTTGGACATGGCAAAGCACAACTACTTACAACATGCAACTTGTTGACGTGCACACTGACTGACCCAATTCTCAGCAAACAGCATTGTCATCGCTTGTGGTAATGTGACATAAGGTGCTGGCAATTACACTGCACAACAAAGTAATTAGTAATAGCAGAGCTGGGCTCAAACTATGTAAGTCTGTAACTTTTGGCAATATAGAATGTTCAAAGAGTTAGAAAATGTAGCTGCAATGTTGCAGAAGAGGCGAGACAATTGTTCGAAGTGTATTCAATGGGAATGCAAGCATTAGATGTTATATAGGCAACCAGGTAGGAGCAATAGAAGATGAAAATGGATATTGAACTTTGAAGTGTTTTCTTCCTGCTATGTTAAAATAGAATCCAAGTATAGGATTCCATTTAAAATGAACCAGATCACTATGATTTCATGTTTGATGAAGCTTTTACTTTTCTATATCTTCTTCAGTATTGCACAATACACTTTATTCACTTCGTAAAAATCTTCATTAAGCTTTGCAATTGTGCGACAAATTGTTTGCGTATTAAAGCCATGATGACAATCGACTTCACAATACAATTCGACAATTAACCTGAGTCACAATTTCAATACATTTTTAAAAAATTATTATTATATAAATCAGACGTAAGCTGAGTCATTATCTAATAGCAAGTCTTATAAAAAAATTGTAACAGCAACAACAACAGCAACAGCAATAGCAACAGCATTTGCAATATGTATTTCAAAAACAATACGTGAAGCTAAGCTCATGCCACACGCGTGGGCGTGGCAGCCAGTGTCGAGTGTGTTTTGTGTGTCACGCTAATGAGACAATTGCAATTGTTGTTCGCTGTCATTAAGATGCAGCTTAGTTTCATTTTGGTAGTTGTCGCAGTCAGTCCAGCCCCCCTCCCCTGCCCCTCCCCTACCCTTCCCAAGCCTACAGCAGTTCCTGGCCGTGCAACATGTTGGACATGGCAAAGCACAACTACTTACAACATGCAACTTGTTGACGTGCACACTGACTGACCCAATTCTCAGCAAACAGCATTGTCATCGCTTGTGGTAATGTGACATAAGGTGCTGGCAATTACACTGCACAACAAAGTAATTAGTAATAGCAGAGCTGGGCTCAAACTATGTAAGTCTGTAACTTTTGGCAATATAGAATGTTCAAAGAGTTAGAAAATGTAGCTGCAATGTTGCAGAAGAGGCGAGACAATTGTTCGAAGTGTATTCAATGGGAATGCAAGCATTAGATGTTATATAGGCAACCAGGTAGGAGCAATAGAAGATGAAAATGGATATTGAACTTTGAAGTGTTTTCTTCCTGCTATGTTAAAATAGAATCCAAGTATAGGATTCCATTTAAAATGAACCAGATCACTATGATTTCATGTTTGATGAAGCTTTTACTTTTCTATATCTTCTTCAGTATTGCACAATACACTTTATTCACTTCGTAAAAATCTTCATTAAGCTTTGCAATTGTGCGACAAATTGTTTGCGTATTAAAGCCATGATGACAATCGACTTCACAATACAATTCGACAATTAACCTGAGTCACAATTTCAATACATTTTTAAAAAATTATTATTATATAAATCAGACGTAAGCTGAGTCATTATCTAATAGCAAGTCTTATAAAAAAATTGTAACTGCTATTGATTAAATATTGTTTAAATCTTTAACTTATAATATCATTTTTGCTTTTTCAACTTATAGCAAATTTAATGAAATAGTAATTGTGTAAAATAAATAATAATTAAATATTTTAAATATAATTATATTCTACAACTTCCATTTAATTTTGTTGCTTATAATTATTATATATAATTTACGAAGATGATTATTTAAACGTTGTTTTTAATTTATTATTTAGAATTTATTTTTAACTTTTATTTAGCAGTTACAACGTTAACTTATAATATAATTCATGCTTTTTAAACTTCTAGCAAATTCAATGAAATAGCAATTGTGTAAAAATAAAAAATAAATATTTTCAAAAATTACTTATTCTACAGCTTCCATTAAATTTTGTTGCTTTTTTTTTGTTATATATAATTTACATAGATGATTATTTAAATGTTGTTTTTAATTTATTATTTATAATTTATTTTCAAGTTGTTTTCTCACTGTCTGTTAGTTCTGTAGCTATAATATAAACCTTTCAATAGCTGCCCAATTTTGTTGAACAGTGTTAATATGAGCGTGATTATAATTTAAATGAATGTATTTGGCTGCCTGCTGGTGTTTGCCTATCTCCGCTATGTTTGCATCTTAATTTGTTAAATGTCTCACTATTCATGCTGTTGCTGTTGTTGGTTTAGCTGTGAATTGCCTGACTGTCTGGTCTAGTTAGCCAACTGTCATCATTATTTTTGCCAATATGCACTTAGCGTTTTTATGAACACGAGTGCTGCGGGTCTATGGGAGAAGGAAACGAGTAAGCACCAGCAGCAGCCACCTAATCGTCATCTCATATTGCTGCTGCTGCTGCTGCTGCTGCTGCTGGTGATGCATGTGGCACGCAATTGTTATTGTCTGTGGCATATCCTTGGCCATTGAACTTGGCCGTGTTGTGGAGCGTTTCGTGACAGACAGTTGGCCGTTGGCTGGCATAGTCAAAAATATATCAACAAGAAAAAAAAACCTACTCAGTCATCATCAATGCTTGTTTATATTTTGTAGACATTCTTCCGTTTTTCGAGACCTTTTTGGTCAGCAATTGACGACGCTTGACGTCTTAATTTTTTCTGGCTGCTGCGTTGTCAAGTTGCCAAAGCACTTCAAATGAAAAACTTCATCACAACAACTCGAGTCAGCGACTGAGACTGAGACTCTGGATAAGACACTGTGGCAGTAGAGCCCAGCTCTGTGTAAGTGTGTGTGAGTGTGTGTGTGTGTGTGTGTGAGTGTGTATGTGTGTCTACTCTGTACACTTGACGGCGTCTCGCTGCATACATTGGTTTTTGGTTACTTCCCATTAATTGCAATTGCGTGTTCAAAGCTTGGACCATTGTTTGTTTGTTTGTTTCTTTTGGTGAGGTTCGTTTTGGCTGCGGCTGCTGCTGCTGCTGCTGCTGCTGCCAATAATGCATTCTGCTTCTTCTTCCTCTTTCCCTCTATACAAATAAACATTGATCTTGAAAAATTATATTTACCCAACTCATCAGCAAGCGTCATCAGGCGTCGCATCAGTCACTGTTTTCTTTGCTGATTGCCACGCAGATGCCACTCGGCCAACAGCTCTTTGCACGACAACTACTCCTCGATTCGCTTTTCGTTTTTGCAAGGTGTTAATATTTGCTTATTAAATACGAGACGTTTTTATGAGCTTTGTGTAAATAAGGCGCATATGCTTAATGAGCCCAATCACGTTAATTTCTTGTGTAAATATTGGGCTGTCAGCACAGCTCGTGCGTAAAGCTTCATCACCTTCGACTCTATTATGCCTATGACAGGTGATTGCTGCTCCACAAAAGGATAATGAACTGATCATACACATTTCAATTGCTTATGACGATGCAAAAGACGAAGTTGACTGCTAGAAAAAATAATTATTTTTAATGAAGAGAAGTTATATATATTTTTTAATGTAAATCTAAATAATATTTAATTATCTTCTTAAAAGCTTAATTAAAATAAATTTGAAATGTGAAATAAAAGTGAATTCAATTCTGTACAATTATTTTCAATTTCAATCAATTTAAAGTTATAAAAACTAAAAACATAGCTTGTATTTATTTTTCATATGATTTAAAAATAATTTAGTTCTAAATATATTCGTATATAAGTAAATTCAACTTTTTCCTAAATTGTTTGCTTTTTTATTCAGTTTATTATAAATGACTGCAAGTTAATAGCGTTATGGTAGCTTCTTTTTAAATTGTTTTCTAATAAGGAATATATTTATATAAAATAACTATATATTAATACAAATCTATAACCCATTTAATGTCTTTCAAAAATATTCTTACAACAATTTTAAATTGTTATTCTTTATGAAACTCAATCAAAACTTGAAAAATCACTTTATGTTATATTTAACTAAAATTACAGTAATGTTTATATAAAAGCATGGAAGAGTCTAGAACAAAAACATTATGTAAATACTTTTTCTCAACGTTATCCTAACCCCATAGCAAATGGCTGAACAAAAAAAGTTATATTGCTTGTTGCTTGTTTGTTGTTTTCTTGTAATCGAGACCCACTGACTAACTAACGAGCAACAGAAACAACTGCAGCACTGATCTTGTCTATAAGCAACAGCAACAACAACGGCAACAAGAACAACAGCAAAGAAAAAGCAAAAATGCGGTAAATATCTGCAACCAAGTTTAATTTTACGATTTTCTTTCCATTCTTTGCTGTTGTTGTTATTGTTGTTGTTGTTGTTGTTTTCCGAGCCGCTTGAAGCACGTGAGCGAACAACACACACCCCCAATACATAAACTGCAACTTGTTGCACAACAACAACACCAACAACAACGACAGCAAAAACAATGCCGTGTTGACTACGTCATTGAAGTGGAAAAATCACTTCCGCGTATGTGACCAAACCGAACCAGCAGTCAAAAGAATATTTTTCGCTTGGCATTAGAAGAGAGTAAAGAAAAATTTGTGTAGAAAATTTCGTTTTTGCCATTTTCCGCTGTGGCCGGCAAAAAAATTTAATGCGAATTTAAAATGTTGTCGATGATAATCTATTAATTATAGCGTCCAGCTAACGGCAGCCCAAAAGGTGTTGAGCGGACACAAAATCCATGCCAAAACTGTGGCTGCCTGGAACGAAGCTCAAGTTCAGCGGTTGTGTAAACGGTTTTCCGTTGCCTGTCCACGACACGGAGAGGGGTATATTGGTTTTCAAATATGATGGGTTTGCCTTGACGAGAGTATTTAAGAATTTCCCTAATAAATGCCAAATTGAATACATTTTTAAAACATTTTCCTGTTTTGTGAGCTTGAGACAGTGACGAGTATTACGCAGTCGTCTATAGCTCTCTGCGAGTTCGCTGCGCATTTCTTTTTGTTATTGTTGGAAAGCCTTGGGCACACGCATCTACTGACAGAATTCTAGTTATGAAATTTGAAAATATTTAAGAGTATTCAGACTGAGAGCATATTAGCTAGGATTTCAGTTGAAGTGCACAACTTTAAGATCAACAATAAATTTTTTTAATAATTTGAAAAATTAGCTGATATTATATTGTATAAAACATAAATTAAATTTTATTAACACTGGAATTCTGGAAGCTATTTCAAAATATATATACACACAAAGAATTACTTTGCTTGCAACAGTTTTATGGTATTTATTTTTTATTAAAGAAACACAGACAAAAACTTAAAGAAATTAAATTGTATATGAAAAATCGTATAGAAATACAATTTTAAAGCATTTTAATTATTTTAAATTATTATTATTTAATTATAATTAATAATAATAAGTTTGTGGAATATATTTTAATACATAAATACTTTTTTCATATTAGTTTCCTTTATATTTTGTGTAAACAAATCATTTTTATTTAATTTTAATACGACATTTTATATATTATGCTTTACCCTATACCAAATGTAAAAGTTAATGTAAAACTAATTCTGTCAAAAAAGAAAAAAAAACAAATTGATATATTAAAAACATTAATTAATTTACCTTAAATTACTTGTTTATAATAAAGTTCCTGAGTAATCGTTTTTGATGTAAAATGTGGTTGTAAGCACATCGAATATTCGCTGTAAAAATCATGGACCGTTTTTCTCGTTTCTAACAGTATGAAGTAACGCCCCTCAGCAACACCTAGGCTAACACCAGCACCAACACCACCACCGGCAACAGCAAAACAGCAAAACAGCAACATCAACAGCTAAGGCAACGGCAACAACAACAACAACAACAGCAACAGCTAAAGCAACACTCCGGCAACAACTTGTCTAGCAACATGGCCAAGCAAATTAAGTTGGCACTCTTTAATAAGATGATGATGGTTCGGCTTTGATATATCAGCGCATCGCGACTCTGTCTGTTGCCCGAGCCTGAGTCTGAGTCTGAGCCTGAGTCTGAGCCTGAGCCTGAGCCTGACTCTGTGTGGCTCTGTGTCTAGCTGATTGCCTGGCCAGCGTGCCGGGGCGTTGCAGCAACTATTCTAACTCTCTGCGCAACAGGCCACAAAAAGGTGTCGTGCGCTTTGCTGTTCTCGCTGTTGTTGTTGCTGTTAGTGTTGCTGTTGTTGTTGTTGTTGTTGCTGTGTGGCGAACGGCATTGACAGATTGCAACTGAGCGTGAAAATAGTTCCCATGTCTGGGCCAGTTGGTTATTTTCTTTGCTCTTTTGCTGCTGCTGTTGCTGCTGTTGCTGTTGCCAGTTCTAATGCGCGTTGCTTACTTGCCGTTATTGCTGCTGACCAGCAACAGTTGTTGATGCTGTTACTCGACAGTCATTATATGGAATTTTTTTGGATATATCATCTTTTGGCTCTGACGGACTGGCTTACATGCAACACGAAGCGCCCCACACCCCAACCCCCATTCGCTGCTGCCGGCGGTTAATTTTTGTGTTGCTGCTGCTGTTGCTGCCTGGTGGACACGTCTGCCAAAATGTTTCGTTTTATTCTGTTTCGGCAACAGCAACAGAGAGCCAAGTACTTTTGCTATCATTGCAATTTATCACGGAACGTTGGCGTGGCGGTCCTTTTTGCCTTTTGCCTTTGCCCCTGCCCCCCTCCCACTGCACACGGACTTGTGTGAGAAGTGTGCGTACGTGTTGCTGATGCGCCGCAGCTGATGAGGAGATGAAGCGTCTCGCGACTCGAGACTCGCGACTCGCGACTCTCAGCTTGCGAGTCTCTTGCGCTGCCCACTAACAAGCATTGCCCACTAATCATAAAAATTATGAGGTCGTTGGCGTTGGCAGCGCTGCCATTTGACACATTTTCAAAGTATTTTTTGAGCTATGCTAAAAATAATTGCAAAAATCAATTACGCTTATCAGGCTGTTGCGGAGGGTCAAGCTAGCTAACACAAGCGGCCTAAGCCAATGGGCATGTTTCACACACACAGACACACACACACACACATATCCATACACATAACACTTAAGTGTATCTCTATAGAGACAATCAAGGGAAGGATTGTTAACAATGCTGTTGGAACAGTGGTTCCCAGTTGCTATTTGCAGCCAATTTAAGTTCTGAGCTAAACTTTTAAAGAAAATTCAAAATTAATTTAATTATACATTTTATATAATCATCTCGTTTATTTATTCTAGATGCTATAGCTGATTACAATTAAATTAAATTTATGAATTTCAATTAAATATATAGCTTTTCTAATTTTCTAGAAATTTTTTATTAATTTTCTAGATGTATAAAAATGTGTAAATTAATCGAAAAACATCTTTTCAAATATATGAATTAAATTTTAATTAATTATTGTATTGAAATTATATAAGTAAATCATTTTGTTGCAGTTTGTTCACTTTCTTTATACAAAAAATGTATACAGTTTATCAAATAATATAAATAAAATAATAAATAAAAATATTTAAAAATATTTATAAGTATGTTGTATACATATAAATACAAACACGGATCTGAATAAATTTTATAAAATAGTATAAAGTAAAGCAAATATATTTAAATTTTTTTCATAAAAATATAATTAATTATTTAATTTAAAATGTTTATTTTAAAAAATTCTAAAATAGTTTTTCTACTTTTATACTTTATTTAAATTCAATTATATGGTCCTATATATCCATATAAAATAAGATTAGTCTAAAAATCTCTAAAATATATTTACAATATTCTTCTTTTAGTCATAAATATATCTTTATTTAACATTTAAAAATATATAAAAATATAAGACCCAACATAGAAATTTATAAAAAAGTATTTATTAAATATTGATTCTCACTAAAAATTATTGCTAAAGCTTTGTGCTCTAGCTACTTTACTGTGTGCCATCATATTATACCATATATCCCAACCCACTGTGCATTGATAATTTATGTTACGCATCAGTTACCATACTTTATACGCGCCCAGATAGTGCACTCATTCGCATTCGCATTTCGCATTCTCATTTGGAGATTGCGTTGGTCGCGAAACTTAACTCGATTTCATTTCCTTATCATTATCACCTTGGCCCCGAACACGGAGCGCGGCTTCGTCGCTCGCCTGGAATCGGAGAACTGAGCAGCGAGAGTCGCTTATATATATTATGGACCTGGCTAGCTGGCTGGCTCGCTGGCTGGCTGCACTTGCCTTATCTCAGTTGGCCTTAACGTAATTCAACATTTAATCTTGTCTCGGTTCTTAAGTGTCTGCCACAATTTACGCGCTGAACCCGATGGCTCTCACAGCTCCCAAGGTTGGCCACACTTGATTTGTGTGCTGGCTTGTTTCCATTTTATTCTCCTTTTTTTTTAGTTTTTTCTACTTTTTTGGGATATTCCGAATTTTTTGCAAATGGCTAATACTAAGTTTTACACTTGTTACACTCCGACTGCAACAGGTATTGCTACCTAGGAAAAGGGCACGCGCCATTGCCTGATTTATGGCTTTTCAATGGCCTTTCGCCCGTAGTCCTAGCGCGAACTGCAGTTCCGGCTAAGTCAAAACGTCAGCAATCGCTAGAGGCATGACAAATTGACTAAGCCGTATGCCAGGTCTGCCCCGGCCTGGCCTAGACTGGGCCGCTCATTAGGCGCGTCGCGGCACACGCTGCCCAGGAGGTGTCCGAAACGAGGTTCACAACTTTTCCCAACACAAATGAAATGTCGAAAAACTGTTTCTAGTCAATTGCGTTTTATGATGCGCCTTCGTCAAGGTCGACTAATGTTGAGAGCGCGCGTGTTTCGTAAAGCGTGAAGAATTGTGTAAGAAATGTGGCAGGCAGCAACCAAGTGTTGCCAGCTCTCCTCTTGAGCAGATCTCTCGCTTCCCCCTGCTCACATCTGAAGCAGTTGCACTTTGCATATGGCATTGAAATTTATGACACTTTCAGCGCCAACAGCCAACAGCCAACAGCGAACAGCGAGCAGTGAACGCGCGTGAAGAGCGCTTACAATCAACACATATCACACTCATCATCAACTAGTTGATCATCATTATCATTATCATTGTCATCATCGCGTTTGCACTTGCCTCAAGGCCCACGCAGCAGCCACTGCAGCAGCAGCCAAAATTAGTTTCGACTTTGGCGGCAAATGTTTACACATGGCTGAGAAATCTCAGCGAGAGTGAAAGAGAGAGGGAGAGAAATAGAAGAGATCTCTCTTTGGGTGGGTGTTGCACATAAACTACCAAAATATTCGAGAGACGAAGCCGGGCAGGGGCTTGAGGTTTGAGGTTTGGGGCCCATCGCACGCTGTGTGCTGCCGCTTGACAAATGCAACCGCCAACAAAGACGCAGTTGGTGGTGCATTTCTTTGGGCATTTCTTTAAAAATAAATTTATGTGATAATTCCTCGTATTGGCGGCTGCAGTTTCCCAGTTCTCCAACTTCAATGAACATGTAGTCCAGTTTTATACATTTTTTCTGCCTCTATCATGCGGTTGGCTGTCATTGAACTTCTACCCAACTAATTGCAAACAGAAAAAAGTAACAAAAATGTGGGGAGCAATATATTGATTGAATGATAGATACCCTGTATGATACTAACATCGATTCGAAAAAGATTTCTGTATAGTAAGTAGAGATGAGAATTGCAAGCTTAAGCGGCAAGATATGCAAGTGTTCAATATACATATGTGGGCATTAGGCTAGCAACAAAATATAATTTCTTAAGTTAGTCTGTTGTTATGTTAGATTATAACAACAAAAATATAATAAACAATAAAATTATGAAAAACAGATCGTAAATTAGTTCTTTTCATATCTGCAAACGTAAAGAGAATACTTTTTCAGACTTCACATTCAGATATAAATATATAAATATATAATTTGTAGCTCAAAGTTACTTTCCTTAGACATTGGTCTGTCATACCCTGCATCATTTGTATGTGGCATCAACAGCTACAACAACAATGCGCAAGAGCAGCCTTTAAACGATGCCGCGTTTGAGTTTTGTGTTCCCATTTTAATAGCCGCATCAACGTAACGCTTTGCTCTTAAATTTCGATCTAATGAAGTTTAATGCGCGCATTTGCCATAAATTATGAAAGCAGAAAAACGAAACTGCTCCTCTTTTTCTCCATCTTAGCCTTCGTCTTCTTCTTGCTCTTGCTCTTGCTCTTGCTCTTGCGAAAGTTGCCTGGTTTATGGCCAACACTTTGCTTTGGTCTTCTTTTATATTGTTGTTATTGTTGTTCTTCTTCTCTTTTTATTATGCGTTTTTAATATTACTTTAAATTTTTTTTATTACTTCGGATTTTGCATAACAATAAAGCGGATATCGGTCAGCATTGAATTGTATTTGGGCAGCTGCTCAATGGCCATTCAGAAGCAAACTCTGACTGGCCTTTGACATGACTCATAGTCGAAAATGCAGCCCCAGACAGCAGGGCGACATCTCTGCTTCATTGAGGAATATGTAAGTGAGCCGAGGACAGAAGTTAAGAATTGTCCATGGACAGAATTAGAATGACATAAGATAATATGTAGTACCCTGCACTTGAATAGGTTCGAGTTTTTGTAAAGATTAAAGAGCCAAATGTGCATCATTAAGCGTATGCTTTTTATATTTATAACATTATCATATATTTAATACGCCGATAAATAATAATAATAGTCCTAAAACTAGCATTTCCACCGAATTTTCCCCGCCGACAAGCCTAAATTTCACGCAGTGCGAAAAATGAATAGCTGTTCTGCCCACGTTGTACATATTTGTAATTCTTTTATATATTTTTGTATTTTATTCATTACAAAATATATTTATTTTAACATTTTTACTGTGCACGGCATTGTAAGGTTTTTCTTTTCTGTTCAAAATTTAAAATAAATTTTTTTAACTCACTAAACGAACAGCGCTCTAATAAAAAAGAGATACTTTGAAATATTAGAATACCAAATAAAATTAGGTCACTCACAAAGCTATCTAAACCTAATCAAATGATGAAAAAAATTGAAAGCTGTTCGACATGTATATTTATTTATAGATTTACAAACTTTATATTTTTCATCGTCAAAACTGATAGATTTTTCAATATAACTATAAATAAATAAATAATAAATAATAATAATAAATAATAAAAAAATAAATAAATTGATTTCATTCAAATGGGAGTATTGTTTGTTCATAAAATATTAAGTTATATTATATTAAACTTTAAAACAAGTCAAACCTATTAAAGATTACTGCACAGTATGTATTCACATGTATTTACATTGAATTATAAATATAAGTATACATAAGACTTAAAATTTTTGTTTAAATTGGAAAAAAAAAAAATTATTTAAATTTATTTTGGACATTTAGAAATATATATTAAATAAAAATATATTTATTATTAGTTTTTTAAAAAAATATAAAAGTATTATATTTTATTAATTATCTATTTATAAAATATTTATATTCATGTCTTGAAAATCAATTCTCTTGCTGTAAAAAGGTAATGGTTTTCTATCTCTCTAGTTCTTTCTTTCTTTTCGTCTCTCCCTCAAGTGCTCTTTAAACATAGCTGCCTTGAGTGACCATAGAGGACACATTCACGTCTCTATTAAAATATGTATTTTATGTCCAAGCTCAGACTCTAAGTCTCTCTTGAGCTGGCTGCTCTTGGCAGACTTTCGTCTAATCTCTAGTCACATTGCTTAATCGCACTCGAAAATAAACTGACTTGATTTCCACTCTCCAATCCCAGAGCGCAAGTGTCAAATGCTTGGCTTGTGGCACGGCTCAAGCGACACAAGTTTTGGTAAACAGAATTTTGTGGCATAGTACACAATTATTTCTTTTTTCTGTTTCTGTGTCTCATATTATTATTATTTGCTTTCTTTCTTGCTTATTTTTTTGCCAGGCAAACATCTGTCGACAGCATGCAAAAGTTTATAATGCAGCAAATGCCGAGAATTTTGTGTCATTTTTTATGTGACAAGCGAACGTTGTGGGGCACGTACTAAGCTGACACAATGATGCAATCATCACGTGCAGCAACAGCAGCCACTTCTAGCATTTGTTTTCTATTTTATTTTCCTTTTTTTCATTTGACTTGGGCCCTGGGCCCTAGAAGAGCAATATGCATTGAGCATTCGCAACGCTCGCCGCTAGCATTTCGAGTCGAGGATTTTCGGTCCAGTCCAAGCCGTTGCCTGCTTGTGGTTCACTTGTGGTTTTCAGTTAGATTACTGCGAAACATTCTATACCCACACACACATACACATATCTATTGAATAATATGAGCGAACCCTTTCCACATTTTGATTGTTGTTGTTTTTGTTGTTACTGCTGTGGTGGACAGCCCAGCTGCCTTTTTGAGGCTTAAGTTTTGAGCAGACTACGTGACGGGGCCACACGCGCGCCTATTACACCATCGAACAAGATCAAATATGTTATGGAACAGTTGTTGTTGAGCTGCAGTAACTTTAATGTTGTCTAAATACGTTGTAACATATGCTTGAAATATATACATATAGAGTTAGATAAAGAATATTAAATAATTTTTATAAATTCTATTTAATTATTCAATATTTATTTTATTACTTCATGAACAACTTATAAATATGTTTTTTATTCATTATAGTTATATTTATAGTTTTTTATTATATAATTATATATTAAATTACATATTTAAGGCAAAATATATTTAAACTCAATTAAGGAATGAATTACACTTTTTAAATATTTCATGAATTCATTTGCTTAATTGTTTGGAAAACTTTTCTATATATGTTTTATTTTGATTTATATTTTATTTTATTTATACATATATTTTATAATTAAATTTTGTATTTTTTTTTAATTTTTATATGTGGCATGTTTTTTATAGATTTAATTTGTATTTTATTTTATATGTTTATTTTGTTATCTATATTTTAATTGTACTTGAGTCAATCAGTATGCCCCATATGCAATTAAGCATTTTTTCGCATATATCCACTCCCATTTCACATTTCTGCTGTCCAGTGTTATTGAAATGAGTGATGCATCTGCGAGTGGCGAGTGCATTGGCTTGGCAATTAAAATTCTGCAGATATGCGATACATTAATTACTCGCTTCAATTGAAATGCAAATACCAAATAACAGAAAGAAAATCAAAACAAAAGCCTGGCTTGCATGTCCAGACCAAGTTAAGCATCTGCAGTTGCAGTTGCAGTTGCAGTTGCAGTTGAGACCCTAGCCGGAGTGCTAACTGTAGTGGCCTTTTCCTTGCTGCGAGACTATTTTTTTTTTTTTGCTTTCCTGGAAAGTCACGCGGATGATTTACAGTCAGGAGCTGCGTTTTTTATATGCTTCTCAGCGACTTTTTGTAGCCAAAACAAAAGTTGACACTTTATTGATGCTCATAAATTGCGACGTCTGGCAGCAATTAAAGCAACAACATGTCCCCAAGGACATGGCCGGGCACGCCCTGTCCATTCGCTCTTACTCTCTTTCTCTTCCTCACTCTCTCTCTCTCTCTATCTTTTAGTCTAGTGATTTGTTTACAGAGATTAGCGTGCGAAATACCAACAGCAGCAGCAGCAGCCAAAAACAATTCCTGTGTCAGGTGCCTGCGCCCAGGTAGGCAACAATGTCAAAACTACACTGAATTTATGTCGCTGCGATTTATGATGCTCAACCAGGTCCTGAAACAGGATCAGCGAGGCCAGTTCCCATATGCCAAGGCACGAGTTCTCCGGCCGTTAGTTACATAGAAATGAAAGTCGTATATTTGCCAGCCTCCGCTGACTCGAAAAGAGCAAAAACGGCGTACGCCGCACGCCGCACGCCTCTATTTGGGTAACGCCCACAGCGGCTCTGCTTGTCATACGCCTACACTGCCCAAAAACTAAGATGAGCCCGGCCAGAAATACACAAAACAAAAAAGGGGAATTAAGTGAGCAGCATAAGGGACACAGCTCTCTCTCTCTCTCTCTCTCTCTCTCTCTCTCTGTATGGTAGTAGATGGCAGCTCTTCTGATTCTGTGCCCTTTCGGTAGCATTCGTCGTTTTTCGCCTCTGGCCATAAATATTGAAATTTATGTAGTACACAAAAGGGACCCTCGGCAGCGGCACTCTTGACCCGTACTTTATTAGTATTTATTTGGTATTGACATTGTTTGAGATTTTTGGCGGACTTTAGTATTTCATGTTTTATGATTCGCCGAAAAGGAAAGAAAACATTGCAACAATGTTGCAGAGCAGCCAAATTTTACGAGCACAGGGGGAAATCTCAACGGATTGTAGTACAAGATAAGTCAAAGATTTATCTAGATACTAAATAGTAAAACTGTAGCGAGAGAAAATACAAGTTATTAAATCAGTAAAGTCGGAGCTAAGAAATGAAATTACTTTACTCTAATTACAATAATACTACTTTAATTAAATTCAAACAAAAATCTACTCAATTCGTTAACGAATTTAATGTTTTGATTTATTTTCACATTTGTTGACGTTTTGCCATAACTGAAGCCAAGCATTTTCCGCTCCATTTGCAGTCCATTTCCTTGACCAAAAATTGCCTGCATTGCATTTGTATATAATAGGTCGAGGTTAAAGCTGCGACCGCAAACTAGGCCTAATCATTTGTCAAATGCATGTCATTTAAAGCGGAAAAACAATTTAACAACATTTAGCCAAAAACAAACTCGAGCAATCAACATAAATTTAAAGCGCAGCCAGGCAAAATGGACCCAAAATAACCAAATGCCCATTTGGCAGTCGCAAAAGTGAAAGTCGAACTGCAACTGCAGCCAGAGTGCAGTCCAAAACACACACACACACACATGCTCACACACACACACGTACATAATCACAACAGTAAATGCACCCAAAAGTCCCAAAACCCAAATCCACATTCTCGTTGTGTTTGTAATTTTGCATAGGAAAACTTTTATTGCCATAGGATTTTCCAGGCAATGTTTTTGTTTCTGTTTTATTTTTGGGCCTGTTTGCTGGCCATTTACCCAAAGATCGAAATGCAAATGGCCAAGACAAGCATTTGAGCATTTTGTTAGACAACGCCAGCGCGAGCCACGTCCAAATCAGGTTGCCTCCCTCCTCAGGTTCCACATATGAGCACCCTTCCCACTCCCACTCCCATTCCCATTCCCATTCCTCTTCCCCCAACACCTTTCCTTGTCTACCGCGAACCGCTCCAGTTATGTCAAAACTATGGCCAAAAGCGAAACTAAAAAGCGCCAAATCCCCCAAACATGAGGAAATTCGAAAAATTGTGTATATTTTCGACCAGCCAGGAACACAACTCGACGCAGACACAGCAGACGAAGCGAGGCGAGGCGAACTGCAACGTTTATGCAGGCGGCTTGTTGAGCAAAGTGTTTAACATGCGCTGCTGTCCGCAATAACTTTCTGTCCCACAAATATTTGTGGTCCACCTACGAGATGAGATTGAAAAGTTTTGTTGTATGCAGATTATTAATACCCTCAAGTCAATTTTAATTTAATTTAAAATAAATATACATTTTAAGTAAAATTAGTGTAATGAAATGAATTTAATGTATGGGAAAAATAATATATATCCACATAATGGAAATTTAAAATTATTTTCATATTCATAATAATATGCATAAAATAGAGCAAAGTATTTATTTATAGTAGCTAGCTAAAAATAAATTATTATCATTTTATTTTTTAAATACAATTTATTTTAAATACAAAGTAATGATAAATAAATTATTAATTATTTTTTTTAACAAAATATATTTATTCAATAGAAAACATTTATTTTTTTGTATATAAAATATATTTTAAATACAAAATCAATATATATAAATATAATTGAAAAGAAATCAAACAGATTTTTTTTTAGACATTTGAAAGCATCCCATAAACTGTTATTTTATTTACATTTTATATTTATGAGAAAACTTAAACATTTATATTTTTGTTATGCCTCTTTCATCATTTATATATATTATTATAATTGTGATACGGTCTTTTTCTATTACTTAGCTACTGTTAAGGCAATTTTTTATTAGTCATAAATTGAAGCATAAACATTTATTTTCATACACAAATTTATATATATATATATTTTCATATATTTTTAAAATCCATTTTATTACATTTTAATATCAGCTTTTTTTTATTTAGCTACTTTTTAGCCAGTTTTCGTTTGCGGCCAATTTAAGTTGTATGCCATAAATTTGTGGTGTGCCTGGCTGCAAAACATGCCCAGCATTTGATTTGACATATCAATAATTTACGAGCATAACAAATTATAGAGTACAGCAGCAACAGCAGCAACAACAACAAAAACAACAACAACAACGAGACACCGGAACTGCTGCTGGCCGTAATTACAAGCGAAAAATGCTGCCACGTAAAGTGTCGATCGTTGTCGATGTCGACGTCGACGGAGATTTCGATTTCGATGTCGATGGAGAAAAAAAATGAGAAAAATTAAATGAAAAAAAAAAAAGAACAATGTAGATCATTGTGCGTCGGGTATGAACGACTACCTGACACACGCTCAATAGAAAAGTAGAATAATAAATTTATAAATTATTTGTATATTATAAAATTATTGATATTAAAGAGTTCTTGCTTACACTATAAACCTCTTCAATAGAAATCAGCCTGAAAGCAAATATAATAGAATACCAATATACTCTTCCTTTATTTGCTTTCATATGCACAAAACTCACGCTTAGCAGCTCAATGAGTTGTCTAAGCCAGCGACATGGCGTCGATTAAAATCGGTGTTAAAATTTATGCAACTAAATTTTTACGTGATTTTTATCGAGGCAACAACACCAACAACAAAAGCAACTACAACTGCATCAGCAGCAGCAGCAGCAACAGCAACAGTATCAGTAACAACGGAGCCGCATTTATTGCAATTGCCGCATTTTTGGTTTTTGACTATTTTCGGCTGCTGCTGTTCGTTTGTGTAATTGTGGCCAAACAAGCGATTTATTGACCAGGCTCATATGCAAGCACCCAGTAGGAAATGGGGCAGCACTAAGCCCATTTACAAATATATGAATAGTGAGTAATCAAATAAGTTGTGTTTTTTTTTTCTTTTTGTATTATTAAATAAAAGATTAGACATTATCAATTGTTTTAAAAATATTTACATTTCTCTCTTCTTTTGAAATGAATCAGTTTCGACTGCTATCAGCATTTCATAGACCTTTTGCACTGTTTTGACTTTTCAGATTATTTATAATGATGGCATATTTCTAAAAAAGTTTATGTATATATACATCTGTATTTATATATATATATGATTCACATATAGGTCATCTGACATCGGATGACTCAAAGTATTCTATGTTCAGTTAGCTAATGGGTATTAATACAAATTGCAAACACATGTTTGTTTGTATTTACCAATTAATCAAATAATTAATTATAATATTATATTAGCAAAAATCAAATCTTAGCCAATTAAAAGCTCATTCATTAAAAATTGCTTGAACAATATATTTTAATTAGATTAGAGATTAAAAGAAATAATTCATATATTTACCTCAAGCTAATTATACTTATATATTATTATGATTATATTTATACATTTTATTTGATTTATATTTAAAAACAATTTACATATGTGCCCATAGAGAGAATATTACAAATTTTTAAAATGTAAGTTCAAATTTAAAATTTTAATTATATTCGCATGCAATTGGCAAATTTCTCATAGGGCACTCTCGTATATCTGCATGTGTGGCTGTTTGTATGTCTGTCTGCCAAAATGATTGCATTTGGGGCTTTTATTAATAGAAATAAATCAAGTTTTGTGCATTGACTTCAATTAGCTGCTGCCCGTTGCCAAAGCCACAGTCGAAACCAGCAGCCAACACAGACTCTGACTACTCAGGCGTCAGATACAAATGTATCTGCAGCACACTCGCATACAGATTCATGCAGACAACGTGTAGTATGTTAATAATTTGCAAAATGCATTTGTCTGGCGATAACAAGCAGCTGATAGCGTCTGAGCTCGCGATCTCGCTCGCGCCTGCCACCTGGTAACAAAACAAAAACAAAAACAAAACAGGCCAGCCTCGTCCACCTCTGCTACCGCTCGATTCTCTTTCGCTCTACAAGACAATGCCCGGCGCCTGAGAGAAGCCCTGGCTGCTGGCAATTAGCGCTTGCCTTGAGCGCCTGAGCGCCTGAGCGTCTTATCGCGACTCATGAAGCTATCAACGTTCAGCTCTGATAGGAGCGACCCTGTCATAAGTCAGCCTTCGAGTCGAACATACAAATTCAGAGGCCTGCTGTGCCGAGCTGCGCTGTGCGTGTGTGAGTAATCAATGGGCAGATGGGTAGAAGCTGCGGCCGTTAGATAAAAAATGTGCTGCCATAGATAAAAGAAAAATGAGAAAGACAGCCAAAAAACGGTAGAGAACTATATATATATAAATATATATATATGTATATAGGTATAAACTTAAACGCAGCGATGCATTCGCTCGATAAGCTTCAGAGCCGGGGACGCAGGCATTCATAATTTGTGCCCGAGTCCGAGAGATTCCAGAGTCGCAGGCGTAATTCGATATCCAAAAGGGATGCTCCACACATAAATTGCCCAGGCAAAGACAAAAACCCAAGAGAACCGAACGACCAACGATGAGAGAAAACACAGAAACGCATCCCGAAAAACGCATATTTCTGGTTTATTTATTTTAATTTATATTTTGTTAATTTTTATATGAAGAGTTGACATTTCGGTCCAGACGCGTCGCGTCGTCGCGTCATTGTTGCTGATGCTGTTGTTGTTGTTGTTCTTGTTGCTGTTATCGGCCGTTTAAGGCAACGCCGTTGGGAGCCCCCAGGTCGCCGACTGCCATTATGATAAATCATTTTTGTTTTTGTTTTCGTTTATTTCTCTGCTGTGCATACTTTTTGTGCCTTTGTTGAAACATCCACAGCTAACTAACCTTAACTTATCGCAGCTTTTTGGCTCTTTCCTGGGAGTTCTACAACAGAAAAGAGACAAATGTGGATATCTAAGGCGCTTTTTATAATGCAGAAATCGGGAACAGATTTAAATATATTGCCAATAAAATACATTAAATAAACTTTGAATTTATTTTTGTTCAACAGAAGCAACGCAATATGCATATACTAAATTTCTAATCATTTGCCTTGCAAAAATCTGAAAAGGTTCAAACTTTTAATTATTAATCATTTTAATTTAAACCGTTTCTACCCACATTTTATCTGTTTGACAATTCTAATAAATAAATTAATTAATTTATATAATAAGTAAATAAAAAAAAATAAATGCTAATTGGAAAACTTTTAAATAAACCGAAGATCCGAAATATTTCCTCTCTTTTCAAATAGTTTTTGTTTTCGCAATTCCTTATTAAAATTCAGAGCATGTGTTCAATTTAAAGAATAAAACTAAATTTATAAAGACATTGACTGCTATTTTCATTAGCACAGCTGTAAGCAGGCATCAAAACAAGAAACTTGAGAATTGATTCTGAAAATATCTTTATGAGTTTATGAATCATGCAATGAATCGAATCTGTTTGAGCGAAATTTAACGAGCCAATCTTGGCAAATGCAAAACTGCAGATAGCATCGCAGTGTCATAAAGAGAAGTAAAAGCTTGAATGAAAAAGTAAAAATAAAAAACTTTCATAAGTTGTTTTCTGCTGAAACATTTTATGAGCCTTAAGGCAGCCCAAAACTGAAATCGATGCGGCAGGGAGATGCAGAAATGAATATATTTGATATATAAAACAGTCATAAGAAATTGCTACACATATGTACATATGTGTATATGTATTTAAGTTTGTCAGCAAAAGATTTTGACTGATCTGATCTGATCGGATCTGAACCGAACTGAACTGAATTGAATTGAATTGAGTTGATGTGATGTGATCTGCCGCCCCCATGAACAGTGCTTTGTTGTGTTGTGGCATGCGGATTGGTTAAGTGCCTGGGTCGCACTTCACAACAGCGCTAATGTGACACTAAACTGATGTAAGAATAAATCCGCTTAGGGGACTAACAAAGGCAGCGGCCAAAAATATAACTAAATGCCAAACAGCGCCAGCTACGACCACAAAAGCAGCAACAACAACAACAACTTTCATATGAAATTACAGACGAACAAAAAAGAAATATCAACAACAAATATATAATGATAAATTCAAATGTTTTAATGGGCTATCGAATATGGAATACTCTGACAATGTTTCCATTGATTTTCCTTTCTTAACGACCTCTATTAATAGACCAAATATTTTTTTACATCATACAACTAATACGAAGGATATTGATGGATAATTTATATATTTAGATAGCTATGAATTTTATATGAAAATGCATTTAATTTAATATACAATGAAGTTTATAATGAATTTCATAAGCCAAACAGATGCATTTAGAATAAATCGACTAAAAACTGTATCTTTATGACACCAAACTTGTTTCACATTCCCTAATACCTCTAGTTAGGGTATACAAGGGTATATAGCTTACGACTTAAATGCCCACGAAGGCACGATGGCAAGTCAAAATCAAATTTCAAAATAATACACCAAAAATAAATTATATATATATATATATATATATATATATAACTCAAGGCTTCAATCCGCTGATAGAGCTGCGCGAGACAGCAAATGTGAGTAAAGCAAAGGCAAATCGAATGACAGTTACGAGTCTCGTGGGCTATCATATCAGGTGTCTTATTTGAATGTCAATGCCGCTGGGCTCCAGCCAAGAACCCCATATGGGCCCCATATGGCGAGAAGCAGCGAGAACACCAACGCCAAAGACAAGAAATTAAATAATTATGGCGCAATCTTAAGTTTATGTTTTTGTTTTGTTATTTTTTTTCACTCGCTCAGTTATTTATATAGAAAATTTCACTTGCTCAGCGCGAAGCACGTTTCGAACGGAGTCGAAACATTGAAGCGATCATCGATCAAGTTCGAGTGGTCCGTACTTCAAATATGCGTAATTTAAAAGAAATTAATGTCGTGCAAGAAATTACTTTTCGATTTTGGAGATTTTTTTTGTTGTTCGGTGAAGAGTAATATAAGAAGACACACATACAACAACACACACACACACACACACTCACACTATCAACAAAAATACAAGACTGCGCCCAAGTTTGGAGCGTATAATCATAATATTTATATTTTCATTTTTTACTAAATGCAGCTCTTAAAGAGCATAAAAATGCCAGCCAAGCAGAGTATACATATTTTTGTTGTGGGGCCAGAATTTTGCTACATACAAATATGTGTGTAAATTCCTTTAAAAATATCTTTAATTTTAATAAAATTGTATACTTTAAATATAGTAAAAGAAATGCAAAGCAATAAATAAATAAGTCATTAAAGAAATCCCATATATATTTTCACATATTAATAACAAGCTATTCTTCAAGTGTGCCCAAAGGCAAAGTTGCACGAAAAGAAAGACCTGGCCACACACACACACACACACACACACACACACGTACAACCATAACTACCATATCTCAATCTTGAGGCATGCCAAAGGCTTCGTGTCTGGGTCAATTGCTTTACTAAACTTTTGCGCTCAAGTTTTTTGACCAAACATAAAATAACACATAACCCTCAATTATGATATATATTTTATGAGAGCACTTTAAAAACCAATGCCAGACAGCTCCGTTTAGTTAAGTTGAGAAGGCAGCAGGCATCAGGAGCAGGAGCAGGAGCAGCAGTTCGTCGTGATATTCCTTTGGGCACGGGCAACACATATAACAATAAAATAAAGTGCAGTTAACACATGACTTGGCGCAAATAGTGTCACATTTTGATAAATGACACTCGTTTGTCAAACAGCACAGACACACTCACACTCACACTCACACACATTCACACACACTCACATGATTGCCAAGACAATGAGCCACGAGTACAAAATGAACTGCAAAATATTCTGCAGATATATAACCCAGCGCCCCCAATGAGCCCGAAAAGGAGCCACAGAATTTCTTTTATCGATTTTCCGAAGAGCAAATACGCTTACAATGGGTTTCAATTTATGTTATAAATAATATTTACATTTTATTATAATTTTAAATAATTTATTTAATATTTAAATATCATTTTTGATATATGTTTTTTAAATTGACTAGATAAATTTACTTTTGAGCAAATTATAGATATTTTGATTCAATTGTAACGATAGCATATGTTAAGTTATTCTAATGTCTTTTTACATGCATTATCTGTTCTCGTATAATTTTTAATCCCCATTGCTCATAAGATATATCTCTAAATAGTATAATTATAATCATTATATTTTTATATAAATTTATATCCCTGTATATAATATATTATTATATTATTATATAAGTATAATATTTATAATATTTCATTTGAATACTTTTTATAGGGACTTGATATTTTTGTTATATTTTCTTCAAGAAATACATTTTCATATAGATTCTTCAACTTTCTCATATGATATATATGAATGAATCTTAGCCAGCTTAGTCTGATTTGTAATCAATAAAAATGAATTCTCGTTCCAGTTTTGATATATGTGCTATTAGCTAAAAATGATATCGTTATATTTATATTTAATGTAATAATTTACTTTCAACACAGTTTTTTTTTTTAATATGTATAATATGTGTGTAATGTATATATAATATTTATATATTTATATTTATATTTATAGTACCTACATTTCAGTATAACTTTTAAGATTCTGCTAGCAACCGTATCTACCATTCTTATCCGATATTCTTGAGCATATATATCGGTTGATCATATTTTTCTGATAGCGCGATTACATATTAATCTTGTGAAATATACTCATATAATGTGTAGCATATTCATCACTTTAATCAACTTAATGCGTTACACATTGTGAGAGAAAATTTTAATACCTTTAGCTAGGGAAAATATCGTTCAAGCCACTCCCTCTCCACTCCACCTCCCTTTACCCTCTCCCTCGCTCTCATCCCCTCCCTTTGCCCTTCCAGCACTTCCTGTCAGTTTAAGTTGTTTCGTCGTCAGCTTGGCCCGTAAAGGTGTTCGTTCAAAGATGTTCCAAAAACTGACGCCCCGAAACGGTTGACGGATGACTGAGTGAGTGAGATAGCGACACAGTGTCAGCGTGTGAGCGAGACAGAGAGAGCGCTAGCATTGGATACGCTTGAGCTGGGACAGCTTTATTATGTCTTAATTCAAGCCCGGAGCGATTTAGGCGACAGACCCTTTATTCTTTTTCTTTTTTCTTTTTTCGTTTGGGCAGCACAGTTAGCCACAGTTTTGCAGGCAGTGGGTCAACTTTCATTTTGCTGGGACGTGTTACTGAAAATTAAATTAAATTAAATTCTTTGCCCAGATGCGTGGGGCGAGTTTCTGGTAATTTCTTAATCCCAACTGCACCCAAGAAAAAAACAGTTCTTTTCCTTCTTTTTACATATAAAATGAAGAAGAGAGAAGCGAACAGGCAACTTATCATTTTGGTGGTCCTTTAGCTGACTGCCTGGCTGGCTGGCTGGCTGGCTGGGTGGGCGCGGCGTTGGCGTTGGCCAATTCTTTATTTACCGCTAGAACTTGTGCGGCGCGCGATCCTCATCAGATTTTTGGCTGGGTGTAACCATAAAATTCGCGCTTGCAGGCGTTCACTCGCTAAAGTGAAAGAACGAGTTTTTTTCATTTCGTATTTTTTGGTGGGCGTGGCTGAAGAGGAGAGGGGCAGCGGAGCGATGACTTTGCTTTGTTGTTTTTTCTTTTTTTTTATTATTATTATTTTTTTTTTTTTTTTGTGGCACAAACCAATGCAGTAGGCAGTCGGCAGTCAAAGCACAAAAGCCTCAGCCATTTGATAGTCAATAAATTAAAACATTAGCTAGGGCGCATGTCACATGCGGCGTATGCGCAATGCGGCAACGTGTTAAAAATAAACAGTTGTTAAATTGAGCGCAACTAATCCCAGCCCGAAAACTTCATGATAAATTATGACTTAAATCAGCTTTTGTTCAATTTTCAACTCATCATCAAAACTCATGAATGTGAAATGCTGCGCACAGGTGACGGCCCAGGTTCAAATAGATGTGCGTGTGTGAATCTATCTGTGTCTGTGTGCGTTAGAAAAGGTGTCATCAGCACCAACAAAGCGACTAAATGGATAAAAATAATGATGTTGTTGCTGTTGTTGCTCCGCCTGCCACAGGCTATGCAAATGGAAAATGTTCAGATGCAAAAAGAAAGAGAAGCCAAATGAAACGCTTAACCAAATGTTGAATGGAGCCACAAGTGAGGCAGATGGAGAATGTGGCGGGAGGCAACATGATATGGCAAATGAGCCCAGACTATGGGTGGGTGGCAAACTACATACTAAGCTACACTGCAAACAATAAATGACTAAGAGAGGACAACTTAAAAGGAACAGATTTACTTTAAGAGTTATTTACATTTATTTATATAAGATTTATTTATATAAGCTTAAGTTCTTTTTTATTTTTGTATTAAGAAAAAAAATTAATAAATTTCTCTCAGTGTTCTCGCACCATTCATAAAAAGCGCATCGTTCGTGTTGCTGTTCATGCTAACAAAACGCTGCATTTTTTCCATACGACATAATTTAGATTTTCGCCTTGGCTAGCAGCGTCTTTTGCCTGTTCTCTCTCTCTCTCTCTCTCTCTCTCTCTCTCTATCTCGCACCCCTTGTCTATCTAACACTTGAGGTAAAAGCTAAAAGAAAATGCGCCCAACAGCTTTCCTGTCTATTGTCTGTTGAATTAAGTGCAAACATTAGCAGAGTACAATGGGCCTGGGCCTCGCTGGTCCACAGTTGGCACCCGGAACCCAACCCAACCCAGTTCCAAGACGATGATGAACATGATGGGTAAGAATATAATAATGATGATGATGATGATGATGATGCTGCTGATAATACTGCATAGACTTTACACCTAGCAAACGGAACGTGATAAAGCTTTTTCTTCTACGGCAATGATTATCAATCATTTTGGGATTAAAATTCCTTGTGGTGTTTTGTCACTCATTTGTTGCTGTTGTTGCTGTAAGCTGCATATGTGTGCCAGACAAAGAGAGAGACATTCAGAAAGAGAGAGACAGAGACAGTGTGGAGTATAGAGAGAAAGATATATCACATTGTTTTCGTTGCCGTTGTCGTCATCAATAAAATGCGCTGGTATTTAGCATACAGAAAGAAAAAAGTCTCTCTTTCACTAGCTTGCCCTCAACTGATGCAGGTGTCTCGGCTGCAGCAGCAACAAATCTTTAATAGAGTCCAAAGCTAAGTTGGAGGAACAGGAGGAGCACCGTGCACCGGGTTAAAGTGTCGCCCTGACAATATTTTCTAGCTGCTCGATCTGTTTGCGTTTGGGTTCGCTTTTGTTTTGTGTGTTTCGTTTTTCGTTTCGCTTCGTTTTTCTCGCAAACGATTCTCACGTTTGTTGCCCTGACAAGTGGATTTAGCGGCATTGATGTATGAGTTTACAGATAGTTTCCACTTTTATTTTTCTGCTTTTTATTTTTTAGTGTTTCAGTTTTTCTCTGATCTGTGTTGCTCCCGCTGCTGCTGCATATGTTTCAAATTGAGTGATGCTGTTAATGGTCGGCAATTAATATTGTCTTCGAGGCTTTGTAAAGCATTTCAAATCAGAGCCTCGAACATTTACAAATGCATTCGGCAAATGCAAATCAAGTGAATGGCGCACAAAACAAAGCCCAAATGCATTGAACTAAAAACTTAGAAAATTATTACAATTCATATTAAGAGAAGACTTTTTCAACTCAACTAAAAACAAAGTAAACAATCAATATAGAAAATATACTAATTGTATATAATACAAAAAAAAAAAATATATATATATATATATATTTTTCATTGCGATTAAGAATCACTTATATTTCTTTATATTATATATATTCTTTAAATATTTAAAAATAAATACAAATATATTTATGCTAATTATTGAAAAAGAAAATCATCAAATAATATATAAATCAACAAATAAAAAAATTTATTAAGAAATAATAAAATATTTAATAAATTATTTAATTCATACATAATTCAAAAAATGTAAATATATTTTCTTAAATAAATTAAGAAACAAGTAAATCAATAAATAAATATGTAACTAAATAATTAATCAAAGAATGTATTAAATAAAGAGTTGACTTGAAATTATTAATTATTAAAAAAAATAATCAATTGTTGAATTAATAAAAACAATTTTTCTTTTATTATTTTTTCTTACAATCATAAATTCATTCCACGTATTCAATTAAAAATATCTTGGGTCTTCATAGAAAATAGTAAAAATTTAATTACATTTATTTATATTGTAGCCTTTTCTCTAAATTTAGTTCATTCTCATACCCCTAACTAGTTAATTGAATATAACAGTTTAGAACCTAACGTCAGGAAATGCTTTTTATTCTAGACTAATATCTATAAATCTTCGCGACACTCCAATAACTGTTTTACTATTAGAGCTTTTTATTATTAGTATGATCCAGAGTCACTTCTGTGAAAACCGAGCCTCAATCTAGTAGTAGCTCTCAGCTGTTGTCTTTTCTATGCCCGACACGTACTGGAAACAACTCAGCTGCAAGTACTCGGTGCATTTTTCAGCATAAATACAACTTAGCTTAGATCTCAGCGTAACTATGGCTGAATCGGCCGAAACTTAGAGTGTCAGCGGCGTTTTAATGGCATTTCTAATGAAGCGTACATCTGTACGTACTTTGTAGGTAAAAAGGCCAAGGGAATTAACTCAACTCAGCTGAACTGCTTCAGTTGACACTGACCGAGCGAGCCAACGAGCGAGCGACCGCAGATGCCTATCTCAATATTTAGGTTGCCAAAGAAATAAAACAAAGAGACGACAGCAGCAGCAACAGCAACAGCAAAGCACTTGAGAATAAATCAAAAGATGCGAAAAAGAAAAAAAAAAAAACACTACAACAACAACAACAACAAAAGCAACAGCAACAAACGGGCGACACTTTTAGGCCTCGTACCGCTCTAAAAGGCGCGAGATCTAAGCGAAATGATAAATGTTCCTCTACCTCGTCTTCTTCTTCTTCTTCTAGTTGTGTATCAAGTGTGAATTTTAAGTGAAAACGTTACATGATGTATGCCAGTGAGAACGCTGGGAAATTGTTTATTTCGTGTATGGTTTTTTTTTTTTTGGCTTTTATGTTTTACGCGTTAGTTGTGGGCTTTGATTTCCAGGCGCTTTTTGGCTGCCTTTTTTATGTGATCTACGTGAGTGAGCGGCGCAAAAATCGAGCTTAAATACATGATTTTGAATGCCAATAAATGATTTTAATTGCACGAAGCTGCCAACAGCCGCCTTTAAAGTTATCGTCTTGTGGTATGGGAACACATAAAAGCCACATAAAAATAGAAAATAGAAAAAAAAAACTCAGCTATGCTTAAATACATATAGTATATATATATATTTCTCGCTTACTTAAATTCCATATAATTCTTAGCCGATAGAACCGAACCGCCCGAAAGCCAGCCGCAGCGCAGCGGCGTCGTAAAAAGTGCGAACTGTAAATCATGACAGTTTTTATAACCCGCTCAGAGAGGCCGGGCCAGAGCCTTGGGTCTTACCTGCATTTGCCTTACACAATTCTTATTTATTTTTTTCGGGCTGCCACCGTTTACCTGTTGCCCCCACAGTTAGCGATTTCGTCTCCGTCAGGCGGAAATGTAATTTTACTTTATTTTTTCTTTTAGTTAGAATTAGTATTTATTAGCTTGAGATTTAAATTTCATGCTCAGCGTTTTGTCTTGTCTGGGCTGCGTTTAGGAACTTGAGCCATTGCCGCCTTGGCACAAATCCCCGCCTGGCCCAACCTAATCTCCCACCCAAGACAATCTTTGCTCGGCTTGTCATAAATCGATATAATAATTGCTTATGGAATATCGTTCATTGCGGCTCAGCTCAACTCGGCTTGGCCCTGGAGCTGTGTCTGTGTCTGTGTCTGGGCTGTTGGCGCAGCTTAGTCTAAGACGCGAACATATTTATGGACTAATTTATTGTTAGTTGTGGGCCGAAATAAGCATTCGAATTTATGTGACGTGCCGGCGAGGATTAAATCAAATACAAAAACTGCTTATGCCTGTGCCACATGAAGTCCATTAAAAACGAAACGAAACGAAACATTTAAAATTGTGTCAGGCGTGGCAAAAGGCATTTCAGCTTGAAATAATAATAAAAATAAGCTTAAAGGGATGGAAATGAAATTTATTTGAATATTCAGACATTTGATTTGCCATAAAGTTTTAATTATTTTATAAGTAAGTAACGGAATACAACAAAGAAAGATGGCTAAAGATTGAACTTATGTTTCAGTTTCCATATGATATTATACAATATATCTATTTAGATCAATTTTTTAGTCTACATTGAAAATTCAACTAATGCAAAACTAAATATTTAAAATTAAACTTTGTCTTATTTGGCATTACTCCTCATCGGAGTTTCAAAATAAAGCCAAAGTTGACCTAGCTTTAGCGAGAATGGCTCAGCTTCACACTACCTCTATAAATTGCTTTAAGTTATCTGCAAATGCAAAATATTTAATTCCATTCCAATAGGTTTGAGTTAAGTTTTTAAGTCAAATCAGTTAGTTCTGTATAAATTTTACCATTTCATTTATCTTAAACGAAAATGTCAAAGGTCTACACTATTCAGTTTTGTAAATAAATGGGTTAATGCCAGATTTCATTAACAAGAATTGTTTTTCCCCATACTATACTATTTCCTTCTACAAATGTAAGCTAGTTCCAAATTAGTTTGTAAACTTTTCCTCTTAAACTATAAGTAAACACTGAGTCAATTGTCGTCTCATAATAACCATGTAAAATATCTAAGTTTATTCAAATAAAGAGTCCCATCTAAATTACATAATATATATTATAATATTTTATATATATCAACATATTAATAGAGATTTATTACATATTTTTTAATCACAATCTGTAAACAAGAAATCTCTAGCTTCTGAAATTATTAATAAGAATAGCGCTGCTTGTCATGCGTATGCTTTCTTCACAATTCTGTTCTATATTGTTAAATTATATCAACAATATTTACAACTGAATAGAATTACAAGTTTTTGCAATATTTTATATATATATCGTAACTCTGATTTATTTCATTTTCAACTACTGAACAACGACGCCTACAACAAATTGAACATACAATTCGCCTGTGCACACTCCTAATAAGCAGAACCAATGGATTACAACACTTCAAAGTATGAATTTTAAATTGAAATAAGTCTAACTAACGATGCTAACTGTGGGACGTTGATGCTGCAAAGGGCTGCACTCAAGGGTATATTACCTCTTAGTAGTAGTTAACACGCTTTTGCTCTACTGGACGGCCACACCCAGGCGCATGTCGATTGCAGGCCACGAATCTGAGTCATGCTCCGCGTTTAATTGTTCAGATCCAGATGTTTTGTGAGGCAACACCTGAAATGAACCGTTAGTGTTGTTAGGCTCGACTGTCGTGGCTTTTTATCAATTGTTCAATTGTGTGAGGCAAGCGCAAAGTATGACAAAGTGGGCAACATTAACGCTTTGTATGCATCAAAAGACATGTAGAAAACCCGAAAAAATTATGACAATTTCATTCGAAGAACCACTTCGTCAATGTCAAAAAGCTGACGAGGTCCAAGTTTTTCCCCTTTTATTTTTCCCCCCAACCTGTTGGGATAGCAAGTTCTGTAAAACTGACTTGTCCCGTGTGTTTGTCTCATACGCTTCTCTATGTTACTCGATATACATACAGCACAAAGAGCTAAGCTGCTGAGAAAAATAATCGTATAGGCTCGGTTTATGGTACCCACAAACCATATATGTATATCTGAGCCTCACAATGCCTAATTTGGCAGCTCGCGCTGCCGACTTCTTCTCGAGAAACCAATGTGATTAAAGCCGCTGTTAGTCGGTTGTAAAACATGAGCTGAATTTTTACATGTTATGCAACTTTACATTAAACATTAAGCTAGAGCTCTATGTGTGGTCATAGAGTTTAAGCAGACGCGATAAAGAGGCACGTACTGAAGATGGACTTTTACTAATGAGAAAAGCAATAAATAGCTAGGAAGCTTTAGGCAAAACATTTGATATGAAAATGTACATATTGAAGAAGATGAATTGGAATTGATTAAATTTTTTAATTGTAAACTAGCATTTGCCATGATATACTGATTAAGTGATTTTTTAAGAAGATTAAAAGTAACTATATTTGTATTGAACTGCTGCTGGCAGCTTCTTCCCTTTGATCTGCCCCAAAAAAAAACCCACCTTGTGTTTAAATTTTTTTAGTGATTTTATTGCTACATACGAAAAGAGCCTGAAGAGAGTGAACTAATATGCATCTCTTTCACTGCTCTTTACAGACTTGGAACTCGAAGTGTTATTTAGTCAAAATAACATAAATGCGGCCTTAAAAATATATGTATTGCCAAGTAAAGAATATGTGAATATAATAAAAATGGTAAAATACATTTACCTTAGCTCGATGTGACTAATTTTTACAATGACTAATTTTTGCAATGCCTGACAAATAATTATTTATAAAGTTTTGAGCTTCTTTTTCATAAAAGTTTTCTTTATTCAGTCTTCATATTACTATCTGCTAAAATGTATATAAGATATACATTATATATGTATGTAAGATATGGTAAGATATGACCTTTAATTTATCATGCAAAGTTAAATTCAAAGAAGCTACAAACCAAAGTTTACTTCGTTAGTTAATATTTATTATAGCTTTAATCAGCTACACAGCCATTTCTTGTCATCTTGAGCACTATGAACATATTTCAAGCAACATAAATGATTTTGCAGTTCCATTGCAATGCACCGACAACATTTGAAACTCAACATTTTCAATGCTGAGTGCCACTGTGCGTGGCCTATGCCCGTAATATGCCAAAGTTGTCACTTTGTGTGCTGTTGGCTACTTTTTGGTAACAGTGTTGGGCAATACGCTTCACAACAAACCGCTCGAATGCCTCACAGCTTCCCCCTACACATGCACACACACACACACACACACACACTCATAGAGACAGAGAGATAGAAACGAAGCCATGTGTATGACTATCAAACTGTCAAAATTATGACATTTGAAATTTCACGTAACGTAACATAACCGGACAAGAAAGCTGGCAACAAGAGATCCGTGAAGCAACCCCCCCGAACCTCCGCCACACACCTTTCCCCATTTCCATCAAAGACCAACGCCACGAACCAAATGTTTCAAGTGTCAAGCGCGCTGTTTGTTTGTTGGTTTGTCGGTTTTTTGTTTTTTTGGATATGAAATATTTTCAATTACAGTTCGTGCCAAAACGCAAGAGATCAAATTGTTGTGCAGAGACGTGTCTGTCGGCCTGTCTGCCTCTCGACTGGATGTCAAGAGCAAGCAAAAAAATTATATATCTATGAAAAATACATACATGTCTGTATGTATATTTGTATAATCGTTATGTGTACTTATTCAAATTGTTCAACATGAGTTGTGCCTCTTGTTACAACAACACGCCGATTCGCTTGAAAATGTTGCTGCTCAAGAAACACGCGACAAAAAAAAAAAAAAAAGAAAAAACAAAAACAAAGCAAAAATATCTTTTTCATTTTCACTCGAGTCAAACAATTTTCATCTTTGGACTTCGTCAATGAATGAAACGCGAATTTTATTACAAATTCTACATTTGCTGTTGCTGTTGTTGCTGTTGTTGATTTCTACTTTTTTGTGGAGCTTGCAAAAAAGAAAAACAAAATTTAGACTTTGCTTGTGAATATGAAACCGTAGCAAAAGAGCTCAAAATTAAATTTCCGAATTGTTGATTTGGCGTCAAAATATTTTTGTACCTTTGTCATTTAATTGAAATTGAATGAGTTGGCATTTTTCATACTATTTATTTATTTATACACATATATATTGTATATACTGTATGTTTGCATATTAGCTAAGGCCTATGGATTTGGCTAATGCAGCTGCCAAATGCGGCTGACTCATTCGATTAGACAGAAAATTCAGTTTGATACATTTTTCAATTTGAAATATGACACTCAATGATAAGAATCTTAAGTGAAGTTAAGAATAAATGAAACTGGATAAAACATATTAAAGAACTATTAATAAAAAAATAATAAAAATAATAAAATAATGTCAGGCTGAGTTTTCTAAGTTTAATTAATAAAGCTCAAACTTATTTCTCAAAACTATAATAATAAAATAAATATAATTTAAGTTTTATTCCTTATTAAAAATTAATAACAAGTTAGTTAATAAATTATAATTATTTATTTTTATTTAACGTAATTTCATTATCCAAATTTAATAGAAAATTCAATTTTATTTTCAATAAAATAAAAATTAAAGCTTAATCTAATTTTTTATTTTAGGAAGTTCACTTTGTTAACGAATTAAAAGATATCAAAATATATTATATATAAATATAAAAAAAAAACAAAAAAAAAAAACGGTATCTTATTTTTAAATAAATATTTTGAACAAATTCTTTTCTTTTTTTATACATTTTTGTGTATAAAGTATCTTTAAAAAATGTATTCAAAAATAAATATATAAAAAATATATTAAATAAATACAAATTCTGTATTTTGTTATAAGTATTTAAGTTTTAATATACTAATTTAAAATAGGATCACATTTCTTTATTTTATATAAAAACAAAATTGTGCTGTAATTTTTAAATTTTGTTTTCGAGTTAGGGGATATATATAAAAATATAATATGTAAAACTTTTAAAAAGTATTTGGAAAGTAATCTTTAAGTATTTAATTTTAGAACAGAAAATACAGCGCAGATACAGCATTATTATATGTATTTATATATCGGATATATACTATAGCCTAATAGTAGCTGGTTTCATATATCTCATGCCAGTTAGAAAACAAGGATGTTGCCTCATCAGTGTTGTGCAGCATCCAATCATCTTTCGCTCTGACATAGAACTCTTAATAACTGCCTAGGGGAGAGCTGCCCGCAGCGCATTTGACAGTCGATGTGGCTCACTTCCGCCTTTTGATTTGGCCACTTTTGAAATTCGATATTCACGAAATTTTGCGCTTTTCAAGCACATTGCGCGTGCTTTTTGTCAGCGCGAAATCGAATGAGTGCGAGCAGCAGAATAAGCAGACGTAGATGAAGAAAAAAAGCTGTTAACTAGGCAGAAACCCCAAATAAAAAAGGAAAAAAATAAAGAAAAGAGAAGCAAAACCCACTTCACTGGCTTCACCGGCGGCGCCAACGCTGACAACGCAATTTCACAGGCGAAAGGTGCTGCTCAAATTGGTTCATTGTGGCCAATAGACCGCGTTGCCAGGGGCCCCAATGGGGAAGGTGGCAAAGGGGAGCCAGGGGGGTGTGGAGTCAGCTATTCAATTGATTTATTTGTTTGCTCACACACACATGAATAAAATTTCCAAAAATAAAATTTGCATATACATAAGTGCAAAATAATTGATTAGAAAGTGGAGTGCGTGCTGAGCTTAGATTTGGCATGGTACGCATCTCTGGGCTCCACTTTCGCTGGAACGACAAGAAGAAGAAGCCGCATGAAATGTGCATATTTTCTTAAGAATTTTTCAGCCTACAAATTTGTTATTGAAGTGGGGCAGCAAAAGAAATATGAGGAAAAACTTGAAATGAAATGAAATGAAATATAAAAGAATACAAAGCGACAAAGGCCGAACGAGCGAATGAATGTACTACGCACAGCTGTCAAGCACTCGAAATCATTTTTCGTGGAAAATGTTTCAAATAAAAAAGACTTTTCTTGAAGCACGCAAAGTTCTCTGTTGTCTGTTCGAAGGCCGGTGCGAGAGTAGGCCAGTTTTCGACACTTGCCGTGGAGGCTGCCTGTCAGAGAGCCAGACTCAGACTCACTCCCAGTCGGGCAGCCAGCTAGCCCAGCTAGCCCAGCTAGCCAGTCACTCAGTCTGGGCCGGCACAACTGGTTGGGTCGAGCCAACAATTTGTTTTCCCCACTTACACTTTAACCTTTTTTTTTCTTCTTTTCTTTTTTCTAGGCGGCATAATTTCGGCAACTGTATAAAGCAGCGGGGCGATGGGGGTAAAACTTGTCACTCGGTTTTCTTATGAAATATGTACGTCAGCGTGCACACACACACACACACACACACACACACACACCACATCCACTCGCGCAACACTTTCAAGTGGTTTGTCAGCAACATTTCAAACAAAGCGTCCGCAACTGCAGTGACAGCATCGAGTAGAAGAAGAAGCACCAGCTGCACAACAAAACAGATGAACTGGGAGAAAAACGAAAGATAGACAAGAAATGAAAAAAATTGAAACTTGTTTGCATCCTCTAACGATGCTGTGCATTGCATTTCGTTCACACATTGACCAGCACACACACTCACACACACACACACACACTCCTTACACACACTTCATCTACATTTGAGGTTCTGTTCTTCTATTTACTTGGCAAAAAACGAAACGAACGAAAAGAAATAAAGCGGCAACTGCAGCAGCTCGTAAAGTTGTTTAAAATGCATGCCAGGGCTTCACTGTAGTCAGTTGCAGTTGCTTATAGGCTTGCTTCACTTCCTAAGTAAGTGAAAAAGCCGGGCCGTACATTGCACTCGACTCGCACACACAACCGTAAAAAGTGCAAGCGAAAAAAGTTGGGAGGCCGCCCAAGCGCAGACAGAGAATTTAGCGACTAGCTGATGAATTTATAAAGACAAGCCAAACTAAAGTTCATTACGAGAGCTGTGTAAGTGCGGTAGCTAAGGGTAAACATTGACTGGTAACAGCTATAAGACGGCTTCGAATGGGCCAAGTGAGTGGCATTAGTGGCACCTAAAAGTGCTGCATTTCCCAATGTTTTTCATAATTGCTATTCAAATTTATAGCTAAAACATAAAAAAGTTACAAAATGTAAGTCTAACAAGACTTACAAACAAATATGATTCATATTTTATACATATGTTGAGTAACTGAGGAAGTTAAAAGGTGGGAATTGCTTATTTTATAGCTGAATATAATAGTTTTAGTAATTTTGTATATACACAAATCTGTAGTAAAGCTGTATCACTCAATTTTGAAAAACTTATTCCGAAGCAGAATTCTACGAGATATTGCTTATTGAAATTTCTTAGTATTGCAGACTGTTGTATTTTGACAATTATGTACTACTTAGAGAACTAATTTGAAACTTTACAAAAGCCTAAAATTACTAATTAACCACTGACTTTAGAGTTTCTATTCAAAATATATTTGAAAAAATTAGATTCACAAGAATTATTCAGAAGCCTTTTATATGATTGGTTAATATAAAAAATATACAATTTTTACTTCGTTAAAATACTTATGTAGAATATTACATATCCTAATTACGAATTATCATATATTGCAAAGTTCGAGGTGAAATTATGTATGAGCACAATTTCAGCTTTGTCTGATAATGTTATTGTAGTTACTAGAATTCCCAAAAATGTAATATCATCTTTAGTTTTATTCATCATATCTATTACATTTATATCGTTATATTATATATGAACTAGCAAAACACTTTATAAGTAATAATAGTCATTTTTCACACATTCTTCAGTGTTATGCCTGGAAGCAATATATCCACTAGATACCAAATACAAACTGTCTTCTTGGGGTAAATTAAAGTTGAAAGTTATTTACTTTACTTTACGCAAAAAAGTCTGCTTACATGTTATCTGGTGGATATATCGCCTCCTTTCATATTTTCTTTATAAATATTAATAATAAATATAATGAAATTCCATTAAAAATATGAAACAAGTATTCGATTAAAATTCTTCAATTCTTTGCCATAATTAATGGTCGGTCTTTCGTCATTAAACATCAACTTAAACACATATGTGATACTTATATAAGTAAATAGGTAATATTTTATATTTCTTATGTCTTCTCATATCTTTAGTTTGGCGAATTGTTGTCCTTGGCAACACCTGCAGCAGCAGCAACAGCAGCAGCAGCAGTAACAGTAACAATAACTGCAAACCCAACTTTCCACTGGCGAGACAAATATTTCATAAACATAAACTCGGCGCTATACATTTTGATGATTTTAATGGAGAAAACTGTGCAAAATGATGGCCACAAAACGTGCTGGAAACAGCAGCAGCACCACCAGCACCACCATCAGCAGCAGCAGCAGCAGCAGGAGCAGCAAACAAAACTTGTGCAACGCCGTTGCAGTTAGCGGAATGTGTTGCCAAGCACCTTTTGCATTCTGCATTCTTTTCGCTTTTGGCTCAACAACTCCCTCCCTCTCCTTCTCTCTCACCCTCCCTCTGTCTCTCTCTCTTTCTCTGTAAGTGACAACGGCAATGTGCAGGCGCGCGCCCATTTAAAATGCAGCAAGTGTCACCATTGACTGAAACGAGGCGCAATAAATATATATATAAACATACATACATATACATATATAAATGTAGATATACATATATATATATGTATCTGAAACGGGGGCTATATACAAAGTGGCAGTGACTCTAGCTGGTCTGCCAGGCACAGGCTTTATACGGGCAAGGCATGCGCTGCATATTGGCAACAATGCAAGCAAAGAAAAACAAATAAAAATCCAAGAATCATAAGAAGTTTGACTATGAAATACCCTGTAGTTACACTGTGTATAGCCTGCGATATTTAAATATAAGCTCATATGTACTTGGATGGAAATATTAAGTAAATATGAATAAATCCTAATGAAAAATACCCTATATTAAGCATATATGAGTAAATATCTTGTACTATTTATTTACTTCTATACGATATATAATTACTTGTCATTTAGCAACACTAGTCCAATATATTTAATATTATTACCCATGCCTAACGTTTGTGAACATTTTCACTCATCAAACCACCCTCTGCATTAGCTTGTTACAGGATATAGCGCAAGTTCCATCGTCGCCTCACACTTTGCATGACATTTTCTTACACTGTCGCAGTCGTTGGGGCCCCCGTCTCGTCATTTAAATAACAATAAAATTTGATGACAAGCGTCGTTGCTGGAAGCTCCACACGAACACAGAGCCCCACCATCCTCCCTGCACACCCCCACACACACAGGTCTCTTCAACCTAAACGTCTGCAGTTTCGATTTTGCAGTTTGCTTCGAGCTGATTGGCTTTTGCGGCCATAATGAAGACATTCGATGCCTTTTTAAGCGTTTCACTTTCGCACGTAACTGTAAAAAGTTTGCAGCATGTCCGGTTGTAAAAATAAATATTATAAAGTTCTCGAAAAACTCACCACAGACCGAGCGAGACAGTGGGAAGTGGTGACCCGTCTAGACGACAGTAGCCCACCCACTTGGCTGAGTTGGCTGATTTGGTGGCTAAAGCGCTTTCCTTTTCGTAGGGCGATGCCAAGTTTTAATTAAGAAATCGTGCCCAGAACTTTATATTGGTTTTAACACTCGCTGCTTCAAGTATGTAGCCACACACACACACACACACACACACACCAAGGCAGCTACAAATCAAAGAAATGCAATTAATCGAAGCAAGAATTAATAGAAAATCAACTTAAAGTCTGCTTAAATTGTTTACAAGAGATGGCAGATAATAGACAATCAAACTTTAAGGCTTAAGGAAAAACTTGGTAAAGCAAATAATACTTTACTATAATTAGATATTGCATTTAGCAGGAGAATATAATTATTCCAAGCCACTTTATACATGTTTTAATATTATACTATTTCGATCCAATCAGAAACAATAACAAAATTCTATAATAACATACAGTGCCCGTTAAAAGCATTTGCCATCATCACACTTCGCACACTTCACAGGTGCAATCACAGCATTTGAAAATGTTTAAATCTAAATGAACTAATTTTCACAAAATTATTTACAAATCAACAGCCAGACAGAAAGACACAAAAAGAGAAACAGAAAGAGCGAACAACAAAAAGAAGATGAATGATGGAAAGAAAGAGGAAAAAAGGCAAAGGCAAACGCGGTAATTATTTTTTAATGTAACAAAATAATATCTGGCCAAAACGATCAAGTCACGCAAGTGCCACAGTGGAAAATTAACATGAGAATAAATAAGAAATTTTCTGTGGCTAAAATCCCAGCCAGACACGAAACCAAACTCTTTTTTAGCCCAGCACGCACCAAAAGATTGACCGAACAGCAACAGCAGCAACAGAGCGACAGAGTTAGAGAGTGTGTGAGTGAGAAAGAGAGAGAGGGAGAGAGAAGGCAGCACTTGACCTAGAGAGGGATAGCGCACTGCAGACTGCATGACGCATGCGCAGCTTCCGTTTGCGATTTAGCAAATATGATATGGCGCGAAATTCGAAACTGAAGGAGCGGAAAAAAGACCGTTAGATTTGGGGTTGGAAGATTTATCGCGCCAACTAAAATTAACTACGATCCAAATTAAAAATGTCGTCGCAACGCGCGACCCAAAACTTGGGCAATTAATCAATTCATACTTGATCTTTGTTTATAATATTCGCTTTACAAATAGTTTCCATTTGTGAAATACCCTGTAAATTTAAAGTTGAGTATAAAGCTTTGCTTTTTTAGTGAAACTATGTAAGTGATCATATAAAATAGAATAAAAAGATAGTTTCAATTTGACTTTTTGTGAAACTTCGTTAGGGCAAACTATGGAAATTAGGCTGTGTATAGCAGAGTCTAGATGTCTGTATGTAGTTGGAGCAAATATTAACTATAATTTATATTCAAGCTGAGGTGGTCCAATATATTTTGAGGTATTATTAGAATTTATGTTAAAAAAAGAAAGATATATAGTCAAATATTAGTTTAGCAAGCTTAGTCTCTTGAAACTCATTTATTTAAAATATATATATATTTTTAATATAAATTTATTTGTTAGCTTTATATAATACAAATTGAAATAATTTTTATTATTTGTTTTTTTTTTTTTTTTAATAAAATTTTATTTTTTTAATATTTTAATATACAAAATTGGTTTTTGTTTTTAAAATATAATTTTAATTTTTAAATTTTATAAAAATAAATAAGAGTTGGTTTACTTATTTAATGAAGATAAAAAATTATTCTTAATTTTTTGAACTTTTAATAAATAAATAAATTTGAATAAATAAATAAATGTTATATATATAACAAACTCGCACATCTTTTAATGGGCATCTGCTAGGTCTACCTCACTCGACGCTCTTTATCTTGTTTTTAGTTATTCATTTAAATTAAATTTGTCTTAGTTAAAAATCTATATAATTTTTCTGCTGCTTATAAATGGTTTTGCATTAGCAGGGAGTCGCTTTTCAGCCTCTTATTTAATTTAGTATTTTTTTCCTTTCTTTCCAAATCTTTTCTTCACATTCGGCGTTTGTTTCAACACTTGATAACATAAGCCAAGGGGGCCACAGAGCCGATTTTCTCGCTTAGCTTGAGGAAAATCGGTTTCGAACCGAAAACAAAAATTAGTGAAAGTGATTGATTTTTCCACTTAATTTTTTCAGGTAGACATCGTAACGTAAAGTAACGCCGATAATCAGCGCTGAGGCTAGACGGCCAAAATGCCAGCCAAATTGGCTATTTGGCGCATGCGTCAAAGCCTTTTACATTGTTGTTGGCCGTTGCTTTGTTTGCTGCACTTCCGTCAGCTCTCGGCGTCTGCAAGACAAAAGCGTTGGAGTTGGAGTTGGAGATGGAGTTGGGGTTAGTCCCAGAGAGGCTGGCAGGGCGTGTTTCAACGAAAGCGAAGACAGCAAAAGTGGCATTTGCTTCAGGGATAGTGGGCAACCAAAGCAACAACAACAGCAGCAACAGCAACAACAATGCTTCTCATACATAATCATGCCCACACACACAGACATGTGATCTACATAGGACCATAAAATGTATTTTGCATAACAATTTAGCTACATTATAGACGTTTAAATAATAATTTAGCAAAAGCCAAAGACTATTAAATTATATTTAATTGACAGCCTTTGCTACGGCAAACAACTTCTTACCGACTGCAAAACAAACTGCTGTAGAAATAATACTTTTCTAGCCATTTTACTGGAGGAGTGTGGAACAGTGCGTGACAAGTGTGGAAAGTGGGTGAACTAACAGGCACACAGCTCATCATTAATTCATCTTTGAATTCTAGAACTAGAAATAAAATAAATAATATATTATTAATATATTAGCATTAAAATAAAATAGTAAAATTATTTAATATTTTCATTACAGAAAATCATGTAGAACAAGTAAGAAACTTCTAGTCGAGACTGCTCGACTACGAGATCCCCTGAACCCTTCTAGGAATTTTAGTGATACATCGCTTATTTTCTGCTTATGCAAAAAACCAAACATGCACACACACACACACATACACATACGCATGCACGTATAAGCAGGCGTGGGCTTACTATGGGAGCTTAATTGTTTAATAAATTTTTTTGATAAAAATATCAACCTTGATAGAACACACAGAATGAGACAGAATTAGGAATATATATAAGGGAAATATATATGTATATAAAATATATAATGAGAATTAACTATGTCTATTTGCCGATCTATATACTAACCATATGAATATCTGTATGTCTGTATGTCTGTCTCTCTGTCTATCTATCAGTCTGTCTCTTCGTCTGTCTGTTTGTCTGCCTAACCAAAGCAAGGAGCAAAGATGAGCAGCAGAAGATCATTTATGTTGTCTATATGCACGCAGCAATATTTGCTCACATTTACATTTAAGTTAAAACTCATTTAGAATGCTTACAGCAGCATAGTGTCCTCATTGGTCAATTAACGATCGACTGCAGCGACCGCAACTCGACGCAGGCTCCACATTTGAGCTCGCCTAGGAGTTTGAGTGATAGGCGCCCTATATAAAGAGCAGGAGCTGCAGCATTTCTTCAGTCGTCCAGGCCCGGTGGGGGTCAATTGTGCAGTGCAGTAAAGTGAAAGTGAAAGTGAAGTGAAGTGTGGTCAGGTAAGCTAAATATTTTATTTGTTAATAATATTAAGTACTTTAAGCAGAATTGTAATGTTATAAATAATTCTTAAGAATTGTTTAAATATTAGTTATAAGACTTAGAAAAGTTGAAGGACTTAGAAAAGTTTAACCACTTAGAAAATTAGGAAGACTTAAAAAACTAAAAAGACTTAGAAAACTTTAAAGACTTGGAAAACTAGAAAGTGTTAGAAAATTTGAAAGACTTAGAAAATTAGGAAGACTTAGAAAATTAGGAAGACTTAGAAAATTATGAAGACTTAGACAATTATGAAGACTTAGAAGACTACGAAGAATTGGAAAACTTGAAAGACTTAGAAAACTTTACAGACTTTGGTAAATTTGAAAGACTTGGAAAATTGGGAAGACTTAGAAAATTAAGAAGTCTCTTAGAAAGCTTGACAGACATGAAAAAATGGAAAGACTTAGAAAATTAGGAAGACTCCTAGAAAACTTGACAGACTTAGTAAATTTGAAAGACTTAGAAAACTTGAAAGGCTTATACTATCATAGGAAATTATAATCTTTATTTGATTGCTGAAAATCCAAATTTGCAAAAGCAAATGCCCAAAAACAAAAAAAAATTAATTATTTTAAATAACATGGTTTTCGAAACTTCAGCAAATGTTATATAAATTAAGTTATCAAAGATAATAAAATCAGAACTCTAAATTTAAAAATTTATCTAATTTAATGTGAATAAACAAATGTAAATGAATAAATTAGAGCAAAATAAAATAAAGTAATAGTTATATTATTCGCGGCACGCAAACTATATTTGGACAGCTGCTTCAAAATCGAGCTCATAATTATATTGATTTAGCATATTGTTTATTTATGTAATGCTGCAATTTGGGGAAAGAAAAAAACGAAATAAAAACTTGCAGGCAAAAGCAAAAACAATGCTTGGCAAAGCCGGTTAAAGACATCACAATTACAATTGCAACATTTGGCATGATTGTTGTTGCTGTTGTTGTTGTTGTTGTTCCACTCTCCACGTGAGCCACGTAAACTTTATAAAGGTTTTCAAATACTAAATAAAAGTGCACACAAAAAAAGTGGCGCCGCCTGAGCTTAAATAAAATACTCGTATTCTATGCGCTTTGTGGCCCACTACAAATTTGCATAAATACCACGGAAACAGCACGAACAACAACAACAACAATCAAATTGGTGGCAACAACAATTGGCACAATAAGCTGCTAACAATGCAACATGTTGTCGTTGTCGTTGTCGTTTGGCATGTTGTGAATTATGTTTGGTATTTTGACCAGCTCTCAAATAAATTTCAGTCCAACAGCACAATTTTAAAGGACGTTTCGCTGAGCCAGTTTCGTGTCAGGTATATTACACTATAGTTTTCATATTAGAAAACCCAACGAACAATTCCAACACCACACGCAACACTCAATGCAATTTTTTAATTGCCTCTACCCACCCAACCACCCTGGGCTCAAAGCCAACTGCGATTCTAATCGCTCTAAAAGTTTTTTCGAAGAGAATTTAATATATGCAGATTATATATGAGGTAAATCATGTGATTTTGAAATGGATATATAACTGAAGATGTTTGTATTCATTTTAAAATTTTGCAAAAGAAAATGTATTATAAAAAAAAATTCTTCTAAAATTTAAAGATACACTGGAATTTATATTTAAAAAGTAAAAAAATATATTTTATTATAAACTATATTTATATGAAATAAATTAAAAATTTTAAAATTTATATTATGAAATATATATATTATTTGTATTACTATTTTATTATTAAGATTTGTTTAATTGATTTTAAAGATTTTATGCAGATTATTCAAAAAGAAAACGTAAAAAAAATCAATGATTTTTATTTGAGTGTTTTTCACACACATAACTTTTTAATAGTAGTATATACAATTCAACAAAGTATAATATATATATATATATTTATTTAATATTCTATATTCTCAAAAAGCTGACTAGCTACGCTTAAAGCTTGATAGAAATCAGTGTATTTTATAGACAATAACTTCCGATCAGATTCAATCAAAATCATCATCATCTTATATCTTATAAATAATCAGTTCAGTTTAGTAAATCTCTGTGCCTAGAAGTTAGTTAAGGATGCCCAACATAGGATATCTACTATACCATCATTGCCCACTAGCTCGTTTCTGGTTTTATGATTTATCGATTTTGTTGACGTGCCCTGGTCACATTAGAAGTTCTCTGACCGGGTGGCCAAAACGATGGCGTGTCATCGCTGAAAATGTGTTAATCTTTGGAATTTAGTCAAACGTTCGCCTTTAATCATAAATATTGCGGCAAATTGCCAAGGCAGGCCATCAAACTCGAGGGAGAGTGGGCGTGGGCGTGGGGTTCTGTTGGCAAGTGCTCGAAGAGTTTTGGTCGCTTGGCCACTCAACCACCAAACGTGCCCAGCTGGCAGCGTTTGCTGTTACATCTGCTGCTTGGGTTGCTGCCATTGTGAGTATGCGTAGCCACTGAAGAGGCCGCCAGTGCCACTTCGAGTGGCAGGCAACGCACCACCATCACCACCATCACCACCACGGCCTCCACCACCGCCACAAACTACAACTCGTGCACGCACAAAATTTGTCGATTGCAAGCCAAAAACTGGCGAAATGTCAACGAGCAGGAGTTCGAAGTGCACTTCACTCGCTGCGCTGCGCTGCACTGGCGACAAACTGCAGTTGCTGTTGCAGTTGCAACAGGCAGCGAAGGCAACCAGGCAGCCGGCAGCTAGGCAAGCTGCATTCCCAATGGGACACTCGAGTGGCCCTTGGCACCCTTTCGGCTGCAATGTAAATCAATGCAATAATTAAGCAAAAAGGGTTTTCCCTTCCGTTGGGGTACTCTAATATTATGATGCAATTAGTGAAGCTCTTTACTCATGCCTAGGATATGATGAAAATGTCAGGCAAGTTTTAAAGAATTAAATATAATTTTTTATATAAATATATATAAATACAAAGTCTTAGTTTTTTATACAATATTTAATATATACAATGTTTATTAAAAATATGTATGAATGTTTTAGATATCTATATATAAGGGACTAAACACTTAAAAACCTGTAGGTATATTAACTTTCAGAAAAGTCTATCTCCATTTCTTCCACTCTTTCTAACTTACTCTCTCTCTCCATCTTCCTCAATCTTTCTCGCCCTATCTCTCTCTCTCTGTCTCTCACTCTAATTTCTATATAATTGTTAAAGTACAAGTTTTTCATAACACTTTCTTCGTTAAAGAAGTGTATAAAATCTTTGCCGAATCAGTTGAGTTGAAATTCTTTTCAGATTTTTATGTAGTGCATGCGTAAGGCACGCATCAAAATGCAGTCCGGTCTGTGTGCATCCAGCATCCATCCCTACTCATTTCCTTCACAACCCTTTCCTAGCGTTAGCAATCCCCTTTATGGGGACACATAGCTCGTTAGCATAACTGCAATTAGACAGCCTCTGCCTGTACAGGCAGCCTTCCCTCTCCCTCTCCCCCACTCTCTCCACCTCTTTCTCTGATGTGCTTGACAAATGTGCGTAAAAAGTTCATGAATTGTAATTGGAGGCGTGGCACAATACAATGCAGCACATGTGCATTGTTTTTGCCGTTAATTAGTGAGTGCAGCAAAGAAAGAGAGAGAGAGAGAATGAGAGGCAGAGAGAAAGGGTCGAAAGAAGAGTAAGGAACTTCCGTTTAGCAGCAGCGGCGCTTACTTCTAACACCAACGCCGACTTTTCGCACTCCAATGAGAATTTTCGTATAGTGTGTCGATTTTGTTTTTTTTTTTTTTTTTTCTGTAATTTTTTCACATTTTACTCATGTTGAATTTTTTTTCTACTATTTTTTGAAGTGAAGAACGTGCAGCTAGTTGGTCACGTCTGGATCTGGATCTGGATCTGGGCATTGCCTTAGTTGTTCCCTTTCCCGTTGTTCTTTTTGTTGTTGCTGCAGTTTATGCTCTATTTAAATGCTTTTTATTTGCCATGTCTGGCATTTGAGTGTTACAACCTAGCCCTGGCCATAAAAACAGGCAGCTAAACATGTTGTACAACCATTTCGCAGTCGGCCGATCTAAGGCTAATGCACTCTGACCCAAACACAAACACAAACACAAAAACAAAAACAACAAACAGCAACAGCAGCGGCCGTCGCCTAGCTGTCGGTTAACATGTGAGGTAAATTTGTAAGCTAGAATTGTATAGAAAAAGAAATTAGAAACAAGATCTATTGTGGTGTATACTCGTACATATATACATATAGAAATTCCTGTAGAAATACAATTATATAAAGAAAATGTTGGTAAAACATAAAATGATGAAATAATTATGCTAGAAATTTTAAATTTACTGTCAAGTAGCTTTTAAATTATATTTAGGTTATTTACAGCGAATTTTTTAATATATGTATTTTTAATGCAACTAAAAAAAAAACTTTCTCTTACGCTCATTTCACACTAAGCTAATAATTTTAAGAAGGTAAACCATTTAACTTTATATATTTACAAATATAAACTATCAAAAAAATGTAGTACAAAAATTAAGTGGGTAAAAAAGTTAATTTAGTATATTGCAAGAAATCCTATTGACATGCAATTAAATGGAATTAAATTAAATTGTAAAGTTTGCTTTTGTTATAGGCAGCGAAATTGTTGTAAAAACAGAAGGTGGCAACAAACAACATTCAACATTTCAGCAAGAACAAGAACAAACTTATTAGCATGATGATTATTAATTAATTGAAAAAGTGAATGAAGCATAAAATGTGCAATGAATAATGTACAGAAAAAATAAACAAGAGCTGTTATAAAAAGCCGATAACAACAACAAAAACAACAACAAGACAAATAATTGCATTCAACATATGCGATGTGTTGCAATCAAAATATAAAAAGAAAAAAATTAAATAAAATATAAATTAAAATTTCCATACTGATTAATTTATGCAGCATGATATTGGTTGACAGAAAGAGACAGAGATGGAGAGAAAGAGAGGGGTATAGCGAGAGACAGATTACAAAGGCAATTCAATTACAGCATATGAAAATGCTCTTTACTTGAAATCAATTACAGTTCGTCAAGCTGACAACTTGTTAAGCAAAATTTATATATTTAATGTGGAGCTATGTAGAGCCTAAAGTAAATAAGAATTCATTTAAATTCATTTAATTCAAAGCAACTTTAATGTTAATGCCCAACTGTGCTACTTTAACAACTTAAGCCATATGTAATCGTCTTTAAGAGTCTTTTACATAAATCTCAAATATTTAATTAATGCAATAAACTATTTCAGAGTCCAACACCTCGAACAGTTAGACAATTTACATAAATAACATAAATATTAACATTTCAAACTAACAATAAGTTAGTTAGTTCTTAACGCTCTGAAAGTCAGGCACTCTGTACTCTTTAAGCTCTTTTTGTTTGCCAGTTGCAAGACGCAATTAACTATGTATATTATTAACTATTACATCAGGCTTAAGCATCTTAAGCCGTAGTTATAAATTTTAAAATAAATTTCACGCAGTCTGTAATGTCTAAGCCCAAAGAAAGAGAAGCCAGAGTGCAAAAGAGAGGGAGATAGAGAGAGAGAGAGAGAGAGAGAGAGACACAGACTTTGCTAGGCTGTGAAATTTATTAAGCGCAAAACTATAATTAAAGCAAAGTAAAAATTATTAAAGCAAAAGATGAGTGAGAAGACTGCCAAGCAGCAGCAGCAGCAGCAGCAGCAAAAGAGTTGTATCTGAAACTAGTTCTGCTCAGTTATCAACCTGCTGCTGCTGCGTCCACACACATACACACACACACACACACACACACATACAGAGAGTTATATAGAACTATATAGCTATGGGTATATGGTTAAGGATAGGCGCTGAGTAGAGCTACGGCTGCAAGCACTTGCTACGTTTTAATTTTATGCAGAAATCATAAAAACGCGTCAGGTAACAAGATAGTTGTATGGAGTTAATTGTATGGAGTTTTGCGAACCAAGTATAAAAAAGCAAAGAAAGCAACAACAACAAAAAATGATGCAAAGTCGAATATTTTAAAAATGTTCTGCGGCTGCCAGCGCATGCGCAATTACGCCTCAGACTATGAACGGGGGAGGGGGCATGGCCAGAAGGGGGACTGGAACGAAGAGGAGTTAGTCTGGTTTAGTGCTCTGGCCATGCCTTACCATGGAAGTCGTAAATAAGCCGACTCGGGTATTGTTTATAGTTAACACCTAGAGCTGGGCTTAAAGTTTAAACAAGACTTCCTGTGCGCCACAGGTTCAATGCACCAACTTCGCTGTTGGCCAGGCTAGTTGAAAGGCTACGCTGCTCAGAGTCCATGCCTTGCCTGATTATTGAGCAGCAGCAGCAGCAGCAGCATTAGTGAGGCAATTAATTAGCATTAACTGATTGAAACTTAGGCACACATTTCTCAGCTCCGGGCGCTACTTGAACCGAACACGCGGCAAGATATCCAAAATAAATAAATGTTCCAAAATGTGCTAGAAAGCGGGTGCAAAAAAAAAATAATAATAACGCTTGCAAAACATGTGCTTAAAACGGATTTGAGGTAAGCTAAACTAGGAGTTGCCCTGTAAGAAAGTAATTGAAATAATATAAAAGAAAAATGATATATATATAATAAAATATTAGTTGATGCAGGTTGAAGCAGTGAAAGTATAAAGTACAAAGTATTAAGTAGAAAATATAAATAGTGGATTCATTAAAAAAAATAAAAGTAAAAAATAATCACAGTTCTAAGCGCAGCTTCACAATATATATCAGCTCTATGTATATTAATTACGATTGTAAGTCTATTGAGAGCACATCAGTTCAAGCTCTTAGTATAAGATTTCTATGCGAATCATGAACAAGCATCAAATTCATGATCGAAATGTTTTCAATACAAATTTTGGATTTGCTTTCGATATAATACCAGTTTAAACCTTCATAGCTCAAACAAAACTGAACCAAGGTCTTAACTTCCATCTTGATTCTCAGACCCAGACTTAGATTTTTTTTCAATTCGGTATCACACTAAAGAAACTTTTGACAACATTTGCATTAATTTCGCACCAAGATCCGCTTTACACTATTATCTTATATAAACTCTATTCTATATACTATTTACATATACTCGCATATACCTCACCTGATAGTTGCTACAGCATATGCAGAGCCCGCTCTCGTAACCATATGTATTTCGTATTTATATTTATATGGCATAATGAAGTGTTTTTATATAGCATATTGCATAGTAAAGTATGATATAGTATAGTGGCTGGATTTTATTCGGTTTCGATGCCGCCCGCTGAGCCGCTGTGGCTGATGAAGTAGTTTTTTCTTCTTTCTTTGGGGGCTACAAAGATTCGCGTGTCCAATTCTTAAGTCCAAACTCAAGTCCAAGGCGGCATGAGTAAGTGTTTTGCTTAATTGCCTATGGCTTATTAGGCAGCATAACAGAGCAGCAGCAGAAAGAGCGAGAGAGAGAGAGAGAGAGAGAGAGAGAGAGAGAGGAAGGGAGAGGGAGTCAGAGAATAGTCAAATTAATTTCGATAGACGGGCAGCAATCGAAGCTACAAAGACTCACAGATTTCAGTGTCTGTGTCTGGGTCTGGGTCTGTGGTCCCCCTCTAATGATGATGGCGTTACGAATTTCGACTGCCTGCATTGACCGACAGCCAAACAACAACAATAACAGCAGCAGCAACTATAATAAAGCCTAACAACAACTACAAACAATTACAAACGAATAAGATACAACAAAAAATTGAGACAACCATTGTGTAGCCACAAAAGAATTTTGAGCGAATGGAACGAACAATGCAGAATCATTAATTAAGTTTCTTGCCAATGCCTGAACTATCTGACCGAACTATATACAGCCAGCAGGAGGAGGCTGGCATGGTGGGCGTGGCAGTGTAGACAAATGTGGCCACAAAGTGAAAGAGCTCAAGACAGAAAAAGAAAAAACAAAAACAAAAGCAAAAAAAATATATGCCATTGCAATTGATAGCAGCAAAGTGTTTGTGGCCACAATAATACACAATATCAATGGATCTTTCAATTATGAAATGGAAATCAATTGGCAACGAGTAAACGAGTTTGGCTTGTCATGGAGGCACAAAGCTGCCATACTTTTCAATTTTCATGGCTTACTTGAAAGAACTGCTATCTGGTATAATTAGAAAACGGAAATCAATTGGCACTGAGTCGAATCGAGGAGCAAAGTGAGCTTCTATATTGCAGTATTCCATTGCTCTTTACTTTGTTACTGTGTTACTTTAGCTGAGGATATATAAATATGGATGATAGAGAGAAACACTTAAGTAGATCTTCTCTCTAGCATCTATAGAGCAGCTGATACATCTTCTGTCTGGAATTTGCATACCAAATCTCTATATTCTCTATATATGTTCTCTATACTCGTTTGAAGCCCGATACCCTATTCCTTTCTTACCAACCACTTTACATCTTCCATACCCTATGTTTACATCTTAACGTACCCCACTCTTAAGCCTCTCCTCTCTTTCTCTAGACTTCTAAGCTCCACATTCCACATATTCCTTTTCCCTTTCTCCCTACAAGAATGGGATATAGTCTTTACCTTATATATTAATAATTGCCACCTTAAGCTAGAAATACTTCTAAATAGTTCCAATAACTGTTTTTCTATTGTTCTTTTGATGTAAACCTTTTACGAATATTTTCCAGAAATAACTTACTAATAATATTTCCTTCCAGAAAGGAAGTATTTTTTATTATAGTTTAAAGTATAAGAATATATATTAAATATTTTCCAAATATACTTATAAAATGATAAGATTACAGTATTTTTTTAAACTCTTATTTTACTCAATTATTTTCATTTTTTATATAATATTATATTTTATATTACAATATATGTTTCTATTTTACTTTTTTATAGTCTCTTTTTCTCATATTTTAAATATTTTTATATTTTTATTTATATACATCTATAGTATATATATTTTCTTTTATATTTACCACAATTGACAACAACTAGTTATTTAACGGAAGTTTCTCTTCAATTTCCGTCTTAAATTACTTTTCTATGCGCAAAAATCTCTCTAAACTTCCCATTTTTTCTGTCTTAACCGATGCCCATAAAAATGTATCTAAGGTTTCTGCACACACAACAGCAAAGTATCTGAGTGTTTGTTAAGCATATGAAATGTATGGCAAATTGGCGGATTTGAAAGGCATTTTGCCTTTCTACATAACGTCTGTCAAATTAGAAGCGAAATAACATGCTCAATTATGAATTGTATTTCCCATCAGATATTCCCGATCTTTTTCCGCTTTGGTTTCAAACTTGTTATTTTTTTTTTTTCTATCTCTGTTTTTTTCGCTGCGTAATTCACACAAAAGCCGCATAAAAGTGCATGAAATTAGGCGGAAATTGAAGTTGGAATAGGAACTAGACCAGAGACCTCAGACCAGAGACTCGCAGACTTACCAGAGTACAAATTATGAATGGCCCGACGGGTGCGAGTGCTTTTAAAAACCAATTAATAAATTTTTAATGTATGCGCTGCTCTGCAGGTTGCGCTACAGCCGCCTACAGCGAGGTGTGGAAAAATTGTGTTGCCTCTTGTGTTTATTATGCAGCGCACTGCATGGGGGCGCAGCAGTAGAAAATGGAGTAGGGCGGAGGGGGGATGGGGAGGGGTGAGTGGTGAGTGGTGAGTGGTGAGTGGTGAGGTGGAAGAGCTGAAGCAGCTGTAGAAATGAGAAGAGGGGAAGAAAAAGTTCGGCTTGTCTCGCCTTTTGGGTTCTCGGCTGCCGCCACAGCACGAGTTGTCAGTGCTTCATTTTTCTTGGGCTTTGCATTGTTTTCGTGAAAAATTAAGTGTGAACAATTTATTGAGAAATTTGTACAGGTGGCACAAACAGCAACAACAACAACAACAGCAACAATGGTAGCCGAAGCATGCAGCGCTGCATCCGATTGTTTAATGACTTCATTTGCTGGCACAGAGCGAACTCCACGGCGAACCAGATCGTTTGGGTTAATGAGCCGAAAGCTTGCCCCCAACTGTTGCAGCTGAAAGGTGCAACAAAAAGACGATCTTGAAAGGCTAAAGGAATTGAGAAAATTGAGCTATAAGATTGAAGGCAGCAGCTTCAGTTGAGCGGTTGATGAGCAATCAAATCACACAAAAGGAAGAATATAAGAAAAATTGTAGATTACAATAAGAACAAAATAATCATTTTTATATATTAAATATTTATTAACTTTAAATCATCAATTATATGATTTGTACTATAATATTATAAATAAATTACTAACCTGCTAGAGAACAATAATAATAAATTTAATTTTAATTTAATCTAATTTTTTTTTAATAAACATTATTTACATTTTTGTATTTTTAATTCTATTATTAAAAATAAAAAATAATAAAGGGTGAGTAAAAGATATAAACAAAATATAAATATGATATAAATATGTTATAAACAAATTTTACACAAATTTATTAAAATGAAAACAAATACTAATAATTTATTATAATATAAATTAAAGATATAAGCAAAATATAAATATGATATCAAAAAATTTTATACAAATTTATTAAAATACAAACAAATACTAATAATTTATTATAATATAAATTATATTCTTAATAATAAATAAAAATAATCTTTATAAATTACAAAAAATTAAAATATAAAACCGACTATATCTTATAAAACTAATGGCAATACATGTAGCATGTTCTCATAATATATGAATATACAATAATTGTCAAAAACCTTTTTGTTTTAATCTTACATTTTGTTTTATACTCCATCGTGAGATTATTTTTTTATATATAATGCTTCATTCCACTTTGAAGTCAATAAAAGCAAATTCACAAGTTGAAATCACATTTAGCATTGAACATTTTGCTGAGACATCAGCAATTGTTAATGCAAAATATGAGATTATGTATATGTATTTATGGAGATTAATATAAAAGTACATTAATGCTTAAATGCCTTGAGAAGTCTCATTGAAGACCTTTCATAATGCTGCTTGTATATGTGCACAGATCATGCCATTGGAATTTGTCTTAAACAAGAGCTAATGTACGAAACAGATGCCAAGAAGCGACTCAGATCGATGAGGGCCTATAATAAGCCAAACAAGTCTATAACAAACCACAACAACAACAGCAACAGCAACCTGGAAGAGAACTTTTTACAATGTTGTCTGGCGATGTGGCTGTCTGGCTGGCTGGTTGGTTGGCTGGTGGGGCTGAAGCGTATGTGGAGCACTGGCTGATCATGTCACAAAAGTTGATAACGGCGATTACTTCATATGCTTGGCATATTGTCGAAGCAGCGATGGCACAGGTATCCGACACACAGGCAGCAACAGCAACAGCAACAGCAGCAGAGTCACACAAGCATGTGGCATGGATTGTGGGGCAGGTATATAGTTATGTATGTGTGTGTGTGTGTGTGTGTGTGTGCTGCTGCTCCTGCAGCAAGCGGCTGCATTTTGCCCCGTCGCTCCACATGACACATGAGTAATGGCCACGCAGGCAAATTTATGACAAGTCACATTTCTGATGTGCTCGTTTATCAAAGGCCATAGACAGGCGCAGCGGCTATGCAGTTGAGAGTTGCGAATCAGTATCTTCTCTACCTCTCCCTCTCGCTCGCCCCCTCTCTCTCTCTCTCTTTCTCACACACTCTACGTCTCTTTCCCTCTGACGCGTGACAAGCCCAGTTTCCCATATGATGCTGGTCAGCATCCAGTTTGAGTTAATTATAAACGACGAGCATGAGCTTTGGCTAGCGAGTACAAAAGGAAGCGCGCTAGTCAAAGCCGTTGACTAATCCGCCTGCCTGGCTGACTGATCAAAGAGACTGAGCAGCCAGCATCCCCATTAAATTGTAAGCAAGGTCAGGCTGACCGCCTGCCCAACACGACTTGAACCTTGCGGGGCCACAAATTCGCCAAATCAACAAAGCAATTCATTTTTCTGAGCCTCGCTACGATCTTCACACATTAACGAGAGGCTGGAGCTGAAGCCGGGGCTGAGGCTGAAGCTGAAGCTGCGACTGAGACTCAGACTCAGACTCAGGAGTGAATGACAATTCGTGGTAATAAGAAATGCAAATGACAGCTCGAAATATCGCCTAAATGCTTCAAACCAATAATAATAAAAATACATGAGCGTGGGCAGCGGCCTAAGCAACATTTAACTGCATTGGCAAGGAGACACAAACGATTAGATCACAATGAGGAATGCAGCAGGACTGGCATTGTTCGTTAGCTAGATACCCTGTTTTAATGAGGTTTGTAAGCTGAAGCTTTATTATGTTGCTCAAACATGATTTAAGCTTAGCTTGAAAGTACAAAATTTGTTTGTTATCCTGATTATAGTTGCTTAACTTATTGAATGTCGCAAATGCTTAAAGTGTATTTTTATAAAATTATTTTTCTATGAATATTTAAACTAATCCTTGATTAAGATAAACTAAAGAATTTGCCTGCATTGGATATTAAAATACTACTTCTATACTATACCATAATATACTATACTATCTTGGTGCTTATCAAAAGTCATTGATATTAATTTAAGCTATTTGAAGTGTATTAAGTTATAAAACTTTCCTTTAAATAAATTTTTATTTATTTTATTTATTTGATTTAAATTTCGTTCAGCAAAAATCTATAATTTCATTAAAAAAACCCAAAGATCCCAAAAATCAAATATCTATACTTAATGATGGTAATGAAATAACCAGGGACCGCAAATAAGAATTATGAATTTAAAAAAATTGAGGCTCAAAAAAAACTCCAAGAAGAGTGGTAAAAATATACAAAGGATATTTTTTTACGGCGAATTCAAAAACAGGATAAACTTTTATTTGCAATTTTTTATTATTAATGTTTTTTTAATTATTAAAATTAATTTATTTGATAAAAATCAAAAATAATTATTACACATCAATTTTTATGGAAAAATAAAATCATAATTCTTATTTTCAATTTTTATTATAAAATTAATAAATAATAAATGTGTATGTACAAGTAAATATTTACATACATATTATATATCAAATGAAAGGTATTGATGCGTAGGTTATATATATAGGTCTATATATGATCTAGCTCCTTTATTTCAAATGATATTGCAATTTAATTTTTATTTTTAATTTTTATATAAAAAAAAAAAAATCAAATCATAATTCTTATTTTTCAATTTTATAATAAAAATTGATGTGTAATAATTATTTTTTATTTTTATCATATATATTAATTTTAATAATTAAAAATATTTTATTTAAAAAAAATTAAAAAATAATTCTTATTTCTCAATTTTTTGTATAAAAATTGTAATTGTTACGGTCCCTGGAAATAACTGCATTAGATATATATTTTTTAGAAAAACTGTATATAATATAATTATAAAACTCAATTAACTGCACTAGATATATATATTTTAGAAAAACTATATATAATTTAATTATAAAACTCAATCCTTGATTAAGATGAAGATAAGATAAGCCTGCATTATATAGCTTTAAATAAATTTGTATTGTATATACACATTTAATTTATCAGCATCAAAAGTCATTAATGCCCATTTAAACCATTTGAAGTGTATTTTTAATTTACTAAATTTGTATTTATATTATTTTTATTTTGTTTAGCAACTCAACTACACAACTATATTTAATTATAAATCTAAGAATTTGTACCATTCTATCAATAAGTAGCAGCAGTCATTGATACCCATTCAAGCCAACAGCGAACAGAGTATACTCTACACAATGCATAGAAATTCTCAACTTAAGCAGCGGCTTGTTACGTTTTTGCATAAACTGTTTTGTGGACCATACTCAAAGTGAAAAATAAGCAAAGTGGCAAGAGGTATTATGGTTCGACACGGCAGGCAGGTCCAGGTCCGGGCAGCGCCTCCTTTGGTTCCGTTGCGTTCCAGATGCCATCGTTATTCTGGCTAAAGAAAGCGGCCCCTGTCAGTCCAAATGTCCAGCAGTTTGTCTGTTTGTCTCTTTGTCTGTTATATATTGTGTATGCTACACCTACGTGTGACAAAAGTGTTGCCACACTTTTGTGTGGCTCTTTTGCTCTTGGCTGAGTCTGTTTATTTGGCTGGCATGTGGGTTACATTGTGGGCCATTAGCACGCACGGGCCGACAACAGGGGCTGAGAATTTGGACACTGGCGGACCGTTGCCATTGCCATAGAGTTCTGCCTGTACCATCTACCTCTTTTCCTTTTTTCTTTTTTTTTTTGTTTGCGAGTGCCACAATCATGATCAAGCCATGACAAATTCTGTTGTCTTGCTTTAGTTTTGTTGACTCCGAGTCGAACCGAAGCCTGCAGTTGAACCTTTGCAGCCAGCCAGGGACTCTGGCTGTGGCTGTGGCTGTGGCTTGGTTTCTGTTCAGATCTTTCAATGGAGATCAAAGGAAACTGCAAGTCGACAAAAGTCACAGATTGATCTAGAAAAGCTTTTCAAGCTTAATATGTATATTATTAAGCGGACTGCAGTATGGACTTAAATGTTTAAAGACCAAAAATGAGTTTTGAAATCGAATTCATTTAGGAATGTGCTTGGCCTATTTTTAATGAAACTTGTAATTATATAAAAATATATTTAAATAGTCAAAAGGATTTTATATATTAATTGTATTATATTTATAAAATACATTCTTAAATGCAGTTTATTTCAATAAAATTTAATTTATTTGTATTTTATTTCATTTCACTTTTAATAAATTAAAATATATCAAATCCAGTTTCAATAGCACAAAAATAGTTTCAATAGCATATAAACCTTTTTTAATTTAATCAATATAATGACTAGTGTACTAGAAACTCTTTTACATTTTTTTATATGTGGAAAAATCTATAAAAAGTAGCAAAAAGCAACTAAATCTGAACTGGACTAAAGCTGGCTGGCATTTGAAAAAGAGAAAGACAGCAATATATTAATTATAAATAAATATGAGCTTTAATTTATCAAATTTTTTTAAAAATACAAAAATAAAATATAGTGAAATATTTATAAATCATTTTGTATTTGTATTTGTATTTTATGCTTATAAATATTTTGCAGCCCCAAAATTAAATATAAATAATGACAAAATATATTTGGATTTTCAACGAGAAATAATTTAATGGCAATAAATATATATAAATATAAATTTATATATATAATTTATAAGCATATATGCTTTTAATATTCCTCACACATAACACAACACAAAATTCTATGTCAATATTCACATAACTGCGTTTAAAGTTGGTAAAGAATTAACACTATTCTTGGTAGATATGTCTAAACAAAAATGAAAATTTCTCATATATTTCAAAATTTTGAATATTGCTTGAATATATATACGACTTAAAATGAGTTAGTTAGCTAGGAATGGAAATGGAAAAAGATAATGGTTATAAGCAATATTGAATACTTTACAATTATGCACAGAATACTAAAAATGTAATTGCAGAATCTGTTTGAGTAGTAGGAGTAGAATGGGAGTCATATAAGATAAGAATAAGTAGTAAGAGCAGGGCCGGATTATCATAGGGGCCAGTGGGGCTACAGCCTCAGGGCTCTCCCGAATCTCTTATTACAAGTCTTGGGCACAAAAAAGAAAAACTTTTATTAATTATTAATATTATTTCTCATTAAAACGAATTCATAAGTTTATGATTCTCAAAATATTAAATTCTCATCACTGGGATATTGACCTCTATTTTAACTAAGGGCCCCCATCACATCTGGCCCCATAACATTAAAGAGTTTGATCCGGCCCTAAGAGTAATATAAGGTATGATATAAACTTTATATATACATATATGCATCTTATATATTTAATTTCCTTTGTAAATACAAAGGGTAAGAATGCAGACTACGGATCGAACTTACTACACTTACAGCAGAAGTCTATTGGCATTCTCATACATGCAAGTATTTTGAATATCTGTTTCATTTGCAGCTCCCACACAGCAGCCTCTGTCGAAGCTTTCGGCAAATTCTCACTCAAATTGCAAAGTGCACACGAACCGCATTAACAACGCTCGCACAAGAAATCCTGTGGGCTCGGCAGATTTTCCCATATTACACGACACTCACTTAACTCGATCTCACGGTCATGCTCGTGTGGCTTTCAGATTTTAATATTGGCTTCACCAACATTACAATAAGCAGCTGTGGCATATGGAGCGCCACCTGATGTGCCGCCTCATCAAATATGCGAGAGAAAGGCAGAAAAAGAGAGAGAGAGAGAGAGTAATGGAGAGAGGGAGAAAGGAGAGTAAAAAACACCGTGCAACTGACAACAGCTGCGTTGAATTTTACGCTTCAATGGCAAAATGGAATTGAGTGAGATTCATTCAAAAGTCAACCAACGCAAGGCCAAAAACAACAACAACAACTACGATAAATACGCCCACATTTACGCCCACTCGCAGAACTTGCAGCAGCTCGTGATTTTCATAATTCAAATTGAGCGTGTCCGAGGCTGCGGGGTCGGCGTTCGTAATGAAATTCGCTTTGTTTTCGCTGGGCATTGCCATCTATTTTTTTTTGTTGCCTTCTCTTTCAGTTTTCTTGTATTTTTTGTTATTTTTCTCAAAGTGCAAATGCCATTCAAGCAGAATAATGCAATATAAACTGTTGCAGCTTGAGCGAAGCTACTCAGCCGAGCATACAGCAGCACCAGCACCAGCAGCAGCAGCAGCGGGAGCAGGAGCAGGAGGCGCCGCAAGGAGCAGGCGTTGACAAACCAAGGAGCCAGGCTCACTTGAAGAGGCGTCTAGTAAAATATGAAACCACAAAAGAGTTGAGCCAAGGAATCGTTCATGTCAATTATTCCAGTTAAGTGAGCAACAAACCAAAGACGCAACTCCTTTGCTTCCCCCTCTCTAAAAGCCCCGCTTTGACCAGTCACATTTTATCTTGGGCAATAATTCAGAGAACCTTTCGAAAGTGGGTTACAAAAACTTTGAGGCATTATGAAACTAAACGATTAAAGCGCAGAAAGAATAAAAAAAATTCAAATTTGATAATCGATGATGAGAGAAAATGAAAATGAACTGAACTGTAATTGAGTTTGTATATATGTATGTAAATTAAATTATGATGAGCCTTCAATTATGTAGTTATGTCTTAAAATATTTAATATTAATTAAAATAGATTGTCCATAAGTAAATGAAGTTATCTATAAACAAAACATGATATAAATAAAAAATAAAGAAAACCCTTATATTAACTAAGCTCGAAATTCGCAAGCATTTTAATTACAGGGTATACTCTAGTTATTCATTGTTGTGATATACAATGCCAAGTGCAATTTTTGCATTTAAAAAATTAAATAAAATGCTTAGGCTGGCAACAACTGAAATTTAATATAGGTGAGCTTCGAGAGCAACGCTTGAAGACGATGCAAAAAATATTCATAAAAAAACTTTGATTTCTTTCATTTTTTTCTGCAGAGCTCTTGAGCTGCCTGCATAAATTGCAGCACTAGAAATCACGCAGATTACGTCGAAATCGTAAAGCAAAACATACAGAAATAATAAAAATAAGAAGAAACGACAGGCACTGACACAATGAAGACGCCCAGCGACATAATAAAGCAATAAACTGGCCTTAAGGATAACAAACAGATACTCAAAACACAAACACGAAACGAGGAGCCTGGCGGGGACCAAACTCTGCCTCTCCATCTCACTCACTCGCTCTCGCACTCTCTGTCCCACTCTGTCTGTCTCTTCAAGTCAGATCAGATGCTGCAGCTGACAGAGTCGAATTTCACATGCAATCGATGACAAATTTATGACTTTCAATGAGTTTTTAGGGCTCTCAACTGTGGGCCTCCGCCTCTTCGTGTCTTGGCTCATATTTCTGTCAATTTGTTGCAACAAATTGAGTTATTTTATGTGGAGCAGCCAAATTGTAAATGCAATCCTTAAATGTGCATCCACATACATTGCAGCTGTCCTGTGCCCAGCCCAGTGCATTTAAGTATCCATTTCACGCATTTGCCAAAGATCAAGTGTTTAGATCCCACTCATAATATAATATATTTGTTGCGCCTTCAAATTGCTGTTTCCGCTGCTTGCAGCCAACAGTTTCCGCTGTTTCTGCATAAAAGAGCACTTAAGATCAATTGATTTGCTCCTTGGAGAGTAATTCCAGTCAATTGAGAGCCATAACAAAGTAGCTGAAGCCCTAAGGGACAGCTAAGAGACTGAAAATTAAATCAAGCGAAGATTTAAGAAGCCGTACAAGATCATAACTAATCGAAGCTGATCGTAACTAATTGTTAGCAAATGGAGCAGAGCGCAACAGTTAAATAGCTATGTGGAATTCCAGGATGCGTCGTCCTTTGAGGATCATAAGAATACTTGGCATCAATATCATTTACATAGCTGGACGATTGGTAGGGCAAATGTATTCTTATGCTTATAGGAAACTTTTCTTCAAGTAGAGTCAGAGAGAATATGCAAACCCTGCTTTATTAATGACACAGCGAGTGAATAAGAGATTTCAATTTTCTCGATTTTCTCAATTTTCTTTATCATATTTTCTATAGAGACGAAGGTTTTACCTAGCCTTCTTATACCCAATCCAAGCCAACTTAACCCAATCCAATTGAATGCAGCAAGTTACTTTACTTACGCAGTTTTCCTCACATTTCCACACGAAATACGCGCTTGCACACATTCTTTTAAGGCTCTCCCTTCTCTGTAGTCTCGCATGTCTCAACACGCTCCTTTTGACACATAAGCTACCCGCTTTTAAGTAAACATTCCCGACTCTCCCTACTCACACATTGTAAACCCTTTTTGCTTAAACATTTCGTATATTGCATTTTGGTATTTATCCACTTTCCCCGTACTATTTGCCGCAATTCCTTTCAAAAGAAACTCCGCTCTGTTCTCACATATTCGTAACTAAAATGGCTTTTTAAGTCTACACAATGCCACGCCCTGTCAAAGGCGCAATCAGTTAGGATCTAAGTGGAAATGCATTTTCACAATATCCGCACATGCATACTAAAGCTGGGCTACCTATTGGGATACATATATGTACATATGTATATGTGTGCTGTGGATGTGTGTGTTGTATAATGAAAACAACAGCAGCGCATACTTAAAATATGCAGTTGGCTAGCAAAAAAGATGTAACAATGCTTTACTTCAGAGTAAAGGGCTACAGAATGCCCTATAAATATCAATTGGTCTTGTTGGCAGAAGTATGGATGTCAATAATAATAACTAATATTTGTAATATCTATAGTTTTTCTTAATCTTTATTTCCATTTGAAATTCTTGAAATTTACTTAATACTCATACAACAATTTGAATTGGATATTGCTAAGAATTCTCTTAATATGCAATGACATGCATTTGCCTATGTATATTCTGAATTTATATTCAGTTTTGGAGATAAAAATTATATGCCATATATGAATATCAACTGATGACTAACTCTGAGACATTAACTGATGAAATTTGTATTAGAATATCTATAACATAAACGACAACTACAGATAAGTATCCAGCTATATTTACTCTTTAAGCAAAAATGTAAATATATATCGATAATAATATATATATATATAGATGACGTTTACATGTCGCATATCAACTCAACTGCAATATACCCAGTTGACTACAGTTTATACAGGGCATACGAAAAACAATAATAATGCAACACAAGGGCCACAACGTGCAACAGGGAGAAATGGAAAACAAGTAGCAAATAGCTCAAGACGCCACAAAACGCTAACGAAGTTTTTGTTTTTGCGTTTGCTCTGGCTTTGGCTGGACTCTGAACCTGAAGTAGAGTGGACTCTCTAGCTGATAAAGCAGCCTGATAAGCGACACGCGACCCAGTCGGAAGGCCTGCCCGGGCCTGGGTTGATCTGGCTTGCTAGTGGCAGTGGCAGTAGCAGTGGCGGCGGTAGCGCAGGTTGCCCCCTCGTCGTTGTACAGTTTGTTTTATGCCCCGCAAATTGGTTTCAGCTCTGGCAGGTGCCGTGTCCAGCTCAGCTCACACACACACACACACACACTCACATATACGCCCGCAATTTGGCGCTGTCATTTAGACGCCACATGGCTGTCGCATATGCCACCAAGACACGACTGGTAGGCATAGCTACCGTCTGCAACACAAACAGATAGATAGAGAGAGAGAGAGAGAGAGAGAGAGAGAGGGAGCGAGAGCTACAAGTGCTTGCAGCTAGTCTCGTCTCGTCTCGTCTCTGAGGCGCAATGTCTGCAGTTCCGTTTTGTGTACCTATGTCAGCCCTACACCACCCCCTGCCTCCGTCCCTCCCTCTCACTGAGAGCAGCCTACACCCACAACAACAACAACAACAACAACAGCAGTAACACAACCGCGACGAGTCTTATATTAATTGTCACGCATATGTCTAACCCCCGACGACCCAAGCCACGGCCAGACCTCAGCATATTTTGGTTCTATTGAGCAGCCAAAACCACAAGAATGTTACCAAAAGTGTTTGTTCGCTATGCCAGACGAGCAACACACACACACACTCACACACACACACTCATACACATTTGTGTACACTTAAGTAAGAACAACTACTGTTGTTTGTTGTACTCTATATTTGTGGAGCATATATAACAATGGACATGGCATATTTGTAAAGAAAAACAAACCGTCTTCTTCTTTATCTATACAAACACATGTCATACGTCGACTTTGTATCTATATACAGATATGTATTAAAATATCTACTTCTCGCATTTTCCCATATTAAATATAATCCGTTTGTAATGTACACATATTATATATTGTATATTCTATACTTTTGACTTATTTAATATTTTTATTTGTTAGCTTATATAAGAATCTATGTATTTAAATTGATTTTTTGCTGCAGCAGGTTCAACATGATATCTTCTTAATCAGTTTAAGACTATAGGAAATTAACTTTTAAATATATAACTGAAAATAATAATATAATACAAAATATATATAAATGTATAGAAAATAATATAATATATATAATATAATAATAAAGCTAAAATCAAATAATTTATATATTTAAAAAACCAAAATAATATAATAATAAGATTTATAAATATACAAAATATTATAATAATAATATTTTATCTACATTTTAACTATTGAAATAATATAATAGTATTTTTTATAAATACAAGTATTATTATAAAAAAAAAATAATTAACTAAGTGAATTTATATATTTTAATAAACGGAGTTCATATTAATATACAATATATAATTTTATATAATCTATCATCGAATGTTTCCCAAACGTATTTCCCAAATATTATTTTCAGTCTAATACCTTTATATGGAATTTGCCTGACAAATCGCTCAACAATTCCTTATTTTTGTACAATTTATATATTTGTTGAAACATTTAACCATTAATATTCATATAAAAATATTCATATAGCATATGTCCCGAATATTAGCTTAAAGCACTTCTTTTTTTTTTGTGATGTCTACTACCTAAATTTCCTGCGAAGTAGCTCCCCTGTGCCTTAGTACAAACGAGTACAATCAGCTTTTCCAACAGATTCTCATCTTCAGTTTATATATATATATATATATATATATATATATATATATATATATATATATATATATATATATATGTCTATTATAATTAGAACGGGATATTAAATTTGTAAGTTCTACTCTTCACATGTTCAAAATAACTCTTTTGCTAGTACTCCAGCTCTACCCTTTTGCCCACTCTTTGCTCAGCCTTTCAGAGCATCTAATATTCGTACACTTCAGTAGAGCATATCTCATTTTGTTTGTGTTACAATTTTTGTGTGTCATTTGTAGGCGGAGAGCGAATGCAATGGGTTAGGTTAATACTATGTGTGCGCAGTAGCCGAACTCCCAAACTCTCTCGGTCTTTGTCTTTAGACTGTGACTCCATCTATGACTTCAACCGCGACTGCGACTGCAACTCGGATTCGGTATTTGTTTTTCTTGGCTGGTGTGGTGGTTTTTCCTGCTGGCTGCGGTTCGTGCCACGTCTGCCTCTGGCTGCTGTAGCTGCTCTACTTGACAATTACCTTTGGTACATACATATGTTGTGTCCTATTGTTGTTCTTATTGTTGGCGGGCTGTTGCTTCTATCTTTACTTTCTAAATATTTTGTTTGGCTTTTTATGCACGGAGGCAAAGTCAAAACTAAAACAGTTTTTGGAGCAGCTCGACCTTTTTGTTTTCATGTTTTCATTCCTAATTGAATGACGCGACAGTCGAGGGCTTAGATAAATACAGTAGCCAAGAGTTGGAGCAGCAGCAGCCCTTCTTCGAGCTCTTCTCTTATTAATGCAATTTCCATTTTTGGTTGCATATGCCACATAGCCAAGTCACATTATGTGGTAGCCCTAAGTGGCACAGAGATTAGATAACATCTCTGGCTCTCACTCTCCGTCTGGTTTTTGACAATTAAATAGTTATATCTACAGCTGCTGCTGCTGCTGCTGCTGTTGCACAATCTGTGTAGACACCCACAAATATTGACAAGCTTTGGTAGATTAGGTATTTTTCAAGCTTGCGCAACTGCTGCGCAAACACATCCCAATTAATTAGGTTTCGTGCCCAACTGCACTTCACAAAGAACAAAACTATTTCAATCTTAACTCATATTGTACCCATTTTTGTTTTTGGGAAACTTTTCGAGCAAGTGTTTTCCACGAAAATTACCTTCAAGCATTTTGGCCAACTGCAAATTGAGTGAAGTTCTTGTTTGCGCTCGATTTGCATGTTGGGGCGCCGCCTGCGCGCCTGCAAATCTAGTTAAATAGGTAAATTAGCCCAGCCAATTATCGTTCTGGCTCAAAGTGTGTATACATGGCCAGATATACAGCCGAGCTACTAGCTTCAATCCATACATGCCTGTATGTGTGCTATATGGAACAATGGGCAGCTGCGTTTACAATATGCACTACTTACACGCAAATTGCTAAGGAATCGGGGAGTCCTTACGTTTATGTCATGAATTACGTAATTTGGGGATTGGGATTTTCGTTAATTATATCTTCAAAAAATTTATTCAATATAAAGAGCAGAATATTTGGTTCGATTATCAAAAAAGTTACAGTTTTTCATGCAATTCATTTACTTAATTTATGTTTATTATAAATTAAAAAATATATATAAATATATTTATATATATTTAAAGAGTTGAAGTACGTAAGCTTCACTACGAATTTTAGATGCATCTTTTTAGGAAAACTATATAATAACAAATAAATAATATAATATAATAATTAATCAAATACAAGAATAAGAACCAATTACATTTTTTTTTACATACAAATAATAATTATTTATTTGTATATGAAATATATCTAAATAATAAAAATACAACGAACAAAAAATACAAAATTAAATTTTTAAAAATATATATATATTAAATAATATAAAATAAAATAATAATATGAGCATCGAATTTATTGAAATAAAAAAAAAAAAAGAAATAAATAATAATAAAAATATCAAATTTTCATTAATAATAAAAATAAAAATTTTAAAAACTTTAAATATATAGGAATGCTAATAAATTAATATTATAAAATTTATTATTATTATTCATTATTAAATTTTTATTAAAAAATATATTACAAATATTGCATACTGCATACAATAAACTGAGAACACGAAAAAATATATACTAAATTAATATAAGGAAAATCATAATTTCATAATTTAAAAACATTTAGAAATTTTTAAAATCATTCAATTATTAGTTACACTTTTAAATTAAGAATAAAAAACTTTTTTTTTATTGCAATATACTTATATGGAATCTTATTATAATCCACAGCTATTTCACTGCTCTCCGAGTTTCTTTTCAGATTCGCCTATTTATTTTTAGCAACTCAACTGCAAATTGATCCATTTGATAAATCAGTTTATTGCTTACAAAGAACTCAACTAAGTGCACTTAGAGCCCATTGAATTCTATATTTAGACTGCGCGTGTAAACCACATTTAAAGTACTGTGAACGTATTTGCCTACTTTGACAAAGTGCCAATAACTTTTGCCTTCAACTTCAATGGGCGACCCGCACACCACCAAATACTCGATGGAGTCCAACCATAACGGAGCAGCCCAGAAACGAAATTTGCATGCTTTGGCCATAAGTTATGCCATGTTAGCAGTTGATTTTCAGTTGGCCCACAAAGTGCACGAGACGAGACGAGATGAGGCGAGGCTCCAGGTTCAAGTTGCGTGTCAAATGCGTTCAGGGCACGGGAAAATCTTGGACACAGGCAAAACAGCAACAACAACAACAACAACAACAGCCACAAATCTAAGGCATGGAAAACTTGTTGAAAGATTAAAATATGGCGACGGCTTGTTAACTTGGCTTTAATAAATAACTACGAGCCAACGACTGAGTGTTCGCGTCTAACGGCATTATTGATATAAATTCCAGCCACTTGCCACAATTTTATGAATTAGGACTATTTCTTATTTATTTACTTTTTCATTTTTTGTGAAATTATATTTGCAAGGCCGTTAAACCGTCGAACCTTTTAGGCTCCATAAATATTAATAAGCAAATGTAGCCTTTGCCAGCGCCTCTTGCTCTCTACAACTTGACGGCTTTTTCCTTTGTCGTGGACAGCTGAGATTTGCATTTTAAAAATTGGTTTATCAACATTTTATCAGGGGACACACACACACATAGAAAGGCAGAGATCAAAGGAAGCAATGTCTAGAATTACCCAAAGGGCCCGAAGACCAAACCCAAATGCTATCAACTTCCGATAGGCTCCTGGACATTTCATGCATAGTTGAAGCGACCTACATGGCACAACAAACACCAACAAAAATCAAATGCCTCAGCTGCTGTCTAGGCTGCGATTTTCTGCATCATTTACCAAAAAGAGCAGTGTATGGAACTAGGAGAGTGACAGTTGAATACCCTGTAAATGAGACTTTTTAACTATAGAGTTCAAAAGAAGCTGGAAGGGAAATCACTCAATATTTTTTTACAAATTAAACAGTACATAAATACTGTTGACTATATAATTTTGTAGTTAAACGAAACAAAAATTAATTTTATTTTTAAGTTTTTAAGACAAAATATAAGTTTTCCATAGAGGTAATAGATAATGAACTCTCGTTCTCTTGTCTAATCTATAAATATTTTGATTGCCTAATTTTAATAAGTTAAAATAATATATAACTATAATAATAACTAAATTTCCCAATCCCCAGCACCTGCCTCATTTTGTGTCATACGACCCACTGCAACTTCTACTACAGGGTATACAACTCTCAAGTGCAGGATGCGCGTATTTGCCCTGACGGCGCCTGATGCCGACCGCCACGAGAGCGACAGGCCGGATACGTGTGTATAGTGTGCCCCATGGAAATTCAAACAAGTGCAGCTGCAACAACTTGAGTGGCGTCTCGGACTTGTCACACACACACACACAGAGATAGAGGCACACTCAAGTGGTTGCACTACGATAGATGCGGCAAATTAAGATATCAGGCGACGCATTACGCTCATACAGAACCCATTCAGCAAAAGCATATAGTACTAATAACAAACAGTGGCACCTTTTGTCGGTCACACACAAAAAAAAAGAAGCCAATGAAAAGAAAATGTATAAAAATGAGAAAGAGGTTGTTGAGCCAACGTTTTCCCAGCAGCCTAGCAGCCTAGCAGCCTGGCAGCAGTTGCACATAAAAGGCATCATCTAATCGCTACTTTCTGTCACATTGATGATAAAATTTGGGTCAACTTTTAGTGGTAGCACCTAGCTCCCGACTCTCAACTCTCACCCTCTCTCTCTCTCTCTTTCTCTCCCTCTATCCTCCTCTCTCCGCTCTCAGCTGTTATCCTTGGCATGCCAAGATAGGCGACTGCACTCCAGTCTAATGGCCTAGCCTAACAATTCCTCTAGCTGCTGCTCTTCTTGTTGCTGTTGTTGTTGGTTTCTTGGCGTTTTTATGTGCCGTCCCTTAAGTCGAGCGGCGACTTAGACGGCGATAATAAAAACGGGGCGTGGAATAGAACAAAGTTTTAAAGGCAGCAGCTCAGCCCAGTAGCCACCAGTCAAAGCATATCCTTTATTCTATTCGGTGTTTTTCTTTTTATTTTTATATTTTTTATTTTTATGTTGTGGTTATTGTAATGGCCACGTACACTGCTCGAGAAACTTGGGCATAGATAGCGCGCGAGCTCAACTCCAATTCAGATATGCAAATTATGCTTAAAGTGCTTCTTGGGAAGTTTTTTGTTTCCTTCTTGCATGGAATGCTGCTAGCTAATGAGCAGAGCTCTTGAGATATTCTTTACCATATTATTTGTGCTAATTGCTATGGGGTTGCATTAGTTGCATATTGCGTATAGAAACATAGCTATTGTTGAAATCAATTTTAAAAATATAAATAGGCAGCAAAAATGTAAGAGTTTTATATTATATATAATATAATTATTTATTTTAATTCAATTCTTTTCAAGGTTGTTTTTATTTTCTATTGGCGGTTAATTTTTGTAATATAAATAATTACAGTCTTAATACCCATAATTAAATTTAACAAATTTTAATACAATTGTTTTTTTTTTTAATTTTTTATTAAATATTATATATATATAAATATATAGCATATAAATATAGTTAGAGTCTATGTATTTTATTTACATGTTCTATTTTAATGTATTTACATGCTTTATTTTATTTATTTTTATAATTTTAAACTGGAAATATGATATATTTTACATTTATTAAATAAAAATAAACTTTTATATATTTAGGAAATAAAATAAAAATAAATTGAAATGAAAAAATGTTTATACATATATAAATAATAATAGGTAGGTATATATAAAATAAAGAAAATATATACTCATATACATATACATAAGTACAAGAGGTTAAAAATAACCTACTCTTATTTTTTATTTGTAATTCTACTACTATTCATGATAAATTATAATATAAATAAATAAAAAAAAATATCTAATATAACTTATAAAACAAAAAAATACAAATTAAAAATAAAATAATAATAAACATTATTTTGAAAATCTAAAACTAAAAACAAATTATAATAAAATGAAACTCAGAAATTAAAAATATATTCTTTTTTTATTGAGTTGTTTTTATTCATGTTAATTTAATAATAATATATTTTTTCTGCAATCGATTCTGTTTTTCCAAGATTTTTTAATTGTAAATAAAATATAACATTTTTATTTTTTACAGTTAATTAAATTAATATAGTCCAATATTCCAATATTTTTTTCCTAATCTCAATTCTTAATTTTACTTATAAATGAAAACAGTTGTTCATATATAAAATTTAGTTCAATTATTATAATATTTATATAAATATTTCCTTTTTCCATTTTAAATTCTTGAAACTCCCATCAAATGTTCTCCAGCTGTTCGTGCACCAAATGCAATTCAGTTATTGTAATTAAACAATGAAACCAAACCCTTTTCTACTCCTCACTGCTCAAATATAAACGACTGTCTAAGCACGCACTGTTTTGGCTCAATTTCTCAACCACTATTCAATTTAAGCCCCCAATTTTCTCTCAGTGCTGCTCGCTTGTCTCCTGCGTATCCTCGAGTAGTCAGACGCCGGTTCTTGTAACAGATAACTGCTACACTTTCTGCTCGACGATGCATAAAAAAGGTCCAACAACAGCAACAACAACAACAACAACAGCAGCGACAGCTATTACTGAGCAAACCGCACAAAACTCTTTCACAAAGTGTTTTTTATGACAATAGCCAATTGCATTTGGCCTCAGCTGCGAGTCACACGCGAGCTGCTGCTGCCATTGCTGCTGCTATTGCTGCAGCTGTAAAACTAAAATTTCATATCAATTGACATTTGGTTTGGGCATCGTAAAAGGCTAAAATTAAGCACTACGCGCCTTTTTCTCATTTTTATGGCTTTCCAATGGGGGCCCCCCTTACTCCCCAGCCAAGTCCAAGTCCCACCATCAATTGATAAAAAGGCGACAGCTAACCAAAGACAAATTTCGGCTCTTGTGATCTACAAAAAAAAGAAAAAGAAACTAAAATGCAGCTCGTATCTAGCCAAAGGCTTCACAAATTAGGCAGTAAAACAAAGCCAGCCGCAGCAGTATGTAAATTTCGATCAATTCAGAGGACGTTTCTATTTATAGTCACTGGCTATCAATCTATCTATCTATATATCATTATGGGGCCGTGATGTGGCAACAATGCTACAGTTGCCTTCGCCTATGAAGTACACTTGAAAGCATCAACAATGGCAAACCAGCTCGTGATTGGCATAATTTTAAGTGGTTCGGCATTTTGAGGTGTGAAAATAATTTAATATATACGAGAGACAAGACAAGAGACGATCTCTGCGAAAAATCAAGGCTAACTTTAATGAAACACCTACAGGCTACAGAAAAAAAAACAACAGCAACAAAATTGAGAAAAAGGCCAACAAAATGGTTTAAAAAAAGATAAAAAATGATTATTATATGCTGCGTCCGGCAACTGTTGAAATTAATTGCAATTTATGATGACGTTTCAACAAAAACAAAAACACAAAACAAAAGCCACAGCAACAATAATAAAAAGTGTAAGTTCAACATAAACAAAAGCTAAAAAAAAAAAGTTGTAAAACCAAAAAAAAAATTGTGAACAAAAAAACTACGCAGGTAAGCACAATAAACGTGCGACTCTTAATTAAGTCATGGCCTGGTCCGCTGAATTTGTAGTGGGTTTCGAGTGGCTACAGTGGCTTCAGTGGCTTCAGTGGCTCCATTGGCCAGTTAATGAAAAAAAACAGACAAAAATAATAATACAAATACTCCAAGCAATAATGTTTATTATACAATATATAGACAGAGAGAGATATATATGTGTATATATATTTATATATATATATATATATCCACGCATGTGAAGTGCTCAGGATGGTAGCTGATGCGGCTGCTGCTGGATGCTACTCTCAAGTGTAACGAAAATATTGAAATGAATTTGTCAAGTGAGCGAAGAGGAGCTTGAGAGAAAGCCACACTCACACACACACACTTTGTTTACTTTTGTAGGTGTGTGTGTGTGGGTGTGAGTTGATCTGCTGGGCAAACGAAAACAGTAGCAGCATATAACAATATCATCTAGATAGGACCTCAACACCGAAATTTAATGCTGAACAAAGCTAAGCTCAAATTATATTAATTAAAAAAGCAAACATTTTGTGAACTACTTTGAAGAGATCAACTATCTGTCATACAAATATAATGTGTTATATATACAAAATTACATAGAACTTTATTAGAGCATATTTTAGCTTAGTATAATAGTAGTAGTATTTTAAAAAAAACATAAGCAGCTTAATTACTTTTACTTAGTTTTAGTTGTGCTGCTCTAAATTTATGAAACTCTACTACTAAAATTTCAGATATTCTAAAATTTGTATAAATTTTAAGTGTATAAGTATTACCTGTATTTTAAAGATGTATTTTAAAGATTACATTTTATGAACTATTATAGACGTTTGAAACTAAACACAGCTACAATAGAAAAACAAGGTAGAACTAAATCTAATAACGAAATTAAAACGTAATCTTAAGATTCCTAAAATTATTATCATTAAAAAAGTCATCAATTTCAATAAGATATGAGTGACGTATTTCTCTACTTCTTTACACTTTATTCCAAGCTAAGAGTGAACATCTCTTAATAATAAAAAATGATTTAAGTTTTTTTTACTACTTTTTATTAGTACTTATTTATTCATATTAAATTAAAAATACATTTTTGTACTCGGCCTAATTTTGTTTACAGCGTTTGGATAATGTCATATTTTTTAATTTCCTTTTATTTATATGTATTGCAATTGATATTGCAAATTTAGATATAGTATACTTAAAATATTTATTTCTTAAAAATATAATTCCAATGAATTTATTTTAAAACTCTTTACACATAACTTAAGTACAACTTTACTCTGCGTATTCTGTTCTCAAAAATAAACTTTTAATATCTTGTATATTGTTAAAATTGTATACTACTTAATTATTTACATACTTAAACTTTAAATCTCAAAGTTTAAAATTATTATTTTAAGTCATCTTTATTCTCTTAATTACTTATTTAAGACTTTAAAATTGCAGGTCCTTCAGCCTACTTTTACCTTTTAAACCACTCACTTTAAAACTCACCTTTCTTCACCTGAAATAAGAAGAAAACTCCAAATTGCAACTACTTCATTTAATACCCTGTAAATACAGTACTTCGTGGCAATCGACACGTCAACCGAAAAATGAGAAAAAAATCTAATCAGGCAACTTCATTACATGAGTTAATTTGCTGTCTTCGCAGCCCACATATGAAGTGACCAAACAGCCCCCCCCCCCCCCCCCCCACTCCACCCCTCCCCACCTATTTGCTACACATTAAAAAATCAATCAGCGCTGAAAAGTTGCATGGCAAAATGAGAAAAAAAAGGCGAAGAGTTGATTTTTTGTGGCGTTTACGCTTTTGCAAACTTCCTTCAGACTTCCTCGCCTCATGAGGCAAGTGTGAAATTTGCGGTTTACAACAACGAGAGAGGTATGAAAAAAAAAACACAGACGAAAGCAAAATAAAAAATATATAAAAAAAAACTCCAGACAGCTTAAAGAAATGAGCAACTGAGAAACGAAAATACCGCAAAGAGGTGCCGGCTATAACGGACTGAGGCGACGCTTGGAACACAACTTGATTACCGCCTCATTTAGTTTCATTTAAGCCAAGCGGCGGCAACGGCAACTGCATTGTAAAATGGCAAAAGAGTTGGCCAAATGAGAGCATTTCGCGTGTGTGGCAAAAAACAAAAACAACAACAACAAAAACAAGTTCAGCAGAAAGAGCGACAGCCAATAAACGGCTAAGCGACAAAGGCAACTGAAAATTTGCTATCGACCAGGCAATGGGAAATGTTGGCGGGTGTTCGAGTCAAAGATCAAATTTCCGTTTGGTATTTAGTTTTTTCTTATGTATGTATATATATACATAATATTGTCCAAATCAGTTGCGGGACTTTTAAGCACAAGAAATTCACACCACAAAGCGCAGCCAAGTGGCAACAGACTTTTTTCAATATCTACTTTTTTTGGTAGAAACAAATTTTGGTTTCGGATATTCAATGAATGCGCAGGCGCAGCGACCAAAACAATATGTGATATACATATATGTATATAAGAATTGCAAGTGTTAGAGCAAAATGTGAGACATTTGAAGCAGCAGCTAAAGACACAGATATAGCTAGAGATACAACTGCAGCTAGAGCTTGGCGAGATACAGATACACAGCGCTAGCGAGCTGCAGATACAAGATACATAATTGTCTAGCAGCCTGCTGAGCGTGTCAATGACAGACAGATCGAGAGCGGCAAAAGAGCGGAGAGCGAAGCAGCGTTGTCAGTTGTCAGTGTGTGCGTGAGAGCGACACCAACACAAGCAAAGGCAGCCCAGGCAGCGAGAAACGTGCGAGTGAAACACAAAATATGCCAGCCGTTAGATAAAGCGAGCAAGCAAGAGTGAGCAGAGCGCCAGAGAGCGCGAGAGCGCAAGATCAACTGTCAATGTATTAGTGAGAGCGCAACTGTGCAGCTGTATTAGTGCATTTCCCCTCCGCACAAAAAGAGAGCAGTCAGAGAGAGCGAGAGAGCGAGAGCGGATGCTAGCTACCTGCAAAAGTAACCGCAGCTAGACGAGCCCCGGCTTAGACAGGGGGCCTTAGCACTCACTGTCTGCTCTGCCTGCTCAGTCTGCTCTGTCTTAAACTGTTTACTGAAATAACAAGACGAAGAAAATATTTATTTTCCGCTTTATTCTGCAAGTAATTTTCACTCATTTTTGGCAATTAGCTTGAAGCAGAGGGCCTGCAAAAACATACATACATAAAGAGACCTCAGCTGAGGCCTGAAAAAATAAAATGTTTTTGTACGCTTTAGCTGAAAAAATAACAATAATAAAGAAATAAATATAAGCCAAACGCGTTGTACTTGTAAGCTGTAAAAATATAAATTATAGACCAATTTATAAACATGAGTCGTCAGTCTGCGTGTGTTTAATGAAGGGTTCCGATCAAATAACTTCGATCTGCGATCTGCGCGCTCTGAGCCCAACTCAACTCAAAGTGGGGTATTAGCAAAATGCTGAAAAATTGCCAAACGAAGAAAAAAGAAGTGTTTATATATATATATGTATATGAAAAAAGCAACGAAATAAGCCGAAAATGAAATGAAATGGTCTGGACTGAGCCTCTCTGACAATTAGAATTGTCTGCTTGACTTTTTGCGCTTAGCCATGATTATGGGTTATGCTTCGCTATTAACTTCTCTTTTTCTTCTTTTTTTTTCGTTTTTTTGGCTCTTACGAATATTTATTTCTGCCCAGTTTCGTGCACTTTTTTCTGGTGCGACTTTTATGTGATTTCTTAAATATTTCTTCGTCAATTATAAAAATATTTAAATTATAGGAAGTGTATTATTATATATATATGTAGTATTTTAAAGGGCCAAAGTGTGTTTTGGCATGCAAATGCTCGTTCAGGAAGTTACAAATTGAGCAGCGCAGACGTGTGTAGATGATATGTTTTTTTTTTTTTGAACTGCCTGGAGGAAATGCTTTGTTTTGATTAAACTTTATACTCAATTGTAATAAAGAGAAAGAGAGAGAGAGAGAGGGAGTAAGAGAGAGAGAGAGAAAGAGAGATATATACTACTATCAAATAAATAGAGTTTATACATTTATTAAAACATTATTTTAAAAATATATAATAAAAATACAAATACATATTTTTGAATTTCTATATTAATTTTTATTTTATTTTAAAAATACATAAAGAAGTATATATTTGAATGTTTTATATATATATATACAAAATATAAAAATATATATTTGAATATCTATCATAATTAAAATTATATTTTTAATATAAATAAAATAAGTATATTACCTAAAATATAATTTTGTAATATATAAAAAATACATAGTTTTTGTTTTATTTTTGTTTTTAATTCTATTTTAATTTAAATAATATTTTAAAAATATAAAACTATAATAATTTGAGTTAATTTCTTTCCCCTTTTTTTTTTAATAATAATTATTTAGTTTTCATAGTAAATTTTAAAAGACAGCACGAATAGAATACTTGAAGGCAAAAGTATAAGTAGCAACCGCAGACTGCAAAATAATTAATACTAAAATATCTTATTTTGTATGTGAATATTTAAAACAAATTTTTCTGTTAGCTTCAAAATTATAAAAGGGTATACAAATATAGTTATTAAAGTCAATTTTAAAATGTCAATGAACCAATAAATTCGCTACTCCAACTCCAATTTTTTTTTGTATCTATATTAACAGCAGTTTTTTAAGTGAGTCGTGCAGCTTATACTGAATAGTAGTCAATCTCTTACTATTTGATCAATATTTAGAACAATTTTTCAATTTAATTGAAGAGCTCATGAAAACACTGAATAGTACGTTTATCTCTTACTTCTGCCCTATGCTCCATATTCACTTCTCTTAATAGTCCATTTGATGCCAACTATTCCACTAATCTTTCACATATATAACATATATTATACCGTGTATGGCCTTGAGCATTGTTGCAACATTTGGATCATAAAATCAAGTTAAACTGCTCAACATTGAGCAGCAAAAGTTTATTTGTCATTCTGTTCCACTCTTCCCCCACCGATTCACATTCATTTTGGGCTTAGTTGCAGCTTCAAACTAAGCTCTGTGCCACACATGTTCCGCTCCTTAGGCACAGCAGGTAGCCCCAAAGGCTTCAAGCGGAGAGGTAGAGATAGAGAGAGAGAGAGTGGGAGAGGGAGAGGGAGGGGGAGAGGCAGGGGGCGTGAGTGTGTGGGACACATAAATCAAAGGCAACCAATAAATATTTGCGGCCGAGCGAAGCATAAACGCGTAATTAACCTCATTCTGTGGCAGCATCTGAGAAAATATGGCACAAGCGCAAATGCACATTAAAGCACATATATCAGATCCCCTCTATGAGCGCGCACACACACACAGATTGTACAATTGGGCAAGGAATCGAAGCAGGCACACAGACAGACTCACACACTAATACACACACAATGGGCAACCACTTTCGTGGCACTCTGCAGTGCTCCACTCCACCACTTGGCACTCAACTTGCGGCTAAACGCGCGACACTGAACAATATGGCTAAAGTATCTTTAAGATGCACTTGAACGGTCGATGGCAGGCCAGGCGGCTCGTTACTCATTCCCTCAATATGCATAGTTCTTATATATACACGTATATGCATACTATATTTTATATATGAAATACATGCCATAGTATATATATATAATATATAGAGAGAGAGAATTATAAAAAATGCCTTGCATTGTTTCAACGGCAACGTGTGGGCGCATTGCTGAGCCCGCATATCAAATGAGTCTGATACAAGCAACAACAACAACAACAACAGCGACAACAGCAATAACAACAATGCAGCTCAATATCAAATAACACTATGCTACACAAGAAATTTGCATAAAAAGGACATGCGGCAAAGCTGTGCAAAATTTCACTTTTAGAAACTGATTTCTAAATAAAATATTTTTTATGTTATTTAACCTAAACACTGAACTAGTTTAGTTAAAACTTGTTTATAATTTTATGCACTGAATTTTTTGTAAATAGGTAAAAAATGATATATTGATTTTGTACAGTTTTATGTAATAGATAGAAGAAGGCGTAGCTGAGCTATGTATTTCTGTATTAAATTGATATAAATTCATGATCAGCAATAATAGAGAGATCCTGCCTGCTAGAGAAATAAAGAGTCGCAGAACCTATGCAAGATTGAGATGTAAGTTATAAGATGTAAATCAAATTATTTGCAAATAATCAATAGATTGTAGTGCCATATAATATAAATAAAAGGTTTATCGATCTATACTTTTTTAAAAACATATTTCGGGTTTTTCAAAAAGTTGAGTCAACAAATTAGGATTACACAAATATAGTTATGTAGATAGCAGGGACCGCAAAAGAGAGTTATGAATTTTAAAAAAATTGAGGCTCAAAAGGCTCTTTAGAAGAGTGGGGAAAATAGACATAATTTTTTTTTACCGCAAATGCAAAAACAAGATAAACTTTTATTTGCAATTTTTTGAATAAATCTTTTTTTTATTTGTATCATATAAATTAATTTAAATATTTAAAAATATTTTATTAAAAAAAAAAAATAAAAAATAATTCTTATTTCTCAATTTTTTGTATAAAAATTATAATTGTTACGGTCCCTGGTAGAAACTATTGTTACAGCTTATATATATTTTTGATCAGCAACAATATATACTAGGTCAGCTATAGGCAATCTAGCAATATCCATGTTTGCCTCTGCTAGGTAGCTAATATCTAAACATAAACGAACTAGAGACGTTAGACTAACTATGTAAATAAAGACTAATTCAAATAATCGATAGATAATTGTCGTCAATAGTCAGATTTGATCGATGTTAAGTCTTTGGAACACATTTCGTGACAGACAAATATAGTTTGAACACAACATTAAATATATCAATCTTTATTGGATTATGCAGGGAGTTTTGCAATAGTTTTAGTAATAGCTAACCACTTGAATAATATATGTATATTACTGATATATCAACTATAATTGAGTCACTTTGGCACACTTCTAGTGTCTGTGAACAACAGACCTTGACTGTTCAGCGTATACTATTAGACACTAGAGATACTATAGACGACACTTGATTAGAAACTTTAGTCCCAACATGCAAATCAGGTTTATGTTAAATAATCAATGGATCATTGTATTGCCATGATATCCATATACAAATGGAATGGAACTTTAATTTCTTTGTAGAACTAGACTCGCCAAATACGGCATAAACATATATCGATCAGTTAGCATTGTAGCTGCCACTCCCTGCATTCCTTATGCAGAAAGAGACTGAGACTCTTGCGACGACTCAAATTCATATGCAGCAGCAGCTCGGTACGAGTTCTAGATTTACTCTCTCAACTTTGAACTTCAGTTCGTGTGTTTGGCAGTGTAATTGTAATGTAATGCATGTGTGCTTGACAGCAGCCAGGGACTTGCCAAGGAGTTGCTCCTGTCACACGCAATGCATCTTCTTCTTCTGCTGCTGCTGCTGCTGCTGCTTCTTATATGCTAAAGCCAGGCAAACAAGGCAACAACAACGAGCACATTTAATATACATTTGGCTAGCTCTGCGACTATTACCATATATATACCCGTACACAATAAAGCAATATCGAACTTGTGCTATTGGATAGCAGGTTTTTACTGTACAGGCCTCATTCATTAAAGGCCATACAATGAGCGGTCGGATACTATATTCATAATTTAGGCACACACAATGATCTCTCTCTCTCTCTCTCTCTCTCTCTCTCTCTCTCTCTCTCTCTCTCTTTCTATTTGTGCTCCTAGTTTTTGCCAAAAGATTATGAAAATTTTGGCCTGGAAAATTTTGGGAAGCAGCTGAAATCAGTTTCAGATGGAAGAAAGAAAACTTGAACTCGTGGAAAGTCAAGAAGACGAGAAACAATCCAAAACAAATAAATTATGCATTACAAACGTGCTGCTGACCCATTGCCATTTTCTAATTCAATTAAAAAGCTGCAGTAGAAAAGCAAAAGAAAAATATGTTTCGCATTTGAATACAATTTCCCAAGGAGTTGCGCTGCCGGGAAAGCTGCCTAAATGCACAACTGGGAAAGCAGCAGCAGCAGCAGTTGCACCACCAATGGGGCCATCAGTGGAGCGAGTGCATCCGCCGCAAAAGTCAGACACTAATTTGACATAGTTATGCGCAGCGAAATGAAAGCTGTGCGACTAGCAACAACATTGCAACATTGCAGCATTGCAACTACCAACTTACAGCAAAGCCATGGCAAACGCGGCGTATGAATAATATTTAAGCTCTGCCTTTTGCCTCTGCCTCTGCTGCTGTCTGACTGTGACTCTGGCTCTGCCTCCAATGGGGCGACAACTGCCAACTTGGATTCCACTTGGATTCAGCTTGAATTGTGTGAGAAGCTGCGCTCAGAGATAAGCGCTCAAAGCATGAAATAAGGTATATGCAGATGCAGCGCCAAGAGTCTTTACAGTACTTGATCAAGGGACTTATTGATTATTTATGAGCTGATGGTGCAAGAGAATTGCATTTAAGCATTTGATTTGCAGGCCTTTGAAATTGCTCGTAAAAATATATAAAAATACTTAAATTATATAAAATTTACTAACAAAACTAAACAAATTTAAACACAATATTCACAATATTTAATAAACAGTACACCATTGTGAATGGAAAATTGGCAGAGGAAGATTTCTAACAAATCGAAATATTTCGTATTTGAAAAAAAAGACATGAAATGGTAACTGAGCAAATTGTAAAATTATTTTTTCATATAAAAACCTATTTAGTAAAATATATATATATGATGTATAAGTCTATATATAATCTATATATTAAAATATATTATATTATTAATAAGCCTGAAAACGTAATCCTTAAATATTTGCTTTCTGATGAAAATGGTAACTATAAAATAATATTATCATAATAAAATAATACTAAATAATAGTAAAAATAAAATTAAGTAGTAAAATCAAACATTAACAAATATATAATACATAAATATATTTAATAAAAATATGTTATATATTTAATCAGTTTGGAAAAATACTCCTCAATTCAATTTATAAAAAAAAAATATTATAAAAAATATTATATATATTTTATTATATTATATATATTATATATTATTATATATATTATTATATTATATATATATATATATATATATATATATATAATATAATAATATATATAATAATATTATATATATTATATATTATTATATATATTATTATATTATATATATATATATATATATATATATATATATATATATATATATATATATATATATATATATATATGTGAGGAAAAGAATATATATATATATATATATATATATATATATATATATATATATATATATATATATTTATTTTTATTTTTTAATTTGTCCTATTCATTTCTTTTTTTTTTCAAAACAATTTTCTTTTATATCGCTTTACAAATGAAACCTCACACATTTTTTAGAAAACAGCTGTGTGCCAGCTTTAGAGCTTAGAATTTTTGATGGACTTCCTGCTGTCATGTGTGTGTGTCGTGTGTGTCGTGTTTGTAATGAGTGTGTGTGGTGTGTGTGCCTAATAGCTGCACACACTTGATTGCAGGGGGTCGCCGACATGTGACAACAGCAACAGCAGCAACAACGACGACGACGACGACGACAACAACATTGTCGGCACATGCCATGTTAATGAAATTTAAAAATTCATAAAATATTCGCACCACTAAACAAACAACAGGCAACAGCAACAGCAAACACCACCAGCAACAAAAACAACAATGGCAACACCAATTGCAGTGCAAGTGTAACTCAATTAATTAATAACAATATAGCAGCAGCAGCAACAGCAAGTCGGAGCAACTAGCAGCAACTCGCAGCAACTAGCAGTAACAGCAGCAACATTAACAAGAACAACAAACAAAATAATTAAGTAACAAAAGTTTCATATTTGCAACGCCGCAAAACAAGAGGCCAACAAAAAAAAAAAAAAAAAAATGCTACTATGAGAGAACTAGCGAGATTATACGAAGATGTGATGCCCTAACAATTTTAATTTTATTTAATTAATCATTCAATTTCTTTAACTTTTTCTTTATAATATTATAATGAAGTGTGAATAGTGAATAAAGAGAACATAAGAAAAATATAGAGAACATAAGGTTTATAGGCTAATTACTGAATCTATTTTACTTAGATATTTATACATATATTACTTTACCAGATAATTTATGATTCTTGTTTTTTTTTTTTTGCTTTGGTATTTTTACAGGGACAGGGAGGGAGGTAGAGAGAAAGATATATATATTTAATATACTTTAATAATTTATTCTTTAAGTTGACTCTAGTTTTGTCAATATCTTTAAATAAATAAATAAATAATTACAGGCAATAATATGGCCCATTTCTGTCTCTATTCCCATACAACATTTATCTACTTTTCACAGATCGACAGTAAAACTTCTCTTATGAAGAGTAGATCATATCAAATGATCAAACATTCAAAACATTCTTCCTCTTTACTAAGCTTCGTCAAATAGATACTTAAAGAATGCATTTCTGAAGACAGGTAAAAGATAAGCTACAGAAGTCAACTATCTCCTTAAATGTTACATATTTACTTGCGAAACCTGAGTAGCCTCGCTGTAAGTGTATATTGTGAAGCAACAGCATCAGCAGCGAAGGCAGAAACGTAAACTCCCAAAAGCTTGGCAAAGTTTGCACTAGCCATAAGCGGGGCAAAGGCAGAGAGAGAGAGAGAGAGAGAGAGAGGAGGAGGAGAGAGGGGCAGGCAGAGAGGCAACGTGTACTGGAATGTCAGATGAGTGGGCGAAGGGGCGTTGGGCATTGGGCGTTGGGCGTTGGGCGTGTGTATTGTGTGCGGCTTGGCAGACGACAGAAGTTTTTTAATGTAATTTTAAGTGGCATAAGTCGACAGCCAAAAAACATAAGTACACACACATGGACACACACACACACACACACACATACTTGCATACACCTATGCATATATGACAGGTGGGCGTGGCGGGCGCAACATTTACATTTACCTGCACAACGGCCAGCAAATAACTTGCATTACAGCGCACTGCCTGCATTTGGCCAAATTAAGTAAGCATTCGCTACATTTTTGCTGTTGCTGCTGCTAACGGAAACACACACACACTTACACACAAACACACACACACACACACACACACCCACATCCTAATACCAAAATTAGCACAGCCAAAGTAACTAAAAATGACATTAAATAGCCAGTAACTAAATTTATAACAGCAAAAAAATTTGGAAAAAAATATAAGCTATAGAGAGCGAGTATGGTTGACTAAGAGATACCTTACCATGAGAGAAGAAGCGTCTAATCAAATAAACTTCAGTTGCAGAAACTATTTATTGTTAGTTACATATACATATATATTAAGAATTAGAAATATCTAATAACAATAAATTATTCATTCAACAGCAATATGAATTTTGCGGACTCTTTATAAGTAGAAAATATGAAAAGATAAAAACCTATATAAATATATGTATATATAATAACTACATTTTTAGACACATAAACCTTTAATTATATATTTAAAACAATACTATATTGGAATATACTATATAGTAAATATTCAGAAAGATTTATTATAGAAAGATTTAGTTCTCATTGGTATATGTAAAGATTATATGTAATTCATGATTTCTCATCATTGTTTTTTTCTCGAGGCCAGTATAGCTAATAACTATACTACTATTAAAATTGCTTAATTAATGATTTAAATTGCTAAAAGCCTGAATAAAATGTCTAAAATTGATTTTAAATTCCCAGCAAAGTTTCATATTTTCCATATCTGTGAATTTAGTATATACATATATATATTTAATATTTCTAAGAACAATGCTTCAAGAACTTTGGTTATCTGACTTAAGTTTAGTTTATCAGCAAAAATATTCAAGTCCATGCAATGACATCATTTGTCAAGCAGAATACAGCATAATACTAAGCTCCCCCATTATCTCAATTATTTGATACCTTTGCATAAAGCACTGGCCAAGAAAACACTTTTTTCAGTGTATTCTAACTTCAAGCTCCACTTACAAATAAGCATATACCCAGTGCTGCCTAGACTACAGAGCATAGCGGTGGCAGAAGAAGAAGAAGCTAAAAGGCATTTGCTAAGCGAAGCAGAGCATAAAAACGTGGCCCACAAAGTCAGCGACGCCGGCAGCGGCAGCGGCAGCGGCAACGGCAGCGCAGTCAACGCCAGCCGCTTGTTGCGCGCGTGAATGTAAAAGGCATTAAAAATGGCATAATAATAGCATTCAAACTGTAATGTTGCCAGCAGAGGACGACGACGACAACAACGACGATGTTGCTGCTGCCTCAGCTGGCGTCGACGGCGACAGCGACGATGTTGCTGCTGCTGTGGCTGCTGTTGCTCGTTAATGTTTGTTGCTGGCGTCGCATGCAACATTCATATGCAATATTTTAAGCTTTGCAGGCGGCACAGGCGAGGGGCTGTATCTGAAAGACTGTTGCTAGTGGTTCGCCCATATGACATAAATGGGCACGGTAGCAACTCGTAAATTTGCTGACTACCAGCAAAGCGCACACATTTCTTTAATTCTCGCGCGCGGCTAAGCGCCAAAATGATGGGGCGCATCGCCTAATGCCTAATGCCTAATGGCCAATGCCTAAATGCAACATGAATATTACAGCTCAAATCTCGTACGTACACAGATACAGATACAGATACAGATACAGATACAAATGTAAGCAGACACGCAAAGGCAGCATAAAGTTGCGGATTAAACAGTGGAAAATGCGTTGCCAACGAGTTGCCAACCAATTTGTAGGCGGTGAAAAAGCTTTGGAAAACAATTGAAAAGAAATTTTCAGAATTTCGGCTTATAAAATAACTGTAGGCCAAAGTCTGGTTGACAGAAAAAAATATTGAAATAAATAAAAGGGAATATATAAAATGAGAAAAAGAATTAAAAAAGTCAAACATTTAAGAATTTAAGGCAGACTAAAAAATTTTAATAAATACATATTATTTAATAAGGAATAAAAATTGATAATAAAAAAAAAAACAATAATTTTATTAAAGAATATAATTAAAAATATCGATGTATAGATTATTATTTATAAATTTGTAATTGATATTAAATATACTTGTTTATTATATTTAATGTATTGAAAAAAAGTTATCGTTTATTTATTTATTTATTTACTTATTTGAGTTATAATTAAACATTTTGAAAATTTCAACATAGATTATTATTTATTTATTTTCATTTATTAGTAAATACTATTTTGTATTATAACTGATTAATTATTAAATTTATTTATTTATTAAATTTTTAAAAATTTTAATTTTAATATAATTATTTTGTTCTTACATTTTTTAATTGAATTTTAATTTATTAATATATTCAACATTACTCTTTTTTATTTAATTTATCTATTTTTTTATTTATTTCTTCAGTTTTATTTCCAAACAAAAAAAAATTTTAATTTTATTTATTATTTATTATTTCTTTTAGTTTTATTCAATTTATTTTTATTACACTGAATTTATTTATATTTTAAATTGAATTTTCTTTTATTTTGTTTTGTTTTTTATTTATGATTATGTTTTGAATAGTTAAAGAAAATTATGAATTTCTGTAGAATTATTTTAATATATTTATATATATTTATATTTTAATATATTTTTTAATTTAGCCATTAATTAAACTATCACAAAAATATTCTCCTTCTTATTAGCTGCAATCTCGCTTGAACCTTTCGCAAAAATAAACCTAATAAATAAGGGAAACGCTTAAAAGCAAATCAATTTGCCAAATTGCAGCAAGAAAAAGTTTTACAGCCAACAAAAGTTCAAAGAAATGTCGGAGTACTGCCAGATATGTGTGTACATAGGTATATATATGTGGTATATATTGTATATATCTGTATATGTAATATATATACATATATATTTCTACATATGTAAGAAAAGGATTTCTAAAATATACAAGATTATTTGACATACGACCATAGAAACAGCATTTTATGGGTCCAAACTTCAAGCTGAACTAGTTGGCTTAAAGCCCCGTGGCATGCAACATGGCAATAGCAACATTATCAATGTGGGGCTCGGACTCGTATTGCAACACGAGGCATGCAACGAGTTCGAAAGGACACCAACATACATGAGGCGTGAGTGGGAGCAAAGCAACGAGGACGACGACGACGACGCCAACGACACATGCCACACAAAATGTTGCAAGGCAGCCTGTTGACTGTTTCCAACTAGCAACAAAAAATGCTAAGAAAAAGCGCTTATTAACCCTTTTACCGAAAAGAGACTCGATAGGGAAAAAGAGCCAGATAAAAAGGCTGAAGTAATAGGAGAAGGAAAATATCTTCTGAGCATCTTTCTGAATAATTTCAAATATTTTCAAATTTAGTTTTTATTTTATGTTATTTTTTATATATCACATTTTCTATATTATATTTTATGCTTCATATTTCATATTTCATATTTCATATTTCATATTTCATATTTCATATTTCATATTTCATATTTCATATTTCATATTTCATATTTCATATTTCATATTTCATATTTTATATTTTAAATTTTATATTTTATTTTTTATATTTTATATTTTATATTTTATAATTTACATTTTATATTTTATTTTTTATATTTTATATTTTATATTTTATACTACATTTAATCGTTCAGCACCTGTACGAAATAATCTACAGCTTCAAATTAAATAGAATATATAGCATATACTGCACTGTTTTTTTTTGTGAACACAGCTGTACATATGTATATGTATGTATAGCTATAAAAATATGTGCTAAAGATTTGTTAGCAAATAATCAGTGTTATTTATTACTTTTTCACAGTGCCAGCAATTAACATACATTTTGTTAGCTAATAAGTCATTAAAACAAATTAATTTGGTATTTCTGACGCTTATTCACAAATCGTCTACAGATTAGCAGCTTATTAAAAATATATATATAAATTTGAGTGTATAAGAAATAAGGAAGTGAAGAGACACTGATAAGCAGCAACTTAGCTAATCTCAGCTTATTATTTGATAACTCAACTTATTTATTGATAACTCGAGAAATTTATATGAATCAAGAAACATTTGAAATTTGTAGGCGATCTACGATCAGTTTGCAACTGAAAAGTCCCAGCAACAAATTAAGTGAGAGCGAGAGAGAGAGAGGTAGAATTGTATGCTCTCTGCTTTGATATACATGTACATGTACATGTGCGAGCAGCAACATTTCCCCTACTTTTTGTGAGAGCGAGAGCGTAGCAGTCACTCACATACGTGTGTAGCATGTGAGCCGTGTGTCTATGTGTGTGCCAGAGAGTGTTAGGGCGAGAGTGAGAGAGCGCGCATATGCATGTTGCTAAACTGCATATGCAGGAAATGCACTCGACGCCGCCGTCGACAGCGACAGCGACGTTGCGACGCTGCCTATATGTGTGGGAGCGCAAAGAGCAGAGCAGCGCGTATGTGAGAGCGAGTACATGTGCATGTGTGCAGTTGCATGTGTGTGAGTGCAGCAGCAGCAACACGAACTAGCCAACACACACATATACACACAGATATACTCTTGTCTGTCTGCTGCCTTTTGCTTTCTTGCTCAGTATGTGTGTGTGTGTGTGTGTGTCTCTGCCTGTGTGTGCGTTCGTTGGCGTCGTCGCTCGTAAAAACATTTTCAACGAGCCAACGGAGTCGACTGCGTGCAACTCCAGCAATCAGTTTGAGTTGAAACGCGAGGCGGTTAACATGTTTTAAGAAAACGAGCTCCGACGACTGAACGCAAAGCAACTAGAAATATATTCAGAAAGCAAGAAGCAATAAAACGAAAAGCGAAAAGTTGAATCAAACGCAATTCTCAACCAAGTGCCAATGCAAATGTTATTCCAATACAAAAATCACAAGTGCTGAGTGCTTAATTTCGATACACCCACACACACACACAGTTACACTACACTACAAGGATTACGGTTACGCGCACAACATCCAAATTAATAAAAGAAACAACAGCAACAAAAAAAAATACGCTCAAATATGAAAACCAGAAAGTGAATTAAAGTTTTTTTAAACAAAAAATAAATCAATTTAATAATTCCAAATTCCCTTATATAAAAAATAAGTGCGAATTCAATTGAAATTAGAGGAAATCAAACGCAACAAATTCAAGCAACATGTCAACAAAAACAACAGCCACAAAAATAACGACAACGACAACTCCAGCTAGGAGCTGCCTGTTGCTGCTGCTGCTGCTGCTGGCCGCGCTGCTGCTGCCAGCGGCGACGCATGCGCAGCAGTGCGCGTGGGAGTTCGTGCGCACCACAATGGACATCAAGTGCAATGTGCGCGCGTTGGAGCACCTTGGAGCTGGCTCCACGCTGGACCTCCAGGTGGCCGAGACGGCCAACCGCTTCGAGCTGCAGTGCAGCGCCGACCTGCTCCATGCCAGCGAGCTGGGCAGCGGCCTCTTCCGCAAGCTGCAGAAGCTGTCGGAGCTGCGGCTGGACTCCTGCAAGCTGCAGCGCGTGCCGGCCAACGCCTTCGAGGGTCTGCTCTCGCTGAAGCGGCTGCAGCTGGAGACGCACAACGCCGTCTGGGGCCCCGGCCGCACCCTGGAGCTGCACTCGCTGGCCTTCCAGGGTCTGCGCGAGCTGAGCGAACTCCACCTGGCCGACAACAACATTCGCCAGCTGCCGGAGGGCATCTGGTGCAGCATGCCCGGCCTGCAGCTGCTGAATCTCACACAGAACCGCATTCGGGCCGCCGAGTATCTGGGCTTCTCCGAGAAGCTCTGCATGGGCACGGCGCTGCCCAACCAGCTGAGCGGCGGAGCGGAGCTCCAGCTCCTGGATCTGTCCCACAATGAGTTGCGCTCTCTGCCCGACGCCTGGGGCGCCTCGCGTCTGCGGCGTCTCCAGACGCTCAGTCTGCAGCACAACAACATCAGCTCGCTGGCGCCCAGCTCCCTGGCCGGCCTGAGTTCCCTGCGCGTCCTCAACCTGTCCCACAACCACCTGGAGTCGCTGCCCGCCGCCGCCTTCGCCGGCAACAAGGAGCTGCGGGAGCTGCATCTGCATCACAACGATCTGTATGACCTGCCCAAGGGGCTGCTGCATCGGCTGGAGCAGCTGCTGGTGCTGGACCTCAGTGCCAATCAGCTGACCAGCCACCACGTGGACAACAACACCTTCGCGGGCCTGATTCGGCTGATTGTGCTGAATCTGTCGAACAACGCCTTGACCCGCATCGGGGCGAAGACCTTCAAGGAGCTGTACTTCCTGCAGATCCTGGACATGCGCAACAACTCCATCGGGCACATCGAGGAGGGCGCCTTCCTGCCCCTCTACAACCTGCACACCCTCAACCTGGCCGAGAACCGGCTGCACACGCTGGACAACCGCATCTTCAACGGACTCTACGTGCTGACGAAGCTGACGCTGAACAACAATCTGATCAGCATCGTGGAGACGCAGGCGTTCCGCAACTGCTCCGACCTCAAGGAGCTCGATCTCAGCTCCAATCAGCTGCTGGAGGTGCCCGAGGCTGTGCAGGATCTGAGCATGCTCAAGACATTGGATCTGGGCGAGAATCAGATCTCCGACTTCAAGAACGGCACATTCAACAACTTAAATCAGTTGACGGGTCTGCGCCTGATCGACAATCGCATCGGCAACATCACCGTGGGCATGTTCCAGCAGCTGCCACGCCTCAGTGTCCTCAATCTGGCCAAGAATCGCATCCAGAGCATCGAGCGAGGCGCCTTCGATAGGAACACAGAGATCGAGGCCATTCGCCTGGACAAGAACTTCCTGACGGACATCAATGGAATCTTCGCCACGCTCGCCTCGCTGCTCTGGCTGAATCTTTCCGAGAACCATCTGGTGTGGTTCGACTACGCCTTCATCCCCTCCAATCTGAAGTGGCTGGACATACACGGCAATTACATTGAGGCCTTGGGTAATTACTACAAGCTGCAGGAGGAGCTGCGCGTGAGCACGCTGGACGCCAGCCACAATCGGATTACGGAAATCACGCCCAACTCGGTGCCCAACTCCATCGAGCTGCTGTTCATCAACAACAACATCATCAGCCAGCTGCAGCCGAACAGCTTCGTGGACAAGACGCGCCTGGCCCGCGTGGATCTCTACGCCAACGTGCTGTCCAAGCTGTCGCTGAACGCGCTGCGCGTGGCGCCCGTCGCCCTGGACAAGCCCCAGCCGGAGTTCTATCTGGGCGGCAATCCCTTCGAGTGCGACTGCTCCCTGGAGTGGCTGCAGCGCATCAACAACCTGACCACGCGCCAGCATCCGCGCGTCGTCGACCTGGCCAACATCGAGTGCCTGATGCCCCACAGCCGCCAGGCGCCACTGCGTCCCCTGTCCAGCCTCAGCTCTGCGGACTTCCTCTGCAAGTACGACACCCACTGTCCGGCCACCTGCCACTGCTGCGAGTACGAGAGCTGCGAGTGCGAGCTGATCTGCCCCAACAACTGCAGCTGCTTCCACGACGCCACCTGGTCCACCAACATTGTCGACTGCGGCAAGCAGGACCTGCTGAGCCTCCCGCCCCGACTGCCCCAGGACGTGAACGTACTCTATTTGGATGGGAATAATCTGCCCCTGCTGCAGGCCTCCCACCTGGCCGGCCAGCGCAGCCTGCACACGCTCTACCTGAACGCCTCCAACCTGGTCGCCCTGGCCAACGGCAGCCTCTCCCAGCTGCCCCAGCTGCGCGTGCTCCACCTGGAGCACAACAAGCTGAGCAGCCTCGACGCGGACAGCTTCCGCTCGCTTAGCCTCCTGCGCGAGCTGCACCTGCAGGGCAACCAGCTGTCGCACATAGCCAACGACACCTTCGCGCCGCTGCTCTCGCTGCAGCTGCTCCGGCTGGACAACAACCGGCTGCAGCTGCCCAATCTGCGCTATCCCAGCAATCTGCAGGGCCTGACGCTGGGCAGGAACAGCTGGAGCTGTCGCTGTCAGCAGCTGCGCGAGCTGGTGCAGTTCGTGGCGGACAACGCTTTGGTCATCCGGGACACGCCGGATATCTACTGCGTGGATGGGGGCATCAAGCGCGAGCTGGACCTGATGGGCCAGGAGAAGCTGCTGCCCAGCGCCGACTGCTCCGACCTGCTGGACGCCAGCGCCAGCAACATCAGCTCCGCCCAGGACCTGGCCCACGGCTACCGCCTGCCGCTGCTGGCCGCCGTGCTGGTGCTCATCTTCCTGGTCGTGGTGCTCATCATCGTCTTCGTGTTCCGCGAGAGCGTCCGCATGTGGCTCTTCGCCCACTACGGCGTGCGCGTCTGCGAGCCGCGCTTCGAGGACGCCGGCAAGCTGTACGACGCCATCATCCTGCACTCGGAGAAGGACTACGAGTTCGTCTGCCGCAACATCGCCGCCGAGCTGGAGCACGGCCGCCCGCCCTTCCGGCTCTGCATCCAGCAGCGCGACCTGCCGCCCCAGGCCAGCCATTTGCAGCTGGTGGAGGGCGCCCGCGCCTCCAGGAAGATCATCCTGGTGCTGACCCGCCACCTGCTGGCCACCGAGTGGCAGCGCGTCGAGTTCCGCAACGCCTTCCATGAGGCGCTGCGCGGCCTGGCCCAGAAACTGGTCATCATCGAGGAGACGAGCGTCTCCAGCGAAGCCGAGGATGTCGCCGAGCTGGCGCCCTACCTCAAGTCGGTGCCATCCAACCGGCTGCTCACCTGCGACCGCTACTTCTGGGAGAAGCTGCGCTATGCCATTCCCATTGAGCTGTCACCCCGGGGCAACAACTACACCTTGGATCACCATGAGCGCTTCAAGCAGCCCGTCTCGCCCGGCCTCATCTTCCGGCAGGCTCCGCCGCCGCCCGCCTACTACTGCACCGAGGACATGGAGGCCAATTACTCGTCAGCCACCACTGCCACGCCCTCGCCGCGCCCCATGCGGCCCGTTGTCGAATCAATGGCCATGCGCCCGCCATCGGAGCACATCTACCACAGCATCGAGTCGGAGTACAGTGCCTACGACCAGCATGAGGCGCTCTCAATGATGCCCACCGCCTTGCTGCAGCATCATCCGCATCATCATCAGCAGCAGCAGCAGTTGCAGGCGCATCAGCTGCAGCAATTGGCGCGCCAGCAGCAGCAGCAGCGACTCCTCCAGCCGCAATATCGCCCAACGAATGCAGCAGGAGCAGCAGCAGCAGCAGCAACGGCGTCGACATCGGCGACAGCGCCAGTTCATTTGCGCAGCGGCAGCGGACTAAGTCAGGCGAGCAACAGCACGCAGTCAACAGCTCAAGCATCCACTTCCGCTGCGGCTGCGCAGCAACAGCAGCAACAACAGCAGCAGCAGCAGCAGCAGCAGCAGCAGCAGCAGGCAGCAGCTGGAGGCAGCGAAGCGGGCAGCACCAATAAGAACGCAGGCCAAGCTTTTCTCGTATAAGCCGTCTCGCTCGCACACACGCTCAACAAGCAAAAAGGGTTCCTGCGCAACGGCAGCCATCTTGAAGCAGTTCGCTCATTCGCAAAGCACACACACACACACGCATAATATATAAATACATATACATATATATGTTCTATATATATATATATAAATTAAAAGACTTTTTCGTAGGCATTTCTACTATTCGCATGCGCCTTCGGTGTTCACGTGTTGTTGTTGTTGTTGTTGTTGTTTTGTAGTTGTCTTGCACAACCAACACACACACACACACACACACACACACACACACACATACATACACACGCATATATATATGCATACCCACATATTACTTTAAGCTTATTATTAAAAGTTAATTAATACAAAAACAAAAAAACAAAAAGCAAAAAAATTACTAGAAATGTTGCAAAAAACACTTTCAAATTCAATGTGATATATTAATTAAAATATATATATATATACATATATATATATATATATATATATATATATATATATATATACATATATATATATCTATATATATATATATATAGATTGCAAATACGACTACTGCAAAAAAAAAAAAAACAACTGTAATTTGTAGCCATTAGTTTCTAGCCTGGCCTAAAACATATACATATACATCAAATATATATAGATGAGGAAGCAAAACATTCTTAACAAGATTTTCATAATAACTAAAAGAAGATGATTATTATTATTATTATCATTATTAATTATTGTCATTATAGATATGTGTATATAGACAGAGAGATCCAAGCATAGAAATTATTTAGCACACTTAATGTATTTATGTATTATGATAATAATATAAAAACAACAAACAGCAACTAAATTAATTAAATTAACTAAAAACAATGTATTATTAAATTAATTATTACAATTACAAAATCGCAAGAAAAACTATATATGAAAAACGAAAAACAACAAAAAAAACTATTAAAAATATATACAACAATTAAAAAAAATAATTCAACAACTACTTTTTCTTTTCAATTGCAACTTTACAGAGTTTCTCTTTACTACAGGTCTTTTGTTTACAGGGTATTATGGATATATACATATTTGATTTGATGCTCCACATTTGTTCATCAAATGCAAAAGTAAACAAATAAATTTTATGGCAATTTGTTTCTCTAGTTGGCCAATCAAAAATGATGTTATTAAAACAACTTTGGAAACCATTTGAAATTACATTTTGTTATTTAAATTAATTGGCACTTTGCACTTTCAGCGCAAACCCCAAAAGTTTCGCAACTAAACCCCAAAGCCCAAAATGCATAGCTAACTAAATAACGCAATGAAAAGCACGCATAAAGTTAATTGCTTGTAAATAATATAATAAATATAATAAATAAGAATACTTCATGGAAGAATGGGAAAGATGTCCCAAAGGGATATTTATACATGCCAATTGCTTCATTTAATTTCCATCTCAATATTGACATCCATCTTCCATACAGATTTGAATGCACACATGATTTCAAAGATAATTTATCTTTCTTGGGGGGATACAAAAATATAAAATCTAGTTTTATAAATGGAAGCTAGGCCTATAACAGTACAATTGTGTTTATTATTAAATTAATATTAATAAATATTATTATTAGTAAAATAGTAGTAGTACTCTCAGTAATCTCAATTGTGGCTGTTCAGGTTAAAGCTGAGGAGCAGAGATTTTTCCCAATACAACAAGTTAAGATTTTTGATTGTTTTATTTTATTTATTTTTTTTTTTAAGGTTCAAGATGATTATAGAAAATTAAGAAGAACTATACATTCCAAAGTTTAAAGCTGAGAAGCTACATCTGAGTAACTGATGGACAACAAATTCTTTTTTCTTTCCAAAAAGTCCCTAACTTAAGTGCCTTATCTATAAAGCGACCTTAGCCTCGAGTATATATTACAAATATCAAGCGATTCAACAACAACAAAAACCAATGCTCAGCAGGATGCACATTCCATCAAATCAATATGCTCCTTTTCACTTCGTGAACGAGCATCAAATGTTGTTGTTTTTTCTCTCTTTGCTGCATATCTATATGTAAATTATTATTTGCGAAAATGAAATTAAAATGCGGCACGAAGCACACACAAAGTGCATTTTGCGCGCATAAATTTCATTTTTATGCCCCGACAAACCGCAGCACACAACAAAAAGGCTCCTCTGTAACTGCATCAACTGGCGAGGCAATAGGGCTTCGCATAATGCAACAACAGTAATGTGACAACAATAACAACAAACAGGGAAACAAACAAACCGATAGAGAAACTAACTAAAAACTAAATCCATTATTTAGCCGCATGAGTAATTTTATAAATTAATTACCAGCATTCGAGTTCAACTGTTGGCAAAAAACTTTTCATTGTAATTAGCTTCATTTTTAAAGAGCAGGGAGTGGGAGAGGGGAAGAGGGGGGAGCGGGGAATGGCGTCGCTTTTACAAATGATAGCAGTTAACTTTAATTCTCTATTTAGAATACTAAGTAGAGCTCTTAAAATAATACTATTTTTTTTTTTTTTTTTGTGTCTGTAATATTCGAATTATTAATGTGTGCTAATGTACATTGTTATCTCTCTTAGTGAACATTAAGCTGGTCTCTTGTTAACGTAATCTAGGGGCTTTTGCAGGCTTGAGCTCATGTATTCGTTTATTATTTATAATGAAGAAATCAACAGAGTTATATACAGTAAATACACAAAATATGAAGAGATTGTCTGGCTATTTAAAGAAACTTCCGTCGGCTGACTGCGTTGTCGTCTTCTCCTGCTGAGCTGTAATCACTTGAGAATTTCAATGTTGCAGCTTTAACACTGAGAGCAAAAGCCAGTTAAGGCTGCCTTCATTTGTTCAATATTTGGCTGATGACTAATAATGCTTGTAGACCTAAAGCTAGCTATTCTACTTTGGGAAATACTCGCACTTTTCATATGAAAAGCAGAGCTCAACATTTTTTTCTAACTTTAAGGCCTACTTGTAATAAATCAAATTTTATAATTTTTTTATGTATACTTTTATTATATACTAATTTCATACTTTTTTTTTTTAACTGAAACTTTAATATAAATAAAATAATAATAATAATAGTAATTAATAATAGCCTTAACTTAAAGTAAATCAAATAATTGCTGGGAGTAAAGAAAATATATTTTTAAAATGTATTTTTTTAATTCATGTTTTATTTACGATCTGTCTTATACTAACAATTGGTAAATTAACTAACATTAGCTGCTCCAATAAACTAATAGTGAAAATCTGAGCATACGAGTTGAGAAAGAGTGTTGATCTGGCAATTCTTTGTCATATACTTGACGGCAATGATGTTATGAACTTAGCTGTTAAGAACGTGTCTATATTACTACCTTAGTCTCACTGAAACAGTCAAACGCTGCAGTTCTCTATCTCCACTTGATAGCATATACTACAATACATTATTATATAAACAATTCAGACTGCAGATAATTTTGATGAAATTTTAACTTAAACTAAAAAGAAAGAGGTATTTTTCCAAAGCTATATAGCTATAACTTAATACTTGACGATGACAGAGTTGTCAAAGTTATACTTGACAGCTTCCAGTATTGCATCGTTAATATTTTTCTTAATTTCAAACATGTGCCAGACACAAGTCAAATCATGAATAATGGCAATATTTAGGAACCCGAATATTCTAAATTACTTCGAAAGCTGCTTCAAAATAGAGCCATCGAAAGTGGTATCACTCTTGTCTGGTCAACCTGTATTTTATGTTATTTCTTGTCTTCTTTTGCACCTCATTCATAATGTTTTCGTCACATTTGGCATTGTTTTCTAATGGTTTGTTTTTCTATGTCTTCTTCAAGTTATTGTAAAACTGACGTCTATTCAGTCTTTGCTAAAATCTAGTTTATATATATATATATATATATATATATATATGTATAATATATATATTTTATGATAACATTATTCACAATGCTTTGAACTCGTTCTCTTTGTGTGAAGCATTTGTAAGAGCTTAACTGCCATTAATACGAATTGCAACATTAGCTTATTTCTAAAGAATTTTTTACTTAAATATATTTTCTATGCGAATATTGACAACAGCTTAGTTAGAAATAATCTTGTACTTCAATTAAATTTCTATATCATTTCAGCCTGCATCGGCTTGAAGTCTTTTACCTCCTCCTACAATTAACTTTATATACTATTTGCAAACATTTCATTCAACAACTATGCTTTATATGCATTAGCACACCATTTACTCTAGAATCTTCAGCATAGCATAAAACAGTTCTTAAGCTCTACTCAAGCTTAAAGTTGTTTGTTAAACAAATCTTCGATTGCCGCATCAAGTGCAGTTGAAAAGTTAGAAAAGGATTTCAATGGTAACCACAGAATCGACAGACATGGAGTCCAGCCCTCTCCATTTAGCGCATGCAGCTCGACTTTTTGGCTTGTTTATGGACCCAGCATATTGGCATGTGTCTATTTCTGGCCTAACCCTGACACTTTTTTGGCACTGGCCTGGCCAAGCCAAGAGCACTTGCCAAAGTCGAGCGGCAGCAATTGCAGTCGCAGTCGCAGTCGCAATCGCAATCGCAATCGCAATCGCAAACGCTGGCCAAATCGCTGCGATGCGCTTTGCCAAAACAAACAGCAAATTGCATATTTTATGAGTACAAAAGTTTTTCCCATGTAAGACACACACACACACACACATGCACACACATACACATACTCGACTGACATCGATAACAAATTAAGTATGTCAATTTGCAGTGGAAAATGCGAAAAGCAAAAAAAAAAAAAAAAAAAAAAAAAAAAAAAAAAAAACAACAAGTCAAACACAACGCAAACGAACCAAAATCGCAACCAAAGCCAAACTTGCTGGCGGAAAACGAAACAAACTAATTGAAAATCAATAAGTAGCCGGCAGAATGAAATGAAATAAACTACAAAATGAAGAACAAAGTGAGCGCATAGAGCAAATTGAATAGCAAAAATAAAATGTGAAAGAAATGAAACGAAAAACAGCTGCAAAACCTAACAGGCGTTACAATAGGTCATTGGCATCTAAGTTTCTGAGTTTCTCAACTGTGCACAGGGAGGAGCTTGACTTGCTTCAACAATTTGCGTCTCTTGACCTCTAGCCATGAAGACGAGGCACATCAAATGCTGTGTTAAGTCCATGAAATAAAACAATAACAAATTTAAATACTATAAAAAAAAACACATGCGGCTTCCAGCTGCTAATGGATGTGCGAGGAAAAACTATAACGACTTGACCTTGAACAAACTTGAGATAACAATTTGAATAAATAGCTTTAGCAATATATTGAAAAACATTTTAAATCTTATTGAATATAAGTGGTGCATGAGAGCAACTGATCCTCAAATAATATATATGAGAAACTTAATCTAGAAGTGGAGCATAAAACCTGACCTTGAAATATATTAAGTAAATTATGCAAATTTCATTGAAGGAATATTTAAAAAAAAAAATTCAATTTATAAATAAATAAATAAATAATAAATAAATAAAAAAATAAAATAATAAAAGAAATAAGTTAATATTAAATATATTATATTTTAAATATATAATAAATCTAAGTGATATAAGAGAGCAATAGAGAGCAAAAAAAAAAAAAATTAAAAATATATTAGATCATTTATAAAACAATAATTCAATTTATATAAAATAAAATATATAAAATTATTCTTAAAAGTCAATTTCATCAAATAAATACCTTTTAAAAATGTATAAAATGTAAATAAATTTATTAAAGACAAATGAAGCAAACTACAAATTGTAAATTATAGTGTTAAGTAATCTTCGAGCACATTGACATTTTTATACTCATTAGAAATAGGAAATAATACTTTTGTGTGCCGTCAAAAAATATTTACTATTATTATACACTTCACCCATTGCAAATGTTAAATCAGGGTATCAAGGTTTTGTTAAACTGTATGTATTGCCAACAGGATATTTTGGACCTTAGAACCGGAGATATTTTATATAACTCCTTTCCAAATGCTATCGAAGTAAAGATCTTAGTTGAGGTGAGGCCAAAATTCATCTAGTATTCATAGGAATATGTTAGACAGCTTAAATCATCTTAAGGCTTATACAACTTTTCAACCTGAGCCATTAAATCTTTTAGAATGTTATTTGTTGAATTATTTTAAGATGCCTAGGTTAGAAACTGGAACTAGAAGCAAATGGTATTAAAAGATTTGTTTGCATAGCTAATTGAGTTGCCAAGGGAATTTGTAAAGCAGTTTGTATACATTTTTATAAAGAATGTTTATGAATTTTAATAAACTAAAGAATTAAGTACTCAAACCTAAACTTGTTAAATTATTGGTAATTCAAATCCAGCTCTACATAAATACAATTTAAAGATTCTTTTACATTTCGCATTTCTTTGTCGCACTTAACTACCTTTTGGAAAAAACCTAAGCAACTTTTGCAATTGCTTACGATTAAAAATGCATTTATGCAAATTTAATTGACTGGGCGCTGTGTGGTTACTTGCATAAGACACTGTGTGTGTGTGCGCTGACAAAATGCGCTAAATGCGCCATTAAGCTGTATGCCTCGACGCTGGCAAATTGATTTGTTTAATAATTAAAGCATGCAGGCTGCATATGTAAGGCAAATTGCCAGTGTGCCATAAAAGGAGAATCAAGTCAAGAGCCAAGAGGCTATATATACACATGTGCATATGTATGTGTGTGTGTGTGTGTGTGTGTGTGTGCCGATGTGCAATATATTTTGAATGCTAGCTCGATATGGACACCGTTCGACCTCCCCAAAGGAATGTGCAATTAATGACGCTTGACAGCGTTAGATAAACGCCTCGCATAGCTTTACTAACTGGCAGAGCTATGTTATGAGACCCAGGGGCTACTTAAAACCATATTATATTATATAGCAAACCCTAAAACATATGTAGTGTGTGTGCGTGTGTGTGTGCGCGTGTATGTGTGTGCTTGTGTGTGTGTGTTTGTGTGTATATAAAAGCTAATAACACATTTTACATGAATTGCATGCCTGGGGGGCTAGTTGGATGTTCCCTCTCTCTCCCTCTCTCTCTCTTCCTCTCTCTCTCTCTCTCTCTCTCTCTCTCTCAATAATAACTTTTGATTTGGTAAGCTTCAATAAAAGCGGGCGGCTAATGCTCGAGGGGCTATTCAAGGGGGTTGCTAAAGCGCAAACACAAATATTTATGCTTTATTAAAAACCAAAATTAATACACTAAAACAACAACGATTATACAAGCTATATCGCTGTAGCTACACAAACGACAACAACAAATTGCAGTGGGGCCGAAGTTTGTGGTGTGACTGGGGCGGTGCGGTGGGGCGGAGCGGGACGAGCAACCCCTTTTCTGGCTTATCGCCGTGTTGTACGCTTGTAAGCGACCACGCCCCTTAAAACAGGGGTTCCGTTTCTCTTTCTCTTTTATTTTTACATTTTCCTTTTTTTTATAATTTTCTTTTTTGTACTTTTTTTGTTCATTTATAGCAAATATTTTGCATACCCTTTATTTTTCGGTCGCTATTTTTTGTTTGTTAATAAAAAATGCAAACAAGGGGTTGGTTCTCTCACTGGGTCGATACGCAAAAACTGGTTCACTGTGGCAACAGCAGCAACAGTGGACATTGTAGCGGCGGACACTGGGCAGCAGGAAGTGTGCAGCTTACTATTTGCATACGAGCTGAAATGGAAGCGGAGTCGAGTCGAGTTGAGTTAAGCCGGGGAGCTGAGCTATGGACACTAAGCGCATAAATAGACAACTGCAAAACAAGTTGCGTCGGTTTGCTCTTTTGGCTCGAGTTCTATTCTGTTATTCGGTTTAGCCTGAAACAAGCCAAACTTGCAGCCCACTAGCAATTTCAGTTTTTGGGCTAGCAACTTTTGGTTTTCGCCTATTTTTTTTTTATTTTTTGGCCCTGAATAATAACAATTACAAGCGAGTTTTTGTGACTTTAAGTAGACCAAGCATATAACTAACATAAGAGACAGGGCCAAGCATTTAACAAGTATTCAAGTATTTAACTTAGATATTTAACTTTATTATGATTAATTTTTAATTTAATTTAACTTTATTATAATTAATAATTTTACTTGCTCGTGAAGTATACAGAATACATAAATTTGATTGAATGTTTGTATTCCTGTCTAGAGATCTGAATCCTGTCTAGAGATCTGAATGAAGGATATTCACATAAATATATCTTCTTAATAGTAATGGCATGACAAATCAGGAATCAAATTTTTAGGAGTAGAATTGGATAACTTTCAACGTTCTCTACAAATAGATGAGAAATAAATTAACATTTCAAAATATTTTAAAACTTTTTGAACAATTAATGAGAAGAGCTGCTTAAACCATCTATTGCATCAATTTGATAGTATCGATGGGCATTAATTATAGAAGATATATCGATGGACTTTGTTGAATATTGATATGTTATCTCACTCAGCGGATAGCTGAAACAATGCTACCAAGTTAAATATTTTTAAAAATATATTAATATTTTCAAAATATTAATATTTTTTAAAAAGTCTTAATACAATTTGAAATTGAAATTTTTGATATTCATATATTTAGTTTATAATACAAACAATATAAAAAGCCTAAGCCAAAATTTCTTCAAGAGCAGTTTACCAATTAAATCGATCTATGAAATTATCAATGGAAAAATTCATCGAGAAGCTCTACTATCGATGATTAGCTTTATAAGCTCTATGAACGAGTATTATGCAGTCGGTTACTTAGAGCTGTGGTAAATTGCTTTTAACTTGAAAATCAAGTTTTACAACAATTTTTCTTTAATTTTAGAATTTTTTAGTTCTTAATTCAAAGCCTATGCATTTATTTAATTGAAAAGATTTTCTATAAAAATGTTTAAGCAAATTTTATTTATCCTTTGAAACTCTTCCTATAAAAAAAAGAAGAAATTAATGAAATTGCATTTTAAATTCATTTCATTTCTGAAGAATACTAAGCAGTAGTTAAACGTATTTTGCATTTATATAAAATATGCACAACACTGAAATAAATTCATACATATGTATATTTGAAACCTCTGCTGGCACCTTTGCTAACTCACTTCAACTTAATAAAATTTCTGGCACTGAGCTTGTAAAACTTTTTGCCAAAATATTCTCGCACTTCGTTCGATTGGCAGACAGACAGACATTGCAGTCGACTCACCTTCTCCTTCTGCCCCACCTGCCCGACCTGGCCAACCCTTGCCAAATAAGCTGTGTCACTTTGATGCTGATTGTCAAAAGGAAGCGCATTATACATACACACATATATTATGTACATATGTATGTGCATGCGTCTGTGTGTAACTGTACAATGTGTGCGAAAGTGCGCGAATTTTTTTTTTTTCTTTATCTTAGCTTTGGCAATCTGCGTGAAATGATTTATTCATATTCATAACTTGATGTTGCCGTTGTTGTTGCTGTTGTTGTTGCTGTTGCTGGGATTCTTGTGAGTGAGTGTGGCGCAATGCCATTCACTCCTCGACTGACTGACTGACTGACAGAACGAGAGTTACTCCACGCCTCCCCGCCCCCAAAAATGAAGTGATTCGCAACACATGCGCCAAAGCATTTCCCACGGCATCAAAATTGTTGCTGCACAGCCTCACCTTGTTTTATTCAGAGTCATACAAAGAAAGAGAGAGGAGCAACATATGTGTGCATAAGCAAAAGATAGTGGGAGAGAGAGACAGAGAGTGGGATAGAGAGAGTGAAACGATGCGCACTTCCTTCATTTGCATTACAATGATAAACTCCAAAGTGTGTGCCAGAGAATTTTTTAATTTTTTTTTATTCTGATTTTTGCTCCGTTTTTGTTTTGAATTTGTGCAAAAGTCAGAAACTAGAAACTGGCTTTAGTTATTTATAGACAGCATTCTATCTAAGAAAGAAAACAATCAAAGCTACCAAAGAACTTTTGTTTACTTGTTCAACAGCAGCTGAAAAACATGATGTGGAACAAATTTAGCCTCATTTTCAGTTTCTCAACATTGTGAGTTATCAAACTGAGCGATACGCTCATTAAGCATAAATTTGCCATCGATATAGACACTTACAATGCTCGCCCAACTATCCAAAATTGGAAGCCAAATGTGACATCACACACACACACACACACACACACACACACACACACACACACAGGCACATAGTTATAGTTTCCAGTTTTAGCTCCACATATGGCGCACTGAGAAGCCTAATGAAGACATCGATTGGAAACGTTTGTGAATTATTATTTGCGGCTCTTTCGGGTTGAAGAACTACAGCAATTTCTCAGCTAATTGTTATGCAATGTCTGTCTGCTGTGACTTACGGAAATACCAACAGCAGCAACAGCAACAAAACAGTCCATTGAACTTGATGCGACGTCACCGACCAAATTTTTTTTGGCAGACAGTCCAAGTTGAAGAAGGAGAAGCAGCAGCAGCAGCCAACACATCATCAACCCATCATAACTGCGTAGAACTCGAGACTATGAAAACTCAATGATGTGACTGAAACTTCAAATGCAAACAATGTACAGTGAAGACTCTAGCTGGTGAACGAATACAAGGCCGCATCTCGAACGATTGCAAGAGAAGTTAAGGCTGCATCTTGAGCAAATTATTATATACGAAATAATATCTACTATATTACAAAAATATCTAAAAAATATACATATATATATATAAACTATATAAAACTAATTATATTATAAATAAAGTGATCAAAATAATAATAATACAAAAAAATATAGAAAAAGTTAAAAAAATAAAATAAAAAATAAAAAAACAATGTATTTACTTATCATCAGTATGCCTTACGCCATTAATATTTATAACATAAAATAAAATACCAATAATAAACTTAATATTAAAATAAAAATTAGAATTAAAAAACTTTTAGTATCAGACTTTACAAAGAATTAAAAACCTAAAGTAAATGATAATGAAAATGCATTACATAAAAATAATGTATCAATCTAAGTTTAAAAAAACAATTATTATTTTTATTAGTTTATTATTAATTATTATTATTAGTAATTAATAATTTATTAGATATTTACAATAAGAATAGTTATAAAAAAAACTATAAATATAAAGAAATAATAATATCAACATAATGCATATAAAAGTGTTTTTAAAACAAAAAAAAATATTAATAAATAAATCTAATAAAATAACAATAAAATTAAAAGCCTGTTTATAATTTACAAAAATGTTGTATAAAATAAAATATGTGATATAATTAATGAATTGCTTTTTACTTTGCTTACTTTTTAGTATGTATATAAATTGATATGTATATGTTATTATATATACACATTTTGCGCTCCATTTGCTTCTTTCAATTAGTCAACTAATGAATGCTATTCTAAATGAGATAAGACCGAAATTATGATTGTCTCATATGTTTTAAGAGCAGTTTAGAGCAAATGCTCAAGTGTCTGAGCTCAAGTAGTTTTTCAAACAATAAAACCCACTGACTATCTGGTTTGCTTTTGTCTCGCCATGAATGTTCACTGTACTAGACTTGCTTCAATATAGCAACAGTGCAACAATAAGCAACACACTTACACACACACACACACAGACACACACACATTGGCGCAGCAGCCAGCAGCCACTTGTGTTTATCATTTCTCTCGTCTCCTTTTTTGTACAAATCATCAACTTAATTATGCTTATATTAAGGTTTTTATCTGCACGCCGCCGACTTTTCACATGGTCCACACAGCGCGAGGCCGGGGACAGTGAAGAGGGAAGCGCAGGCAGGCGGGCGTGTGGAGTGGAGTGGGTTGGGAGCAGCTGGAGGCAAGTGCCAGTAGCTCGAGTGCAACAACTTCACTTATTTGTAGCCAGCAACTGGCACTCTGTATCTATATATCTATGAATCTGCATTTGTATCTGTAACTGTTGGCCGGCCACTGGGCAAACGAGTGTGCGTACCCTCTATGTGTGTGTGTGTGTGTGTGTGTGTGTTTGCGTTTTGTCAAGTGCACTTGTGGCTTATTTGCATATAGTAGGCACTTTGGTAATTGAATTCAGTTAGCAGCTAGTTCGAACGCAAAAAGATGGTACGACTCACGCGCATGCTTGATTGGGTACCAAAGCGTACTCTTCCCCCTTAACCCTTCAAATAAAAACCCTTACCAACACACACACACACATTATGGTGTGCGTATGGGCTGTTTTATGATTAAGTTTGAGTTGTGACCACAATTAAGCAGAACCTTTCTAGGCACTTGAAAAATACAGTTACGAAACCAGCCAAGTGCCGGGCCAGGCCATCCATGCCTGGCTAGGCCAGGGCCAACAAAGCAATATGCAAATGTCCGTTGCATGAATTCCAATTAGGAATAAAAAAAAAAAACAAAAAAATAGAAAAAGCAGAAACAAAGATATAACAAGTCGAAAGAATCAATTCTTAAGTGTGTGTGCGTGTGTTTGCATTTACAAATAGTACGAGTCATAAATAATTTTTCCCAATCAAAAAATTACTAACGAACTCTGGGCAATCAATGACTAAAATTGTAAGCAGAATCAAATATGTACAAATCAATTGAAAATTAAAAAAAAAAAACGATGAATGACTAGAATATACCCTCAAAATGCATGTAGTACAGAAGGTCTTTAAGAAAGTAATATATATTTTAATATATATATAGATATATTCGCATCACATAAATAAATATATATAAATTGTTTTTTAATTTCTTCGTTGTTGTATGTAAGATATAGAGTATACTCTAAAAATTAATTAGCTATAGAAAGGTCATAAGGAAAGTAATAAATAATATCTAAATATATATATAATTATATTTTTATGAATATACAAAAATATGTATATATTATGTTTATTTAGGCTTTTCGTCTATCCACCATTCTTTTCTTTTATTTAATTGAAGCTTTAGCCGTAAAATACTTTAGGAAAGATACGTCAAGAATATTTCAAAAATAGTTTTTCTTTGATCTTGTATCGCAAACACAATTATTCTCCACGATCAGCTTATTATAAAATTTGTTTTATTCTTATAACAATTAGTTAATATGTAATGTGATAAAATACAAATATCATTTCTCATCTATAAATATTTTCAATTCCTTTCATTATATTCTAACCTTAAGTTAGATATTCATTATAGTCACTATTTCTGCTCTTAAATCATATTTTTTTACCCTATTATATCCTGTTTTATTTCCTAATTTGGCTACTTCTCTATGTTCTCTGTTTCATTCTTGTGGTTTCCATAGGGTCCCTGTAAAATCATAATACCCTAACTGCATACAGCTCAAAAATATGAAATAAATTATGCATGTAGAATTTACAGCAGGTTATGCTTGCTACAGGTGCAACACGGTATGAGGACACCGAGTCACCAGGCACTAATTGTCCAAAAAGGACCACCAACACGTCTTTATGTCATTAGGAATGCCCCGCCTGTGCTCAGCCACAGAGGTTGCATTGGGGCAGGCAGACAAAAGGATGACAATACTGCAACGTGACATGTTCACGTGTCTATGTATGTGTGTGCGAGTGTGTCTGTACATCTTGCATAACGCACAACTTTGCATTCAACATTTATTTGATTATATTTGACATGGCAATTGTGTCGTGCGCATAATTACACTTGTCAATATAAAATGGGTTAAGATTTCATAAGATTCGATTCGATTCGATTCAAATGGAACTCTCTTGTCTGCCAGTCACAGATAAAACTTGCATACGCCATTGCAGTCACTTCCTTCGATCTGACAAGCTAATTGAAATTTCATTAGCGTTGTGCATTCACTGTCTCTCTTCGTCAGTCTCTCTCTCTCTCTCTCTCTCTCTCTCTCTGTTACTCAGCGAATGCTCAGCCCACAATGTAATTTGTAATTTATTATTAATAATTCATAACACTCCAAGCCATTTGCAGTTGAAGTTAGTTTCATAGATAAGATTGTTGCTGCTGCTGCTGCTCAAAAATGCATGAGAGCTGCTCAGCATTTTGTTTTTCCTTTTCCTATTTTTCTTTATGTTGGCTGCTTAGTTTCTGTTTTGGTTTTCATTGAAAATATTATCTATGATCAACCCAAAAATGTAACCATATGAGATATGACCAAATACAAAGTACAAGCTGGAAAAAATTAAAAAGAAACCAGACAGACTGTGTGTACGGGGCTGGGCAATCGATAGGAAGTTCACAATTGTTGTGTGTGTTGAGGAAGTTAGAGTTGAAATTTATCATGAAAATAACAAATTTGAAATAAGTAGGAGAGGTATCAAGATGGTTGATCGATTAAAAGTAGTTTTTACTATTTTTCAACAATTAAATGCATATTAGATCCGATATGACAGATTTTGTGTGTTAAGTCAAGGTAGAGTCGAGAGTATAGTTTATAGAAAATGTGAAACAGCAACGATGCTATGCTTATTATTTCACCGAAATGAAGTATAGGAAAAAAAGGAGGACCTAGACACAAAAACAGCTTTTCTGAGGTGCTCAAATAATTTTTGCCTATCTAAGAAATATTTGTAAAATTTTTTATTTAAATTATATATTCATTTCTAGTAATGTGTATGTATATGACAACATTTTCAATTCGCACTGGCACAAAGTATTTTGTATTTAAAACTTAGGCTATTGAAGATTCATTACAATTCTGTCAGCGCCAGATTATTTCTTGACAAACACCTTCTATTGATTGTAAGCGAGTTTCGCTAGTCATTTTCTATTTTATTTTAATTAAATTTATTTATTTATTATTTTACTTAAATTCAAATAAAACTCCTTAGTACTGCATGTGAGACACAATTTTCAGTTTACAACGGAACAAATATGTAAAAGTTATATACTTAATACTTTGGCTATTCAAAAGTTATTACAATTGAGTCATCACCAGAATTTCCTTTTATATTTTATTTAAATCTTATTTACATATTTAACATTTTATTTAAATTAAGCTAAATTGTTTATTAATTTCTAGTAATATACATGACTTATATAAATTTATAAAAAGTAAATTTGACTCAATTCAGACTTTAGCATGGCAAACACCTTCAAATGTTTTTTAGTGAATTTACTGAGTCCTTTTCTACAGTCTCTTTAGTCTCAACTCACATTTCTACAATCTATTCAGTTCAATAAAATTCTTTTAAAATTCCACCAAACTCTTACAACGGCAATATTTTGTATCTATATTCGATCGGAAATGACATTTGTTTGTCATTAAGAGTATAATCAAATTAAACTCTTACAAATTAGAAAGACACGTGAGTGTTGCGGCGCAACCTTTATCGCTGGTGTCACGAGTCACAGCCAGAGCATGCAACATGCAACATGCAACATGCAAGAACAATAACAATTGAAAAGCAGATACAGCTAAAGGGGAGTAGAGTAAATTGTACAGATAGCTGGATGGATAGATCGACTGACAGACAGACAGACAGACAGACAGAGAGACGACCTAAAACCCAAAAACCAAACCCAGTCAAATTGGAAACCAAAGCAAACACCCGCAATCGCATACAGACACACACAGACACTCATACATACGCAGCTATTCAATTATGGGTGCGCCAAAGGCACACACACACACACACACACACACACACACACACAGAGGAGAGTTTAGATACTTTGAGGTGGAGTTTTGGGGGGACACACAGGCAGGAGTAACGGAAACGACAGATGTCATTTGGCTTTTGTGGCCCAATATTATGCTTATTGTTGTTATTGTAATTGTTGTAGCTGTTGTTGTTGCACTATATGAATATACATTCTAAATTATCAATGCAGGTAAGTGCAGCTTATCAGTTATGCTTACGGCTTAGACAGTGCGTAATGCACACACACACACACACACACATCATCAATAACAATAACAACAATTGTTATTATAATGTACTTATATGCATTGCAACATAAACGAGCCGAAATCAAGACAAGCACCCAGCCCACTCGGCCGCCAACTTCTCTGTAGCTGTCCGACAATGCATTTGCCGTAATTGCATTTCATTGATTTTTCGTTTGGGCTGCTTAGATCTGTCTGTCTCCATGTCCTTTGCACAATTTCCATATTCCGTTTCGATTCTCAGCAAATAAGCACGAAGTCGTTCGGTTATATGAAAGAGAGTGTCAAATATGTCATAATACTTATCTAAATTGCAAACATACACCAGGACTCCTTCGCAGACAGACTAAGACAGAGAGAGAGAGAGAGAGAGAGAGAGAGAGAGAGTGAGATAGATAGGGATAGATCGCCAGCCACGCCCACGCCCACGCTGCTGCTTTGGCTCTTTTAAATATTTATCGTTTTAGATTTTTAGTCAGTCGAAGCTGAACGCCCACCCATTCCGGGAGGCCACCCATCGTGCTAGCCATCATCAGGCAATCTATTCAAATGGCAGTTTCTCAGCTTAGAGACCAACAACAACTTTTTAGCCATTCAAATTGCAATGCAGTTGCTTTCAGTTGTTGTTGTTGTTGTTTTTTATTATGATTGCAAAAGTTATCGCATGCGTTTGCAATTGTTATAGTTTTGCATAAGATTCAATACGATAATTCGAATTATGGCCAAGGATATTATGCAACAACTGTCAGTTACTAAAGTCATAAATGACACGGCCTAAAGAGTTTATTGCTTAGAGTTTAGTTTTTTGAATACCCAATCAGGAGATAAGTTTATAGCTAATTAATGTAATGTTGAGATTGAGAGAGGCTGAGCTCAGCTTCAATCATACTCATAGCAAACTTATATCATTGCAAAAGTTCGCTATGCTGTGAGAGCTGTTTATTGAGTTTTGACGCAGTCGCTGCTCTGTTGAGATGCCTTAAAAACAAATATACTTTTGGTATTAAAATATAATTATATATGTAGCAAATATCTTTTTTAGGACATAAATCTCTTCTTGAAGATTTTTTGAGGTATCTTAAGGTATCCTAATTGTGAATGAATGATAAAAAGGAACAAATCTCTCAGATTATACATATATAAATTTGATCTATGAGCTGTAATTGACGTTTGATAAGGATTAAATATTAATCAGAATCTCATCTAGGATATCTTATACATAAAGTTCTTTAACGTTAGATTTTTGTTTTCAACTTTAAGCAATTGAACTTTTAACTAATTGTAGTTGTATTCTCCATTATATCATATAGTAAAAGTGTCATATAAAAGAACTCAAATGTAAAATTTATTTAACATGAGATCTTCATTTTGAGCTTTAAGCATTTGACACTTTGCAGATTATATCAGATTTTCTCCTGTTAATTTTGATCGATATAATATTTGAATCATTCTGTAATGTTTTTCAGATATGTTTGATGAACAATATCAGAGACAAGTCTCTCGCTTGGTCGCTCTATTTAGCGAGCATTAGTTATCATTGGGATCTATGGCACGTACTCGTCAATGGATAGGTGTAAAAACTGATAACAAAATAAATATAGAGTGATAATCTAGTAATAAAATATAAATATATATAGCTCGACACATATTGATAAAGAAATCAACTGGCTTAACAAGCCATTTATTATCACATTATATTTATATTGAGTAAATAATTAAATTACGAGTTGATAATCAAAATATATATTTATATACATATATGTATAGAGAAAAAAATCTATAAAACAGTTATTTATGAATTTCACTAACCGCAGCTTTAAATACCATTTCGGTATTTATTAAAATTGAATGCAAAACATCTGTCAACCATTTCGAAACATTCTTGAATAAACCCCGAATAAAAAAATATTATTGATTATTTTTAGCTAGCTAATTGCCTTTTTGCAATACGATACAAACCAGCAAATGAAAATTCGAGTGGAAGGCGACTCAAACTCCAATTACACCTCGCGCTGAGCAGTGTGAAGCGCAGCTATCTGTAAATCATATACATATATATTTATTTATTTATTTTCATATATGAAGTTAAGCACATTTCTGTTATGTCTATTGATTTTGCATATTAGCAAGCAGACACCAACATTTTCTCCATTAAAATTTTCTCATGCGAGTGAAATTGAGGCATCTGAAAAAAAAAACAAATACTTAACGAAGTTTGGGTTCTCTACAAATATGATTTGTAGACATTAAGATTTTTTGCTTACATTTTAAAAGTATTCTAAAGATATAATTTAACATTATATAATACAAATCTTTATATATATATATATATTAAGTATATATAATTTTACATTAAAATAATTATTTTATTTGAATCAATATATATATTTCTTAACATTTATATATGCATTCAAAGAATATGTGTATGTAAATCTTTAATATATTTTTCTTTAATTATTATTTATTATTATTTAATTTAATTTTTTTCTTTACATGCAATATGACAATAGATTTGTATGAAATATTCAACTATATGAATAGAAGAATTATAATAAAATACAATTGCTATTGCCTTTTATTCATCACCACACATCCGTAATACCCTACCTTATACTGTGTGAGCAAGTTCTTCTTCACTCCAAGACATGATTTGTCGCCGAGCCGTGCTGTAAAACTACATGTTTGTGCAGTGCAATCAAAGTGTTGTGTTTGTTTATTGAATTCGGGCCTCCACTCTGTTATTTGTTTATCTAATTTCAGTGTAAAATGGAGCTGTCGAATGGGCCGACATGGGCCAGGGGGCACCCTTCACACCTTCACCTCTCTCGACCACTCGATAGCCGAGAGCCGAAGAACCGAAAGCAGCAAATTCCAAATGCCTGACTGTCTGCATAATTGTGTGCTTAACGCGTGCGCTTGTATTTATGTCTATGTATACGTATCTCTATCTTTGTGACAACACAAACAAATGAAATGTGAAAAAACAACAACAACAACAACAACAACAACCACGATAGAGTGCAGCGTGTGGAATCGAAGCGCGGGCCGCAATGCCACAGATTGCAATGGGATGACGTTGTATCGCCTCATATCGCATTGGACACGAATCATATTATCAGCTGCCAGCGGACAACAACGAGCAACAATAACAACAGCAACAACAAATCCCCAATGCATTTGACAACAAACAGGAAAATAAGTAAGCTGCACCACAACGAATATTAAATACTTGAATCGAAAGCAAGCAAACGGAATTTTTGATTTCAGCTTGAGTAAATTGAAATATATTATTAAAGTTGAACTAGATTCTAAAAAGGCTTACCCAAAACATGACCATAGAATAAAGCAGATTATATATCTAACAAACAATTTGGATTAATTTTCAACTTTATTATTATTATATAGAAATAATAAAAAAAAAATCAATTTTAGCTAGCCAAACAATTTAAATAATTTAATCACATTCAAGAAATAAATTAAAAAAAAAAAAAAATATATATATATATATATATATATAAATATACATATAAAAATATATATATAAAAATAAATATATAAATACATATGTATTTGTATGTAAAAATGCATGAGAATTTTATTCTAAACACTCTGTTTAATTTCATTAATACTCTCATAATTTCATTAAACACACAATAATTTCTATATATGTATATATTATTGACTGTATATTGCCAACAAATTTTAATAAATTAAAAACCAATATAACTTTTTATTATTTTGCAGAAATTTAAAATAAAATCATTGACTATGCTCAAGCTCCTCTTTAACACTTTAATTTTTCCATATGGCTCATTTCGATGGTTTTCCAAACTGGACAATCGATTCATATTTTTATTATTATTACAAATATTGTTAAATATATATGTGTCAGAGACATATCATATAGATACATGAATAACGCCCACTCTTACCCAATGTGAAGTTGATTTTCGTTCTCATTTAGCCACCTTTGTGGAGTGCTCGAGCTTCTTCCATCATATCGTTTACACTGTAATGAGTTATGTACGCGATCTTATCCAGGAAATTCACTTCTAGAAGTCACTTTTGTCCCCTTCTTGTGCTCATCAGAGTCTGTGCCAAGAGGGGCAAGCGCAGTCGCGACTGAGACTGAGCCGGTGCATCGAGTGTGCGGAATGTAATCAATGTGTCGTCACATCGAAAGCCGATTGGTAGCAACGACGACAAATGGTTTGTTTAAGTTCGGTTACACTGCTGTTTATTTATACATCAGATTGGTTCTTGTTAATGCAGTTGTTGCAGTTCCATCAGCGGAAATGCGTTTACGGTACGTACAATTTTTTACTGGGTCGAATTGATTGGATGGCGATAGCGTCAGTATTTAATTAGCCTGTTTTTTAAGTACAAAAAAATCATGCTGAAGATTATAATTATGTTTCTTAAATACATTTCAATGAATTCATATGAATCGGTAATTGCATAATGCTGGTAATTCACATCTAAAAGTGATTCTATAATGTATGTATATATGTAAATTATATATATATATATTTATATTTCGTACATTACTCTTTAATCAAATATTGTTAATTTCTGAAACATATTTTTCATTGATTAACCATGAAAATTTCTTGGAAATTTGTGTGGGTTAAACAAAAACCTTGCACAGCTGATTGATTGATCTCGTTGATAAGTTAAACGTAAACAGAATATTCTGATAAATGTTTACGCTGCAAGTGACGTAGGCCAAACTGAATTCGAACTGAATGAACCTGAACGAATCACACGTTCACAGGAAATAAATGTTTTGCTTAAAGCACAATACACAATTGTTTACAAGCGAGGGCAGTATGGAAAAGTCTTTTAAATATATTATTGTATTTGCATTTAATGCTTCATATTTTTTCCTAGCATGCATATTGCATGCTGCACATGGCCATGTTTACCATTGCAATTATTGACGCACAGGCGAAACTCAACCCAAGAGATTAAAAACAAAGCCAACAAAAAATTAAGAAGAGAAAAAATGAATTGCAGTTGATATTGATGCCAAATGTGTAGGCAAAGAGAGGCTGAGGAGTTGCGACTGCATGGGTCAATATGTCACAACTGCGCGTTTTATTTGCCCACAGCATAAGGAACAAACTATATACATACAGACACACACGTATATGAACTATACATACAGTATACATATATAAACTCAAATATGGCAATGCCAATTGCATGGCCTGCGCATATAAATATTTAAAAATAATTTTTTACGCAGCCAACGATATGTGACAGTCTCTACTTTTTTCCACGAACGCTTTGTTCGCCGTGATAACAATTTGCTTTGGTTTGGACTCGGGTTTGATGTGCGTGTCTGTGTGTGTTTGTGTGTGAGGTGTGTGTGCACAGTGCCATCAAACTAGGGTGAGAAAAAAGTCGTACAAACAAACAGACAGAGAGACGACGCACACAGGCACAGCCAGGCGAATGGATGGTATGAACGCTGCCTGTCAATTATATGGACAGACAGTTGGTCTAGGCAGAGGTACTAATATTTTTCGTTGTTTTGGTTTTCCTTTTACTATTCGGTTTTTCCTGCTTTTATTGTCATCGTATTATGGAGGCAAAGTTAAAGGTGGAAAAGCCGCCGCCGCCACGCAAGTAACTCACATGGCTAAAAAGTTGACACTTGTTGCGTGTTGTTGCATGGTGCAATACCAACAACAACAAAAACAACAACAATAAGGGCTGGCTCTGATTTGCGCTTTAATGGGTTTTCTTTCGCAGACGCCACCACAAATGGCGGAAGAGAGTCAAGACCAATCCAAAAAAAAAAGAAGAGCAAATGTTGCGGCCAAATGCTGAAAATTTTTATTGTTTCGACATCAAAAGGCACTGGGAATTGCAAAAACAACAAAGATCAAAGAAGAAAAGGGTGGAGCACAGTGCCTATGAGTCACAAACCAACAAACAAACAAACAAACACAAAGTGACAAAAAGTCAACTCGAATGTGGAAAATGCTGGCAGAGAGAGAGAGAGAGAGGCGAAGAGGCAATGGAAATGTGGCAAGCAATGGGCCCATCATCATAGGTAAATATATAAAATTGTGTATAATGACGTTAATTAGCTGGGAAGACGCCACAAGCATTGTTAGCAGGTGAGAGCCAACAGTTAAGAGTGGGGCGTGTCACCCACAAACAAACGGAAATAAACAATAAAAGCAAATTTGTGTGACAGAAATTATTTAATAGCTCAATTTTTACGAGTGAAGCCCTGAAAGCGCCACCTGGTGTGACAAAAATGTAAATGCACTCAACAAAAAAATTGGGACTAGAATTGGAATTTTCAAAAATAATATTTACTGACAACAAATCTTGGAATATTCAAAAGCAAAAGTAGAAAAACCTGAAGAATTTGTTGTGAAGGACAGATATACTGGGTAATAAAAAACTTTTCTGATCTAAGCATGAAAAACTGGAGGTACTTGGTATATATTTCAAAATATTGTATACTTTATAAATGTACTGCATTCATTCATTTAAGTTCGTTTATCTCTTTAGATAACTATGCAAATTTTCTGAAACAAATTATACTTAATATTATATTACAGTTGTCTTATCAATTCCTAAAGTTAAATAGTATAAATAACATAAAAAAATATATATATTTGGCATTTAATTAATTAATTCAAAAAACAAAAACAAACCATTTTCATATTTCTTAAGCAAACATAAAAACCTTCTATTATGTAAAATTGAAATTTTCGTAAAAATATTTAAAGCACACAGAAATCAATAATAAAATTAAATTGATCAAATTTTGTAATATTCTGAAAAGAGCCGCATATTTTCCTCAGTGTATCTGGCGTACTTGAACGTGCTGTGGTCGCAACCGCTGCCAAATGCGTTTGTCTCAGTGTCTCTGGTGCGTGTATCTTTACCAAAAGGCATTGATTTGAAATACGTTAGAAAGAAAATGAAAAATTAAAAATGTATGAGCCGTATTGGGTCAATTTGTGGCCAGCTGGCTGGCAAAGCTGCAGTTTCCGCTTTCAGAGTCAGATAGGAAAGAAAATACATACATACACATACATAAAGATATATAAAATCCGAATTTAAAACACAGAGCTTCCAGTACTCAGCTCACTTCCGCTTGTCGATTTTTGAGGTTTCTGTGGCTTTTGTCGACTGAAACGGAGTTCGACATTAATTTTCATATATGCATCGGCTGCAGGTCTTAAGAATTTCACTTTAAAATTAATTTCGTTAAGATTCCCTTCATTTCTGTTTACACTTATCACAACAACAGAAACAGCAGCCATACGGGTGGGCGGGCATTCGTTCGTTCATTCGACTCGTTTGACCTCCCCCCACCTTGCATAAGATTTCTCGTTTTCGTTTTCGTTTTCGTTTTCTCGTTTTCAGTTTCATTTTACATTTTTCAGGGCCGGATGCATTCAATGGGATTTAATTGTTTATACATTAAAATACACACACAGCGAGGGCATGGCGGCCAATACTGTATGGCAGCAATAAGCATAAGAACTTGGTACTCAACAGAAAGAACGATCTCTGGGAGCATGAATCCTTAAGCTACAATTAAAATGGCACACAAACACAGTTAATGTTAAGAGGATGCCATCAGTGTGTGCAGTTGCTTATCAATGCAGGCCGCATGTAGCAGCTAATTAACCGTGTCTTATCAACCAATTGCAGCTGTCTATTGCCGTACATTACTAATCAAGTGCAGTGTTTACATTTTTCAAGCATTTCTCTCTTTCGACATCTTCTAATGAGTTTTTGTGCCTCTTGATATGAAGTACTCAGCTACTGGCGGTGTGCGTGTGTGTGTGTAGATATCTAGCAAAAGAAATAATTAATGTCAGAGTTTCCTCTGGGCAACAACTGCAATTCAAAAAGCAAACAATAGCATATTGAACTGATAGCTAGAAATAAATATGTTCTTACATAAGAAAATTATTATTATGAAACTTCACACGATTATTATATCAAATTCTTTAATTATATCATATTTCCACGGCCAAACTAAGAGCTTATGAATGTCATTTGAAGCCAAAACTTGCACAAATTTTTTAGAGCTATAACAATAAGTATTTATAATTAAGTATGAAATAGACGTATCATCATCTGCACAGACTTCATGGAATAACTTCGGCCATGCCAATGTTGCCAGTAAATGCAACCATTGTCTTCTAACTTGTTCGAATTTTCCATTTTACATGTGAAGCTTTTACCGTTGAGGTTGCTTTAAATAGAAAGAACTATGTAGTTTAACAGTATTGATTATACTTACAAATTGTTTTTTTTTACCTGTCTGCACATATATTATACCACCAGGCACCTTTTTCAAATGTGGTACAACCGTAATCATTATCATTATCGTGTGTTTTAAATAGGTGCCCCTCGTGGTATCTCATTGAATCTCCAGCGTTACCCGTATGTTGACCAAGAGAAATCAATTTGAATTTTGTATCCTCACTTCCAATTGTAAAGTTATCATATCTGGCGTACCGTTGCTCTTTATTCTGGTAACTTCACACTTATCAGATTTCTCAGTCAGTTCACCTATTTGTCGTTTGTTTAAACTAAGAGTTTTAGAGTTCTCTTCATGATTTTTCGCAAACTCAGCTATTTTAATTTTGATATCCGCGCTTAGCAATTCACATTTCCTATTTTCATCATTTTTTAAATTTAAATTATTTTCGAAATGAGTGAGATTTGTTCGTAAAATCACGATTTCTGCCTCCCTCATATTTAGACTTTCTTTTAAGTTTTTATTTTCTGCTTTTAGTTCAAGTTCACCTTCAATAAACTTTGCTATTTGTTCTTCCATTTTTTTTTGTAGAGCAATGTCTTTACTAAGAATTTTATTTTCAAGCTCTGCGATTTTCGTATCCTTAACTTCGACTTCTTTGTTGATTTTTGCAAAATATTCCATCATAGGTTTCACAATGCGATATGCGTAGGTCCCACACTTGGCATCCAGTTCGTCCTGCAATTTACAAAACTGAAGACAATCGATTATATTCATAATAAATATTATTATTCAATAATAACATTAACTTCAGTCTAATATGCTCACCGCATTTTTTTCATTTACGATCGCCGATTCAATTGCCAAAGTCATTGACAAAACAGCTATTAATGCAGCAAACACTTTCTGATTTATTATCATTTTGATTATTCAAATCACATATATATATATTTTTTATTCTTTAAGCTTATGTTGATTCGTTTGAAGCTCTCCACACAAATTAAGACTCAGATTCAGTGTCACTCTCTTTAATACTGCGGAGCTGTTATCAAATGAAATTGCCTTGTATATTACTTTAAATATAAATAATGATTAAGAATATAAGGCAAAGGTTTCCGACTGGGAAAAATCACGAACCTCGTGCTTATCTGGTGCCACGCCAATAAAATATATATATATATTCTTGATCTGGGTGACCAGCTGTACCGATTTAGGCCAGCCCGTCTGTCTGTACATCTTTATTTTTTTAATGTTTTTGATTAAAAAACATTTCAAAATTCAGTATAAAAATAATATCTCCTACATCTTAATAGCTAAGGTGTCAACATTGTGCATTAAGTTTCATATGTACTAATAAAATTTTAAATTTTTGGTTTAATAATTCTACCAAATTCTCATTTGAAGGTCAATTGCAAATATAGTCATGTGAACAAGTTGTTATATTTATAAAATGAGACTAGAGTGGATCTCTTAGCTCCCATTTTCAATGGGCAGTGTATACAAAAATATAATTTAACCTCAATTTAAGATATTCTATATAAAATACTTTGTTTAACACATTTAAGCCTTAAATTGGCTTCATTTGCATTTGGAATAGTCAAGCTACTGTTGGCTATACCACAAAAACTGTATTATAATTATAGGGTATATAATAATTTGAATCATTTTTGTGTATGCCGCTGGCTACCTAATTGCTGAGCACGGCCAATGCGAAGGCGTTTCTCTAGGGGCATTTTATTTTCATTTTTTATCTGCTCATAATTATTATGACAATGTTTTTTCATTTTTATTTTCGGGCACTGCAGTTGCTGTTTGGTATGCAAACAAAGCAGCAGATCGAAATGGAAATTGAAAATGCTCAAAACAACAGCTGGCCATAAGACCAGCAGCAGTAACAGCAACAACAATATCGGCAGCAGCAGCAGCAGCAGCAGCAGCAACAGCAGCAGCAGCAGCAATCAAGTCCGAGGCACTCGATATATACAAATGTATCTATGAGATACAAGCTAGTATCTGTGCATGTGTGTGTGTGTGTGGGCGTTTGAGGCTGCCCCACCTCAATTACTGCACCGAGTCGCTGCGGCAATGCAATCTGCATCTAAATTGATCGTCATAATTATTGTATGTGTCGGCTGTCTTCTTGCTGCTGCTGTGGCTGCCGCTGCTGTTGTTGCTGCTGTTGCTGCTGCCGTCGCTGTTGTTGCTGTTGCTGTTAAAAGTAGCTCAAGTGGTTTTTCGACAGCAACAACAACAACAACAACAACATTGTATTTGGCCTGTTTGAAGTTGAGCAAAAGTGAAATTTTTCATTAACGTTGCCAGACACACTGGCACGTCTGCATCCACATATCTCACAGATACAAAAAAATTACATTTCGATTTGCTTTTCATTTCAATTGAATTTGTAATTGTTGCCTATTTTACGATTGTCTTTCATGTGTGTGTTTATCTCACTTTTGTTCAGATTTATATAGATATATGTATGTGTATGCATATAAACGTATTTGCTTTTCTTTTGATAATTGTGCAAGGTTTTTGCCCCTTTTGTTTAGATGTTTTTGGCTACTGTGCGGCGTTGGCTTCTTATATTTTCGACTGATGTGGCAAACAGGGCCACACGCCCCTTGCTCCCCAGCCCCCTCCCCATCCCTTAACCATCCATTGAAAATGGTTTGAAGTGTGTTTTTCCATTTAAATGGGCCCCTTGCCCAGTGACCCACATTTTGGATAACGTTTCAAGTTTCTGATTTATGCGAATTATTTGCTTTGTATCACATCAGTTTTCAGTTTTCAATTTTAATTTTTAAGTGCTCGGCAATTGGTTCATTGTTATTGATAATATTGTGTACAATGGAAACTAGATAAATTAAGTTTTTATGCACTTGAAATACTTGAGACATATGAGAAATTTCCTCGTTGACTTTTAATTGGGTAAGTATTTATGTACGACTTAACTAGAGCTATTAAAATATTGCTTAACTCAATAAGTTCTGAAACCCTTGAGATAATTATGAACAATTTTGTAGCTTAAAAGTATTTGAGTCTTTATTCCAAGTTCAAGAAGTACATTTATTAAAGTGACATTGGCTTCCGCTCTATTAGCTGGTATCTAATTGACGCTGAGCTTTGCTTTTTAAGTTTAATATAAAGCGCACGTCTTCTAGTTGACTTACAACTGCATCACGAATTCTTTGGCATCTGGCGAGTCACTTACAAGCAGTCCGCTCTCATAAATGCAGCAAAGTAATAGATACACATGCAGCAGATACATTTCAATCTTTCGCTCGTGCGCTGACCGTATCTGTGTCTCACTATCTGCCTATCTCAAGCCCTGGCTTGGCTTGTGTCTCAGCTTGGCCGTCTAATCAGCCGTTAATCGCCGGCATGTACGCAGCTATGGCAATCAAATGACGGCCTGGACATCAGCGATTCAGCGAGCCAGTCGCTGAGGGACTCAGTTCTAATAACGCGCAACGTGGCGCATAATTGCACGTACTGCGTTTTCCTTTGAAGTCCAACAGCGACTGCAGCCACGAGATACATTAAAGACATATTTGCAAAAAAAAAAGAGAAAAAAACAACAACTTTAAGATACATTTCAACTGTTTGGCGTTGACAGCAGCTAGCGATGTGAAGTGTTTCAATTTGAAAGATATGAAAGGATTCTGAATTTCAAAGTATGCTAAACACGAGACAGATCAATGCAGGGAATGAAGATTCTATGAACTTAAACTTATACTTAAGCTAAAGTATTACTACAATATATGTTATATAATATATATTTATTATATATTATATATATATACTTAAAGTGACCTATTCTAATCGAGTAACTTTGTGCTTTCTTCCGTACAATCGTGTCTATAACAATAAAGACATAAGCACTTATCTTAACTCAAGCACGATTCTTTTTCTTTCTTTTTAAAATGATATATAAAAATTGTATTTAATATAATCTTTAGAATTTTCCGACTAACAAAAGCTTATCAAAACTTACCCTGTCAATTCGTGTTTCATCGTCTGAGCACGTGTTTAACCGTGTCTAGTTCTGTTTAAATGTTTCATTACGTGTTGTTGAGCAACTAAATAATATATCAACTCGAAATATAAAACCGGACTTAACTTATCGATATATCGATGTATCGATAGCACTTTTAATATATATATGCTTGTTCATTGCATTAGCTCGTGCTCTGTCGTGTTTGGCCCTTATTTTTGCACACCTCAACTTGTCACTTAGCTTCGGCAGCACGACAAACGCCCATCTCTAGGCTACAACTAACTAGTTATGCGTGTTGCAGCAACAACAATTGCTGCTTTTTTAAGTTAATTTTACTGTCTGTCCAGCTGAGGGCCGTAACGGGGGCCGTACTCTCAATGATATCAATGTTCGATACGTGTGGAAATTGCTATATAATTGCGTTGCGTTGCGAAAAGGAAACTCGAACTGTATGTCAGTAGTTGAGTTGAGTTGAATTGAGCTGAGCTGAGCTGAGCTGAGTTCCATTGCGTGGAGTTTTTCGCCGTCGTCGAGTGAAAATAACAACGAACAGGTATCACTGCAATTTGCAAATGGCACAGGTGGAAATTTATTTTGATGGCAAATGCGATAACGCCAAAGCATTTATTTTGTACAATGGGCCTTGAGGCAGGCTACCGCCTTCTCCGCCTCCTCCTACTGGACTTCGTTTCGCCACTTGAATTTATGGTCGAACTTTTCATTTTCCGACACCACGCCATGTCGTCGCATTTGGCATTGGCATTGATGTTCGACCGGAACGATGATACTTTAAAGCCGCAGCCGAACGAAAAAGTTAAAAGTTCACTCGACTGGATATGCCACATGGTGGCACGGACACGGCCACGGACACGGACGCGGGACACGTCACGTGGATCCGGACATGGGACATTGCTGGGCTTGGACTTGGATTCGGTTTTAAGCTGCATGTTCGCTGCTCTGTCTACACGCTGTCAATTCGCTGGGGTTTGATTAATTACAAAAGCGCCGCGCACTAACAAAATGGTAAGAAAAGCGGGCAGTCAACGAGGGCTGCCCTAGAAGTTATACATTTATATAAAATTGTATAAAATATTAGAAATACAAAAATATGAAACATAAAATACAAAATATAAAATATAGTACATAAAGTATAAAATATTATATATAAAACATAAAATGTAAAATAGAATATATTAAATATAAAGAATAAAATATAAAAGATAAAATATAAAACATTAAATATAATATATAATATATAATTTATAACATATAATATATAAATAAAATATATAAAATCACATAAAATATAACTTATAAATGTACCATAAAACATTTAAAATTGAAAAATAACATTTCAAATATAAAGTGTGAAATATAACATATGATATATGAAGTGAAAAATTTAGAAAATAGTATAAAAAAATTTGTATTAAACGAAAAATTTTATATATGACATAAGAAAAAATGTATATAAAATTTTAAAAATTAAATAAAAACTAGAACTATAATCTTTAAAAGTTAAAAATGCGAGAAAAAAAATATATAGTAAAACAAATAATAAAATAAATTAAAATTAAATACTTAGTATCAAATAAACTGAAAAGTAATCTAAATAATTTTAGATCTCTTAACTAAAATTATATTCTTATAATCGAATTGATTCATTCTGTTATAGTTCTCTCTATTGCAGAAAACTATTAACTCATTAGCGGAGGACATAAATACAGTTTTTTTCTATTAGTTATATAGTTAACTTAGCTGGAGCTGCTAAGCGAGTCTGACATTAATCTTACAGCCCTAGCACGTTGCATGCTACAACCTCCTTTTGCAGCTGCCGCTGCATTTGCTGCTGGCATGCGAGTCATGTTGTTTACGCCATTTTACACTGCTTGACAAATAAACTAAGCCAACTAAGTCAACGTCGAAGTCGCTGTCGCTGTCGCTGTTGCTGTTGCGGCTCCAAGGTAACTTGCATTGACATAATTAAATTAATTTACGTGGCAGCAAACGCAACGGCGACGGCGGTGGCTGCGGTGGCGGTGATGGCGTTGTCTAATTGGCAGCGCCAACATATGGCGCATGTGGCCAACTCTTGCTGGAACGTCTTAACGCTGCTCTGTGTGTGTGTGTGTGTGTGTGTATGTTAGGCAGACCAAAAGGCTGCTCATATATCATGCGGGCAGTCGCAATTAAAATGTCACTCTCGACCGAAACAATGCGAAACGCCGCATCCACTAACTGCTGACTGTGACTGTGACTGACTTCGACTTCGACTTCGACTTCGACTTATGCAATGCATTTTCTTACATTTTTTGTATATATTTGTGTGTTAGTTTTTGTTCGCATATTTGCGACATTTTGCAGTAAGTTGAAATATAAATCATACGCACTGCTGTCCATGCACATCTCAACTGGCTGTCGCTGTTGTTGCCGCTGCTGCTGCTGCTGCCGCTGCTACCGCTGCTGCTCTTGCTGTTCGCGTGGGACCCAGCTGCAAAATGTCAAAGTTATCGCACACCTTGCCAAACTGTCAACAGTTTGTTGCTTGTTTGCTTGCTGCTGCTGCTGCCCCACGGGTTGCATGACCTAATTAAGGCAACGACTAAGCCAGCTACGCTCTCTCACTCTCTCTCCCTCTCTCCATCTCGCTCTCTCTCCCTCTCTCCATCTCGCTCTCTCGGTCTCTCCACAGCGTTTGTGGCTAGAAAAGTTTTTCTTTTGCGCACACGGCTCGCCCTCAGCTCGACTTTGACATGTGGCCAACGGTTGCCTGTCAGCCAAATTCCGGTTGCAGATGAGTCAGACGAAAGCAGCAAGGAGGCGTAGCCAGCAGCGGATCGCAAACGAAAGCCGCGCAAATTCAATTTGGTCGGTGTGTAGATGTGTAAAATAGTTTTTAAAGTGCGAAGGTTAACATGCCCGCTGGCTGATTTTAAGTGGAATTTAGTTAACGTAATTAAAGCGTTTAAACTGAGCCAAAAACAAGCCAATTGGAAAGCGAAAGCATAGCCTAAAGGTCATTGCTCAATAATAGTGCAATTTATAGTTTCGAAAATAATAGTTAAAGACTTTGCTAGAATTCCATATGTATATATGTATGAACATACGTCTTTCATCGGTATATGTATATGTTTTTTTTATGAACATAGAATGTATATAAAATTTCCATAAATATATATTTTTATATTATTAATTATTTTATTATTTTTATATATTTATTTTCTCTTTTTTCGTTCTTCATTATTCATTACTCCTTGTTACTAATTGAATACTTATAATGTACTTATACTTATACTAATTACATTAAATGTAAATTGAATTTAAAATCGACTTGAGGAGATGATCTTGTAGGTGTCGTTCTCTCGCTGACAGGTGGACAGTCAACAAAAAGCTTGATGGTTTTCGAACTTACTTAAGTTTTCACTGCTGTGGTGAAAGATTCCGGCGAATAAATATTTTGATATCAATTTTATTGAATGGACTTTTAACTCAAATTGTAGCCAACAGAATTGAAAACAAAATTTTCTGTACATATTTCTTTATATATTTATAATGGAAAAAAACTAATAATTTTAATTTTTTTAGGTTTTTATTAATATATGTTTTAAATTATAGATATGTGTATATATATGTTTTAAATTATGAATGAAAATTCAAGAAAGTTAATTATAAACAGCAAAAAATGGATTATAGTTTGTATTTAACAAAAAAAAAAAAACCTTTTTATGTTATAGACTTATTAAATATAAATATTTTTAAAATTATTTTTAAATAATTATCTTTTTTCTTTCGTTTTTTTTTTCTTTTAATATTTAGCACGTACTTCAACGCAGGGAACACAATATATTTTGAAAGAAAATTCCTCTACTTTATATAAATTTAGAACGGAATGGCATGTGATGGAAAATTGAATGAAATGCATTTTCTTAAAAGGCACACTGAGTCACAACTGATGGGATAAATAGCTGGCTTGACAAGTGCGACAAACGAGTGTCAGTCACTTGTGGCATTAAAGTGCATTACAGTGAGAGTGATAGAGTGAGGTGGAGAAAAAAAGTGAGAGCAGCTGCTCGCTATTTTAGCCAAATCATTAGCGAAAAGGGAAATCAAAAACAGTTTTCTCATGAGTAATGCGTGGCGGGAAAGCAGCCAGCAGCAGGTTGGGCGACCTGGTCGTATTCAAGTTGGCTGATTAATGCAGTTTAGAAGTTCAATGTGGCACAGCAATGACCCAGTTTTGGATGCTCTAACACCTGGCCAAGGCACAATTCAAATTAGTTGCAACGAGTTCTTTGGGGGCAAGCTTGTTGAGATTTTATTTCTTATATTTGAGTTTTGTGTTTTTTTTTTTTTTTAATTGAAGCAGTTGCTAACTGTGCAACAGATTTTGATATAAATGCATTTTATTGCCAATGCAGACACGCAACATTCAATCGCAGCAATCAACAGACATGCAATGTACGAGATATGGCACACATATACATGCATAAATGCACACATGTATACATGCATGCATGCATATATTTCAAGTGACTCGCCGACAGCTGCTTATTATAGATGCTGCCGCCGATTATTGCCTGGCCCCAAAAAAACGCTGGCAAACTTCATAAATCTATCACATGGCTGCCTGGCTGACTGTTTGCCTGTTTGCCAGTTTGCCAGATGATCTAAGTTTATGGTTTCGACATGTGGGTGGCTTTTGACAGGCACTTTTGACACTTGCGGCTGAGCTGTCAGCGCAGCACATGCAAAATGCATATTTATGTGCCAACTAACCATATACGCAACCACTTACGCCCCATCCCCAATCTGTGTACTTTAATTGCAGCAGCAGCAAGTTGTGCAGCAGCAACTAGCTGCTAACTGCTGCAAGTTTAAGTGCCGCATGATCGACAATCGTTTCGGCTAAAATGACTGCCGCACGTTTAGCACATCAGCGAGCAGTGCAAAGCTGCAACAGCGAACAGTAAACTGCAATTGCAACTGCAACTGCAACTGCAGCAGTAACTGCAACTGCTGCAATTGAAAGTTCGAAAGGATCGTGATTTGGCGAGCCGGCCAGGCTAGGTCGCATTTGGTTGCATGATGAACACGCATGATGCCAACGCCAGCCACAGCAGTCCCGGGCAGCGCTCAAAAGTAATTAAAAATGACGTGGAAAGCTTTTCCCAGATAATGGCTACAGTAATAGAAATGCTAATGGAACACACAAGGAAAGCAAAATAATACAAATAAATGTATAACAAGAAAGAACTATTGTTAAAAATCTATCGAATATTCTATGCTCTATATACATATAGATACATTTATATATGTATTTATATGTATATATTTGTTTACATATATATTTATTTAATTATTTTAATTATAGTTTAATTTAATTATAGTCTAAATATATAGTGAAATATATGAAAATTTTGTAATATGTAAAATATGTATATATAAATATGTATATATAATATATGTATGTATTGTTCAATGGCCGATTATTTTTATATAGCATAGATTGAGTTTAACATACATATTTAAGAAACTTTATTAACATAAATACAATGAAAACGTAATCTGCTATATAAGTTCTATATGAAAAATAAATATATTTTATAATACTTGTTATTGCAAATACTACTAAGAGCCTTCATACTATAATTTAAAAATTTAATATTTATTATATACACAGCTTTTTTTTTTTTTAATAACAACCAACACTTGATTATATTAATTGCAAAAGAAAGTATATGTGAAATCAGTATACATACATATAAAAATATTTATATATATTATTATATATTTGTAGACGTTTTTGATAATAATAATTGAATAATTTTTTATTTCAGATTAAATGACAAAGTTTATTCAACTTAAAGGCATTATTAATATATAGTTAGTACATTTGCTTAGCGCGAACAGCGAGATAAAGTAGAGATGCCTTAGATCATAGTTAGTAAAGAAAATATTACAATTTTATATACAGTTGGCGCGCTGCAGCTGGTCAAACGACTTGAAATTGGCGAACAGGCTTGGACACCAGGCCCAGCCATAACCAGAGTCAGAGCCAAAGCCAAAGCCAGAGCCTAAGCCAGAGCCAGAGCCTGAACTTCCACTTGGCAATGGCATTGCCAGCTGATGGATAACTGCGTTTGAATAACGCGCACAGTTTGAAATTCATTTATCATTTTATTGTGTGGCAAATAGATGCAGCCATTCTCAAATACTTATGCGCTAGTTACACCACACCAGACACACACACATACAGAAGCTGAGAAAAGAATCTCAGCTGGATATTGCCTTAACGATTTTTAACAGTTTGCTGCAGCTTGCATTTAATTTGGTAGATCAATTATGGCAAATGAATGCATCGAGGGCATCGTTAGAGACCGACAGTTTGCCGTGCATCGTTTTTGTAATGTGCCAATATTATAGGATGTTATGCGAAATGAGAGTAAAATCGAAGGAACTTATTGCAAATGAAATGAACTAAATTGCTTTAATAAGCTGTACGGATTAAGCTATAATTATATTTTTGACTGATACTTAATTTAGGTATATGCATATATGCCAAAGAATAAAGACACTGCTCTGATCTTCAATGTATATTGTACGGATTTCGCTATAATTGTCTTTTTGACTGATATTTCATTATGTAGTCAAGGCTCCGATCTCAAATATATATTATGTATATGTTTATGTACAACTTAAACTTATTAATATTTGCATATTTAATCTCAATTTTGTTTACTCTTCAAAAGCTATGTGGGAAATACAAGCGAATTTATGCATACAAATAAAATTTTGTATACTCAACATAATCCAAACTTCCACGAAATTTGATAGAGATAATCACTGTACGGCATGTCGAGCCACCCAAATAAGCGCGAATTCCCGATCTTTCATTTTCCTTATCGACATTTGCCTGGTTTAATCAGTTCAAGGTCTTCAGACAGTGCCATTTTGCACAAAACTGAAGCATTGAAACTTTTTTATAGGGTTCAAGTTTTCGTGCGCTTTTGTTAATTTTACGTTTTGTATCTTTGTTGATTTATATGTTGTATATATGTATTCATTTTTTTTTTTCTCTCTCTTCGGTTGGCCGCTCTTAAGTAATTTATAGTGTATCGGAAATTTTGAATTTGCATGCCACAGCCATAATTCTTAATTTACTCATTCCTCAGCTTTTATTATGAATATATATATAAATGTTGGCTGGCAAGGCAACTGCGTGTGACCACAAGACAGTTGCCCCTCAATTAACGGCCCCAACCGCAACTCTGCAGCTTCGAGCTTGAGGCCTGACCGTGGCCAAAGCAGACTCGACCCCCATGCAGCTGTGCTGCCAGTGCAGTTCAGCTTTTAGCTACGCACAAGCTGCAGCCCAAGTAGCAAACACTTTCAGTTTTTTCTTTCATACATACATACACATACAAAACGCGAAAACACAAAAAAAAAAGCAGTGAGCGTTACCGACTGCAGAATACTCATTCACTGCCCAAACGCTGTCAGATTCATTTTCCGATATTTTACGACCCCATTTAATATATCAATAGAGGATGTCAACAGAAATTTTGTCGTTAAGCTATGAGCTCTAAAACTGTGAAAAAATTCAGTTTTTACCGATTTTCACGCACATAATAGACAGAGATATTTTCGCATGCTTTCATTCACAATTTCAACACTCTAGCACTTCAACTATTATTATTTTTGCGAGTCCGCGAAATTCAGTTTACGATTGGGAAAATCTTGACACTTTATAATTCTAGTGTATACCCGAGTATCAGTTTCAAAATTCACACAGACAGACGGACAGCAAGACGGAAATGGCAAAAAAAAAATAATATATATATACTCATTCCACTTTCGTGAATGAGTATAAAAACGAAACAAAATCAAATTCTCACTAATTGCTATGATCAGGCACAGTTATAAATTTTTAAGCTGTTATTTTTGTTATGTACATTTCTTATGGACAGCATCTGCCGCTGTTCGCATTCTCTCTGCTCTTGTCTTGCATATTTCGTTTGAATATGCATTTTGCTCGGATGCTCATAAACTATAAATTGCTCTGCTTTTTATCAGCACTCTTGAGTCGATGTAATTATGGGCAATTTAAATAAATTAAACACCATTTATTTTTCGGTTGCCCAAAAAGTTAACTGCATATTATTAGTAATATCAAGTAATTGGCCATATATATATTCTATGCTTTTAATTGTAATCAAAGCTGGCTGCTCCCAGTAGAAAACCTTTCACCTCTAATTTCATACATATATTTTAAATATATTTTTATGCCTGATAACAGCCACGCTTTGCCCTTGACGCAAAAATGACGACTTAATACACTTCTTTCTCAGCTTAAACATTATGGTAAATTATGAAAGTATGGCGTAGCTTTGTAAATATCCGTTAGAATATGACATAATCATATTCATAATATCAACATTGAAACTGGCTCTAAGCATCTTAAGTATTTGCATCAAGGATTTAAATTAAGGAGAAAGTTTACAATAATGGTCACATGACTAGATATCTATTTAATATATATATATACTTCTTAAGTATTTGCATCAAGGATTTAAATTAAGGAGAAAGTTTTCAATAATGGCCCCATGACTAGATATCTTTTTAATATATATACTTACGGTTTCTTAGACTCCTTCATTCTACAGTGATACAAAAATATTATAACTTGAAATTATACTATAATCTTTTACTATAATACATTAAATTAAAAACATTACGCAATTCTGAAAAGCCATCTTTAGATCCACTTAACTTTATTGAAATGTAAAATTTATATATTGTTATATTATATATAAAATATTTTTGGCTTAAAATTTTTTTTTTCTAAATTGATATAATATTTTAAGACTTTTTAATTACTAAGGTTTATGCACAAACTGTTTATAATTTAATGTTCTTTAAAAAAAAATATATATATAAAAAAACAAACCATTTGTTTTGTTTTGTCAATAAAACAAATTAAAATGAAAAAAAATAATTTCATGACAATAAAACTGTATTAAGAAATGGATGTTTTGGAAGATTACAAAAAAAATTCTGGATCCAGTTCAGATTTAGCTAATCTGGAATGTGAGATTAGGAAGTTAGAGCTAAAGAGTATGTCTTATAAACTAAAGAACAAAATAGGCAATAAAATGCCATTACAGTAAATATTTATCTTTAGTCAAGTCTTAAGTAATCGCTAATAGAAACGTTTTTAATAGACATGAATTGTATGACTTGAACTTTCACGTGAACTGAACGGCACATGCGGAATGCAAATGAGATTTAGCACCCGCAATAAATCAATTTAATTAAATCACATACATTTAACATTTAAATGAAAATCATATAAATAAAACAATTTGCAATACACGACAAGGTGACAAAACTAACTATGCGAAATTCGGCTAAAACAAAAGTGACAAATAAACATGAAAACAATATCGATATACATCTACATTTTTATATATAGATGTATATATATGTATATATACATACTGATGATTTAGATAAAAGATATGGCTTGACATTAAAAACTGTCACATGTGTTCATTTGGCAGTTAGTATAGGTGTATGCACTGCAGGTGGTTTATCTCAAATATTTAAATAAAAATCTATTAAAAATATTTATATTTATTTGAAGCTCGAATCACGGCAATAACATGATAAATGCTTGTACGTAATTTGTTACCTCATCGCCGGCTAGCCACAAATTTTATGTTAATTTGTACAAAACTAGATATCGATATTGTTTAATTGAGCAGCCAAAGCGGCGCTCGTCAGTCAGCTCCAGACAAAAAACCAAAAACCAATAACCAACAGCAACAACAACAACAACAACAAAGGTATAAACAATTTGTAATTAGCATATTATGAGAATCAACACAAATGCTCAGCTTGACGAAGATCTCGGGCCAGAGATAAAGCTGCAAATTTATGGGACTTTGAACGGTCAAAGCGACACACGAAATGGCAAAGTCAACACACAATTAAAACAGCGAGAGCATTAATACAAAATTAAAACAAGCTAAACAAGCCATATACCCTATTCAAAAAAAAAAAAAAAATAAAATAAATAAATAAAATATTTTTATATTTTTTTATTTAAAATGATAATTATATATATTATAATTAACATAATTTAGCTTTCAACTTGTAGCAGTTTTCTGTTTAGTAAACTCATTTAAAAGATTGCAAAAAGTATATTCATTGTTAACGATTTAACGTATTTAAATACAGTATTAATATTAAATTGAAATATCAATCCCAGAGTAAGAAAAACTATACTCAAACGTTTTTAAGAATGGAATCAGCAGGTTTTGCAGTTGATCTTCCCAAAAGATAATTCTATATAGGTCAAGATCATATATAAAAATACGTTCATTCTAGGAATTTGTTAATCTGTGAACGAGTATTATACAGTATGTTGCGGCCGCAAAACTTATTTTTAAGGCATGCGGGCGGAAATTATTTGACTCCAGATGTACATAAATTACGCAACGCCAGCTAATGAAATGGGCATAAATACAAATCTGGTTGTGTTTGGCATTGCGTCTAAGCAACAACAAATTGCTTCAACAAAATTATGGCCAAATGCTAATTAAGCAAATAAATTTGCCATCAAAATTAATAAACAATTTCGAATACAACAACGAAAGGGAAAAAATTGAATTTGAAATGACTCTAGTCTGCTCTGGTCGCACACTGATTGAATTTCACACTCAAATGAGTGTATTCATACGTATAAACACGTCTTGTCCAAACACAAATTTTGTGCTAATTGGCCGCTTTGATTTGCCGCTGAGACCGCGTGGCACAGATTCTGCATTCTTGCCACAACAGTCGACGAAAAAGAAAAGAAAAGAAGATACAAGCAGCAACGAATTTCCAATTTGATGCTAATCAAGTCATCAACTATATAGATAATATTATATATAGATGGTGTCACCCGAAGGCAGTTGCGATCACAACAACAACAACATGTCCATCAAAGTATCACGTTTTTAATGTCCACCTAATAACAAAGAACAGTTAACAGATTGCGGAAAATCAAATAAAAAAATAAAAAACAACCCTAAGTTGAAGACATCCAAAATCATGTATTGTTGCCAAAATAGCAAATAAAGATTACGGTTAAATAAACTTAAGTAAGTGGACGTCTACAAGCACCAATGCAGCTAATCAAGTGAGCTTTTTTATATATATATTCATATATTTATATATGAAAACCATTTGTAACAGTAATAAATATTTTTTAGCCAAAGCTCACTTGATATATTTGTATTTATAAAATATCAGAATTAAAACTTAATCATTATAATATTGAACACAAAATTTGACAACTAAGAAATATTAAGTGAAATAAGAAACTAATTAAAATTAAACTTGTTTTTTTTTTTTAATTTCCATATATCAGCTAATTGGTTTAAAGTTCTATTACTTATCTAAAGAGGACATCAGAAGTAATCTGGCTAGAGATATACATTTTCATAAGGTTGTTTCGATTTCGGAATAAATTCAGTTGATATTATAATTGTGAACGAGGATTAAGCTGTCGGTTATGATCGACTGTAAAATTATTATTTGCTTGTGTAAATTAAATAAATATAAAAAAAATTAAAATCAGCGTTGATGACTGAGGACTTGAATGTTTGAGACGACAGATTAGAACGAGATTCGCGGGATTTCCCAGTCGGAAACCTTTGCCTTATATTCGCATGAGTTTGATAACATTCCCGCAGCGCATCTTCAAATCTTTTGCACCATATTTAAAGAGAAAGACACTGAATTAAAGTCTCAATTTGTGTCGAGAGCTTCAATCAAATATACATAAGATTAAAGAATAAAAATAAATAAATATTTACAGCTTGGACAAGCAAAATGATAATGAATCAACAAGTTTTTGTGGCATTAATAGCTGTTTTGTCAATGACTTTGGCAATTGAATCGGCGAACGTAAATGAGAATAAGTTGGTGAGTAATATTAGTGCTGTTAATAAAATATAATATATATATACTTATATATTGTGCATATAATCGACTGTTTCGCAAATAACGTGACGAACTGGATTCAAGTGTGGGACCTATATACATAGCATTGTGCAACCAATAATGGAATATTTATCAAAACTCAAAAAAGAAGTTGATTTAAAAGATAAAAAAATCGCAGAGCTACAAAATAAAATTCTAACCGAAGACCTTGCTTCAAATCAAAAAAGTCAACTTAAACTAAAAGCGGAAAATAAGAAATTAATTGATAGTCTGAATATGAAGGAGGTCGAGATGGCGATGTTACGAAGAAATCTAACTCATTTCAAAAATAGTTTAAATGAAAAAAATTATGAAAATAGGAAATGTGAATTGTTAAACGTGGATAACAAAATGAGAATTTCTGAGTTAGAGAAACAACTGGAAGAGAATTCTAAATTATCTCTAAATGAAAACAAACAGCAAGTAGCGAAGATGAATAAAGAATTAGAAAATTGTAAAGCGGAGCTGACCGATTTGAAAGACAAACAAGAAAAGGGAAACAATCAAATCATCCAGGGCTTAGAGTCAAACATAACTTTATGCGAAAAGATTCTCGATGGTAAAGATGTTGAGCTAAACAGTCTTCGAAACCAATTAGTCAAATGCACGGAAAAACAAGAGCAGCTTAAAGAAAAGGTTGAGCAATTAGATAAACTTCAAGACCAGTTAAAAAATAGTGAACGTGAATTAATATCACAAAATAAACTGCTGTTAGATAGTTTGAAAGAAGAGAATACAAAAATTGCAAATATCAACGCAAATTTAATCAATTGCAAAAATGATATATTAGAGAAACATTATGAGAATAGAAAATGTGAGCTTTTAAACGCGGACTACAAACTGAAAATCACTGAGTTTGAGAAAAAACAGGAAGAAAGCTCAAAAGCTCTTAGTTTAAACCAACGACAAATAGGTGAACTGACTGAGAAATCTGTTAAATATGAAATTGACTTAGGTAATTTACGAAAACAAAATGCAATATTAGAAGAAAGACTTAAATTGAGTGGTGCAGATGCAGATCAACAGAGAAAGCTAAAATCTTGTGAACATAATTTATTCGAACTAAATAATAAAATGAAGTCTTCTGAAGATGCATTAAATCAGAATATAGTCAATATTGAGAACAAAAACAAAGAGTTAGAGAATAAAGTTAAAAAATGTGCACTGGCAATGGCGGCAAGTTATACAATGAGCATGCCACATTATTATGGAGATTATTGAGATTTGAGTCACATTTGAAATAATTTAACAACCCAGAAGGAAATATAATTACAATGGCCGAAGTCGCAAATATACGCAGGGATAACGAAATATATTTTTGTTTAAATACATCTACAAATAATATTTATGCTTGAATAACTTAATTGCTTAGGCGAAATGAGAAATTGCTATTTGAAATATATAGAAAACTCGAAAAAAAATGTTTGTTAATCTTGTCAAATTATAAATCAAAATCAAAATTGTAAAAATAATTTGTTTAATACTGAAAATAAAATTATTATTCGTGTTAAGTATACTTTAAGCTTACTTATCATATATTTGTTGAATACTTTTTTTTTAAAATATGTAATAATGAAATTTCTACTAATTGAAAAAAGTTTATCTACTAACTAAATATTTTTTAATAAAATAAATCTTTTGAGAGCAATCTGAATATGCAATCACTTTAATTTATTTTGAATTGGATTTTCACTTAAAAATATTTGAATAAATAAAACTCATTTCAAGTAAAAAAATATTTTGAAATTTATATTTCGCTGCATTATTTATTGTATTCAATTTACAATTAAAGTCCATTCAAATTAACTAAGAAATGGGATGGAAAAAAATGCGACTCGAATCGTAATATTTGCAATATTTATATATGAAAAATTTGTTCTCACATATGTGTGTGAGTGTGTTTATTAGCTGTTAGACTGAGGGGCATTGGCTTTAGATGTGGCAAATGGTTTTTGCTCTTTGTTTTTATAGCTTATCAGCAATTGCCAGCGCAGCGGTTTCCTCCATTTTCAAGCTGTAACAATGTTGTTATACCCTGTAGCTCATTGAGAATGCGTAAGACCAAGGCAGAAACAGCATACAAACACTTATAAATAGGAATAAATTTCAGATTTCAGAACGGAGATTATTTCAGCATCAGTCAGAGATTATAAAAGCTAGACTGAGGTACCCTGTCTGCAGAAGTAATATATAGGAGAATATGTAAGTGAATAAAGAATAAAATATAAATATTTTTTTAACTGTAGGGTATTTCTCTAGTCTCTCCCATTTGATTAGAGATCACAGCAGCTACTTGCTGCCGATGCGTCAGTTCGTTAGCTGCTCAACGAACAACACGAGGCGAACATATGAAGAGTGAGCAACAACAACCACAACAGCAGCAACCGCAACAACTACAGCTTAAGAGTTGAACGACGTCAACGTCAACGTCAGGTCGTGTATGATTATGCCCGGAAGCACTAATTACCTTATTTACACTTTTATAACTCTCTGGCAGATCTCAGCTAACTGATCCCAGCACACACATACACGCACACTTAGACCTATGCATGTATCGCCAATCTCTAACAGTTTGTTTATGGCTTATGGAAGCTGGCATTGGCCAGCTCGACGGATGCTGAATAAAAGTGAAAATCTTTGGATCAACACATAATATAACATATTATGTTCGCAAAGCACCCTGTACAGTGTGCACTGGCAGAAACGGAAAAGTATTTTGTATGTTTTGATTTCTGTAATGCAAGTCCTGCAGTTATAGAGCAAGCAATCAATTGCCAAGGCAGCACGTCAAGAGCAACCCACCAAGTGGTTCGGTTGCCGACGGCCACAAGCCACTCACTCGACTCTGTTGATAGAGTCGTTTTTTTCTATTTCTTTCTGATTTCGTTTTTTATTTTTATTTTTTTTTTTGGGTGCAGCCAAACTTGAGGGGAACTTTTTAGACGCTAGCTGCTGCTGCTACCGATTGCCGGTGATTAAGTCATGAATCAGTTGTGGCTGCGAGTAACGGTTAAAGCGGCTCTAACTATGAATTTCGGTGGGCGTGTGCCTTGCAGCATAAAGACCCAAGCCAAGCATTTTGAACCAACCCAAGGCAGCGCAATCCGAGTGATTGTCATGCTAAACCAAAATCAATTTTCCACCAATGTTTTCTTTATTTTTTTTTTTTTTTGCGCAGTATATATGTGTGTATGTGTATGTGTGTATGTGTGTGAATGCTAGCCAAAGAAATACAAATTTCATTTCATTTTGCCCAATTGCAATGTCAAGTAAATTTTCTATAAATTGGCAGCAAATCAGCAGCGAAAGCTGAAGGCAAAAATTAACATGTTAACGCACACTGATTAGAAATACAACGAAATATAATTTATTTGTTATCAAATATAGAAAAGTATCATTTTATTTTATCTTGTATACAAAAACTTCATTTTTCTTTAAGTAAATTGTATGAATTTTTTTTTAGGTATATATTTTAATTGACAATAAAATGAACAAAATTGATTCACAATTTCAAAATAAAACTATACTTATTTTTAAATCAAACAAAATATATATAAAATATTAATTTTACTTATTGTTAAAAGCACATCGCTTATTTCTATATTTAATACTAAAATATTTGTATCATATACTTTCAGCTTATGTAGAATTCGCCTGAGAACTATAACATCCAAGGATCTGTTGAAAAACGTATTGATGGAGAAGTGACTTCAAATTCCGCCTGATTTCACTAGAAAATTAGTAATGTTAATGCCAAACAAATTGGCAGAGACTTTTAATACTAAGTTTATTGATATTTTAATAAAAAAGATCCTTTTCTGTCGTAATTTTAATTAAAGTTTTTTAAATATAGAAAAATATTTAATATATATTATTAATATATATATATAGATATGTTTAAAAAGTTGTTGGAGATTATTTATAATTAATACGTTATTCATTAAAAAAAATCATATGCTCCCAATAAGATACCCACAAGTCAATATATATATATAATACATTTATACGAATATGAATGTGGACTTAGTGAACTTTTGTTATTTTTTTATTGGTTGTATTTTATATAAATATCTCTTTTTAAATGTTAATAAGAACTTTGCCTTACTTTAAAAATATTTTCTATTGACGTAAATATTTAAATTTAAATAAAAGTCTATTTACATTTATTGCTGTTGAAAAAGTATGCCTGAATTATACTTTGTAGACATCTGAAATTATAAAAATTAAAAATGTTCCTTTTTATCATGAAAATGAAGAAAAATGTTACTTCTTAAAGTTTAAACTAACAAATTTTTTAAATAAAATATTAGGTTAAAAATTGCATGAGCTTCTATAGGTTATTAGCTTAATATATTTTGTTAGTTCTTAAGTAGGTTTTACAGTAAACATTTTTTGGACAAGTTTTTTTTTTTTATTGGTTTTAAGCCACTGTGTTCGCCAAAAAGTCGAAGCCTGAGCCGCCTTTTGGGCACATGCAGGTGCCCAGTTTGCGTTCAACTGTTGCATTCCTGTGCGTCGCCGTCAGCGGGGCAGCAGCTCCTTCGTTTCAGTTACTTTGTGGTCTGATTGAGTTTTTACTATACCCGAACATGAGTGGAAAGGAGTATATTAGTTTTTGTGCATTGCGTATTTGTAAAGCGTGTAGCGGTATTTGAAGTTAGCCCACATGAAATCAGTTATATGTACTTATAATAAAATGAAATATATATATAATATATAAATTATACATGCCAGAAAAAAATGAATGTATTTATTATTGTGCAATATTCTCATAAAATATTATGATTTCAAGCAGAACCGAATTGGGAATTGTATTAGTTGATATGATATAATCATATAGTACACGAATTGTTCTCTAAGTTTGGCAGGTCAATCTATCTTATCTTAGATTTAATTAATCAGATTTTTCATATTTGGCCTCTATATGATTTTCCTTCGAAAATAGTTTTTCAGAAGTAAACAAAGCTACTTTTTACCAAGGGCATTGTGCAGTCGGTTGCATCCGATTGCAACGTTCTCATTCGCTTATGTTTGTTTGTATACAGATATATGTATATGTTTGTATCTTCGACTGGGCCTATTCAATTATTAGCAACGCCTAACGAATGCCATTTTCCGCTGTGTTTGCATAAAACACAAATATTAACCGCTGCGCACGGAAGTGCATTTGTAGATGGCGAGTTGATTTTTCCTTTTGCTTTTGCCTTTGCTTTAGCTTTGGGTTCGATCATTTCTGTTTGAAATGCTCGAAATCCGTTCTACATTGTTTGCGCTGGACACAGGGTCAACAAGTTAATCACATTGTGTGGCATGAATATAATAGAATTCTTATTCTTATTGGGCCGCAGCACGGTTTCTTATTATGCGAGACTGAAGCTGGGGCACGCGTTTGGGCCTTAATAAGACAACGGTCGCTGTTTGCTTTATTGTTGTTGTTGTTGTTGTTGTTGCTGCTGCTGCTGGTGTTGTTGTTGGCACGGAAATTGACGTTTAAAGCCGGCAAGCAGCTGTTTGGCCTTTTTTGGCCAAACAACAAGTACGCTTTTAGCCTTTGGCGTTCAAATTGGCAAATTAAGTCATACGCCTGCAACGCGGCGTTGTAATTTATCTTTCAGCCAGCCTGCCAGCCTGCCTGCCTGCCTGGCTGCCTCGCTGCCTGCCTGCAGTTGGCCAGCGTACATTGTGCATTATTTGGCAATAATTATTGATTTATTATCTTGTTTGCTGTCCCAGGCCAATATTCATACCACAAACATAAAAGTTCAAAAATCAAAGCACCGCCAAAATCATTATCACATGCATGCGAAATGCTTTTTTGGCTTGAGCCAGCCAGACACAAGAAAACAAATTAAATACAATACGAATAACTAAAAAGTTCTCAGCGCTTGAAAATATCATTAGTAAAGGTTGGCCTAATGATGGGGCCTGTTCAGTCAGTTCTCAACGTGGACTTTGTAATTGGAAAGGCACGCACATTAGGGCGTAGGCCTTTTGATAGCTAGAAAGTAAAGCAGGGAGACGGGCGGAACGCGAACGCCAGCCAATTAACTTTAAAGAGCAGTCGAAATCGGTATAGCTATATATGTATATAGATACATTTTATACACAGACTGGCCTTTCGCTTTGGTGTTTTTGTTTTAGCTCGTAGCAGCTACCAGGCGTGTTCAGCGCATTAATATTTGACGCCTATTAATCGAACGTAAACTAGTGCAGAAAATTGCTTAAAGGCCTTTGCTTTTAATGGCTTGCTAATGACCAACACGGAATTGGGTTAAAAGGGTGAAGGAATTTAGAAAGAAGAATGTATAAATATTTTCTATATACATATACATATCATATATACAGAGACTTAGCTCCTACTCTTCCATCAAAATAATTGATAAGCACTATCGCTCTATCATATTATTATTGTAGTCAAAGCTGCAATTTAACAATTGTCTCAAATTTGCAAACATTTTTGCTACACCTGATGCTGTCGTCTTGCATATAGTCAAGTTTGCAAATTTTCACTCGAGCTCTCTCAACCAGTTGAACGAGTTCCTCACATGTATGGTAATTTCAGCAGCTCTATATTCTCGCCAAAAGAACACAATAAATTAAATTGCGAAATAAATTTTAACGCCTTATTATAGGAAAAACCTCACTGATGGCCCGTTGTCCATTCCAATGGAAAACAATTTCCATTTCCTGACTGACAACAAAGCTGCTGTTGCTGTTCCTCTTGCTGTAGCTGTTTGCTGTTTGCTGTTGGGCCATGTTGAGAGCTGGCTGAGTGGCTGGAAGCTCTTATGAGGACAATTGTTGGTTTCGCTTGTTGCGCTTGCTTGTAGTTCGCCGGCTGGAGGCATGAAACCCACTTATCTAATTGCGATTCCGGGAACTGGTTTTCCTTGATACATTTTTCTCAACTCATTAGAACTCAATCATAACTAGCCCCGGCTACGAGTGCAAAGGTGTGTATGTGTGTCTGTATAATGTCTCTCTCTCTCTCTCTCTCTCTCTCTCTCTGTCTCTCTCTCTCTAACTCTTGCTACCTCACTCACTCTGTCTACAGCTGCACAGCAAAAAATGTGGTTCTAAATGAAAATATTTATTTTTAAAATTTATTTTTATATAATAAAACTTTTTTTTTATTTATTCATACATTATATTTATTAAAATTTTTTATTATTTTTTTTCTTTTTGTTTTTAGGTATACATAAATATAATTTTAGATATCTTTAAAACTAGCATCAGAATTTTAACGCATCAATTTGGTTCAAAGTATAGATATTTTTAAAAAGTTTTATTTATCGATGATTTATATATTATATTGATTTTAAGTTTTAAATTATTTCATTGTTTAATAAATTTATTTAATAAAATAAAGAAATATAAGAAAATATATATAATATATAATCATACATATCTTTAAAATTATGAAACGATATTTCGACTTTAAATAATAAACCAATATCTGTTTATAAATTTGTTTAAAAATAATTACGAAAATGTATTTCTAAATTTTTTCTAATATTATATTTTTGGTTTAAAATTAATTTATTTATTTAACGCATTTTATTAACAACATATATAAATATATGATAACTTACTTTTTATTTTTTAAATAGAACATTTTTTCTTGCTGTGCAGCGGACAAAAGTTATCGCTGGCCACATATTTTTCAGACGAGGCGCGCAATTGTTGCCCTGAGCAATTTTTAGCCAAGCGAACGATGCCAGCAAAAACAGCAACAACAACAACCACAATAACAACACGCCGGACGTGTTCCATAAACAACACTTTGATTACGGCGACGCGGGCGCAGAGCCGGAGCCAAACGCAAATCGATGTTTTCATATGGAAATTGAATCAAAGTCAAGTCGAGTTGAGTTGAGTCGAGTCGAGTCGAGTCGGCTCGGCTGCCCAGTGCCAACAAAACATGACTGGACGCCAGTTGTCAGAGAATGTGGAGCACAGCAGCAGCAACAACAACAACAAGAGTAATAATATCAACAACAACAACAACAACGAGCAGCAGCTGCTGTAGCATGTGTAGCTAGCTGTTGCGCCCAGGCTTTACAATTGTGGCAAAGCAATTGGCCTTGGCTAAAGCTGAGGCTGGAATTGAAACGAGAGTGCGCAGCATCAGACATGGCCAGTAGCCAGCCTCAGCTCAGCATCTTGGCGTCTCAGTCTCCAGCCACAGTCACAATCCATGCCTCAGTTTTGAGGCTCATTCATGGGGAGCTCTTTTGTGGTTTTCGCTATGATTATTAATCAATTCTTTCATATCATTTGCCTTTGAATTGAATTCAATTCTTTCTTCCCCTCTCGTAACCAAGACGTTTACAGTCTGCAGCTGCTGTTTATCTGCCTGTCTGTCTGCCAGTTTGCCAGTCTGTCTGTCTGCCTGTGCGGCAGACCCATTTTTACTCTAATTAATTCAACAAAAGTTTCTGGGCCAACTCTTTCAAACAATTTTTCTTCTTCTTGGATTTTGAGGGCTGCTGCTGTGAAAGGTAGCGCTCATTATTTGCATGTTTTTGTTTATTAAATTCCATTTAATTGCCACATTTACACACACACACACGCACAGAGAGCAATTCAAATGTGATTGAAATATTTATAAATTATATATTAATAAAACGATACGATTGAGTTTGCTGTATTATAAAAGGGCCATTATATATACTTATAATACAAGATATATTCAAAAGAATTCTACTTACATATCATAATTGATTATTGCCTTTTGCTCAAGGGCGATTAAGTTTTTAGAATGTTCGCAAACGCAAATAAGTTGACGTGCTGAAAAGAGAGAGTATGGACTATGAGCTATGTCCGTCCTTGCTGCCGTTTTATAGCCATTGAAGGTGCTGATCTGCAAAAATACAAAAAAAAATATTATATATAGTACTAGTCTATGCTTATTATCAACGTAAAATTCACGCGACACTTGACAATATCTTAAGGTAATATTAAAATTTGAAGTTTGAAAATAACAAAGAATACCATTTTGTATTATTTTCAGTTTTATATGTCTACTTTCAATGCAAATCTCATAATATTGTAAATATTTCAATTCATGTCTATAAGATTTATGAAAACAATCTATTGATGAGTTCTCTGAGCGAATTTTTCGTGCTATCAGTTATCAGCAGCTACATCCAGGGTTAATATTTAACCAATGTTCGATTTGAGAATCTTCAAATCACGCTTAAAAATCTATGTCAAATTATTAATTACTATCGATAGATAGTAGCCAATAAAATTTGGTATGTGACGCTGTTTTATATATTTCTATTTGTAGATCCACGACATGAATATTATCTACCTGCTTTACGAACAGACAGAAGCCAATATACCCAGTTTACTGTGCTGAACAAGTAACTGCACTATGGCACGCCTGCCTTTAAATACCGCATAATGAAAGCCCACAGGAAGGGTCTGACAATTTGCCATCCTGTCTGTGGCAGGTGTCGAAATTGACAGATGAACACAAAATGCACTCGAATAGTTAATAGCAATCTGATGGCCAGCGGAAGTGTTGAGGTGCGCTCTGAAAACTGGGCGTGGCAAGTGAATGAAAAAATGACACAAGATGCGGGACACAGGACGGACGGACAAGCGGACAGACGGGCAGATGGACAGACGCTCGGCTGTGGCGGTTGCTGCTCTTCGACTTCAATTTAAATTTTAATCGCATGGCTAATAGACAAACTTATAGTAAATGTCAGTATAAAGAGACTAAGAGCTTGACTTAAATCATGCCAACATTTACAAAGTACTTTGCAAGCGGCAACAGCAACAACAACAGCACACGAACACTCTCGGGCTGTGCTCGGAGTCACGGACACGTCGACGCTGGCTAAGACAAACTTCCGATCACGTTGTAAATCTGGCTGCAAAATTACAAAAGGCAGGCCAAGGCCCAGGCAAAAAGAAAAAAGGGTCTACAAACGAACGAGCAAGCGATATAGGTGGACAGACAGAAAGAGAGAGAGAGAGAGAGTGAGAGAGACAGAAAGAGAGAGGAGCAAAAACTTAATGGAGGCAAATGCATCAAAATGGTTAATTGGATCTGGAACAGTAAATGACGAACACTTTTAGTGTTTATGGCAGTAGCCAAAGCCAAAGGCAGAGCTAGAAAGGGCCCTCTATATGTGTGTATGTGTGCGTGTGTGTGTGTGTGTGTGTGTGTACGTGTTGCTGCAAAAACTTGGACGCAAGTGCGCACAGCTCAAGTGGCTTGAAGCGTGTTGTACACGACACGCATTAGCGTGAATAAAGTAGTTTGTTGTTGCAACTTTTGCCAACTATCTTGTTTTTTAATCGAGCTGAATGCGTGGCATACGTTCTTTGAGTGAATCAATTTGTTTGGCTATGGAAAACTCATCCATTAAAGTGAGCCTCAGCCCAAAATGCACTTGTTGCCTATAAAATACTTTCCATCCATCAGAGTCTCTTTAAGTCTCTCTCTCTCTCTCTCACTGTCTCTCTCAAGTTTTTTCCGTGCACTCAACAATCGCCTAGCAACTTTTCATTGAATTATTGATTCAACAAAACGAACATTTCAACAAACTCTTCTCAGTTAGCGCATTTCGAACAATGGATTTGGATTGTAAGTGCGCTTCAATGATACTAAAGTTCAACTAAACTAAACTAAAAAAATATTTAATAACAAATTTAAAGTTAACAACGATTTGGAGAAACGCATTTCGGATGCATTTTGTGTGTTCGATCATCATGGCGACAAGCTCATCGATGTGCGAGAGGTGGGCACAGTGCTGAGACTGTTGGGCTGCGTGCCCACCGAGCAGGAGGTCAATGAGGTCATCTCGGCAACCGAAACGGAGGAGACAAGTGGCGTAGTGCATTTGACCAAATTTTTGCCGCATGTGTCCCAACTCCTCATGGAGCGCAAGTTCGTTTGATTGCAATAATAATATAAATAAACAATAAAAACTAATTCATATTAAATTAGAATGGAGCCAGCGCCACCAGAGAAAATTCTGGAAGCTTTCAAGACATTGGACCTGGAGAACAAGGGCTTCCTGACCAAGGAGAACTTTGGCAAGCTGATGATGGAGGAGGGCGAGCCGTTTACCCAGGAGGAAATGGATGAAATGTGGCCAGTGGCCATAGATCCCATAAGCGGTCATATTCCTTATGAGTTGTATTTGAATCAATTGATGGTAAGAGCGTAACAAAAAGAATTGTGTCAAGAAAAAATTTGTAATCATTTTTTTTTTACTATATTTTCAGGTATATCTCTAAGAAAATTTAAAAGAATATTTAATAAAATTTGTTATTTAAAATTTATTATTTAAGAGATAAGAGCGAAAAACATTCAATCACATTAATAATAAATTTGTTGTTTTTGTTTGTTATATTTTCAGGCATATCTTTGAAAATATATGAAAGAAAATCTAATAAAAATTGTTAATTTATTTAATATTTTATAAAATAAAATTTTTTAAAAATTTAAGCAAAGTTTAGATATTATATGAATTTACAAATAATGTTGATATTTAAAAAATTGCTTTATCTTATTTTGAAAGGATTGAAAACTAAGATGCACTACTATAAATTTATATATTAGCATATAATTTTTGTCAGTGTATGAACTTAGTGCACTTCAAATTAAATATTTATTTTTGTATATCTTTGAGAAATTTTGAAAGAAAATTCAATACAAATTTGTTATTACAATTTCTTGTTTTATAGCTAAAAACTTAGACAAAACTGAAGTTAAAATGAAATAAATTATAATACATATATTATTTATATTGTTTTTAAATTTTAAATAATTTTTAAATAAAAGTTGATATTTGAAAAGAAAAACAAAGCCTTATATTATTTTGAAATGATTGCAGATTAACGAGGTAAATATTTATATAGCAGATATGGGTTTTTTTCAGTGTACTTTATAAGCTAATGTACTTTACAGTGCGTGGCTCATTTTAGCCACTTTGGCTTTGCATTAGCCATTCACACACTGACAAAGAGAGAGAGAGAGAGCGCGAGAGGGAGACAAGCACAGCTAACTAACCAGCGAGCCAAATGCGTTTCAAAATCTCAAACTAAATCCACATGCCCAGCACAGAAATGAGGAGCACAGGATACAGCTGGGCAAAGAAGCCAGTTAAGTAGAAGGTGCTGCTAGCTGTGCTGGCCAGCCATGTATTGCCTGCTGGCTGGCGTGGAACGCGGCAAAGTGGGTTGCGCATCATTAGCACAACTAATGGATGTTCACTTTTCTTTGGCCAAAGTCGCGAACGGGCCGCAGCAAAAGTCGTGTACGTCTCGACGCGCCTCGCCTCGCCTAGGCTTGATTTGCTTTGCTTTGCGTTGGCATTGGCTTTGGCCAAAAGGATGTCTGTCTGTCCAGCTTCTAAGCTGGAGTGTCTGTAAATTGCTGTTGGTAATATGAGCGGCTAGAAAATTTAAATAAATTAAAATAGCTCTTTGGCAGCATCAAGACTGAGTGTGTGTGTGTGTGTGTGCATACTATTGCCAAGGACTGTTCGCTCGTTCGTATGCGTCAAAAAGGCCGTCGCCTGAGTCGTGTTCGAGTCGTGTTCTCGCTTCCGTATTTATTAAATACTAAATACACGCTGATGGATGCACTTAACTGCAACTCTCTGCCTCGGCCTCTGCCACTGCCTCTGCCACACGCTGCATCCCTCTACGGCTCCTCTCGATCTGTCTCGCTTTGGATTAAAATATTTCATGTAATTCAGCCATTCGTGCGGCTGCCATCTGCACGTTCCGGCGCTTTGGCCAATTTGAGTGATTGCATTGCGCGCATTTAAATCGCTGCCATGTTCAAAGATTCTTTCATTATTTTTTTCGGTTTTTTTTTAGTGTTTGTGGTTGCGGCCAGTTAGTCCACTCCCAACTCCATGCCCCACTCTCTCTGCACTGTTTCGCACTCTATCTAAACAAGTTCTACGTGCGGCACGCCTAATGGACTTTTAATCTTTACAACTTGTACAAAAAATTCTGCGTTTTTGAATCGCCTGCGTATGCAGCTGATTGCAAATTGTCAGTGCCATAAAAAGAAAGTAGAACTAAATAACAATAAAACCAACTGCACTGAACTTTTTGACATCCCATGACTGCCAATTGGATCAACTTACATCAAAGCTGATGAATTAACCCACCGATAGCCATTGAAAGTTGGCCTATTGTATTTTCTGATGAATATGGGTGAGAGTAATTGTATTTTAGCAAATTTAGAAGCCACAAAGAAGACTATCAAACAAATTACAAAATATTTAAGAATGGAAATTTTTTAAATTATGCAAATTATTTATTCTCTGGATAATTTTTTTTATCTGCATATTAATAGTAAAGTTTTATAAATTATAAACTCAATAATATATAGCAAAATATACACAAATTATTAAAATATAAGTAATTTAGAAAAACAACATATTTCTCACATATTTTCTCTATTTATTGATAACAAACTTCATAAGAATCCTTCATCCTCATACTAATTTGACAAGTCAGCTTTGTCTATAATTATAACAAAATATTTGTAATATATAACAATTTTTAAATATAAAAAATATATAGTTTGTCAAAATGAGGTTTGCCTTTATGTACACAAAATTTATATAATTTTGGCAAATTAAATTTTATCTATATTTTTTTTCGTAATATATTATAAGTTTACTAGATTATTATATATTCTTTCGATTTTGCTCTTCTACTATTTCCACTACTAATATTTGTCTTTATATAAAATACCAAAGTTCTGCCAGCATTTGCCTTAATCACCTCCATCCACTTTATTTCTCTTTTATGCCACCTGTACATACCGCTAGAGTCATAAATTGTGTTTTTCTTTCAACCCACTTCTAAGCATTATCGTCACCTCATATGCCTTCCTTATTAGTGTTTTCCGTGCTTGGCATTTGATTTACTGTCAACAATTATCAGCCATAACATGCTAATGGATAATGGCATATTATCAATGGAGCTGGTAAGAGAGAAATTCCATGCCAGTTAATGGGTTAAGAATATGCTTCAAAAGCTTCACAGTCGTCACTCTGTCTGTGGGTCATAAAAAAATGCCTCCAAATTGTCAATGTTACTTGGAAGAAGATTCCCTCCAGAAAGTTTGCTGGCGAAATTGCTGTGCATGAATCAATTTCGCCAGCAAAACTCTGCGGCTGATGATGATTTACGCTCGACGAAGCGTAATTAAGATTTATGCGACATACTTGCTAACAAATACATGTCTCTGCTCGACTTTATATGAATGTACATGCACACACACACACACACACACACACACACACTCACACACAAATACATTGTACATATGTATATGATATGCTCATATGCATTTTGCGGTTAAGCAATGAGAGCTTAATTGTTAGTTATGCCCTTTTTGTCTGAGCGCAGGAGGCGGGGACGAGTCATTAAAACTAATTAAGTAGAAAGAATTTCTATAAGATTTATATGCTTCGATAACTGCATTATAATTACGTTTTCTTCTGCACAAATTATGGCAATTATTTACACCTAATGACAATATAACAAAATGTCTCCAAATTGCGCAACAATAGCTCAAAGATATTTTATGAATCAATTGTTTCCCCGGTTGCCCTCAAGCGATTTGATTGCCTAATGCATGAAATTTGTGCCAAATTCTTGCTTTCTGTCATTAATTGCTACACTTAAAATTGAGTAATGCAAATTTATGCTTGCGTATTACATATGTCTATGTGTGTGTGATACAATCAATATTTGCCTGAGAGATAAAACCAAAAGGCAATGAAATTGGCTACTTGAAGTCTGAACTTTTCATACTCTGAACTTGAAATTAGCTACTTGAAGTCTGAACTTTTAATACACTGAACCTTAAAATTCAGTTTCTAAATTAAATTATACATCTTAAGAGCTAGAGTCTCAGCATTTTGTATTTAGTTTCATGTGTAGTTTATACAATTTTTATAAAATGAAATAAAATACAATCATTTATTATGAATAATAATGCAAAAATACATAAATCGAAATTGTTATATATTCATATATACTTTATAATGCTTATATAGTTATATAATTATATTATACCGATGTTTATATAGCATAGTTTTTAGGGCATTTGCATTATCATTTTGTAAGATATAAATATATTTAATGCATTATAAATTAAAAAAATTTTTTTTTCTAGAGTTTTTTACTCAGAGGTTTTGTTTTACTTACTGTTTAATTAACTTTATACAAATTTACTTGTGATTAATTAATTTCTCCAGCTTCTGCAGCTGCTGCTGCTCGAACTAATATGCGAACAAGTTATGACACTTTGCTAACTTGTTTTACATTTAATCTGTTAGTTTATTTGTCTGAGCTACCTGTCAGCCTTGGCTTTCTGCACCTACACAGACAACTCACTCTCGTTTCGCAGCTCGTATCTCTCTCTCTCTCACTTACTTAGTTGGTTTCATTTCCCAGCTGCACTTTGCTGAAACTTTCAATCAACTTTCTGTTTACCTACACGCCAGGCAGCGGCGGCTACTTGTTTGTTGATTGCTAGCCTTGCCTTGCCTTGCCTTGCCTTGACTTCGACATGGCTTGAATTGGGCTGAATTAATGGCCAACTGCAGTGGGCCTTAGCATCAGCTGAGAACGAAAGCGCAACTGACGAGGGCTCTCGTTATTTTTGATATATTTTTGTTGTTGCTGCTGCTGCTGTTGCTGTTTTGATAGCATTTCGCATTGCTTGCCTTACCGTTAATTGAATTTAAGCAATGAAATGTAATTTGGAATTTTGCATGTGCCCAACTCGCGTAGCACGCCAGAAATCATCATAAAACCAGACACACAGAGAGTCCAAGCTGCAAACATGAAATGAAATTGCAAAAGGTGAACAACATGCAATGGGCCGAAGTATACGGACATAGCCAACAGCAGCAGCAGCAGCAGTAGTAGTTCCAGTAAAAAGGAAAATGAAAAAGAAAAGAAAAGAAAAAAACAAAGCAGCAGAACACAAAAAATAATGCTGAGCGTGGTCAGTGGCATGCAGCCTGTGTGCTTGCGTCTTTATTGTTGCAGCCGCTGCCGTCGTCTTGTACAACACCCAAAGGTATCAGCAGACAAAATGCTAAAAATGTATTTACCACAAAACCGAACCGATGCGATGCGACCAGACGCGAAGCGACGCGACGGGTGCGCGTCAACAGCGACTGCGACGACGACGACGCTGACGACGCTGACGACGCTGACGACGGGCTCTGCTCTGCTCATTGCCGGTGCCCTTAATGGATCTGCAGCACTTTGAGTGATTTATTTCACACGTTGATGAAATGGACAGCAATGGGCCGCATTTTGACGTTTATTGCAGCAGTGGCAAAGCCAGCAAACAGCAACCACCAACAACAACAACAACTGCCCACGGCATGTGTTGTGCGCATGCGCGCAGCCCTGTGCCGACAACGCAGCCCAGAAGGACGCTGCACTTAAATACACTAGCCGAAAGAGAATATTAACTTAAGCAACAAGTTGGTAATGCAAGAACCAAAGACAATATTGCCAATAAGGAAAACGGAAGTTATATATGTTATACATACAGAAATAGTTGATAATGTTTAGTTATAAAACTCAAATAGGGCAAGGATAAGCTTGAATTCAGATAATCATAAGAGTTAAAATTTTTACTTAATATACTATAATATATTTTTAATTTTAATCGTGTTTTGTTGTTGATTTCAAAGATATAAAAATATATATATTATTAGCCAAACTCTAAAAATTGTTCAAACAATTTTAGCTTGTAGTCCGTCTCCCGCTTATCCGGATATTTCAACAAAAAGAGATCTAGATGTTAGATGATTATGAACTTAAAAAATATTTTACATAAATTTTCATCTATTCAAGCTATTAAATTATAAATACAAATTCTTTTTAAAGCTGAGCAATGAAAAATTGTGTATACTAAAAGTCTCTAGAACGATTTTCTGTATAATAATTTTCACTTTTAAATATATTGAAATGAATACGGAAAGCAATTCAAAGTAATAATAATAATCAATATATTATTATATTATATTATAATGCTAAAAATGACTAAGCCTCAAGGATTATATTAAACTGTTATGCGGAATTTAAAATTATATAAAACTATTAAATATTATATAGAGAACGAGCTAAGTGTTATTCTCTGTTATAATATATTTTAATAGACCTTGCTTATAATTTGTATTTTTAAAAAAAGTTAATAAATAATTTAATAAAAATATAACGACAAGTATCAACAATTTACATAAAAGCCTAAACAAATAGTTTTTCTGATGCGAAACTACCGAAATTTTATTAAAATAAATACCTTTTTTAGAGAATAAATCCCAAACCCACAAAAAACATAATTTTCTTTTCCGCCAACAGCTAATTAAATTTTATCAAGCTAATAAGTTTGAATAATTATATTTTATTACTTTATACTAAACTATAAGTAGTGTACATTTAAATTAAATGCAAAAGCAACAAAATACAAAATAGCTACAATATTAAAAGAATATTAAAATAGCAATATTAAATAAAAGCTATAAAAAGCATACATTTTGACATTACATAAAATATTTATATAAATATATGGTATTTTCATTTGAACGTGAAAGAGCATTGAAAGCTTCGACTTAGCTGAATGTATTCCTCCACCATGTTTAAGCATTTTTAAAAAATGTGTTGGCTTTTTTTATTTTTGTATATATATTTTTTTTTTTTTGCTGCTTCTGATGCTTTTGCTGTTGTTGCAATTGCGTTTTGCGTTGTGAGCCTTTGCACGTCTTTTGGTAATAGCCCCACAGACCGTGCGCGCTTTAATGAGGCGCGCTCCTCATTTGGACGCCACGCATTTTGTAGTTTTATACCTGCTCTTAAAACGGGGGCTCAGCGCACGGTGGCGCGGAGAGGACGAAGTCGTCAAAAATTGAGTCAGAGTTGGCTATTAAAAACATTTAATTGCAACTTAATTAGTTGTTGCTTTAACATAGCGCTTCTCACGAACTGCAACGGCACTGCAACTGCAACTGCAACACCAACAACAACAACAACAACAACAGCAACTGTGACCTCTTCAAATGCCAACGTTGACCTCCAGCCAAACAGGCCATGCAACAATGATCCATTCACGAAAATGCATTGATATTGAGGCTCAAGATATTGTCAAAACCACCCCAGGAGAAAAGTCAATTTAACACATTCACTATGCCTCTTAAAATGTTGATATTTTAATTAGTGACGCTCTAAAGGATTTTCAACAGCCAAGCTCAGGTCTCACTCCCACTCCCACTCCCAGCCACTAAACTGTATGCAGTATGGGGCACAGACGAAGCACAGGCTCCACCAAGGCATCAACAGCCAACGACGTGGCAATTCGGCTAAAGCAAAATAGTGCCAAAGGGCACAAGGCATTGAGTGCGATTTGCTTTTTTTTTTCTTTTTTTTTTTTTTTTTTGTTGTGGCTTTTGTTCCAAGCCATAAACATATACGAAATCAGTGAAGGAGTATTTAGTATATGAAAGGGGTTCTGCTGCTGCCAAACAGCTGAAAACATCTAGAAATTTTTCTGGAAATTTTCGTGCTAATCATATATAGTAAAGCCGTATAGTTTACAGTTACAAGTAAATACTATTTAAAGTATTTTCATTTATCTCAGTGTTCTGTTATCTTACAATTTTATAATCAGTATATAAATACATGATTATTTTTAAGTAAAAATGGTTTTGGATGTCCTGTACTCTTAATTGAACAATGTAAAACACAACAATTTTGTATGCCTAAATTATATTAAAAATAGAGTGTCACATATAAAATAAAACAATCGCAGTCTTCTAAATTAACTTCGAACCTTAAAAAGTTTCCCTTTGCAGAACTTAAAGTTGAGCCTCTGTCACTTACAACAAAGCGATACCCATATGCCCAACTGTAGACAGTTGTTTTTGTTTTTGGTGCCAACCTACAGAGTTTTCCCCCGACCGCTTTTATGACAGCGTTCCCAACTGTGGCAATAAGTTCAAATGCCAGCTGAAAGACTTTAAAGTCAGGCCTAATGTGCCACATAGGCAATGCAGCCGCAACTCCAGCTTCGACTGTGACTTCGAAGTTCGACTTTGACTCTGACTCTGACAAAAGGTTTCCTTTCTGGCCAAAAAGTGGGTGTAGCGGCACCAAATGCCATTGCCAAGCCAAGCCAAGCCAGCGCCTTTTCCGAGGATCGGGCACAACACGCCAACGCACTGACACTCACTCACAGCTCGTGAGGTTCCACTCCTCCACTTTTCCTACAAAGAGAGTGTGAGAGCGAGAGAGAGAGAGAGAGAGAGAGGGAGGAGCTGATGCTGCTGCTGTTGCTGCTGCTGCTGCACTCTCTAGTGCTGATTTCCACTAATTTGATTAAACAGATTGAGTTTAATAAGGTTTATGCCATACAGATTGAAAGCCAACCTGCCTCAACAACAACAACAACAACAACCTGAACAAATGTTGCCTAATTCAAGTGCCGCATTTATTTTGTAAACATTTCACATGCACTCCGGTACTTAAGCATACCCTCACGATTTGTTGTGATACAAAATATGCCGGCCGAGCAGCGATACCACTCAAGAATTTGCCCACACAAAAGGCCGACCAAGGAACAACCCAATCAATGGCCCCCAGTTAAACTTCCCCCATCCACCATTCTGGCGAGTGAACTGCAATGTGCGTTTTGTGTGCACTTATGCGATCATTTGTTAAGTGTCATCGCGCCGGCATATGGGCAAGGAAACAACTCAAGAACAACTACAACAAACAACTAAATGTCATTTACACCGCCAGCAACGAAATTTGTATACCCTGAATATCTATAATTAACGAAGTAGTTTCATAAATTGTTGAAAATCAATAATTTAAAAATTCTATATATTTAAAAAAATTACAATTATTATTTGATATGGATAAGGAGAAGCCCAAGTGAATTATTCTAAGGTTTTAGCATCCATTTTATTAAATTAATAGTTTTTGTTCTTTCTCGGAGGGTGATGGTCTTATGGGAAAACAAAAAGTAAAAACCTTAAAATTAATATATATTTTATATATATTAAACTACAAACTATTTTTTTAATTTTTATTATTTATTTATTTTTTTTGGTTTTCGTTTTAAAATCTATAATAATTATTATTAATATTAAAGAGTTCATTATTGAAGCGATATAGATATTTTTTATTTTTTTAAAAGCATTTAATTACAGTCTAAAATATTTAATATTTTATTCTAGAGCCTATTAGCCTTAAGCTTTTTATCTATGCATTAGGCAAAGGCTAAGGCACAAAATTAATTTTTTTTAAATTAGTTAATTTAATCTAGTAATACACAAAAGTTATACATAATAATACTATTCTTATACATATATAAAATACTTTTATTAAAATTTGTTTAATAGATTATAATATAATAAAATATAATATAATATTTATATTATTAACATTTCTAGTTAATTTTAATTTTTTAGACCTTATAATATTAATATTTAACTATTCAGAAGACCAACAACGATCTTATCCAGCAGTTCATCCACTTTAGACAAACTAGACAAACCAGACAAACTAAATGACAAAGTCCAGAGATGCACAGATGCAAAGTGTATAACAACAAAGTGTAGCTCGTAAACAAGCAAAGTGTGGTTGTTCTTGATGTTGTTGTTGTTGTTATTATTGTTGTTGTTTTTGTTGTTGTTGTTGTCGTTGCTGTTGTCCATGGTCATGGTAAATTTATGCACAATTTTTCGCGCTTTCAAAAAATATTTGCATCATTAATCGTTGCACAGTCTTCGCCTCATGGCGGCATCGCATTATTGTTGCTGTTGTTGTTGCTGCAGACTCCTCTTCTTCTTGTTGTTGTTTAGTTCGAGGCGTTGTCTGCGCCTAAAAACTTCTTGCAACGGCAACGGCAACGGCAACGGCAACGGCAACGGCAACATGCAACTGCATTGGCATGCGGGCGCTGGCGTCGTTACAACGTTGTTGAAATGTTTTGTCAAGTTCTCAACGCCTGCAACATCAATGTGGCATTTGGCCTCTGCAACAAGGGTGCAAGGAGTGTGTGCTTAGTTGGCTCCACGTATTTACGCTTAAGCCACAATGGAGAGCTGCGGCATAGGGGCCGCATGGCCCTAATAAACTTTGCAATTCCGCTAAAATCATAACGCCACGGAACGCATTTCGCGAACCGCAAAAGTCGTAAGTCAAACATCAGGCTAAATACATAGTTACTGCCATAGCCAAGCAAACAAGCAGCCAGCAAGCTAGACAACCTAACCAAATAACTACCCAACCATCCAACCATGCAACCATCTAACCACCCAACCACCCAGCCATCCAGCCACCTTGTTGCAGCTGTTGCAGCAGCCCTGTGGCTAACACACGCACACAAATAGAACAAGTTTAGCAGCAGAAAAAGCAGCTAAAACAAAGAACGAGTTGCTCTGCTTCTCGCTTTCTGTTATAAAATTATCAAATGTTTAATAGACTCAGAGACCCCGCCCGCCCGGCTTCGTAGCGTACAAATGATGATGGATGGAGCTGCCTCGGCCTCTGACTCTGCCTCTGCCTCCAGCCAGAGTTAAGAACTGCAAAAGTCCAGCAAAACTCCAAATAGAGAGTTCAAACTGCGGCTTAGCTCAGCTCAGTTGCCAAATGAACTTGTACAATTTTTGGTTGGGATTTTCTTTTGTATATTTTCTTATTTTCTTTTTGTGGTTTGTGTTGAAAAGTTTTCCTTCCTTTCGTTTGGTTTGGTGAGGTTGTGAAACTTTAAAATTTACAGCTTGCACCTAGACATAAGTCGAGAGTTAAGACGATGCAACAAGTAAAGTTTTTGGGGTTGCATGAAAAGCCAGCAGAGTTTGTGATCTGTATATTCATTTCAATTAAAAGAAGTTTAAAGTTTAAAAAAATGTTGATTAAAACTATGGAGTTTTAATTCAAATATGCTCTATGGGCAGGAGAACAGTTGTAGTTTATATTATATCTAAATATATCATTGCTAATTTATGCTTTAGCTAATAAACTTAGTTATTTCTTATCTATTTTCCCTATTGTTACATGGCTTCGATTATCTTAACTTTACTTTTTTTTTACTATTATCTTCTTTTTTGTTCTTTTGTATTATACTTTGCTATTTTATTCTACTTTCTTCTATTCTCATATTTTCTCTCTTCTCTGTGCCCTTCTCCACCCTTATATTAACTTTTGTTTAGTCTTCTAATCAATTTATATTTTTTCTCCTTTCCTCTCCTTACTTTTCTCTTCTAATTTTCGGCTCTCTCTCTTCCTCTTAATTCATGTCTTCTATTTTTTTTTTATTATAACTTATCTTTTGAATCTAATGCTTCCTATCTATGCTCTTATACTCCTTTATCTCCTCTCCTTAAATTCTTTTTATTATCAGCTATCATCCTAACAGTTTTTCTTCTGATTTCTCTATTTTCAGTTGTATATTATCTATTCTCACCTTCACTCTTCTCCTTTCATTACTCATTTTCCTCTCTCTTCTGCTCTCTTCACTTCCCCATTGAAAGCTCAAATTAAAAAACTTAATAATTAGCCATTAAAGCATCTAAAACATTGGCTACATTTCCTGTGAGAGAGCGAGAGAGGACGAGTGTGCAGAGAGTTCAGAACGAGGCGGAGTATATGTAAGTAGTAGGAGAACGCACAATGAACTCATAAATTGACGCACCCTCCAAAACCGACAACATAATCGGCCACGCCGCCGGCAATGGCAATGCCAACAACAACAACAACAACATCAACGACAACGACAACGATACCAAAGACCCACTCCGTTGTAGAGTCCCAATACTTGATATTGCAACGCTGTGGCGCGCACTTGTAAATGGCATGTTGCAACATGCCTAAATATGCGCCACACACACTAACGGCACTGCCACGAAGCGAAGCAAGAAGAAGAAGACGAGGAGGCCCGGCTCGAGTCGAACCGAGTCGAGTGCGGGCGACTCCTACGCACCAACAAACATCTCTTCTAGCGACATTGGAGCCAGATTGCGAGCCAGCCTCTATTTAGCTGCGCCAAAGCCTTGACAATGATCGTCATTAATTGAGAGGCAGACGACGACGACGACGACGACGTTGCACGTTCCACGTTCCAGCGTCCGTTGCAACGTTCGTTGCTGGCGTTGTTCGATGAGTTTGGTTGCCATCGGACGCTGCTTTTGGGGTTTCTCAACTACATTGATTGCAAAGTTCATTTACTTTGCCAAGTAGTTCGTAACGCTAGACTTGAAATATCAATTAGAAAATAGTATTAGCAACAAATGTATAAACAGAATGATAATGGTAAAACAGTTTTGAGAATAAAGTCAGCTTACGTAATTAATATTTAATTCAGATCAGACATAAATTATATTACAAAATAAATAGACTTAAGAGTAATAAAGGCATTGAACCAAACTTAAAAATGCACTTTAGAGTTAAAGGCAATGAGCTGCCATAAATAAATAATTAAAAGGAATACAATAAAATTTGAATTTAAAAAAAAAAAAAAAACAATGAAAGCTAAATGAAGCATGAGAATAAAATCAGCTTACGTAATTAATTTAGGAGCAACATAAATTAAATTTAAAGCAAAATAAAATAGATTTAATAACATTAAAGGCTTTTGACTATACTTAAGAATTATAGTTAAAGACAATAAGCTGCAATGATTAAAAAATTGTTATTAAATTATTATAATTTTAAATTTATAAAAAAGTACAATGAAAGCTAAAAGCCTGTACATCAAATAAATCAAAATTACGCGATTAATTCATTTAAAATAGTTGTACAAGAATATATATATATAAATTATTTATATAATAGTCTTTTGCTGTTATTATTATTATTTTAAAATGAATTAATTACTTAATCTGATTTATTTAATGTTGAGTCTTTTAGCATTCATTGTCAGCAATTGTTAGTGTATAATAGAACTACTATTGCCTAGTTGCTTGTACTTTTGTTGTTTTGGCTTTTTTTTTGGCCATGCGAATTATGAAAATGTGGGCTTGGTGCTGGCAACAACAATATTAACAACAACAACAATAACAACAACAACGACAATGCCACCAATATTGTCATCGTCCAGAGCTGAGACCTAAAGCCTGAGAGCTGCGACCGAAGATGAAGCTGGAACTGGAGACTTGGGCGCTGGCATGCGATGTATCTGGTATGAGTTTTGTTGCTGTTGTTGTTGCTGCTGCTGCTGCTTTCTAAATGCGTGTGTGCGAAAATGTTGACCTTTAGCACAGAAAGCTAAGGCTAGCAAAGTCAGCAAAAGCAAAATAGGCGTCTAATGCACAAAATCTAAGCACAAATCTACGCAGATTTATCTTCAAAGGGGGACAGTTTAAGCAAGCACTGAAACTTAAGCTGCTGGAAAAGTCTAGGGTAACCGCAAAAATTGGCCAGCTCTATAAGCAAATGCATATGCAGCCATAATATATATACATGTATCTCTCTCAATATCAAATGAATGCCCATTATCTCTTTTTTCTGGTTTTTTGGTGGCGATTTCGAGCCAATTCACGCTGCATCATTTAAGTTGGACTGACGCCAGTTTTGACCTCAAAACAACATTGAGAAGAGGTATAAAAAACATAATGATGACAGCTACCGATATGCACTGCAACGCGCGCCCCACGCTCATAAATTACAGAGCCATAAGGCACAAAACAAGATCGAGAACAACCCAGTTACAAAGGGCAGGGGTTGAGGCAGGAGTCGGGAGCAAAAGCAGGGACAGGAGCAGGGTGAGTGGCTGATGAAGGGGGGCTTAGCTTATGAAATTACGCCGCGAAATTTTTAGCATGCCACACATACATAATTTGTTGGTAGCGAACGCTGCGGCTTTTGTTGTTATTTTCACCGCGAAAAAGAAAAAAACGAAGAAATCACTATCTCATTATGGTATACACCTTTTGGGCACATGCACACATTTATATATAGTATATATATACATATACATGCCGAGCCCATAATTATAAAGAGCCCTTAAGTACTTGTTAACAAGTTCGATATCTGAGCGATTTACATGATGTTCTTTAAATGCAGACCCCGAAAAGAAAGTGCAAAGCCAGCAAACAGCGAACAGCAACGGCATTTTTGTGTGATCTGTGGTAAACGATAAGCCCCAAGGGAATTGCAACCGCACAGTGGCTCAAAAAGGATCATACACTTAACTTAGGGATTGCTTAAAGTATTTTCGTATCAAATATTATTTATCTACTGAGAGAGAGTAGAAAAAGCATTTGGACATTTGAAAATTTCTCAGCGAAGAAATTTGTAATTGATTTATATATGTTTAATTAATTTGATGTTTTTTATATTGTTTTTAATTAATTTTATATTAAAAATAAAACAAATACATTTAAAGCAAAAGAAAATATTTAACATCTTAATAAAAATTGTCAGCGAAATATTTGTTAAAAATATTCATTTTATTTTAATGCTTTTGTAACTAAAATATATATTTTTTTAATATAAATATAAATATATTTATTTTAAAAATATTTTATTTTAAAATACATTTTATATCATTGTATATAAAATATTCTTAAAATTGTTTTACATTTTTAAAGAATAAAAAAATCTTTTTTTTTTAATCTAATACATATATTTATTATTTTATTCATTTTTATTCAAATTTATTTCAAGGTCTACATTTTATACTTAACTTTCTTATTATTGTTACTATTATTATTATTAATCCCTAAGGTATATTTTAAATTTTTTACCACTGTACACCTGCAGGCTTTTTTGGCGGGTAACCCGAACAAATTGAATGGTTATGCTTTATGACTTATGGAAACCGGCAGCTGATTTGCGCGCTCCGATTTGCCGCTTAAATCATTTGCCATAAAAATCGAATGCAGCACTAATTAAAGCCAGACAGACTGCCGAGTGAGAGAGATTTAGACATAGAGCGAGAGAGAGAGATAGAGAGAGAGAGAAAGGGAGCGATGCATCCGTCAAGCATAGCATGTGTAAGATAAGCCAACCGTTAACTCGTGGGCAATCCAGACATTCAACCCATTAGTCGCCGCAATGCTGTGGCTAACCATTAGCAATTAATTAAAAAATTAGAATATATTATGAAACTGATAGGCTGCGATCAGATGATGTCTTATCTGTTTGGTCGCATCGCCATTGACAACCAAACGAATTAAATAAATTGTCGGAATTTGAATGAAAATTTGTTCGCTGTTTGAATGTTGCTGAGTTCCTCCCTCTCTCTCTCTCTTTCTCTCGCGCTCTCCCTCTCTCTCTCTCCCACTATATGGCCGTCTTATGTAAAGCAATTCGTAGCTATTCATATATTACAAGCAGCCGTAGCAGCAGCTCAGGCGAATGTTGCATATTTACGAGCTATTTATGCATATTAAAAAATTCTCCAAACGCTCGAATCAAAGAAAACTAGATAACAGTAGCTGACCCTGTCCCTCTGCCCAAGCCCTGTGCTCTGTCTGCTCCGTGCCCTGTTAAGGCATCCCTCTATCTTTTCGCTGCTTTACCTGCGAGAGTTGAGGTATATAATACAAATATTTCCAGCTACAAAATCTGCTGCATGGAGAATCTTTTTTCTAATTTTTTTTTTCTCTTTAAATTTGTTTATACCTGTTCACGTAATGAAAAGAGTATATTAGTAGATTAGTATGTCTGCATTAATGCAAGTTTATTGCTTGAAAGCAAGAATACCTATCGTTTGTATATCCATCATAGAAGTTTTGAAGCCAAAGTCTGTAAAATTTTTAAATGAGTTATTTAAAAAAAATTATATATCTACACCCTCTAGTTGTAATAGAAAAAAAGTAGTCGTTAAAGTTTTATCCATTATAAATGTTGTTATTCGCCCAGCGGGACATTATAAATCCGAAAATATCGATTGCTAAAAACTTATTTTGGCCCATGAAAGAGCATGCTACAGTCGGTGCAGCCGTACTGAATTGGTCTTAGTTGTATTTTTTTATTATTATTTGGCTTCTCCTACTACCAACTACTACGATGCGTTCGGCTGATAAAGATTTGTCTGTTTTGATTTTTATGACGCCACAAAAAAGGTTGCCTCGAGCTGCAATCTACCAAATTGAACTTTGAACGGAGATTCGGTACATAAAACGTCCATTTAATCTATAGAGAATGCCATAAAAAAAAACTTTACAATCATATTCGCAAATATGCATATGCAATTATATACAGCTTCTTTTCACATATTTTTCGCTCTCTCTCATATTTTCGGGCGACGTGTGAGTCAGTTGGGATAAGCGGAAAACTATTTCGAAATTAGAAGTGCATTGAACGGTAAAGCTCAACTTTTACGGTTATAAATAAAAGTTGCTTAAGTGCAAATTTATGGATTCCCAATTATCAAAAGGCATTTATAGCGGGTCACGAACAAGCTGAGTAAAGTTTTTATGGGACACTTTTTAAATCCGCAATTGATAACTTTTATTATATGAAAAATAAATGTAAAAAATGTAAGTATACTTATAATGGATTCGAGAGAATTTGACATACATTTTTCGATCATTTTCATTAGATTGTCTTACTTTTCTCCTGTTAGAAAAACTTGATAGAATTCGAATGTTTTTCATTCAATTTTTCTGCCTCAAAATTTTATTTAATAAATTTTAGATATAGCGCTGTAGCAGATATAATTAACTTAATAATTTAAATATTTTTAATATTTTATATTAATTATCGAGAAGCATTTAAATTAGAAAATTGTATAAAAAGGATATATTATATAAAAAAGAAGTTAAATTATCAAATTCAGTATTTAATTATTAATTTTTAAAATATAAAAAATTTTGTTTAATTCCTTATTTGACTTTATATATTCAGTAATTATTTATAAATTATTCAATTTTCATTTCCTGAATAATGAATAAATAAATAATTTTTTAATTGGTATTTTAAAATATAATTTAACGTAATTCCCTCCTGACATTTTCACTTCAATTAATATCTTTCTATTCTTGGTTCTCAGAATGCACATCATTTATTTCAATTAGGCTTATCTAAGCTGAAGCAGCTTTTGTTTCCGCATTCATTTCTTATTCTAATCAACTATCAAATTTTTGCTTTAAATGTACCGAGCCTCAATTGTACTTGAAGTTTTTTTCAGCATCGCAGCGCCCACTGCAAAAGCTCGGTTTGTTTTCTCTTTTTTTATGCTCAGATCCTGATTTATGAATATTACTGTAACAGACGCCGCCACCAGTCGAGCAGTCCATCCATTTGGATGATGTGCGATCCGGGATCATTATTCATAACGAAAATCAATTAGTGCAGCAAACCCACCCAAGCCAGTCGCAAGTTGCAAGTCGGAACAGAGTCATCGTCTAGTCGTTCGAGTTGATGAATTGGTTTTAAATCAATGATAATGCAATAATAAACCTCATAGATTCTCCAACAACTGGTGCTGTGGTGACGAGAGAGAAGAGGAACGAGAAGGAGGAGAAGGAAAAGTCCAACTCAAATTCAAAACTTGTGTTCTGGCCAAGTTATAAATTCAAATCACACAACCACGCAAAAGGAATTCATTGAGAGTCGCATGTGGGTTGCAGCAGCAGAAGGCAGGCACACGAGTTGCTTGTTGTTATCTGCGCAGAGTTGGGGAACTGGCAACATGTTGCCGTTGTTGTCGTTGTTGCCATTGCTGCTGCTGCCCCCCACTCCCTCTGCCATAAACACGAAACAAAAATATCAATTATGAGGCAAAAGCAGGACGCCAAGGAGCTGAGCTAGACCTCGTATCATATTTGTCGGACAAGGCAATGCGGTAGCAACAGTTGCAGTTACTGTTGTTGCTGCTGCTACACATGTTGCTACCGTGTTGTGCTGTGCAAGCACCATTGTAGCGAGTATGACATTTGTTTTAGTCGCTTATCTTGCAGTGCGCCAAACCCAGCTAGCGATGCAGACTCTCTCTCTCTCTCTCTCTCTCTCTCTCTGTCTCATTCAACTCTAGCCCCGGTGGCTGCCCCAGCCCCGCCCGTTCATCTGATTATGCGCTAAATTCCTATAGATGCTCATTTATTATGTTTTGAGCGATTTGCCTGTGTGTGTGTGTGTGTGTGTGCGAGTGTACAACATCGTCGGGCATATAATTTCTTGGCTTTGCAAATGTAATTGATGCATTGAGGTTATGACATAGTTTCTGATAATGCGCCACGGCTTATTTGCCATATTCCAGGCCAATGCAATCTGCAACTGACTCGTCGTCTGCCTCCACTCGACTGAGTGGCACGCAATTGTTGCAACATGCCTTCAATAATTCATAACTTGATAGCTATTTTAGACCTCCTTTGCAAATGTAAGACAAAACACTCACTACACTGCCTCTCTATTTCTCTTTCTATCCATATCTCGTTCGTTTCATTTGGAAGTAATAGTTATGTCAATTGTTTAAGCTCTATAATATTTTTCGTAAGTTTTTCTTTAATATTTGTTGTGTGCATAGGGCGGAAAGTCTCTGCAACAGGCAGCTTGCTTCTTTAACTTTTTCTATTAGATTTCATGCCATAAAAAAGTGGAAAAAAAATTTATATTTTTAAATGCATACCTCAATAGGTTTAGCTATGGCATAATCAAATACGGTTGATCGAAGCTTAAATTTCACAAACTGCACATTTTATGCCATACGAAAACTGTGTTTATTTTCTAAGCTATGCAATTTTTTGATAAATATTAAATAAGACAAAATAAAATTGGTTAGGCAAGCGCTTTTAAAATTGACTTTAATGGTATTTTTATTGTTTAAGCTGCAATATTTTGATAAATAATGAATATGAGGAAGAAACACTTGCTTCAAAAACTTTAAGGGTAAGACTAGAGTAAACAGTTTTTTTAACTCAATGATATGTTTGGCTGTTTAATTTCTAATTTTAGTTTGTTTGATTTTTTTTTTCAACAGTTCAGCATTTTAACATAAATAATAAAGCATCTAAAGTTTAATAGAATAAAATAAGTCAATGAAATATATTTTTTGCGAACATTTGATTTTCATTGATGGCATAAATACTTGATGAGCCCGTTAACCGAATTTATTAGTAAGCAATTTTTATATTTTTTGATATTTTTATATTTTTAAGCTTTGTAAGCAAATATGAAGACATTTAGCAAGAAGAAAAATCAACTTTAATTCAAGTCTTAAATTACCCGTGTTTTTTTTAAGCCACCACAATTTATCTAATCGGACTTCATAACATCCCCAACATCTCATACTTAAGGACTGCACAGCCCTATTGCCATGGCATTGCATATACAAATCTTGTAAATGGCTTTGGTCAACCTGCAGTCGAGTAATTTGTGACAGCTGCCTGCCTGCTACACAGCTTAGGCTTAGAGACTCTGGAACACCGAGCGAGACTGTCTGTACACACGCCTTTAAATCCAAAACCAATTTGGGTCACAGCTAACTGGCAGGGCGCAGAGGCGCGTAATCGAGTCGTTAGCCATTGCAGTGGCTTGATTTGACCCACAGAGGCTGGCCGACTGCAACTTCATGGCTCTGACTGCGTCTCAACAATTTCCCTTTCAATTTCAACAGTAATCAAAACTGTCCACTTTGTGTCATGTCACACGCGACAACAACAGCACCTAGACCAATGTCAACTGCAGATACTTCAGCTAAACAAAAGCAAAAGCCCAACAAGCAACTGTCCAGCTATCCAGCTGTCAAATCCAGATACACACACACAGACATACAGACAGACAGAGAGACACACATACGCACATAAGCTATTCAATCAACTTTACAACTTGGGTTCAGTCGGCAATGCGTTCAATTGTACAAACGGCTTGTGGCGGATTATGATTATGTGTGTGCGCGCGTATCTTACAGATACTTAGGCTTACAGCACAAGGCACAAGGCACAACATCCACACACACACACACACACACACACACACAACAAGCTGAGGCGTGTCTAATTGCGCGCACATGTCTTACGCCCCATGGGTCAGCGCAAATCCCCTCCGCATACTCCACTCCACTCTCTAAAAGCTACAATAACTGAAATGTCGTCCATTGTTTCGATCTAGCTATAAATACGCTTGGAGCAGGCAATGTGAATAGCCTGATTTTCGTATGATTTAACGCAATTTATTGTTGTATATCTCAGTTGAAAATTAATGATTCAATGGAATGACGATTTAATGTGCTCGGCTTGTGGATTTGCAGCATAATTGCATTTAAATACATTTTACTAAGCTGTAAGGCTTTAAGCAAATCAAAAAAGTTAGAGGCCATAACTAAAGCTGGTATTAGTTAATGTAAATTAAAATTTATGGTAGTAAATGCATTGAACATTAAGTAGTCAATTCCATAGTAAAGATATTAATGACACACCTTTTAATCAATAAAATAAAACAATACAAAATTAGACTAAAAAAAAAAAATATTAATTTACTTATTGGATTTATTACTAATAACTTTAGTTATGACTATTCAATCTAAAATATATTACATTTCATATATGTATTACATATTTATATATGTATATATGAATAATAAGTACAAACGTAACTGAAGCTATTTAAACAATCTTAGAAGCAGTGACATTTTTTCCTTTTCCTCGAGGTGACACCCTCTGATTATTGAAACTTTTCCTCGTTATCCTAAACCCATTAAAAATGGGAGATCAAGGTAGGTTATTGAAAATCCAATATATATATATATATCTATATATATATATATATATATATATATATATATATATATATATATATATATATATATATATATATATATATATATATATATATATATATATATATATATATATATAAAATATTATGAAAAATACTTTAAACTACTAAAATCCTATAGTAAGATTTTAATTAAATACATTTTTATTTTAATTTTAATTTATTTAGCTTATTTCAATACTATTTTAAATACATGGAACACATTTAAGTATTTATAAATTTATATTGTTTCTTATCAGATTGCATGGCAAACCTGTTGGGCCGGTTTTAATGGTAGCCCTAACTTTTATTAGCCATACAACGCGCTCGAAAACACTTTAGAAAATGCTTTCAAGTAATTTGTATACCATAAAAATAAATATTGCCTTATGGTAATGGGGCGAAAGAAACAAAAAGAAGAAGTGACAGAGCGAACAAACAATCTTTCGCGCATAAGGCATATTCACTGAAAAAATAAAAGTCTCTCTCGATATTCGTTATTTTCTTGGCTCTTTTTTTTTTTTTTTTGGCATTAGCCTTCATCAGGCATGCAAAGCGGGCGTCCAGGCGGCAGTCGCCGTGACGCCAACTGGGCAAAAACGATAACTGATCCTGTCCAGGTGCAATAATTACGCATGCAGGCGGCGCACTTCATTGAATAATGCGAGTGCATAAATTAATTAAATTACGTTATAAAGTTGGCAAGGGCCATGAGGAGAGGAGAGCAGAGGAGCGGAGAGGCACACAAGTCTTGCGACTTGCCTCACGCATTTGTCGCATAATTACGAACGCGCGAATTGCGTTGCCTTCACACAGATGTACGATTCGAGGTGTAGCCGGAGGAGGCCAAGTTGTGTTGCTTTGATTGGAAATCGTTGTTTGGCTTTAATTTTTGTCGCACGGCCACCCAACAAGTGGTCAGGCAGGAGGCACTACACACAGTCGGCAAGGCTAGCATGCTGGCCAAACCGAGCAACCGGCTGTGGCAAATCATTTGCATAGCCAGTGGCCCACAGGCTGAGTTTTTGCAGCCCAGACTCTTTGTGTGAGCTGTGCTCCGTGTGCTGTTTGCAGTGTGCTCCCTTTTTGCGTTTTTGGCCAACATGTCGTCCAATTACTCGTTTATTCAATGGCGTTTGCATTAAGTGGACGCGTTAATTACGGACGACGTTCGAAGCTCCACGCTTCACGCTCCACAGTCCACGCTCGGCACTCGGCGCTGGCGAAAAATGTTAATTAAGTGATATTTTCGGCACCCAGTTGCCAACCTGTGTGCTGTGTGCCCTCCTGTGTGCGTCTCCTTTTGGCAGTCACTGTAATTAAGTTGTACTACGAACTACGATGCTGTGCGTTCAGATTCGTTTCAGTTTACCTTCTCACTCCTGCTGAAGGCAAACTTTTTTTCTTCACATTCAAGTTGAACTTCAACTTGCAACGCCAACAAACCAAAATATATATATATATATATATATATATATCAACCAAAACATTAAAACTTTATCTGGCTCAAGGTCGGCAACGTGTGTGGCTTGAAGCAAGTTCAAGTTGAGAGAAAGTGTAATAAATCTTCACATAATACACATAGATCTACTATTTTTTTATACCTTGAACCCATTGAAAATGGGAAATCAGGGTATAATGGTTCTGTTAAAGCATGTAACAGGCAAAAGGAGGCGTGGCAGACCCCCGCCCTTTGCACAAAAATTTATAAAAACGTGCATAAAAGAAGCATAGAATAATTGGAGCATCAGCTCTTTGCAGGGCTCAGGGGATCTCCTAGTCGAGCAGTCTCTTACTTGTTATTATACGATTCATGATTCATCTCCATAGAATAACTTATTTTTAATAAATCATAATTTTAACGTTGATAGATATCATGCACATGTTACTGAGATTTGCCAAAATATCAGACTATTTCACTATTTTGTTTACTAATAATAAAAATTAAAACATTACAATTAAGTAAAAGAATTCTAATAAACGGTAAATGTAAATTGGAATGGAAAAGTTTCTTTATCTATTAATATAATAATAAATATTGTCAATCTCGGCGAAAAATGCTTTTGATTTAATGCTGAAAATAATTCATGCTTTAGCAGTCCTCTTTAAATGTAATTAAAAACCGAGTTCTATGCAAGATTATTAATAATTATAAAACCGAATAAACTTAACTGGAAAAGAACTAGAAAATAGTAAAAGAATGAGCGAAGTCTTCCTATTATAAATATTATTCAGAAGAAAATACAATTTCACTTTTAATGTTATAATTGTAATATTTAATTTTTTATATTTCACGATCAATGGAGCGTATCATCATTTGCTCAGATTTAAGGGAGTAACTGCGACCATGCCAATTCCGCCAGTAAATGCATCCAGTGTGCTCTAACTTATTCGAATCTTCCATTTTGCAATTGAATTTTTCACCGTTAAGATTGCTTTTAAATAGAAGAAAAAAAGTATTTTAACAGTATTTATTGTATTCAAAAATTATTTATCTATTTGCACAATCATAATACCACCAGGCACCTTTAACATCTTTGGTACAATCGTAAGGGTAATAATCATTATCATTATCGTGTGTTGAAAATGGATGTCCCACGTGGTATTTCATAGAATCTCCAGCGTTACCCGTATATTGACCATTTGACATTTGAATTTTGTATCCTCACTTCCAATTGTAAAGTTATCATATCTGGCGTACCGTTGCTCGTTATTCTGATCAACAAGGTGTATGTAGAGCTCATTTCTCCTCTCGCTTGTCATTTTATGTAGCTTTTGCAGACCAATCCAATGCTCCCTATCTATATCTCCGAAACCGACTTTATATTCTTCCCAATTCCGATTGAAATCGACTTTTCCATCAATTCGGCGTTGTATTACGGTCCACCCAGATCCCGCTATACTTGAATCACACGACACGGTAAACGGACTTAGTCCATGAATTTCTATTGTTGCTATTCCCGAATAAGCCTTATAATTTAGACAACTGCTCGGCAGACGCTCAAGGTTTTGCCTGTATCCGACTAATATGCTTTGTAGATTGTTTAGTTTACCATCGAGATTCATTTCACATGATGCTATAATTAACTTTAAACTCTGGATTGTTTTATTATTATTGGACAAGAGATAATTTCCACTTTTCGATTTGGTTTTCAGTGAAAATAATTTTCTTTGTTCGCAAGATGTTAAATTCTTTAGTTGGTTCTGCAATTTATCTTCCAATATTGCAGATTTCTTTTCTAAATTTCCTAACTTAATTTTACAGTTATCAGATTTGTCAGTAAGTTCACCTATTTCTTGTTGGTTTAAACTAACAGTCTTCTCTACGCGAATTCTCTCACATTCAGCAATTTTATTTTGGTTATCCTTTTCTTTTAAACAATCTAACAATAGTTTATTTTGTGATTTTAAATCACGTTCAGTATTATTAAATTGGTCTTGGAGTTTAGTTAATTGGTCAACCTTTCCTTGAAGCTTTTTTCGTTTTTTCTTGCATGTTCCTAATTTAATTAGAGCATCGACTATCTCCATATCTTTTTGACTGAGTTCAAAATAGTATGAAGTTATGTTAAGCTCTCAGCTGTCTATAATTTCAAGCTTAGCATTTAATTGAATATGAATTGGTCAGCGTGCTATTCATCGGAACTTCTCGCTGTTTGTATTCATTGAGGTCTACTGAATTCTTCTCATAAGCTAATGTAATATTTTCGCAATTATTTAAATTTTCGTTTGTGTGCGCAATCTCTGCCTCCTTCGCTTTCAGAATATCTAACAATTCATTTAAACTATTTTCGAAATAAGTTAGATTTGTTGTGTGAAAAAAATGTGTAAAATTTTTCTAAGTTTTCATAATTTTCTAAGTCTGCCAAGTCTTCCTATTTTTCTAAGTCTTTTAAGTTTTCTAAGTCTTTCAAGTTTTCTAAATCTTTCTAATTTTGTAAGTCTTTCAAGTTGACTAAGCCTATCAAGTTTTCTAAGAGTCTTCATCATTTTCTAGGTCTTTCAAGTTCTCTAAATCTTCCTAATTTTCTAAGTGTTTCAAGTTTACTAAGTCTTTCAAATTTTCTAAGTCTGTAAACTATCACTAACATTATGTCTAAAGTTGTCCTTAAAATTAATATTTAAACAATTCTTAAGAAATATTTATAACATTACAATTCTGCTTAAAGTACTTAATATTATTACTAAATAAAATATTTACCTGACCACACTTCACTTCACTTTCACTTTCACTTTACTGCACTGCACTATTGACCCCCACCGGGCCTGGACGACTGAAGAAATGCTGCAGCTGCTGCTCTTTATATATCATCTTATCACTCAAACTCCAAGGCGCGCTCAAATGTTGAGCCTGCGTCGAGTTGCGGTTGCTGCAGTCGATCGTGATGTGACCAATGAGAACACTCTCTGCTGCTTCAAGCATTCTAAATGAGCTTAACTTAAATGTAAATGTGAGCAAATATTGCTGCGTGCATATAGACAACATAAATGATCTTCTGCTGCTCATCTTTGCTCTTTACTTTGGTTAGGCAGACAAACAGACAGACGGAGAGACAGACTGAGAGATAGACAGAGAGACAGACATACAGATATACATATGGTTAGTATATAGATTGGCAAATAGATATAGTTAATTCTCAATATATATTTTATATAGATATATATTTCCCATATATTCTGTCTCATTCTGTGTGATCTATCAAGGTTGATATTTTTATAAACAAAAAAAAAATTATTAAACAATTAAGTTCCCATAGTAAGCCCATGCCTGCTTATACGTGCGTGCGTATGTGTGTGTGCATGTTTGGTTTTTTGCATAAGCAGAAAATAAGCGATGTATCACTAAAATTCCCAGAAGGGTTCGGGGGATCTCGTAGTCGAGCAATCTCAACTAGAGTTTTCTTACTTGTTTTTATATGATTTTTATTTTATATAGAATCTAATGCTTTTTATAAAATTTTCTTATAATTTGTTATAAAATTCTTCATCTTATTAATTCTTAAATTTACCTTAAGTCACACGAATGTGACTGAAATGTCTTATGTTTCGCTTTTTCAATGCATTGCTTTAGTTTCATGTATCCCCCACTGCCATTTTCATTACATGGAAATGTTGTTTTGGGTCCTGTCCCTTCTCCAAGCATCTTCACACAGATTAACACAAAATTTTCCAGCCCCTTGTGCTAAGTAGCTGTCAATATGCAACACAAGCAGTAGCAAGTGGAACAAGTAGAGAAAAAAGGGGAACAAAACGAGATAGGGGCAAGTTGCAAGTTGGCAAAGTTTATAATTCCATACAAATAGGTGTGCAACAAGCGGTAGGAGTTATACAAAATGCCCAAAACATCAATTTATTCTCATTAAAAGATATGAAGGTGTTTGTCTGTCGTCTTGGCAGCCCACAACAACAACAACAATAACAAAATTGTTCTAAAGAAAACTTTCTGTGGAAAATGTGAACAAAACCATGCAATTTATAAACTGTTGGTGGGTATAGAATACTGAGACTAAGTTGAGAAATGGGGTTTCCTTCCTTTAAGTGGGGGATCCAAAGTTCTCTCTGTTGCTGTCGTTGCTGTTAGTGGCTTGGTAACAAGCTGTGGAGGCTGGTGGCACCCGCAAGCAGCTGCTTTAGAATTAATGCAACAAATGGTCCACAAATCCCATGGCGGTTGAAGTTGTGAAAGTTGAGGTTAAGCAAGTGCAGCCAAAAGGTAATAAAGTTTAATTGAATTTTCATTATACGCAATTTTTTTTTAGCCTTCTAGACAGTTGCTGCTGTTGTTGTTGTTGTTGTTGTTGTTGTTGTTGTTGTTTTTGTTGGTCCTCTGTTGGCCCTCTGCGATGCGCTAATGAAAAATGCATTTCAATATTCAATTACGGTACGACAAACAAATCCAGCTAGACCTAAGCGAGAAGGGTTTGAAAACTTATTCGAGTAGAGCAAAAGTGTAGCAAATTTGAACAGTATATCTCTAAGAAATTAAAAATAATAATAAATAAATATAACAATATTTTTCTTTTCGTACTGATTCATAGATAATAAATATGTATTAAAAAAAATATATATAAATAAATAACAATAATAATTGTTTAGTATTATAATTATATGAGAATATCTTAACTTTTTGAGCACATCTCGTTCGTATAGGAAGTTTTTGAGGAGCTGCTGCCTGCTGACTGCAAGCTGAGCAGCACAAAGAGCAGCGCGCAATTTGTGTTGCTTTTGTAATGCAAATTCAAGTGGGAGTCAAGACGCGTTTGCTGAGTGCATGCCACGCCCACGAGCGGCCAACGACGCACACAGAGGGCGGCAGAAAGCTAGAGACATTTGGCACTTGCGAAATCCCAGCAAGAACAACAACAGCAACAGCAACAAGAAGAACAACAACAACAACTATGAACAGGCATTGCATTGGCATTCATCAGCAGGCACAAAACACACGTTGCGAGGCCGCATGTTGCATATAAATGTTGTCTCTCTGCCACATGTGCTGCTGCTGTTGATGTTGCTGCTGTACTGTAAGCAAATCAAAGCCAGCAGCTAGCTCTCATCAACAGCATCACTTGATAATAATGATGATCAGTTTGTTGAATATGATATGATGATGAGCATGATGACGATGATGGAGGCAATGATGACGATGATAATGATAATAAGTTACAGCAGCAACCGTCAGGCTTCAACTTGAGGCAACGTCTTTCTGTTCGCCTTTCAACCTCCAACCCGTTGCAGCATCTAATAAATCATTTTTTGTCGGTGGTTTGTCTGCGTTTCCATACATAATATTCCCCCAAAAATTGGTCTCATTAATGGCCTCGCGCTGTTTTCACCTAAACTATTTTAGTTTATTTTGATTGCGTGTTTATACACGTAAATATTTATTTACGCTCCTCTGCTAAGCACTCATTAATCAATTTTTTGTATTTTTTCTTTTTTTTTTTTTTTTTAGTATTTTGAAAACGATATCTATCAAGTTTATAAGCAGTTCGATTTATGTTAAACATCATCAAAAGTCACACTAGCCAAACATTTGGCATGCGTCGGTGATTTACATACATTATACATTATTAGTACCCCTATATCTCAGCCTCTCTCTTTCTCTTTTCCCTCTCCTGCTCTTTCACGAGTCTCTAGATATTAGTTAGATTGATTGTGGCATTTAAAACGCCTCAAGTCCCAAGAGGCAGGCGCCTTAAAAACCAACCAAAAGCAAGTTTTGTTAAAGAGTTCTCGTATATCACACATGCAACATTTAAGTCAGGTTCACAGCGCTCTTCATGATTGGTTTAATAATATTTAATATTGAATTTATAAATGAAGCTTTTGATCAAAATATTCAAAGATATTAAGAATTCTCTTAAAACTTGTGAAGAAGTTTTTGAAAAATTGCTTGAACGAATATTTTGTTGCACTAAATTAATATGATATAAATATGACTTTTGCAATTAGTTGTATCTCTGTATGAAGAGTATTTGTAGAGAGAGAATCTATCAAAGATATCTGCATATTTGCCTTTTTTCTTATATATCTTCATCTATGCGAGATCAGTTAAATTAATTTCATAAATATTCATGCATCCACAATTACTCCATTTTATTAAAAATTGTTTTGTATATATATCATACATTCTAGAATTATGATATTTTATTAAACGATTCCGCATAGAATTTGTAAACGTGAAACATGGTATCTGATCTATAAATGTATTTGAAAATATCAACAAATCTATTAGATATTTGTCTACAGATTCGCCAGCTAGGTATATTTATTAGAAATGGCCAAGAATATTTTGTACATAGATTATACATATATCTTCCTCAATATCAGTCCGCATCTTTTGTTAGCTTCTAGCTACGATGTAAAGGTTTCCCATAGCTTTGTCACTTCTATTCGAATTACAGATTTATAATGTGTTTAGCATCTAATTATCTTAACGATTTATCTTCATATACTCGTGCACATTACCCTCAATCGTTTGTCTGTTTTAGGTTTTCAGCCAGATGGGGCTGTTTATGTGGCGTCTTGCAGTCTAAACACTTCCTGCCAAATTGTAAAATCACCCAGTAAAGTCCCTTGTGTCATGACACTTACAAAACGACCGCAGCACATTAAAGTCAACGCCGCGCTGTAAAAGGTGTTTTCGGTCGGTCGGTCGGTCGGTTGGTCGGTGTGATATAAAGCCAAAAGCCGCAACACTATTTCCCCATTGACAATAAAAAATCTTTATTTAAAACATTTCACGGCAGGCAACAATAAAACACCAAAAACTCCAGTTGTTGTTGCTGTTGCTGTTGTTCACTTTGGCCAAAACCGCAACATGTTTGAAGCATTTACACGTGCGGCAAAGCCAAACTCAAAAAAGAAACAAAAAAAATAGAAACGGTATAGAACAGACAGCGTTCGATGCGAGTGACGGTGGGGCCAAGGGGCAGCAACAGCAGAGACAGCAATGGCAGCAGCAGCAGCAGCAGCAGCAGGTCAGCAGACAGGAAACGTGTGAGCTGCAACGCCCAAGGCATTGGCAACGTTGTTGCTGCCTCTGCTGCGAAACCATTTCAGTTTGAAACTGTCTCAACTATAAAAGAAATCAATTACTTTCGCTACGTAGCAAATGGAGGGAGCCGGGGCGAGGAGCGGAGTACAGGACCTGAGAAAAGACGAAGGCCAGGCAAATGTGCTCACACTTCCGCCAGGGAGGGGTTGGGCCGGAGGTAGAGTGTAGAATAGCCCTGCAGAGTCACGTGCCACAAAGAACGCGCTACAAATTTGTTACAACTAATGCGTGGGTGCAATTCGAAATGCGGCTCCTTACATATGCAGCAAGAGCTGCTACACAGAAAAATAGAAACTATAAATTTTACGAGGGTAACCAAAGAAGATGCATTTACTAGTAAAAGTTGTTGAATTATGATAAATTTTATGTTGGAAGACTCGATATACAATAGAAAATTCATAAAAAGATTGAGAGGGAGTTTCTGCTGTTATTCCAGCAATCTCATTTGGTGCTCATATGTTTAATCAATAAACTTATAAATAATTTATAACTCTAGGCACTCATCTCATCCAATCACTTACCTTTGATACTCTTAATCCTTCCATATAAAGACCTAATAGAGCCCAACTTGAACACCTGCCAGACCGCATTCTTACTTTGCGAAACCCTCGTTTTCGTTTATAAATCATTGTTCCATACTTTCATCTAGCTCACACCAGTCTACACTCACATCTTTTATAAAATTGTTCACACTAACTAACTAAATTTTTTTCTATCCATGTCAATTGCTAGTCATTAAAAGGTATTAAAGTTTCCCGTTGAAATGAAACCCAAATTTTAAAGTTATTATCTTATAAAAAAAAAATAAAAGAAAATAAAAAATGAAGGATTTAGAAAATTATTATTTTTTGTATGCTTAAAGTTACACAATATTTGTTATTTTAGGATATAACAATAAATTTAGCTGATTGTTTAAGCAATACACTTTTCAACGCTTTCTGAATAAACTTTCTGTTTTTTTTTTTTAAGTATATAATATAATATTTAGTACTTTAAAACATATTACTATTTTTCTCTAAGTCTTAAAATTTTTATATATTCTTATATTTGTACATATATTTGTTTGATTTTTACGCTGCGATTCTTGAGCGACTCGAATTTCGTTATTGTTAAAACTTGTTGAGCTGTGGAATTAGGGAATAATAAAAATCTATAGGACAAAAATTTTAAAATAAAACTTTTTTAAATACATTATATAGTAAAGGTATGTGGTTGATAAAACTCATACTATGTCTCAAAATTTCAGAGTTACTTTTGTATTGGTAACAAACCTGAAATTGTTGTTAGCATTTTGCTAATATTAAAAACGTAGCTCAGCATATAATTAAATATGTTTGAGACCGCCCTCGCACTGAACTTTGCACGAACTGGACCCGAGAGCAAGACATGTGAATAGTTTGTGTGCGGCTTCAATGGCACTTTGAATATTGTTACGCTCGATTTGAGTTCGTTGACTTGGCTCAGGGGCGAGCCGTGACAAGTGAAGGCAGGGGGCATGGCCTCCGAGGAAGAGAGAAGACGGAGAAGAGGACGGCAAAGGGACGGACAGTCAACGGTTGCTTTGAAGTTGTGCAATTGAGTTTATCAAAGTTATTTTTCGCCGAGTTGGGCTTGCAAGTAGCCAAATGTGATAAGATGCGTTAAGTAATTATAAATGTTAAGCAGCATTTTCGTATCGTGCATCTAAATGCAAATATTTGACGCGCATTGGCGCTGGGCTTCAATAAGTTTTGCCTTTGACTTCCGAGGGAATTGGCACTTGTTAATCTAATCGAAGCAAACGGAGCGATGCTGCCAATCGAACCAGCAACGCAATGAATGCACTTGCCACAGTGACTAGCGGCCGCTCTTGCCACATTAAAGAGGCGCAAAGGTGTTGCTGCAACAGCAGGAGCAGCAGCAGCCGCCGCCGACCTGCCCCTAGGGACAGGTCCGGTCGTCAACGACGTCCATTATCAACGAGGCGCAACTAAAATATTTTAATTAACGCAATATTTGCACAAAATAACCAACATTACAAGTTCAAGGCGCTAGATAAGAGTTACGTACAAAGCGCTGGGCGGCAGGAGAACTGTAGAGAATGAAAACGAGGGGCAAAAGACGACAATGTAAACGCATTAACCCAAGAAACATATTCCATAGAAGAAAAATTGCTCAGCAATTGATTGAGTAACACAGCAGTTTATATTTATTTAAAGGAAAGTGCTTGATGTGCTGAGTTGAGTTTTAGGTACTATGAAATACTATTTGATAAGGCTTACATTATTAAATAATTAAAAAAAAAAAAAAAGGAAAAAAAAAATATATATATATTATTAAATGTATAAGTAACATTAATAGAAATTTTATATAATTTGTGCTTGCTAGAAATCCTTTCAAATTTTTTTAATACAGCCAAATATAAATCAAAAGTAAAATTAATATATTTTCAGGGCATATTCTTTTCCATATCATCGCTTTCTCTCAATGCTAAAAAGTACTTATTATCTCTTATCTCTTATTGCTCTACTATTAAGATTTTGTTGTTCTCACAGCTGCAAGAGATCAGTTTGAAACGGTAAAGTTTTTATAATCGTTTAAGTAGACACAGGTTTTTTTTTTAATTTTTCATTTTAAATGGTTCTCAATACTGTGCTTATATTATTAAATTTAAATATTAATTATATTAAATACACAATTATATACTCAATATTTGTTACTAATTTTTTATAATTATAATGAATATAAACATATATATATCATTAAAATATTTAATAATTTAATAGTTTTTGTATTAACTTAAAACTAAAATTTCTAATTAAAAACAAAATAAATAACGTATTGAACACTAACCTCAAACAATTGCTATATATTAATGAGCATTTACTTTAAGCCATTAAAAAAGTTTTAGATTATTTTTAAGTTGAATAACACATCATAAATTTAGTTTTATTCGAAAATAATTTTTATACATTAAAAAAATCCATTTGAGACAATATTTGATACAAAAAAAGTTGTGTTTTTTCAAAAAATTTTTAAAACAATATTAAAGTGTATGCATAAATTATTATTTTTTTCTTAAATGTTAAAATAAAAAAAAAACAAATTTAATTTTTTAGCTTTAATATAACTTTACTTATTCTACGCACATAAAAATGTTGTTTATTGGGTTAAAATTCACTTAGCCATATGGACTGTCTCTGTGAGTGTGTATGTGTGACACTTGTAGAGCTACAACGGCTGCTCGGTTGCTGCTTCTGCTGCTGCTGCACTTGACTTGCCACAACACGCAATGGTCCGGCTAAGGAGGCTTGGCAGTGCAGATAGCCGCTGCCACTGTTACTGCAACTGCCACTTCCACTTCCACTGCCACTGCCACTGCCACGCAGGCGTACACCACTCAACGCCTTTTGTAACTGTGTGTGTGTCTTGGGGTGTGTATGTGTGTGCGTGAGCATCTAAGATAGACATGCAGATATCATTGTGGCAAGTACTTGCTGGACACTAGCAGAGTACATATGTACATACATATATACATACATATAGATATATACATAGTATAAAATATATACAAAATACTTATATAAGTACGTCGTCTCGAGTCGACTATCGCATTGCAATCAGCGCATGCGTTTACAGCGGACGATCTCGTCCCTTTCACAGTAGCCGTTGGCGCGGCCCCTTGATTGGGTTTGGAGGGAGAGAGAACCTGGTTATAGGTCCCCCCAATCCTCATCAGCGTTCGGTCGTACGTTCGTTCGTTTGTTGGCTCGCTCGCTCGCACGCTTATCGCATTTTAGTAGTGCAGCGATTTATCAAAGTTAACATAGACTTTTAGCTTGCCAGCCGCGATAGTCGAAGCAGAACCCAGCACCAGAACGGGTCCCCAAGTCAGTGGTCGGTCTGGGCGACGGGCAGACAGGCAGACAAGCACCGCAGCCTTCTCAATGTCCAAGCTGGCCAAATCGGCTGCCTCGAGGGCAGCGATCAAGTTGGCGCTTTTGGCGGCGTCTGGCAGAAAGAACTTCAACGCATTGCGTTATAAATCATTTTTATTTGTTTTGGTTTTCAAGCAACAGGCGCAAGCTGCGCATAGCTCAGTCCCCAGTGCCAAGGTCTCTCTCCCTCTCTCTCTCTCTCTCTCTCTTTCTCAATCTAATGTTTTGGCGAGATTCTCATGCGTGTGTTATCCGAGTGCAAAATCTAAAACAACAAATGCACATTAATGATGCATTTAAAGACGACCAGTTAGGCGCTGGCCAAAATAGTTGGCTAATGGTTGCAGTAGAATTTGGCTACATGCCGTAAGGAATGTGGTTCTTTTATTACATTATTTACTTTTCACATAAAATTATACCCTGAATCATTGAAGATTAGAAATCAGGGTATAATGGTTTAGTTAAATGTATGTAACAGGCTGAAGGAGGCGTGGCAAACGCCATAAAATATATATATTCTTGATCAGGGCGACGAACTGAGTCGATTATCGATAATAATCGAAAATTTGACTTTGTTATATATATATATATATATATATATATATATATATATATATATATATATATATATATATATATATATATATATATATAAAGTGCACTTTGGGTAAAATTACCGATATGGCATTAGCTGAAAATTTAAAGATAGAGCCTTGAAATTTTGCACACACGTTAGTAATATTAATACAAAATTTCGTTTTTTTTTTTATTTGGGCCACGCCCTTATTATTGCCCCCATACATGTGATTTATTGGCCTAATAATATCGATACGATTGCAAGCAATTTCATAAATAATATATGTTTTAAAGTTAATATGGACTTTATAATGTGCTAAATATATTTATTATGGATTACATATTTGTATTCAACTCTTGCGATTGCACATCTAAAATCAAAACATATGATATTATTATTCGTAGGATTCTTTTTCTAATTGTCACACAATACCTGTCAATTTTACTCTAACAGTCTTCATTTTCTTCTTCTAATTCGATGCTTTTTGCAACACATTAGTTTTATCGGTTTCTTTTGATTTTTTTGATGAAACCTAATGTCTGTCTCTCCGTCTGTCTGTTTGTCTGCCTAACCAAAGCAAAGAGCAAAGATGAGCAGCAGAAGATCATTTATGTTGTCTATATGCACGCAGCAATATTTGCTTACATTTACATTCAAATTAAACTCATTTAGAATGCTTGAAGCAGCAGAGAGTGTCCTCATTGGTCAATTAACGATCGACTGCAGCGACCGCAACTCGACGCAGGCTCCACATTTGAGCGCGCCTTGGAGTTTGAGTGATAGGCGCCCTGTATAAAGGGCAGCAGCTGCAGCATTTCTTCAGTCGTCCAGGCCCGGTGGGGGTCAATAGTGCAGTGCAGTAAAGTGAAAGTGAAAGTGAAGTGAAGTGTGGTCAGGTAAATATTTTATTTAGTAATAATATTAAGTACTTTAAGCAGAATTGTAATGTTATAAATAATTCTTAAGGATTGCTTAAATATTAATTTAAAGGACAACTTTAGACATAATGTTAGTGATAGTTTACAGACTTAGAAAATTTGAAAGACTTAGTAAACTTGAAACACTTAGAAAAATTGAAGACTCTTAGAAAACTTGACAGAGTTAGTAAACTTGAAAGACTTGGAAAATTAGGAAGACTTAGAAAACTTGACAGACTTAGAAAACTAGAAACACTTAGAAAAATTGAAAGACTTTGAAAATTAGGAAGACTCTTAGAAAACTTGACAGAGTTAGTAAACTTGAAAGACTTGATAAACCTGAAAGACCTAGTAAGCTTGAAATACTTAGAAAATTAGGAAAACTTAGAGACTTACAAAACCTGGCAGACTTAGAGGAAAGACTTAGAAAACTTGGAGCTTAAGCAAATCATCATTAGTTATATTGTCATTAGGATCATAGTTGATAAGGTAATTATTTTTAGTCAGTAGTCATTATGATAATGAGTATTAGAAATATAAGCTGTTGTAGTACTCAGTGAGAGTAATAATTAAGTCAATGAGCATTAAGATTTTATGTATTAAAATAATATGCCATACAAATACAATAATTGGCACAATATTCAAAATTATCGTCTTGAAGAACTTGATCTAGTAAAGGTTTTTTAATTACCAATGCTATTATAATCATAAGAATATTTAATTAATCAAGTATTATAAACAGATTTAAACAAGTTACGTTTACTCTATTGCAATAAGATGATGCGTTAAGGGTATCTCATATTCGGACATTTCCAGCTAAATAACTCTTACATCATCAACTAGAGAACTCTGTTTATATATAATCAATTTCATAAGATGACATATATTGTCCCTAGAGTAAAGGGATGCAATGTAGTGAAATTGTATCAACCTAAGCAGCTTTAGTACAGAGATTGATTGTTTTGGTCAGAGAGACTGATGGACAGCCGTTTTGAGGGAAATTGTTACGCTAACAGAACTTTTGACAGTCTCTCAAATATTGTTTAACGATCAACTCAATACAATTTTTATGGGATGAGTTATGTTAAAAAAGATAAGTATATTGACTAACAATAGCTATTCAGAAAACGCAATCCATCATATTTAAAATATAAAAATTAATTATATTTAAAAAGATTCTACATTTCGTAGTCTGAGAGTTCGCTGCGTTCATCTGAACGAACAGATAAACAGAGGACCTGGATAAGAGACGACTCAGCTCGATGTATCGCCTCTTTCTGCCTTTCAAATACTTATTTTCATTTTCAATTTCATTTGGAGAATAACTAGTTATAATTAATATCATACTTATAATTAATTAATACTTTCAGGTAACACTCACTGCATATAGCTCAGAGACTGTATTACTTAAAGAACTCCCCTTAAATAACTGTCACAATATCAAAGATTAAATGCTGCAATAAACCATTTACAAGTTGAAAGCGGACGCTCGTTTCGCTCAGTAGCTAATATAAACCCTTTTACTTAGTTGCCCGCTACTTAGTTTCAGTGCCCAGAAAATCATTAAGAAGTACCGCCCACAATCTACAGCGAAACGACCCTTTTAGCTATGGCAAGTGCCATTAAAAACAAGGGAGAGGGGGAGACAGAGGGCCAAGGGAGATCTATTTAAAATGCAATGCAATGAATTTATTTCAAGCATTTCAAACATTAAATAAATGACAGGCTGACTGACTTGCTCCACTTTCAGCCAGCCACACAGACAGAGAGTCAGAGATAACGCAATGATATTGACCCACAGACCGAACTGCAAGCAAAACTGAAAGATGTATACTGTATGCTGAATGCTGAATGCTGAATGCCTGAAATCTGAAAGACTGCAAAGACTGGAAAAGCTGGGCGCAATTGCAAATGCAAAAAGTTGAAACTTATTATAATTTTAATGCAAAACATTATGCGAAAGTATAAAATTATATATCTTTGCCAGCCAGTTGCCAGTTGCCAGTTGCCAGCTCCAACTGAACTCGCTGGCCATCATTTTAAATGGGCAGCAGCAACAGCAACAGCAGCAACAGCAACTGCAGTTGCAGCAGCCGCAAAGAATCAACTGTCATAATGACAGTTCTCTGTTTACGCCATCATTGCGACGGGGCCAGCAGCCACTTGGACTTGGACTTGTTGCCGTATCCAACTGCTATATATACCGCTCCCGCGTACGCTCTCCCTTCTTACCCTACTTGCTTGCCCCATTTGTGCCACTCCCACTTTTTGTTGCTACTGCCCGCCGTTTGCTGACTTCTAATGGAAATTATAATGTGCATTGCAGTTGCGCTCTCTGAACGCCATCACAGCTGAACAGTTGAACAGTTGATGCCGCTTGCCGCCTGCCGCCTGCCGCTGCTGCCTGTCAGACAGCGCGCCAAAATTTTGCTGTTATTTATCAGTTTCTTCCGTTTGGTAATATAAAAACGGGTCTATTCGATTCTTTAAGCAGTTGAGCCTAGGGAAAGGGAAATTTTTTAGCTTACAATTTAGGTGACGATATTTATTGATTAAAATGCCTGACGGCCTTTGTTGCTTTGGCTTTAAACTAAATTGTTATTTAGAATTAATTCTCTGTAACAATTAAATAAATAACAAATAAACAAAAATATTGATTCAAATATTCAAATTTTTTTAATGCTATTTCTAATAAAATATTGCTGTACGTAAATAATGAGCTTTGCTGCTTATTGTTTTTATGATATATTTTGATTTAGTTTAGAGTTTAAATATTTATTTATTATTATTATTATTATTTTTTTTTTTTTATAAAAAAATTAATTTTTTTAAACAAGTTTTCTTTTACTTGGTAACTTAATGTAGTTTTAGATTTAAATAAACATAAAAGTAGCTAAGCTGTTAAAGCTTAAAATTTTTATTTTCAAATTTAATTTAATAAAAGAGTTTTTCTTTTATTATTTTGACTTGTGATTGGTAAAGGAAACTCAACGAAAACATTTCTATATATAACTTAATAATAACTATAATAACTATGCAGGTATATCTTGAGCAGAATATGATTACTGAATTTTCAAACTAAGTTGTTTTTTTGTGATTAAACAATCTTTAAATTTAAGCCATTTTTGTAGTCGTTTCTTTATCACTCTTCATTGTTTTTATGAGCTTTGTCAATTTTTTGGATTATTTTATACAGTTATTCTTTAATATACATATAACAATATAATGTTCTATACCATAAGACAACTTATTTTGCTTCTACTGCAGCGAAAAGCATTTTATAGTCGTTAATCGAGGCACAGTTATCATCTAGTTGTTGGTTATTTGTTGTTGGCCAACTACGTACACAGATTGTTCCATACCAAGGCACCCAGTCAGTCAGTTGAGTTTGGCTGAGTTGATTAGGGGCCTGTCTGACCGAGCAGCTGCCCGCTTGCCTGCTTGCTTGCCTGACTCGACGACTGCTCTTTTTGACTGGCGCTCTTCAAGTTGACTCCTTTTGTTGGCCGATGCGATAACGCGCCGAAATGTTAATAAAACTATGGCCACACGGCGGCTTCGCCTTGACTCTCGAGTACAACGAGTGCCGAGCCGGTGGCCTCAAATTTCAAAATACTCTCAAAAAACTCAAACCAAAAACCCATAACCCATAACCAGGCCCAAACCTGATGTCGATGCTTGAAGCCTGCGCGGAGCCGAGCATTTGAATGACGTTGTGCTACTTCGGCTGACTGGCTGACTGACACTGGCAACAACAACAACAGCGACAACAACAACAACCTTGTTTAGCCTTGCCTCAGTCTTCGCTTTGCCATTGTTGGTTAGTTTTTAATATTTATTTTGATGTGCGATAGATTCGTTTAGACAGGTGAAAGGCTAAATTGTCAATTTGCAAGAGCTGACAATAGCAAAAATAAATAAATAAATAACGAAACTCATGCTGAAACTTGAGGGAAAACACGACTAAAAGATATGCTATAAAAAAATAAAAATGTTTAAGAACTATGTTTTGTCAAATAATGAAAAAAGAAAAATATATAAAAAATAGTGATATATATATATAAAAGAAAACACATATTTGGGCATAGTAGCTACGATAGCAATAACTTTATGATGACGAGTTTTATCTGAACTGAAATGTTTCAGCTCTTCCCATTTGTACAAACATCTTTAGTCTTTAAGAAGTCACTTTTCATGTTTCATTTTTGAAATAATAAATTGCAGTGCAATCCAATCAAACGGGATTCGCTGACTTGACTTAACTTATTTTTGATTAGCCCATATTCTGTTACATGTTTTGCATGTTTTCCTTTTTAGTTCTTCTAAGTAAATTCTGCTGTTTACCCATTGACATATCTATCAATTTGTTTCTGTTGAGTGTTTCACAAACTGGCTGACTTAAGAGAGAGAGAGAGGGAGAGAGAGAGAGAGTAAGAGGGAGAGATTGAGAGAGTGTGCCAATAGAACAAATACAATTGTATTCTTGTCCTTGTTGCTGCATCTGTTAATGATTGACACACTTTCACATGGGCCCTCCCTCTAATTCTCTGATGTGATACATGGAAAATCTATGAAAACTAAGGAAATTAATTGTTTTTTAGTTTGTTTTGAAAATACGTATAAATGTAAACTATCCAACACAGTAATGCTTTCTATCAGCACTTAAATTATTCAAACATATATTTAACAATAGTTTTTATAAGAGTGACATTACTTTATGATGAATATTGGGTATCGCGATAACGGCAAAGAACAATTTAAAAAAAAATGCAAGTATAAAATTTATATATATGAAAGATACGTACTAGAATAATATTTAAACAAGTAAGAACGTTGCAGTCGGGCGTTACCGACTGCGGAATATTCATTCACAGTCCCAACGCTGCCATACATATCTAATTGATTTTGGGTGGTCAACCCGAATATATTTTAAATTTCAAGTCTCTAGCGCTAATAGTAATCAATATAAAGCAGAGCCTGAACCCATTAAAATTGGGGAATCATAGAGAACTATTCCCGTTTATATCTCGTACATCTTTAGAGCTAGACTCTCCAAATTTTTCATATAGATACATGGGTATTTTATATAATTTTGATTTTTGTTATATTTTGAATATCGACTCAAAAATTTACCGAATTCTCCTGTTAATTTTAGTTGCAAATGTAGCAATGTGAATGAGCTGGTATTTCTTAAGAAATGACAAAAATTCAATGGAAATGTAGATCATATTTAATAAACAAAATATTTGGCCAATTAGCAAACGCAGAGCAGAGCGTTTTTCCTATACGTGTGCACATACATATTGATCGTTTATTCTATGCATACAGTCATATGCATATGTATGTATGTATATACATACATATAAAAGCGTGTCTTCTAGCATATTCTAAGAATTGATTCATGAAATTCCAGCCGTTACTTTAGCTTACTTTTGTCAGATGACGCTCTCGAAGTGAAGCTATTTCGTTTTAGCTACCGCCTGATCGTATATTGCAGTGGCGTTGATGGTAAATGCTATGCAAGTTGCGCTGAATTAGCGCGGGTTCTAATCTCGCAAAAGCCAAGTTTTTTAAATGTCTTTTTATAAATTAGTTATTTTATTGGGAAAATGATAGCTTATATGACAAACACATAACATTTTTGTTATTATTAAAATATTTTTATAAGTTTTTATAAGTTAAATTTTATTTTTGCTAAAATAACCCACAAATGCTTATACGTACATACTTACATACATATTTACAATTGTATGTATTCGTCTGCACACACAATTTCAGTATGCCAGCGTTTTTTACGCGTGTGCAAATGTGTATGTATGTATGTATATTCAAATGCGTATTCGAGCAATTCTAAGAATCTCAATTGTCTTTGAATTGTCTTTGAATTTTCAGCCGCTACTTTGGTTTTTGTTTACTTAGGTGCTGTAGCTGTAAAGTTTTGTGTTAGTTATATTGCGTAAGATCGGTGCAGTGGCGCTGTTAGCAGAGACTCTGCGCGTTGTGTCAGAAGTCCGCGGTTCGAATCTCTCTTTTATTTTTTGACAAAGAATTTTTTTTTAAATCGAAATTTATATTGTCATAATATATTTTATATTTTTTAAATTTCTTAAAAATATTTCGTTTTGTCTTATTAATGCCTATTAAGCTTATATACATATATATGTAAGTGACACACGCATATGAATTTTGCATTTGGCCGCTGCAAATGTCGATTTGGCACGCCCCTAGTGGGCGTAGATTGAGGTGCAGGTGCAGGTTCGAACCCCGCGGAAAACTTTTTCGTTTTAATTTAATTTATATTTTTTAATTTTCTTAAAAATGTTTCTTTCCTTATTATCAATACCTATTAAGCATATTTATATATATAGGTGGCATACGCATATGAATTTCGCTATTGGGCGTCTAAAATCCGTTTTGCCACGCCCCCAGTGGTCGTAGACCCATAATTTTTGGCCAGTTCTTAGAATGAGCTGAAGGCTACGTAACTGTAAAGTTTGGACGCTTAGACTCAAAAAATGTAAAAATTACAGGGTATTTTTTGATATGCCACGCCCCCAAAGAGGCGTAACAATTATTTTTGGGTCATCGATAGAGGAGATTATCAGTAACTTAACTATCCAAATTTTAAGCTTCTAGCTCTAAAACTGTAGGAGATATAAACTTTTGCGGTTTGCCACGCCCCCTATGGGCGTAGATATATCCGCCATAGCTTATTGATCTTGGGTCGTCAACCCGAGTATACATACCAAATTTCAAGTCGCTAACATCAATAGTGCTCAAAATATAGAAGAATTTGGAAAATCAATATATATTTAGATCCGATTTGCCACGCCCCCAGTGGGCGGGGATATATAGTTTTTTCTTCTGTCTTTATAGAATCGTAACATTAACTTACGCGCCAAATTTCAGCATTCTAGCTTTACAACTTTAGAAGATACAGTTTTATTCGATTTGCCACGCCCCCAATGGGCGTAGATATATCCGCCATATCTTTTTGATCTTGGGTGATCAACACGAATCTACATTTTAAATTTCAGCTCTCTAGCTCTTCAACTAATATGATTTCTGGCATACAGGAAAATGCATTTTCCGATTTGCCACGCCCCTAGTGGGCGTATATGGAAAATTTTTACACTTTATAAATCGGAGACATATACGAGTATATGTTCCAAGTTTCAAGTCTCTAGCTTCAATAGCCGCGAAAAATATTGCATTCATACGGACAGACGGACAGACGGACAGACGGACAGACGGACGGACAGCAAGACGGACATTGCACAAAACCAATATATTCATATCACTTCGTGAATGAATATAAAAATATTAGAAGATATGTAAAAATTTAAATAACATTAATGTAATTTTTACAGTTTGGTTTATTCATTTATTGAATATTGAATTGAATTCATTTATTGAACAGAAATGTATTAATTATGACGACGAAACGATTCCGATTTGTAAATTTTCATTTAATATTATTTGAACCTTAACTTTAATTTGTGATCAATTGCATAATTGCACGTATATAAGAATTAGCAGAATATTTATGTCATAGAATACTTTATCATTGATATACTATTATTATTAACATTGTTCCTGCCAACAACTATCATTAAATTAAATACTACATTTACAAAATTAGCACAACAACAACAATAGCGAAATCTCTATAAAGCATCGTTGACTTTTCAAATTTATATTGTGCACAATTTTATGTGCGCTGTTTATGTAGTGGCACATAGTATAATAGATATATGCAGTATATACATACGATTAACGACCTTATAAACAAGTGCCGAGCATTCTCCCAGTTCCCCCCTATACTCATCCAGTTCGACCCACAAAATGGCGAATGAGTGCATTTTGTTGCCCTTTTGTGCACTAGACACGTTTGTTAGTTTTGCGATGCATCGTTTAATTTTAACGCTCAATTTAAAATGTTTTATGCAGCAACGCGAGCGAACACAAACACACTCACAGTCCAACACACACCACACACACACACACACACACACATATATCCTTGAGCACCCACACAGTCAGTTAGTTGCAGAAGAGCATATATATGCATATACATATAGACATATACGAGTGCAGCCAGGCAAAGAACGAGCAGGAGTTTCGTTTGAAACAGAGCCAGCAGCAGCAGCAGCTAGGCACCAGAACCAGCAGCAGGACCTACAGCAACAGCAGCAGCACCAGCACCAGCACCAGCACCCACGCGGACTGGTTGTCGTCCTTGTTCTGCATGCAATTATCTCAGCATTGGCTTTTTCTGCAGCCGTTGTCCTGCATCTTTTGCCTGGCAATAAATTAAGCTATCAAGTGTCCTTAATGTAGCAGCAGTGGCTCGACTTAATTTATAAGCAACTCAAAGAGCCAGGCCTCAACCCCACCATCATAATAATGCACAGAGTATCACACAGTCAGTCGGCAATTATAAAGTTTTTATTTATATAAGCACTTCAGCCAGCCAGAGAACCAAAGAGCCACACAGCCAAAGAGCGCCCAACTGCCAGACAGAGAAATAACTGCAGCAGGTGTTGCATATGAAAATTATACGCTTCATAAATTTCGCTAGCCACAAATTGAAAATGGTCCAGACTCCGTCTACGTCTCTGTCACTGACTGCGAGACGGTTGCCGGTCGCCGGTCGCCGGGTTTCGGTAATTTAAGAAGTTTGTCAACCTTTTGTCGAACTGTGTCATGTGATACTTTTTGTATGCAACGTCTTTATCCCTCGATTGGAGCTGGAGAGTTGGGCTACCTGCGCACAAATTAGTTTGACAATCTATTGAGCGAGATATCAAAAGCATATATATATATCAGCAATCTTTTCACATTTTGTGGGAATAAACTGAGCTGATGTCAAATTGTTTTGAAGTGTTTGGACAGATTCATACCTTTTTTTTCTGCTCAATTTTGTATTTTGTATTTTTTTTTTTTTTTTTTTTTTTTGCAAATAATTTGATACGAGCCCACGATTTAAGGCAGGGAGGAGGCGTGCAAAGATTTTTATTGCAGGGCGTCTACTTCCGCGGCAACAGCTGCTCGAATCATATATATGCGGAGAAGGTGGGTATAAACGTTTTGGGAACTCAAAATACAATACTTATTCAATACAATTTTTTATCAAATTCGTGAGCAATTAAGAAGGGGAAAAAATTGTTAAATTTATATATATATGGTTGACTTCTTTAAATAATATATATATAATAAAATAGTGAATAAAATTTTAAAACGTCATATAGAGATTAAATTGTTGAAAGATAATCAATTGCAAACATTTGCTTCAAGTTCAATTATAGAATATATATATGTATATACATATATTTTAATATAATATAAAATGTATATATTTATTCATAATATATATATATTGAAATTGCGAGCATTTTAAACAAGAGCAGTGGACCAAAAAATAGTTAAAAGTTTAATAATTTAAAACTTAATAAATTAAAACCGCTTTGCGATATTGATAATTATTATAGCTATTTAATTGTTATATTTGTATTCAAAAATTTTCTCAATATATTATATTAAACTTTAGAACAAAATTTGAAAAGAATTATATAGAAATTCTTTGCATATTACGTGACAAACTAGTTGAAGTATGTGGTTTCTATTCATATGGCATAATAAGAGCAATGCACGAATAACTGACAAGAGTCAACAATAAAATCAATGTTCAATACCATGAACTAGAATTGTGAATTACAAAACTTACAAAAACATATAGAAAATGCTCAAAGAAAGCGAACAAAAAATAGTTCAGCTAAATGACATAATGGAAATTTATGTACTTAAGTTTAAATGTAAGAGCACCGAAGTAAAATTAAAAACTTTTTACTAAAAAGTAAAAATTGACAAAAACTGGAAATTGGAATTTTAGAATATAAAGTTTTCCCAATAAATTCAGAAACTAAATTATTTTATTTAATTGTTAATTTAATTAATTCTAATAGAAACTAAATAGTTCTTAAAAATATATTAATTTGTATTAAATTGTAAAATATATATATAATATAAATTATTCGTTACAAAGATAACAAGACTAAATTAAGTCAAACCTTTTAAGTAAATATTGCGTGGAAATTGCATGCCTGTATGTAGCCATATGGATATATTTTTATTCATATATTTATATGTATATATTTATAATATATATATTTATTTATAATATATATATTTTAGCATTTTCCGAAATTTATCTTTTCTGTACAAAGTTTATACTATTTATGATAATTTAAAAAGAAATTTAAATCAAGAGGCGCATGTAATGATACTGATACTTCTTATTTTACAAGAGTGTCTTTAAAATCGAAGTTCAATCAATCTTTTGTTTATCTCTTATCTTTTTTTTATCCAAAACTCCCCCTAACACACAATCATCCAGAGTAAACAGTTAAGGCATACTCTAAAACCTAACCTCGTTTAAGCATATTGTCTTTTTATGTGCAGCTACTCCAATTTCAAAGAGTTAACAGCTCGAAGCGGAGCTAAATTAATACGCAAATCAGTGAAAGAATATATATATGTATATAAAGGGTCCACTAGTTGCCTTTATTTTATTGGGGCGTGAAATGAAGACATATTCGAAATATTATTTGGTTTCTTTTCGAGAATGTCTGTATCATTTTTCAGGTTTGTGCGTGTTCCAAATTGGTGCTAAATGCGCTGGCGTTTCAATTTTCAACAATTGAGATAAATCGGAAGTTGCCAGTATGCCTTTGAAGCCATATACAAATACGTATATACATACATATATATATATTTGTTTATAATCATCATCGTCATTATAATGCAGATGAGGGTGTCTACTCTGCATGCACCTTGCGGCGCCTCGCATTATCACTCAAGTCGTAAATTTCTGGGTTCCCCATGCATGCCTTGTTGTCGATAACCAGAAACCATATATACATATAGACATATGCATACATACATATATAAACCTATACAGCTAGACTCAAAGATTCTTAAGTGCCGCAATTTCAGTTCGATTTTAACATATTTTGATCGCGTTGCTGACAAACTTTAAGTGCTTTTATTTCTACGCTTTATGGCGGCAGCAAAAATGCGTAGATCTCTTCTTCTTCTCCTTCTTTTTTTGTTTTTTGGTTTTTATAAAAGCAAAATATGCCGCTTTAATATTTTTGTTTTGTTTTTTGTTTTATTGGCATTTAGCTTGTTGCCTTTTGAAGCTTTTTTACTGCTTAACTAGCGCTCGCTCAATTTTGTCTGTGGCGACCTTTTTCAGTCGCTGTTCTGCTGCTGGCTGACTCCTGCCTCGTTGTGTGGCATTCTTAAATTATAAAAAAAAATATCTATATGTGTATATACATATATATTAAGAAATATCACAGACATAGGAACAAACGAACTTGCCGCAGAGCCAGACACGAGCATATTTATGGAATTCAATTTCGTACTGTGCGAATTCCTTGACTTGTTTAAAATTCCGCACAAACAAGGTCAAGCGCTAGCAACTGATCAGCTTTTACTTTTATATAGAAAAAATTAAAATAAAAAATATATATAAATCAAATAAAAGTTCATATTGACTAAGCACAACTTTTAGAAATCTTACGCTTATTTTACGCAACTTCAGTTCTGTTTTTTTTTTTGCTTCGCAATTTACGCATTCAGCCACACTGTTTTGTACTTCCCGATTGGATTGGCAATCGATTATATGTATGCCAATTTTTATTAAAACTCCCTATACAATAATAAAAAACGATAGTTCAAACCATTTCCATTTCGCATAAAGTTAAATATTCAGGCGTGCCCGCAAGTCAAGCTCCGATTTTAATTTCATTTAAATCTCAGTGCGGTCCATAAAAAATGCACAATACCAATGCATATCTGTGCACTTATACTCGGCTATATATATATAGATATATATATATATTGGTATATAAATATCTGGGCATAGCTCGACTGCTGCGCCATGGCGCATGGTTTGGTCGCAGTTCAAACTGGGTTAATGACAAGCTTAACGGTGCTGGCGGAAAATTAAAAACTGGCAACAGAAAAATGCGCAAAAAAAACTGTCAGGTTAAAATCTCAGGTGAAGGCTTCAATGGGAACCGCCCCCGCCGCTGCCGACGCAGCCACCACATAGAAAAGAATGAAATATTGAACACTGAGCTAAAAAGCCAGTGAAAAGCGAAAATATTGTTTACCATTGCATTGCGACTGCTGCTCTTTTCCATTGTAGTCTTATTTCCAAAAGCGGGGAAAATACCAACCGAATGTAATATAACAAACATTTTGTCGATGAAAAATAAAGAAAGAAAACATGTGGGAAGCCAGAGCATAGTCAAATTTTTTAATCAAAATTCTGACATAAGCCTCTAAAACTGTAAACTCAAGTGGCGGCATACGTGTGTGTATGTGTGTGTGTGTATATAAACATCAAACAGTATTGAACATGATTCTAAGCATGAAAAATTCATTTTGCAAAAATTCAAATTATTATTTTCTACATAAAACAATTGAAAAAGGAGAATTTTATAGCATAGCATAGCCCGACTAGCAGTTACCCTGAAAAAGTTACCTTAAACTCCAAGTGTAAGTAGTAATAATAGTTGGGGAAATAGTAGTTAAAGTAAAAGTAGTAGTAATAGTAGTAGTTAACTATAAGTAGTTATAATAGTAGTATACATAGTAATTGAAGTATAAAGTAGTAATAAAGTTGAAGAAGTAGAAGTTGAACTATAATAGTATATAGTAATAATAGTAGTAATATATAGTAATAATAGTAGTAGAAATATAAGCTGAAATATAAATAGTAATAATGGTAGTAGAAATAGTAGTTGAATTAGTAATAAGTAGTAGAAAATTTAGATGCAATACAATAAATAAGAGTAATACTAAACGTAAAGTAAGAACTTGCTACTTGCTAAACACAAAGACAAATATATCACATTTTAGACCCTTTATTCAAATAAAAAGTCAACCGGTTTTCGTGATTCAAATCGAAATACAATTTTGATTTTATTTTAGCATTTTTGGGGATCAAATAACAGTTAAAATGTTTCTGAAATTTTTTGACTAAACAGAAAGTAGCGAGAATTTTATTTCAGTCTCTTAATGGTTTCAATATTGAATTGATTTTAAAATTGCTTCATCACTTTTTTTTTGTTTCAAGGTTAATTTGATTATTTATTAAAAAATATACTTTTTGCTATTGGTATATGTAATGTATCAACAAAATAATTTCCTCTTTATCTATTTGATGATTATTCAATTTTTGTATATTTTAGCCATTCAAAAATTGTACAATGATCCTATTTTATACCAAATTCGAATTAAACAAAAATCAACAAGTTACGCTGTTGATTTATGTAATTGCACCTTATCATTCAGGCTGTCAGGCTGTATATAAATTAGTGAATACAAAATTTATTGTGAAAAATATATAGTAATTAAATATTAAATATTTGGTTGACAGTATTAATGTTTCATTTACTCCGTGTTCATACAAATAAGAGTGAAACTCAATACAAAATTCTATTTCACATTAATTTAAAGATTCACATTGGATTACGCACAAACACAGCTTTAAACATTGATCAGAGAAAACATGTGCATAAGCATATTACTTGCGCATCTTGTTTAATGACAAACTTATTAAGACATAAATATTTCTTGAGAGTGTGAATATGTATGTATGTATGTTACTTGTGCATAAGCGCATATCATCGCAACAACAACGGACAGACAATGCAGACGGCAGCTCGATGACGGATCTGAACATCTTCTCAATATGTCACGCGCCTGCGCCTGCGTCTGCTCTGCCGGTGCGCATCAAAGTGATTAATTAAAACATTTTTGCATATTACAAGCATTTCGACTTTGAACTTGATGCGAAAAATAAAAAACCAACCTCCCGGACCAGACCAGAGCCCGGAGACCACAGACCAGACCTCAACAGATGAGACCAGTTTCAGTTGCAGTCCCATTACCAACAGCAACAACAACAACAACAACGTTATAAGCAACAACAGCAACACCTCACGCAACATGTTGCTGACAATGCACAGTGGTTCAGAGCTTTCGACTGGGCAAGGAAATCTATAATTGATGCAGAAATTATATACGTTTTATTTTTAATTATTTTTGTTTGTTAATTATTCTTAGAGAAGCTAATGACAATCTTGCTATTTTCAAAGAATAATTAACTATGCTATACTTCTTGACTATTTAAATAATAGGAGATATTTAAAAAAAAAAACTATAATAATAATTTTGTTACTTATAATTTTTAGAATCTGTGAGTAAGCTTAAAATACTACGCTAATGTACTTTTTAGTAAATCAATAGGAATAGGAAGATATAGTACTATATAAACCTATCGATACTTTACTATATTTTTATTGATACTTGACTATAGTGCCACCATTAAATGAAGAAAAAAAGTATTTAATTATTATTTTTCATTCCAAAAATAAAGCGCTGAAGAAGCAACAGAGCTGCGTAAATAATTCAAATAAAATTGAAAGAAAGCCTTTTACAAGCCTTTTTTTTTGTGATTCAAGTAAATATTGTAGTAGTAGTAGTATTGTAGTAACATTTCATCGGAGTTATATTTATTAGAAATTAAGATTATAACATTAACGAAAAGCCAGACTATACTTTCCCAAATGTTGTTTATTTTATCGTCTGAAGCTTTGAAATTCAAGTTAAATTTGGTGAATAGCGGCACTTTATCTGTTCCTTTTATTTATCATATATTTTTCAACATGGCCTCTGTTCAACTTTTAAAAATCTGTCAAGCTTATTTTTAATTGAAGTTCTGCACTTCAAAGACCTAATTTAATTTATTACTTATATTTATTCTTTTGTTTGAGCTGTGTAATTATTTTGTAACATCTAACGTTTTGCTTTTAAAAATATTTCGGGTTCCAATTTGATTTTATAATAATATATAATGAATACAATGAATTAAATCGCAAAATAAATATTCACAATTTTATTCACAGTTCACTACTTCAGAGTACTGCATACTATGCAAACGGACCTCGACATGTCGATTCCTTTTGTTTAATTCTTCAGTTGCTCAGTCTCTTGCAAGCGACAGCTGATTTGCTTAATTAAATGTTGCGTATGATAAAAGTTGTCAAGAATGAATCAGGATAAAAATCGGAGTCGGATGTATCACTTACCAACGATTGAGTGAGTCATCTATTACAATTGACTGCGTGCACGTAATAATTTAATTAATGAATAGAAAAATTGAATTCATTCAAGTATTCAAATTATAAACAAGCAAATATCAAGAGTATATTGGCCCGCTTTGCCTTTTACAACCACTGTGCATAGCTTGGGCTCAAAGACTGTTGTCACTCAGGGCGATTTTTGGCTGCGGTCTGCACATGTTGCATTGACGCCGTCTCTGCTTAAAAGTAAAATTGTGTCGATTTCAATAATGCAAGGGGCCCATTACAACTCACACACACACACAAACCAACACATATGCAACATGTGCGTGCTAGCGTTGGCATTTTGAGCGAGCATTTCATCAAAGCGCTTCGACCACAAACGCCAGGGACAAACGGGAGGCGGAGTAGTTGAGCACAGGATCAGGGCAGAGAAAAACCCAACCAGCAAAACAAAAATAAAATAAAATAAAATATATAAAAAATAAAAAACAAAACTGACAGGGGGAAGAGACATTGGCAGCCGACAGTCTGAAGCTGCCGACATTGTCAAACATTTCATTAATTAAACATGCGAATGTAGCACATTTTAATTTCGCACAAGAGCCTTTTAGACTTACTTACATACATGCATGAACTATACGATGGGCACCTCCATAAAGTGTGCCTCTGACTACCCTTGGCACAAAAACGGTTTCCTTGTATTCTCTGCTGCCCTAGGGGCGTTGGGTCTGCGTGTCAAAAGACATACATAATTTGCAACATAGGACGTTCGGTCGCTTGGTCAGCCGACGAGAGGCAGCGTGAGCGTGGCCAGGCAGCTCAATTTTGATCGAAGCACTCATAAAAAACTTATGCTGTTCCTTGCGAAAGAGGAGCAGCAAAATCAACATATGGGCCGAAGTGCGACATGAACTTGAATGTTGTGAAACACCTCGCACCAAGGACTACTAAACAACCAAATAAACATTTCAGAACATTTTATATCGCGCTACGCACTAAACTGAAAGGGAAGCCTAGGGCTACAGACATACTGCATTTAAAAGTCAGCAACGCAATACAAATCTGTTGAGCAGGTCAGTAAAGACAGCTGAACTTCTTGAATTCAAGGAAAAAATATAAATAACAAAAAGTTAATTTAAAAAGAGAGGAGAAATAAAATGCAATCAATTATTAACTGGATATATATATTTCATGAATATTTAACAACTAACTAGAAATTAATGAGCAACAAATTTTAAATAGATTAAAATTATATATAAGCAAGAAAGATAGAAATATAAAATGTGGATTTCATTAAACCTTTATACATATACTTTAAAACTGTTATTTTTTTTATATTTATTTATTTATATTAAATATAAATTAAATATTAAAATAAATCACATTTTATATAAAAATAATATATAATAAATAAATTTTAATTAATGATCATAATATTAAATTCACTTTTGTAAATGAGCATACAAAATAAAAATTGTATAGAAAGTATATAGATACAACTTATGTTAGGTCTAGATTTAATGTGACTTGTATTTACTTTAAAACTGATATTTATTATATATTCTACTTTATCATTTAAATCAATCAATTATCAATTAAATATGATCAACTTTCAAAGCAATAATATAATGTGTTATAATTATGTGAATTCTTTGATACTTTTAATTTATTTATCATATTCTATCTGCTTACTACTTCCACTTGCAAGGCTAACATTTAATATATATGCTACATATTTTATTCATTTATTTACTTTTTTGTTCAACCCTGGTTGTCTGTGCTCCATTTTAGCTACCTTTAAATAAATTAAACAAAAATTATACAAGTAGCACAGCATAATGAACGCTGCAAGCGCTTTTGCAGTTACTTTTACCTCAATAGCCAAGCAGCGGCCGCAACGGTGGTCGGCGATAGCAAACCGAAGAAGAAGAAGAAGCAGCAGCAACAGCAGCAGCAGCAGCAGCAGGAGTTACATATACGTTTGTGGCCAGTGGGGCAACGGTGCATGTGGCACGGCTGACTGACTGCCACATGATGTGTGTGTGTGAGTGTGTTTGTCAGGGTGAAATTAATGTGTTGTAAAAATTAATTAATTTTGCAAATTATATATTTTATGCATTATCAACTTCTCTTTGCTCCCATACGGCGGTGAGTGAGCCAACGGGCAAAGGATGCTTTAAATTAACAATGGACAACGCTTAAAATAACAGCAACAGCTGCGCTACTTTCCGTTTACACACTATTATTTAAACATACATACACAGATATATATTTGTGATTTGCACACTATACGTACATATATTATTATATATATTTATGCATAAATATATATAGCATATATCATAGGTGCGTTTCTGTTTTTACGCGTGAAATGGAATGTTTTTTAATGCTTTTTAAATGGCTTACGTAGAATTATGATAAAGCTGAATATATAAATACTTTAAAACTAAAATTAGTGAAACCCAATTAGGACAATCTAGTTAACAAAAAAATAAAAATAAAATATTTAGCATGTATTTTGGGCTTATATTTATAAAAGTATTAAACATTATATTTGTTTCTTCAATTAAAAATTAAAGAATAATTCTCAAAGCAAATTCGCTGTCTGTAAAATGTAAATGATTTAATGTATTTCTACATCGATTAGTTCGTGGAAACTTCTTTTTTGTCTACTATAGATGCCTGACATAATTATTATATTATTAGTAAAAATTCAGATCAGAATATGTCAAAGCTGTTAATCAAAAGAAGACGCTAATTAACTACAGGGTATGCCTCAGTCGTTCCCTCACAACCGTTCAAGCAAACACTTCTCTTATCAGCCATTGAAAACGCAAAAACAAATGCAGAATTTAAATATTCTATTGTATTCACACAGATCTTTTGTACATTTTGCACAATTTTCACAATAATCCCAAACAAATTGCACGCCATATATTGACATATTATTGTATATATTACATACATATATATATTCATATAAGTATATTTATCAGCCAAATGTGCAATCCATGCCTGCCCTCATCATTTGAATGAAGTATAAACTCATTAAGCTTAACGTAAGCTTGTTATAAAAATATATTTGTTTTTTGTTTTTTGGTTTTATTTTTATTCGTTTTATTGCTGTTTGAATTTGTTTGTGCATATGGCATAATAAATATAATTAAAATTGTTTATAGCCAATGCAATTTATAATAAACTGGCCGACGACTCTCTGTCTGCCTGATCCCATTGGCTATGCTCGGCGGCTTATTATGGTTTGGGCAAATTGCTAATAATCATATTGCTTGGACACGATTTGGGTTTAGTTTCACGTAGATTTTTGATTTTCTTCTCAGTTTATAATTGCCTGGCCAGCTGGCCAGGAATGCCATACACAAACATATATAAACATATATATACAGATATATGTCAGTTACTCACGCTCTTAAATCCCAAAATTCATACGAAATGAATTTGTATCTTTTCGTTTGGCTGCCTGTCGGACTATCGGGCAGCCCAATCACATCACGAGCGAACAAAAAAAAAACCAAATGCAGAAGCTCTTTGAGCAACACTTTTCACAGGCGTCTGTTCTAAATAAATTATAATTTCTTGACTGCCAGATACGCTGAATAACTTCGTCTTTTCTTTTTATTTTGTTGTTTTTTTCTCTCTCTTGGTTTGACACAAATCAACTGCTTAAAATTTCAGATCTGCTTCGGCTTTACTTTTGCTTAGCCTTTGTGTGTCTCACAGACGCGCGAAATGAGTCCATTTCAATTTCGGCACATCAAAGTTCAGCGAAATGCCCAAATATATTTTCTGTGCTGCGCGAATCTCTTTTTGCGGTGGCGGAGTGATTAAAGGTGTGGCCATATATCAAATGTGCAGCTCAGTCACAAAAGTCGGACAGCCAGAGCTCTGCTGATAACTTCAGAAATACAGAACTCTCCTCCTTTTCCTCTCACACTGCTTCACAGGTAGCTGCTTAAGCTGAAGTCATGACTATTCAGAAAATATATATTTATATATGTATATAGTTATATGTATGTCTATAGTTGGAGCTGTACTTTACAATATGTTGCTTATGGATATATAAGGAATAAACTGCATAAAATAGAAAATACTTTATTTAATAAAACTATAAATATAGTAAAGGAAAATATTCAAAGCGCAGTAAAGAGTTAGAGTTTTTTAACAAAATGCGCTGTAGAGTCTTAGACAATAAGCTGTAATAAATAAAATTAACACTATTAAAAAAAATAAATAAATAAAAAATAATAATAAATTAGTTGAGACTTAATAGTATAGGATAATAGTTGGGAATAAACCAAATACTTTATATGAAATAAAAATATTATAATGATAATTACAAATATAGTATAGGGAAAAAATAATTTTAAAATGCAAAAAAAAAAAACAAAAATGGTTATTCATAAATAAATGCCAAATTGAATTAGTTAAGATCTAACAGTATTTATATTACTTGCTACGCAGGGCATTTGGCATATATTATTATTATTTTAATATATTCCTTATTTACTTGTTTGTAGTAGATAGGAATAATATAAAGTAATACTAATTAAAGACCTGGCTACTGGGGCCTTCGGCTTGTAATAAATTGCTTTCTTAGATCTGGCACACTTTATCTAAGTGCTGCTACTATATATTTAATCAACTCGTCGTCTCTATTGAGAGCTTCAAGTTTTGGCAAAAGTTTTCCCCATTTGCCATTTGTGCGACAGTTGTGCCTGTCAAATGTCAGCGAGTTGACACTGAAAACTGCAGTTGCAATTGCTGCAGCGATTTTCTTTTTTCCCAAGTCAAGAAAATTTATTAACCAACATTTTGGTGTCAATGTCGCGTCAATGTCAAAAAGCTCGTGCGCGCTGCTTGGCTGCATTTTAGCATTAAAGATAGACTAGAGCTTAGCATGTGTGTGTGAGTGTGTGTGTGAGTGTGTGTCTGTGTAAGTGTGTGTCTTAGTTGAGTGAGTTTTTGTTGCAGTTGCAGCTAGAGCTGCCATAATTATAATGAAGTGTTGCAGCGCGTTGATTTCGTTGCAGCTCTTGCCTGGGTCGCTTGCAACGCGTTTCATATTTTTTGCCATGTTTTTGTAGCACCCCTAAGCGCTGCACACACACAAACACACACACATGCCTCAGCACACGTATGTGCAATGCGCCACGCTCGAATCGTCATAAAATGTTGAACGCTAATTGGCGTCTATGTGCGCGTCGGGAGTCGATGCCGAACGCCCGTAACCCGCTCTTCCTCTTCGGTACCCCCCTCCTCCTGCTTGGCAACATTCTGTGCGTGAGCCGCTTCTATAAGGAGGCGCCGCTCAGTATGTGGCGCCTCGGCTGCATGCCACTTCTTTTGTTGCACGCCTTTCCTGCTGCAAAATGTTTTCGCTGCTGCGCTGCTGTTGCTGCTGCTGCTTGCTAACAAGTTGATTGTGGTCTCCTACATACGTATGTGCTTCTCCTTCTTTTCTTTTTGTCACAACCTTTTCTATGGGCCACCTTTAGAAATTTAATTTCTATTTATATGACACACACACAATGCTATGCAAAACATAATGTTTTCTATGGATATGAGTGCAATTTTAAATATGAATACGAACAGAAGACGTCTCTCTCTCTCTCTCTCTCTCTCTCTCTCTCTCTCTCTCTCTCACTACCCCTCTCTCTCTCTCTCTCTAATGTATTTACTTGTGTATTTCATTTAACAAGTTTTTTTGTCTACTCAAAATTGAATAGAAATTTAATGAAATATAAAAAATATGTATAAATTATTACATTAATATATATATTAAGTACAATTTTTAACTTGAGGCTCTTAAAGGAATTTAAAGAAATTTCTTTTGATTTTAATCTAGACACATTAAAATCTTATTAAAATACACATTCAGAAAGATTAAAATTAGAATTTAGAATTAGAATTATTAAAATACTTTTCATAAATTATTACATTTATATATAAAAAGTTGTTAAGTAACGTTTTCATCTTGAGCCTCTTAAAAGAGTTTAAGGAAGTTTCTTTTGTTCTTAAACTTGCTAAGTGAAATAAATATATATAAAAACATTAAATTTAGCATATTTTTTTATATAAATTATTACTCTAACATGAAGGTTTTAAGTAAAGCTTTTATCTTGAATTTCTTCAAGTATTAAATATTAAATATTATATATATTATTCTATTTGGCATAATATGAGCTACAATTAAATGGCCTTTAAATGGCAACTGCTTTCCAATTAACAATTCCTCTTAGCTGTCAGCCATTAAAAGCTATTACGATTTAGATAAACACACGCACACAGACACAGACACAGCACACACAGAGATTTCTATTATGAGCTCACAATTACATATTTATGCAATTTACACGCACACACAGATAGAGATAGCCATATTAAATGTAATAATATTATTCAAGGCACAGTTCCCATTACAATTTTAGCTAAATTGTGGCTCAACCAATTTGGCTAAAACATCAACAGCAATGCAGAAACAATGGGGCACTTTAAGCGCCCAGGGGCCAAACTAGGTAAGTGAAAACTATAATAACAATATTATAATATGCACTCAGCAATATACATATACAGTATGTATATATATATACTATATATCGTATCGCATCTATAGATCAACACTACTCGTAAAATGTGTTACAATAATCCTTATGAAAATCCAATTTGCGAAGAAAATAACAATTAGTTAGTTTTGTGTGCGAATATGAAAACCATATGTGGTAAATGCATTAACTTGGCTAGCACAGAAGAAAGACAGAGAGAGAGAGAGAGATAGATGGAGAGGGATGGCAGTTACAGCTAGTATACAATTTTACCCTCTGGCTTTTGGACAACTGCATTTGAGGCCGTAAATTTTGGACAATTTTGTGAATCATTAACCTAAAATATTTTGCTGCTTGTTTAATTATACATACAAGTGTAGGCAGTGAGATGCAAAGATATATAGATACATGTGTATTATATGGATACATTTACCTCCATAAATGTATGTGTGTGTGTATGTGTGTGTATGTCTGGGGGGGCATTATAATGGCCGTACAAAGTAATTGCAGCCGCTGCATGGGCCGCATTACACGCTCGACAAACATGCGATTAACAACAACTACAATTCGAAGACATTACCACAAAATTTATAACATGACAACCATGTTGTTACACACACACACACAAACAAACAAACACATACTCATACATAGATAGCTAAAAAGCCAGCTGCTGTTTTTCCAGCCTCTTCGTTGATATAAAATTAAGTGTTAATTAGTTAGAAAGCTGCAGGGCGTCCGCAATGCATTTGATTTACATAGCAGCCAGGCGTAATAAAATGCCAAGATCTAGCTGAATTTCTAATTTCGATTATGGTCTCATCAATATTATCCAATACGGAGCTGACAAGCTCTAAAACATAGCCAATAAATGGCTAAAAGTTGGCTATTAATTGACAAAATGAGTGGCAAATGCCAAATGGGTAAATAAATTATCAAATGGTTAAAAAGCGAAAATTAAATGCAAAAGAAAATATATGGGTGTATAAATAGGAAAATTAATAAAGCTACAAATTTAAAATAATTAAATTCATTTACTAGACACTCAATTAAATGCAAATGAAAAAAGAATGAATATATTCAAATGCATAATCAAATTGTATCATCAATTGCTATAATTGAAGCAATCGTTAATTGTTGGATATGTAATAACAAAGCGTCAAAAGCAAATTGACAAAAAAATATGATTTCTCTTCAATATAAATGGCAAAATTGATATCTAACATTTTATATAACATAAATAACTAATATAAAAATTTAAAAAAATATATGTCCTATTGTATTCAAGTATGACATAAATATGGAAAGTGAATATCATGAGAAAGCTCCTGAATTCTGAATTCCAAATGATTATAACTTCTACAAATTAATATATTTTATAATTTTATATTTTTTATTACAGCTCCTACAAATTATTCACATTAATCTCGTATAATTATCTATATTAAAATATATATTTATTATTTATTTTTGTTCTATCTACATACTAATCTTTTTTAATTTTAATTCTTTTTACAACTAAAAGCAATTATTTTTTTTATTATAATATCTTTTTTGCTATTTTTCTTTCTTTTTTTTTTTTTAATTTATTTTTATATTTTATTTTGTCTTAGCGGCATTCTAGCTATATTTCACAACACTGTTTAATTGTCGTCTCTTTGGCTCCCTCTCTCACGCTACATCTACTTATGATTGCAGCTCAAGCAAGGCGCATCCTTAAACATCAATCAATCTAATGATCTTTGTATGATCTCAACGTTTTTCTTTTTTGAGGCGTTTTGATTGTGTACTTTTGTTTATGCCGCACCATAATCAATATCGAATTTGTTTGGTAATCGCTAGAGAAGGAGAGAATGGAAGAGAGTGGGGCAAGTTCTTTGTATAGGTGTTGTTAGCCCTTTTGATCCTGCGCTGTCATGTTGAAAGGATCGCAGCTGCCTAATGATTGCGCATCTTTAGCGTGTTAGAAATCACACTCTGCCGTGCTAGACCTATAGCTATAGCTCTGGCTGCCCCCTCCATCATACATCATTAATCAATGTAAGGCCTACAAATTGTTTCTCTAAAGTGCCTACATTGTGTGGCTGTCGAAGCAGATCAACATATATATATAAATATATGACATATATATATGTATATGTATATAGATCTTTATATATATATTCATATAGCTGACGTCTTGGACTTCTTTTGCTGAGCCGCCACATAAAATCAATCAAATTAACTATAAATTTCAAGTTTGCTTTTGCATGTCTTTTTGCTTCTTTTTTCGATATGCGAAATAATTTATGTTTAAGATGCCATAAATATTCATTAGGCCAACCCGCGCTCCCAACACTAAAAATTGCGTACATAGTTTTATGACCCACCCAGCTGGCTGTGTTAATGAGTCGCGGTTGCTCTTCAACTTCAACTTCAACTTCAACTTCAGCTGAAGCTGAAACTGAAGTGCAGCTCGGCTCAGCTGGGTCTTGTTCCTTCTCCTACCAGCTACACATTCTATCTTTATCATTTAGCTCTCGGGTTTTAAGTCTGTGCGTCTCTCATGCACGGTAGCGTAGAAACATGTCTGTAAAATCGCCAATAATGACAAACATAAAACAAGTTAATACATTGAAACTTCCGATTCTTATGCAAATTCTCGAACGTTTTGTAACTGGTTTTCACTTTTTTCTCATCTTTTTTCGCCTTATTCATCTGGCTTATAATTAAGAATTTGAGTATATGGCATATGGCAAGCAACAAAAGGGCGATGCCTTCATACCTTATAAGTTATCTGATTTTGGACATATATCATTATTAACAGCACAGCAGCCGCAACACATTTCCATGACAATGCCCCAAAAAAACATCACAGAAATCAGGCAGCAACTAAATATTATTGATTTTTTTCCACCAGTCTGTGTCTTCTTCTTCTGTTTAGTAAACATTTATTAATGGGATTTACGGGCTTTGAAAAAAAATTGCTATTTAATTGGTTGTCACTTCAGCTGTGAGGTAACGCTGAATGATGTGAAGAGTTCATGCTGAGATTTTGCTTAACAAGTGAAAAACTAGTCGATTAGAAGATTGCCTCTCAGATATATACACATACAAATTAATAAGTAGCACTTTAGCAATCATTTATTCAATTTTTTATGTTGACAAATCTTGAAAAGAACTTTTGTCTTATATGATATTTAAATGCGTGAGTTGGTAATCAATTTTGTGAGGCGGTTGGCTGTAAGAAGAATCGAAATATTTTGTACAAAAATGATGAAGGTTCAAATAAAACTAAATCAATCTGTAACGTCTAAATATTTAATAATTAATATTATAAATATTTGATTTTGTAAATAATTTGAATTAATAGTTCTTATATTTTATATTTCTTGCTTTAAATTATTAAATAAATTAAATAAAAGTTTGTAAATAAGAAATTTCTTTGTGTCGAACCACTTCATATAGAAATTTGAATTGATAGAATAAATTCAGAATAAAAATAAAATCAAGTTTATTCATCTAAATCTAATTTAGTTTTTAAAATTTCTAAATTTGATAATTTCATTTTAAACTTTTATGAGCTTAAATATTTATACATTTTCTATCTGTTTATATCTGTTTATTTGATTCAGACTGAGTAAAAAATTTCGCATAATTTTTTCGCAATTATATTTGGCAAAAAGCCAAAACTTTTGACTAAAAACACATTTACATAAGTTGCCAATATGATTATTTCCATAAACGAAATCCAAGAATTCCCGAAGGCAATTTTTTTTGGCTATATAAATATATATTTTGTTTATTTGCCAGCTGCAGGCGACAAACAAGAAGCTGAACAATCAAAAAAGAAAACAGAATATATTTTTATATATAAATATATGTAGATACATATGTATGAATGTATGTACGTATGTACATACATATGCATGTATGTATGTTGTATAAAGATGGTAAAGTCATAAAACTGTTGAATTGCACGTAAATCTCCTGGGCTTTTGGATACTACCACAGCAGCAACAACAGTAACAACAATACTGTGGCCATAGGCATTGCGGGACTCAAGCCCCGGGACATGTTGTGGCACGTCGTCGTCGTCGTCGTCGTTGTTGTTCAGCATTTCTATTCTGTGTGTGGAGATTTATTTTTATGCAACGCGTCTGCAGTTGCCCCGTTCAGGCATTGCGCAAGCAAAAAACCAAGCTAAATAAAAACTGAAGCCAACATCGTGTAAAGAGCAGAAAAATCATATAATCGTCAAAAGTCACAGGAAACATATGCAAATGCTGGAAGCTCACTCACTCACTGAACGCGGCACAGTCAGTGCCAGTGAATATGTATATATATGTGTGTATGTATATATATATTTATATATATATATATCTCTGAATGGTTTGGTCCGGCTTGGACTGGACTCTTTTGTTGTGTACTGCTTTGGTTCTCGGCATGCAACAATAGCCACACGTTTGTTCCAAAGGTAACAGAGGTAGCGATTTATACGTACCATATAGATGCTCTAACAAAATGTGGCTATATCAGCTAAGCTTAAGCGATTGGCGCTGACTTCATATTAAAAGTTACTAAATACTAAGCAATCAACAGCAGATTCCCTTGGTAAATACATTTAAAATATTAGTTACGTTATATTTATTATTTAAATATTATTATGCGCTAACAAAATGTGGTTCTGACAGCGATTTATACGTACCATATAAATGCTCTAACTAAATGTGGCTATAACAGCTAAGCTAAAGCGATCGGCACTGACTTCATATGAAAATCTAGCTTAGCTAAAAGCTTTGAAATAATCTAAAGCAGTTGTAATACCTTGAAGATGGTCAACTTCAGATACCCTTGGTTAAGTAACTTTAAATATGATTTTTTCATACTTAATTTTATTATTGTGATCTAAAAATATATGGCTCTAATAGCGATATGTACGAACAATATAGATGCTCTAATAAATGTGTCTGGCTTATGCAATTTCCACTGACTTCACTAATTAAAAACTTTGAAATAAACTCACACAATAGAAATACTTGCAAAGCAGTCAACATCAGATGCCCTTGGTAAAGGATTTTTAAATAATAATTATGCTCTATCTAATAATTAAGTACTTAAATTATACTCTAATAAAATATGGCTTTAGCAGCTAACTAAAGCGAACGACGCTGAATTTATATAAAATACAGTTTGGCTTTCATTCTAGATAAAAACATTTAAATAATTTAAAGCCATACAAATACTTGAAACGCAGCCAACTTTAGAATTTGTAAGTATTAATTACTCTCTATTAAATAGATTTTAAATATTAATATGCTCTGATAAAATATGGCTACAACAGCTAGTTTATGCAATTGTCATGTAGTTTTCTCTTTTCACTTTATTTGAAATATAGTTTGATTTTATTTGTAAAACTTTTTAAAAATATTTAATGCAATCGTAATACAAACAAAGCATGTGACCTAAAATGCCTTTAGTAAAGGAATTTTCAATAAATATTGCAACATTTTAAGGCAATATTTTTCACAATAATCAATTCAATTCCATTTATTATACAATTTATTTATTATACATTCATTCACATTGATTCACTTTGGCAATCAATACATAGATAAGCAACTTCTTAAAGTTTATCAAGAGCTTTACTGGCTCATCACATTGTGAGCTAAATCTGATTATAAGTTTGCAACTGCTGCAACAATGTGTTGCAAGTGCATAAATTGCTGCTTGACAACGCTGCATACTTAATGTGTGCTGGCAGTAATTTAAGCTTTTGATAGAGTATAAAGTCTGCGACAAGCTGTTTACGTAGCCCTGCCAGCTGCTGCTGCTGCTGTTGTTGTTGTTGTTGCTGTTGGCTGCTGCATTCATTCATATTCGTACAAATTTTGCGCGCTTGACAAAGCTGAACAATGATGTACTTCATGTAAATTTCACTCGCCGGCTGACTGAATCCACTGCACCGCCCGGCTCGACTCGTTGCGTCTCGTTGACGAACTGGGGTTTCGTTGATATGAAAAACCTAAAATGTTGCATATGTAAAATGGATTGGCACCACTTCATGTGTATGTGTACATGTGTGCATGTGTACATGTGTGCATGTGTGTGTGCACATGTGTGTGTGTGTGTGTGTGTGTGTGTGTGTGTTTACATAACTTTATTGATGGCAACAATAAATGCTGCCAGGGGCGTCGGCGTCGGCGTCGCAAGTGGCCAGGCGAAGGCAGCGGCGGGTGCAGATGAACTCACATAGCTGAGTAAAACATGGATTGCATATTTGTATAAATTTAAGTTTTAGATACGCGACTGCCAGCAGATGTTGCATAATACAATTGAATTTGTTCAAAACAAAAGAGGCAGCAAAAAAAAAAACCCCCAAACATTGCTGTGGGAAATCTGCGCACGCGAGCGCCAACAAAATAACAAATTGCATTTCAGAATCTTTTCATTTTCAACTTTTTTAGTTTTATGAGATTTTAACAAAGGCCGCCATTTTTGCAGGCTAGAAAATTTTGCTGCTACTTTTTGGTACGTTATACGTTTAAATGACCTTTAAGACAGGACTTCAATTAGGCACATAATTCAAGGAATAAAAAGCCAATAAATAGAAAATATTTACAGAATACAAAATTATGAAGGTTTAATGTAAAAAAAAGTTTGTTTCTGGTAAATTAACGATTCTATAAAAGGAATTTGATAGTTCTTACAGGAAAACCTGTCAAAGTAACTGCTGCATAAATTATGTATAAAGACTTTTTCCATGCCTTGCAAAAAGTTTTATTATATTAAAATATATTGCAAAACATATCAATTTATATAATTGATTCTACGTTTTTAACTTAAAAGCAAAGATTCCATTTCGTAGAATTTCCTGAATGTAATATTTAAAGAGCAGAATATTTTATTTATATTAGAATATCTTATTTATATTTAAAAACATAAATTTTAAAGTTGTCCTAATTTTTAAAAATTGTTTAAAATGTGAATCTTACATAAGAAATGATTTTTTTATGAATAAATTTTTAAAAACTCAATTTTTTTTTTTTTTTTTTATTTTGAAAAAATATTCTTACAATATAAGTCTTCTGTTGTGAATCTTTATTTTTTATACTTTTCACAAATCTCTTGATATCTTGCATAGCATTTTCTCTCACAATACATGCCTTCATATTTGTCGATTAACCCGCGCTGTCAAAAGTCTGGTCAGCGGTCAGTTTGAATATATGCATATATGTTAATAGCCAGAACCAGGAATTGAGGCTGCAGCAACGGCAGCACCAGCAGCAGCAGCTCCCTTTTGAGCCATGAGCCATGAGCTATGGGCCCGAAGCTTTCGCAGATCCCACAATAACCTAAAACTACTGACCAACGAACCAAACGGGTAAACAACAACAACTACAACAAGAACAACCAACGAAATGAACACCAGCGGCCTTTTGTTGTTCGTTGTTGCCGTTTAGAATGTCACTTGATTTTTGATTGATTGTTGTGGGAAAAATGGCAAAAATATTTTTGCATAAATTCACAGTGTGCAGCACAACAAATATCTGTGGATGGTTGTTGCATGCTACATTGTGTAACTGATTGTATGTGTGTGTGTGTGCGTTGACATTGTTTATGTTTTTATTAAAACATGGGCGCCGACGAAGCGGAAACATTTCATATGCCATTTGTGGCATACGGTTAATGCAAAACCAAAAGAAGTAAGAAAAACAAGCAGGAACACTCTAGTCGAAAGCGCCCGACTATGACATACTCTGTCTTTTATCTATCCAAACTTATTCAGTCACAAGCAACACTATTTCATATATAGCTACTACTACTATTTCATAGTTCATCTTTAAATATTTTTTCTGATTTAAGGATCGAGCTTGTTGTTCTAACTCATTATTTCACTACTAAATATTTAACTTTACTTTAACATTCATCTGAAATGTGAAAAGACAAATCAAATACAACTAATACCCAATTGATCAACTATTGATTGAATTCCAACGTTGCAGTTCGACACAAACGACTGTAGTTAATTCAGCGTAATATTTTTATATTATCAAAATCATTATATTTAAAAATTATATGTATTCGCCGTATATGTCAGAAACCATAAATATATAATTATAATATAATATATTTATTTTGAGCTTGCCATGGCTTTCATGGATTATGATTTAAATTTTCTGAGATCAGCCACTCCTACATTTACCAGTCACATCCATTGGTACAAAAACAAATCAACATTATACCCGCAATTGCAATTTTCGACGAGTTCAGGGTATACAAATTATTTTGCCTCACGCCGCCGAATATTAAAATGTGCATTATTTAGTGGCCAGCAACATTGTAAAACAACAGCAACAGAGCCAAACCGAAAAGAATAATATAACAGAAGAAAAGAAAAAAAAGGAAAAGAAGGAGGAGGAATGAACAAAAACAGAGATCGTAAAACTTGGCCATGGCTAAAAGAAAGCATTACTCTCGAGACGCTCCGACTAGCCGAGCAGGAGACAGCGTCATATAACGAGCCAAGAAACTTGCACTCGCTGAGCATTAAAAAATCAAATTATAATAAAATTGCAGATTAACTGTTGACGGTCGAGCAGGAGGACGCAAGAGGAGGAGGATGAAGAGGAGGAGAAGCCGGCACACTCGTTAAGCAGCCAAGAATGAGACAGAATGATGCTGTATACCTTTGGCTGCGTTTCGCAAGCAAGACAATCAGCTACTAACAACTGCAACTGGAGATGCACAGCAGCAACAGCTGCTGCTAGTTGATGCTGCCTGTTGGTGAAGCTGGTGCTGCTGCTGTTGCCTGCCTGCTTGCTTGCTTGCTTGCTTGGATGCCAAGATTAAGTCATCATCAACATTTTGCAGTTGTCAACTACTTAAACAGCACTTTGTGTGCGGCCTGCAGAACAACAAGGACTTAGGGCTGCACTAAAACATTGAATCTTACTCCATTCCCAATCTCAATGATCAACGTTATTGCGTTTGTTGGTTTTTAAGCTCTATATGAGTGGTGCTTGAGCAGCTGTCGAGTGCCAACCAGTTGCAGTGAAACAATGTGAAGCAATGAAACAGTTGGAGCTTGCGAAACATTAAGTAAGCATGAGAAAAATAGTTTAAAACGTTAAATATTGTTATATGAAATAAAAATTAATAAATGTAATGACAAAGTAAACTAATATTATTTTAACAATATTTTTGGATATAAAATTAAATAAATACATGAAAAAAAAAAACCATTGTAAATAAATACATATATTTCCTGCACAAATGAAGACTTTCATTTCAAAAATGAAAAACAAATTAATAAATTTAATGATTAATAATGAAAGGAAAAAATATATATTAAAAAAATAGTTTTCTAAATGTTAAAGGCATTTTACTTTTTTATGTCAAAACTTAATAAAAATGTATAGCTATAAAAAAAATAATTTGATAAAAAATTAGGAAAACGAAATAAATATTTATAAAAAAAAAAATACAATTTTTTGTATTTTTTTATTTTAGACAATTTAGGTTTTTTATAAAACAATATTAAATTAAATGAATATATAAAAAAATGATATATAATAAATAAATATAATATTGCTTGTGCCATTTAAGATCAAGAGTTTCCCAGCCACATATATTTGTATATATAGAAGCTTCAAACTTCCTTGGGCATCCCTCGCCTATCGGCTCATAGAGACATTCTCTGGCCGGGCTTTTGGCCATTAATGTGGCCAACTAAAATTTATATGTCTGCCACATTGTAAGGCGCTTATAAGTAGTATATGCATACTTAGTTGACAATTTGTGGAGTCAGGTCTAGAGAAGTGGCTACCAATGAGCTGTTCCGAGTAGAAAGCTGACTAGCTGACTGTCTGTCTTTCTGGCTGACTGGACTGGAACTTAAGGCTTATCTAAGTGCCCAAGGCACGACAAAAGAAGACATCGTAGCTGCTGCTGTTGCTGTTGCTGATGATGATGATGATGATGACACATGCAACATGTCACACTCGATCTGTCTGTACCCCTCTCTCTCTCTCTCTCTCTCACTACCTTTCTCTCTCTGTCTTTCAGTCCGTCTATCTCGCAGTATAAGTGTTTATTGCATTGACACTCGAGGGAATGGCACTGGGCATCTCGGGTCTTTGGCTACGGCACACTTTCAAATCATAAATTTCAAGTTTGTCACTTGTCTGCTGATAGCAGGCTGTGAAACAAAGCGAGTTGTCCAATCGAACTGACCCCCGCGTCTGTGCTCCTCTACTATATGTGCTCATACAACAGAGCAGAGCTGCTGAGCCATCTGTAACCCTTTATGAAGCAAAATGCAAATGAATGATGCGATGGGGCCGTTGAAAATTATAATTGGAGCAACGGCAACGGCAACAGCAACGGCCCCAACGAAAATATATATTTTTTAATTTTTAATGGTGTCAACGCTTATCACCAACCAAAAAGAAATACCCACAAAAATAAAGCAACTCCAGCAATGCAAATGCCGCTAAGTGCCGAACAAAACGTTTATATACACGCTCACGAATGTGCCAGAAGAGTATATTGGACGTTAAAATTGGTTTTTGTCTATGAATGAAATTAAGTTATTTGGCAGATATCAAAGTTATACTATTTGATTTACGGAATATAGTATAATTATAATACAATTAAGAATGTGAAAATAATAGACAAATTTAAGCAAATTTAAGAAATAGACATGTACTCGTATTTTCCACAATCTAGCAGCAATAATAATTTACAGATATTTTGTAGCGCTCAGAAATAACATAAACAATTCCTAAATTTTGTACAATTTTATTATCCCCTTTTTAGACAAGTATCACGCAGTCGGTTGTAGCCGTTTCATCGCTTTACCCTTGCAAGATGAAGTCATTAAACTGGCGCGCGGGCAACGGAAATCGTTATCAGCACTTTGCTTCGATTTCGATTTTATACATTTTTTATAAATTTATATATTTTTGTATGCACAAAGTTTATTTTTTATTCGATTTCCACCATCAACGTATTTGTTGCTGCAACACTTACAGTAATTACAGCATCAGCAGCGCCTTTAACAACAAAAAAAACTTGACATTTTGAACTCGATGTCGATTGCCCAACTAAAGACCAAAAAAAAAAAAACAAAATTTGAACAGCTACTCAATAAAAATTTTCTTATCTCTCGTAAAAGCAAAAGAAAACATCATTTTGTTGCAGTTGTCGGCGGGAAAAACACATTGCCCATAAAATTAAAAAAGAAAAAGAAAAAACTTTTATTTAGGGACCCCGTCTACAACTCTTTAGAGACTTGTGCTACATTTTGCCGCTCCCCCAGATGAGAAATGGAAAATAAAATAAATTTCAATTTGTAGTCCGAGATTTTGTTCATTTCTTGTTTTTAGTTTTTATTACAATTTGCTATTTGTTAATGTCATAAACAGTTGCAATAATTATTTTTGGCTTTTATTCTCTTGTCTATTGATTTATAGCTGTAAATCGTTTCGCTTTTGATTGTGGTCAAAGTTTTTAACACGCGCTCTAATGATTTCTGCGGTTTTAAACCTGAAGCTACCATAAAGAAAATTCTTTATTTTTATATAAAAATACATCAAGATTTTTTTTTTTTGCTGTTATTTTTATTAATGTCGGTTATTGTGGTTGAAGCTAATGAAGAGTAGACTCTATTAATGTCATTGTGGGATGGCCTAAAGGAGGCAAGCCTATAAATAAGTATACATATTTTTATAAATATATATAGATTTTTATAAGTATGTCTTATAACAGAACTTGAGCTCAACTCGTAAAGCTTCTGTCATCTATCTCATTCCTTTAAGCTAGAACAGCAAATTAAAGCCATGCCGCATATTTGCAACGAGTCTCTTAACTAAAAAGCCAACTAACAACTATTTATAATAATCACATTTGTTAGGATTTTAACCAAATTTGGTTAAATGCGCATTTGGCTTCAGCATTTAACAACGCGCTAAACGAATTTGAACTTTATTACAAGTTATTATAATGTTCAGTTTCTTTTGGCAACGAACAAAGCCACAATTCAGCCGCTCGGGCCACATTATAGATGGGACACACCCATATATAACAATCGAGTGCTACCGAGAGCCAAATAACATAATTTTTAATAAAGCTTTGATTTCAGCCGACTCAAGGCAATAAAATTGAGAGAGAGAGACAGAGAGAGAGCGAAAAAAAAATAAAAAACTTAAATTAAACTTTCTAAGGCCTAGTTAGAAATGAAAGGTTACAAGATTTAAGGGTTTTCACAAAGTAAACGGGCAAAAACTGTAGCTAAACACTTGTCGTCAGCTGGGAAAATTAGAAAACTTTAACAAGTTTTTCGTTTTTCGTTTTTTTTTTTTGCGTCAGGAAGTTGTCGCTGTGCTGGTTGTCGTTGTCGTTGCCGTCGTCTGTGGAGCTCCTTTCTTTTGTGATATTTTTACAGCTCAGCTTAAAGGCAAATTTTAATTAAACTATTCATGCGTTTGCTTTTTCGGGCACGTTGTTTGGGCCAGGATGAAGCCTGGTAGCAGCCGTTGCCAGACATAAACACAGACACTTTTCAAGTGCGTACTTTCTAATTTTCTTCTGCAACACGCTGCACAGCTCATGGCAAACAAACAAAATAACAAATAAGACTGTGGGAGTTGAGCGGAACCCACTGCATAATACTCTTTTAAGATTATATTTTATAAAAGGTTTATCTGTTGTACAAATCAATAGACTTACAAAAAGAACAGGGATAACCTTTATTTTATGCTGTGGAATATATAATTTTCTATTCATATATAAAACTATTTAAATTTATTTATTTATCTATTTAAAGAAAAGAGTTTGAGAAGACGAGAAGAAATTTAAAGACAACTTAAACAATTCCATTATATAACTGAGTATAAACAACAAATTATATCTATAAATTGATAATAAATGTGGGCAGACCAACCTATTTAAAAAATTCTTTGGAAGAAAGGTAAACAGACATGGTAACAAAGCTCGATGATCCCCGATCGTAGGCTGTGAAATATTTAATTTTCCAATTTTTCAAATAATATATTCTATTAGTTTTAGTCAATCTATGTAGGAGACCTAAACTTAGCGATTCTAAGTGAGAAGTTTTTTAAAATATATATTTGCCTAAAGCCTATATACTCTTTTAAACTTCTTGAAGGAGCATTAAAATGGCCTTTATTGCGGCTCCAGACAATAACAAAAAAAAAAAGAGAATAAAATTAAACCAACAACAATAACAATGAGTGACTTTTGCCAGTCTGTTGCACTGTGTGTTGCCTGTCTCTTTGAGTGGTGGGTGTCTTGACTACAACGGTTGTGTGTCTGAGCTGCTTAGCACTCGTAAATGTCGACAATGTGAATGTTGTTCTTGTTGTTGCTGTTGTTGGTTGCTTGGTGTCTGCTGATTTAAATGCCAAGTCTTGGGTTGAGGTTGTGAGCAGCCAGAAGCCGATGTTGTCAGGCACTTGTGTTCAGCTGTGAATTACGTCTGTCCCACGGGCAAATACATACCTGTATGTATGTATGTATATATTATAAAGTAGATCTGCTAAACAGCATAAAGAGAAACCCACTCGAAACTTGATGAAAACTGCTGTACATTCATATGTATATCATTAGCATAAGCACTTGCATCTCCCACTTTTCTATGATCTGTACTTTTTACACTTAGCTAATTACAGACTTTGTCTCTGTGTTAATAGCACCATTATGAAATGTGCTAAAAATATCACCGAATTCCCGTCTGTCAACAGTTGGCATGCCATTGAATAACTCAACCAAATGCAACAGCTTCGTTTACTCAAAAGAAAAACTCGTACAGAAAAACTCTTGAAATACTTAAGTAAAAGTCCCAACAACAAATTCGCAGCAAAAATTCTGTGAGCACAGCAACAAAAGTTCAAAGAGAAAACAGAGTATGCGAAATTGGAGTATTGTCTGCGCTATATGCAAAGGGCGATTGTTGCCGTTGTTTTTATGGCAATCTGTGAGCTTTAGTTCAGCCGGCAATTAAAAGTCACATTGCAGTCATAAACATGCACACACACACACACATACACACCTACACGCATACACACAGACACACGCACCGTCAACTAACTCAAGGAACTTGCCGCGGTTGATAATAGAGGGGAACAGTGGAGCACAGGTAGTCGTCGGTGTAACAAAGTTATTTGTTTGTTTTTGCGGCATCCTCTGTTTTATGACTTAATTAGGAACCAGAACAACAAAGGCTGTGTACAAATCAGCGTGAACCATAACGGTACAGAGGAGGAGTGAAGAGGGGGGAAACTGGGCAAACACCTTTTGCGTCCGATCGGCTGGTAATTATGCACGCGACACATGTTGCAAGCACACTTGGCCAGCAGATTGACTAGCCAAACAGAGACAGCGGTAGAGAGTGAGGGAGATAAAGAGAGGAGACTGAGGGCTCCACTAGGTTACTCACTCGACTTGTCTCATTATCATTACAATAATCACTTGGCGGCAACGCGGCGGCGTCTCTTGATTGTGATCAGTGCAACAGCCAGCTGAACATCATGATCGGCAACGATAAACATCATCATGGTCATCATTATCATCGTCATGATCATTGTTCGCGTCATCGTGTGCAAAAATATGAGCCTCTTGTGCGATTTTGCCACCACGCCCTTCAACGCATGCGCCAGAGCCAAGCCCTAAAGTGTGTGCGCGTGTATGTGTGTGTGTGTATGGTGTTGTAATTGATCGTGTAGTTCAGATTGTAAATCAGTTGTGCGTGTATGCTTATGCTTGAGTGTATGCGTATGTGTGGAATGTGCCCTCCCAACAAGGAATATGCTAATTTTACAGCCTTAGACCTAAATGTGAACAGCTGAGGAGGAGGAGGTGCACAAATTATATGACTAATATTTGACATAAGAAACTCCCTACTATAGGCAGATCGTTTAAGTGAGGTATGATAGAGTGCATGAGGTACTGCATATGCAGTGATCAGAATAAATACATAGAATATTGATAAATATACATCAGAAACTTAAATACATTATTTGTGTAAAAACTATATTATATAAAACAAGACAAATTTTCACTAAAAGGAAAAAAATCGAAAACAATAAATAAAAAATAATAATATTAAAAAAATGTATTAAATTAGACATTAAAAAAATTTAAAAATGTTAAATAAATATATGGAAGTTTAAGTACTTACCAAGTAATCCAAGTAACAGTAATCTAGAGGCTCTGTAGAGCTCCTATGAATTTTGTTATGCTGCATATTAAGCATAATTTATACACTTAAACAAAATTTGCCCCTAATTTTTTTAATGAATTATGCAATACACTGAAAAAAAAAAATGAATTAAACAGATTGAATATTGGCGCATATGCCAATAGCTTTTACCCTTTGGATATAATAAGCACAATATAAAAAAAAATTAAATTAATTGCCTTTCATGCATCAATATGCGATTTCATCATTAGCTATGCTTTCAGACACATTCACTTAAGAAATTAAATAAAACTTAAAAAAAAAATAAATAAAAAATTTCCAATTTACATTTATACGATACATAACATATTATTTAAAAATATATACACTGCACTTAAAAAAAAACATCATGCACCATATCTGAAAAGAGAAAACACACAACGAAAATTAGGAAATTGAAAATAATTTAAAAAGGAAATAATCAAATAGAAATAATTTTGTAAAATATAATAATATAATGATATTTTGTCATATTAACAATACACAAATTATTAATTAAAATCAAATATGACATTTAATAAATGTATTAAATTATAAAGAATATATTTGTGAAATGAAAATTAGCCACCTATCTATTACAATTAAAACTCCCCATGAAATTTATATAAATTACTCAATAAAATTAAATAACAATACTTAACAAATTTAACAAATTATATAGAAAATATATTCAGATATAATACTTCAATAATAAAAGCAGAGGAAATAAGCCATATTAACAATTACAATTAAAATTCCTTAAAAAATTTTCGATAAATTATTCATTTAATCAAATATATGACATTTAAATTAACAATTTGTCATAAAATATGCTTAAAGAGTCCGTTTGGCTGTGCGTTCAAATCACATTTGGCGCTTGATGTATATATGGCTTGAGTGCTAAAAATTTCAATTGATTACGGTGTGGAGGAGCTGCTAAGCGCCCCGAGTGCATGTCATAAAATATATATAAAAAAAAACTAATAGATGCCAGACAGAGCCACACACATACACAGGCACACGCAAGCACATACAGACACATTCACACACACACATATCTTAGACAAAAACAGCAGTTGATGTGAAAGCTTAACGACAAGTCATTAGCCAGGCTACCCAATACATATGTCGCTGTCCATGTTGTGGCCATATTCTTCTATATAGATATCCAATATAGTTGACTCTAGAACAGCAATAACAACAAGAATGGAGAAGAACCGGCGCAATGCCAATGACTTCTTGTCCAATGAATGGGGGACAGGAAACAGGCGACAGGGAGGCACAAAAAGCACGTTGAATGCAATAAAACTTTCATAACTCTGCAGCTAATGGAGTTCGAAATGCTGCCTCGTAAAATATTTGTTGTTGCCGTAGCTGTTGCTGTTGTTGTTGTTTTTCTGGTATAATTGCTAGGACTGGGTTACGTTTTGGGTTTGGGCAACGCCAAGCCAAGTGGCATTGGCAACGGAAGCGCCAACTTGGACCGCAGCCTCGGACCAAGCGAGCAACCGGGCCTGCGCCGTTAAAATGAAGAAATTGTCATAAAAAACATAACTGCATAGTTGTTACTGTTGTTATTGTTGTTGCTACTCTTCTTCTTGTTATAGACACTCTTTATACCCTGTAGTCATTAAAATACATAAAGCAAAGAAGGTTGTCTCATTGCCGAAAGGTGTTATACAGTCCTGTTATACTAAATAAATTAATAGATATTCGCCACATATATTTAATAGATAAATATATAGCAGAACTGTATATAATTTTATAATTTACATATTATTTAATGCTCATATATATTAACTATATATTCTTATTATACTATATAATGGATATATATGAAATATATGATAAGTAAATATAACAGATTCATATATATAATTTTAGATTTTATATCATCAACATGAAATTTCATTATCATATATTTTAGTATCAATAATTTAAACTTATGGAAATTATTATTTTTAATAATTTAGAATTATATAATCTATAAATATATTTAATACATTTTTGTTTTATCAATTATATATTTTATTTGTACAAATTTTATTATATGTTATTTTTTAGTTTTATTATATAATTATTAAATTTTTTTTTTTAATTATCAAACAAGAATTTCTTCTTTTTTTATCTATCTATTTTTGTTATACTATATTATAGATATATACGAAATATTTGATAAATAAACAGATATAACAGAAATATGATTGCCAAACATAACATAAAACTGAAAGATCATATTTAATATTATTATATTTATATTTTCCAAACCATGAGCATATTGAGTTACAAATTATAGTATATACAGGGTATCTGCGTGGTTTACTACGAGCAGTTCTAGCCATTTAATGTAATTTTCTACTGTTAAAAGTGCATCAAGCACTGGGTAGTGTATCTACGTATAGTGTATATAAATGCTGCTGCTTGAGCCGTGGGCTTGGCAACTTGTTCGCTTTTTATGCACATTTGTTGGGCAGTTTTTTAATTGAAATCACAGACAGGCACAACGCGAGTGCAAAGAGTTATAAATAACGAAGCATACAATTTTCAGCTGCAATTATTTCTTTGTATATTTTTTCATTTCTTTATTTTTTTTATTTTTATTTTTCGGGTGCATCTTTCTCTTGGCCAAGTTATTGAGCGGGCTGCCAATACGTTGGCCAACTTAATCACCGCCAGGTACTTCAACAAATGCCAAAACGTAACAACTACTTAGGCATATGCTTCAGCTGGCAGCTTTTGACTCTTTTTCCTTCTTTTCTCTTTTTTTTTTTTGTAGCTGTTGCTACCTTTTTGCTCCACTGTTGTTGTTGGCGTTGTTTTTGTAGGCGTCAACCTGCTCTTTAAGCTGCATTATTTATGCGGCTGTGCAGCGATAACGCGCTTGCAAAAAACAACAACAACAAAAAAACGCCACGACTTGGCAGCTCTAAAGAGTTGCTGCAACCTGCAGACGGTCAACGCAAGACTTGCAGCAACCTGCACTACTTTTAAGGGCTCACTCTCGCTGCAAGTCCAGGCGAAGGCAACAGCAGCTTCAGCAGCAGCAGCAGCCGCCAAGGCGAAACAAAAATATGAGATATTTCTTATCAGCTGGTATGCATCTGTGCACCTCAAGCGATTCTCCATGCTGCAGCTCTCCAGCTTCGACTCCTGCTGCTGCCTGCATTCGCTTTCAAAACATTTTCATTTGCCGCTGAAAAGAAGCTGCTGCAGATTTATTGTCTTTGCCTCTGTTGTTGTTGCTGGTCTTTTCGCATCCTTCTACTGGCAACCGCTACTCCTACCGCCCCTCCATGCCCCCTGGTCGACTATAATAATAATCATAATATCAGTCGTAAGTACATTTGTTGCTGCCGCAGTTGCTCCACACGGCTTGCTCTGCACTAAATACCAAGGAATTGGCTTATTGTAGTGCCCAGTGCCAGTTGCCTCGACCTGCTGCACGCTTGCCTCCCCACCACCCGTCTCCTCCTTCTCCACACCGCTCTTCTGTTGCCACACATGCCCGCAAGCGTCTTTTAGTTGGTGTTTCTTTTTCCAGCGCTACACTGATTTTCCTGTATATATTTTATTTTTGCCCGGTTTCGATTTCTTTACTTAGAAGTGGGCAATGAATGTCCGTCCCAAAGTCTTACTATATATGTATGTTGTTTGCTAGTATAGCAGAAGACTGCACAGTGTTGCAATTGACTATTTATTTGAATGGAAAACTTAAAAGTAAGATATATAGAGTTTTTTAAATTTTACTTTACTTTTACTTTTTTTTCATCTGTATTCACTCGTTAAAATATATTCCAATCAAATAATATGATTACTTAGCTTTTAAATCAGATAGACAAATAGATTTTCATATTTCCAAATGTATTTGCAGATTAATTTATAGAGGATCTCACAATAAAATTCTTGAAACAGTATATTATTATTGTATGTTTGCTGTAGGACTATGTATAAAATACACAGTATATAAATATATACAATATATAAACAAAATATAGACAGATTTTTAAATTAATAGTCTTCATTCTTTCTAAAAAAAAAAAATCAAAATAAAGAAAATAACTACATAATTCTCTCTTAACATATAGAATAGAATCTATACGAATATGAATATCTAACTTTTCTTTCCTTATAATCTGATAGATTCTGTTTTTCTACATATGTATATTTGTTCCACTGTGCAGCAACTAAATTTCTATATGCTGCCAAGGTTACATCCCAGTTACACAAATCTATAACAAAACTAGTGCAGTATTTGTATAATACGCACACATATTTGTACATCCTACAAGATATTACAAGAGCAGCACAAGAAGATGACGAAGAAAAAGAAGAGGAAGCATAAGAACACTAGGAATAGTCACGAACACCCCTTCAAAGTCTCTCTACTCGACAAGTCAACCCAAAGTCCAAACTGCAACAGAGCCTCATTTAAATGCTTATCAGTGAAATCTGGATGAACAAAAGCGGCTGCTGCTGCTGCTGCTGCTGCTGCTGATGTTCTGTGGCTGTGGCTGCACAGCTAACCAAACTACTCACTCAACTGTGAGGATGCTTCGACTGCTGAGCCATTCCGCAAATATGCTGCAAACACAGCGAGAGAGAGAGAGAGACAGGGAGAAGCTAGTTCTAAAAGAGGGGGCCACAGTTTGGATAGAAGAAAAATGAGAAACCACTGAGATAAAGTGGCAGAGATTTGCAACATTCAAAAGCTGCTGCTGCTGCTGCGGCTGTTGTCTAGAAATGCGAGCAATGCAACTGGCTCGCTTGTATTTGCAAATTTTGGATTATTCATAGTTGTGATGAAGAACAAGAACAAGACAACAACTATTGCTACGTATTTGCTTACCATAAGTAGAGTGCGAGTTGCTGCTGCCACATTTCTTACGCAGTTGTTGTTGCTGCTGTTGCTGTTGCTGCTGCTGCTGCTGTGGCCCTTATGCAGGCAGCAGTTTCCTTGAAATTGGCAAAACTAACTATGAAATGGTCTACCATCTTTCTCCATTCTTTTGGCCCCAACTTCTTATCTAACATCTGCGCTTACACTGGAGCCCACAGAGCGCATATATTTAACTCGCGCTGCGTGTGTTTTTAGCTCCCCTTCTGCTGCTTGGCCAACCCTGCTCATCATATCACATTGCCTGCCCACTGATTGGTGTCTCTCTCTCTATCCCTGTCTCTCTCTCTCCTTGTGTGTGTGTGTTTCTGTTTTTGTGTGTGATGCATCATTTTGGCCTAATCAGGCCGCAAATCGTTGGCATTAAAGCCTGGCCGTAAGCTATGTTAGCTTTTGAAATGCTGGCTGCCCACTTGTGGCCAATTCTATGATATTTAACTTGTGCATATTTGCATTGCTTTTCATTTGCTCGCACAGTGCATCACCATGTACTCCATATGCTCGGGGGCCTTATACAGATTATTGCGATATACGTACATTTATTATATTATATATATATATGTATATAGTTTCAAGCATTTATGACTAATTTGATTGCTTAAATATAAACAGTTCGCCTCTACTTTGACTAAAACTAATTAATTGCAGCTGGCATCATTTTAGCATGTTTTTTATACAAAGATAGTCAAAAAGTTGTTTTGGAAATTTATACATTTGACTCTGCATTATGATTATAAAACTATATTTTATATTATTTTCTGCTATGTAATTTCTGCCAAAAAAGATTCAACAAAGACCTAATAATATAAAATAAATAATATTACATAAAATAAAGAAGAGTAAGATTGAATAAGAATTATTTAATTAAATTTTATTAAAAAATATTACCCTGTGGCAGTTTTACTCATTTATTAAAATTTTTTACAACATTCGAAATAATTTGATTAGTTTTGAAATATTTCGTCTACTGCACTTTCACTTGCTTGTTGCCCTATCATAATTCATGTTATAGCGAAAGTCCACAGAATGTTTCACTTGTCAAACAATGAGGAAGAGAAACAAAACAAGACAACAAAAAACAAACTGCTTTATAAATAGACGACAACAAATACAACATTTGGGAAGCTGAACTAATCAAACAGAAAGAAAGGCAACAGATGCCCGAACACACACTCGAGACGAGACAACTTGACTAGAAGACTTTACTTAGCGTCAAGTATTAATACGCTTTCATTAAAAAATTGAATGCTCGATTAGTCAGACAGTGATGCCCAAGTCAAAATGTGCACCTTTGACACGTGTGACCCACACAAAAAGAGAAAGAGAGAGAAATATGTACAAAATCAACAACAACAGCAACAACAAAGAATAAATGAAAAACTCAAGCGGACGTGTGCCGTCAAGTGTGGAAAATTCGCCTTTTGACAAATGTGGGCTTTAGAAAAGTAAATAAATAAAAAAATAATATATATATATATACCTACAAAAAAATACAAGAGGAAAACAAGCCTCCAGATACAAATGAACATTTGTAAGTTTTCTGTTTGCTCAGTGGACAATTCAATCGACGATGCGTAAAAGCCAAAGATGAACAAAAAAATATATATATATACATACGTATTTATAAATAGATATATGTATATCGAAAAGCTGTAAAGAAAGTCTGTTCCTTTGGGCAATATGTTGTGTCTTTGCATTGATGTTTGTTGCTCTTGTTGTATTGATGCATGTTAGAAATTTATGACCGCAAGCGTTGCTCTTTAATTACAAATGACACAGAATTCATTTCGAGTGTCTCAATTTTGACATTATTAATGTTTGCCATGCCACCCAATATGCCAGGCAGCTGGTCGAGCTGGCATGGATATGGGTATGGGCATGGGCATGGGGCAGAGTGGCAATGGTTGAAGCTTGAAGCCGGTTTTGCCTGCCACACGCTCAGGCCATACAAATCACAGTTTTGGCTATATGCTTGCAAATGCTCGCATTGCCGCGCCTGATGTACGATTTTGGCTTAATCTTTGTGGAGCATGTGCGTCGCTGAACCTCTCTCTGTGTGTGTGTGTGTGTGTGCATATGTGTCTGTGGCACGTTCAAGATTTTCAGTTATAGATACGAGTGCGCCACGCACCGCACAAGTGCACAAGGGAGTCGCGTTGCTTGCCTCAAAAAGAAAACAACCAAAAAAAAAAAAAAATAAACGACACTGCAAAAATCAAATCAAGTTTAGCCTAGAGTCGGAGTACGTGTAGCCCCGCCCGGCGCGTTACTAAAAACCATAAACCGTTTCAATATTGAACAAGCAGCGGGACAGCGCAAGAGATACTACATCGAATCGCTTCGCATTGAGAATCGCAACGCAAAGCCGCATGGCCAACTAACTGGAACACAGCAGGATGACAATTCCATTGAGCCCCAGCCACAAGCTGAGCACTTTGTCGGAGGCTGCGGGACGGGCAGTGCGGACAGTAGAAGGAGTGGCGTTCAAGAGCCGGCTGAGGAGGCGGTAGATGGGCAACACTCTGCATCGACGGCGACATTGAGTTAACGTCAACAGTGCAACAAAAAAGACAAACACAAAAAGTGCAAGCAGTCGTTTAACTATGAGAATACCTCGTGTTAGCACAGGCAGTTTAGCCATAACAATTACCTAAACAATTTTGATTTCAAAATACCTCTAGTAAACATTTATTTACGGACTACACATTTTATATATGTTTTACTCCACATTCTGTATTATTTATTGTATATTTTAAATATTTCCAATGCCAAAACGAAGAAAATATTTTAAAAGTTTACAAATCTAAATACTCTATGTATTAAATATATTTAGAAACTGCAAGGACTCATCCTAATAACATGTTTAATCCTTAAAACTTTAGTTCTATTATAAATTATAAACATTCAGCCATTAAACATATTTAAATTTCAAATCCATTAAGTGCTAAACAAATATGTACAATTTTTAATATTTTACTTTACTTTTATTTCTAAGTACTTAACATTGCATAGTCACTCCCTTTAGCGTTGATCTTTAATAGAGTATCTAGGACTTACACTCCCTTGCCACAACAGCAGCAAAAAATCTATCTCGCCCTGCTTGGGTTAAAAATCGCTTTACTGTGCCTTTACTCGCTGCATATTTATGTGCCTGCAGTCGCTGCTAAATTTATGTCTTAGAAGTGCAAAATATATAACACAAAACACGCGGCTTAAAGCCCAGCAAAAAATAAAAACACGAAAGAAGTTCCCTCTGCGAAAGAAAAAAAAACATGGCTATGAATGGAGCATTTAGTCGCAACGACAAATGGCCAAGTTTGCATAGAAGGAAATTAAGACTTCCCCCAGAGTCGGAGAGCAAGCAGCGAAATTCGTAGTCTTTAAGCACCTATACAATGTGTGTGGTGCGTGCGAAGTGTGTGAGTGTGTGTGTGTGTGCGGTTGTGTTGTGTGTTGTGGGCCACAAAAGCGTTTGATCATAGCCGGCGACCCAACGCCACACACACGGATATTTTTCCAATGCCTAGCAGAGAGAGAGAGAGGGAAAGAGAGAGGGAGGGAGGTGAGAACCCAAAGCAGTTGGACAAGTAATTTTTCTCAAGTAATTGATACTCTGCCGCATCGCATCCTATCGACTTGCTCTAGCTGTCCATTCAGTCAGTCAGTCAGTCAGTCAGCCATTCAGTCAGTTAGTCAGTTAGTCAGTCAGGCATCGAGTGAGTCGAGTGAATCGGTTACAGCCAGCTGTCTGTTTGGTCTGTCGTCTGTCGTCTACGTCCGCTGTGTCCGTTACCGCCTGACAGTCTGCTGCTGCATATTAATGACTTTCTTTAATGTCTTTTCCTCATTTATTTTACACACGGACACTTTTCAGCGCCTGCTGTGGGCATAACTACTAGATAGTGAACTTAGCAACCAGATCTGACAAGGATCATATATAAGAAAGAGCTACAAATCGATTTGAGCTGGAGAAGCGTAAGCGGAACAATGCTAAAACCAGCGAATCTCTTTACATAAGAATAGGAAAATTCAAAATCAAGGAGTTTTGGCTTACTTAAGCAGAGTTAATCAGATTGACTTTGGCTAAAAAAAATTGATTCTTTTTGGCATCTTCGAAATGTTTAAATATTTGTAGTATATATCTAATCTATATATTTTTAATTATTAAAAATATATATAAGGCATGCATATCAAAAGCTAACTAAATATAAAAATAATTTTTTGCAATATAATTTCTAAATTATTTAAATAAATAGACATAAAATCTAATCATATAATATAAAATACATACATTTTTTAAATTAATCGAATATCTTTAAGGTATGTATTCCAAAATATAGTTGAATCTTAAAATAATTTGTAATTGTTGTAATATAATTTCAAATTTATTTTGATTGATATACATAAAATACAATCTTGTGATATAATGATCAAATATATACATATATATTAAATCATTTAAAAATCTATAAGATATGTTTATCAAAATATAATAAAAAAAATAATAATAATTAAAATAATTTATATTAATTTAATTTCAATTTATAATACATATCAAATCACAGAAATGTGTAAATTTAGTAGATAAATGTTAAAGAATGAGAGTATGTTAAATGAAAGGGGCTTAGGGACTGAATAAGACGAAGAAGAGAAGAAAGAATGAATTCACAACTATTTCTTCAAGTTTTTGTTTTATAAAAATAAATTTAATAATCACATTTCAAGAGGAAACTCTGAAAGACTTAAAAGCATAAAAAGCATATATTTATATAAATTCTATTTATTTGTCTTGTCAAATGGCATATATAGAGTATGACTAGTTCGTTGTTTTTGCTGTGCTCAAGCTCACACGTGATTTTGTTGCTTTACTTATTTTTAAGCAATGCCGTGTCGGCAATTTGCCGTTTGGCTTTTGAAAATGGGCGGACCGCGCGGGCCCACCCAGACCCGAGAGTCCCGTGCCACTCCACAGACTGTCACACACAGTTCTTTCTTTCATAGAGTATCATACTTCTGCTGCATTGGAGGCAATTGCACTTAAACTTTACGCAACCGCCGCCGACGCCGCCGCACGGTTACAGCAAATTGAGTTAGTATAATTAAATATGACATTGGCAAGCGTATATCCGGCAGTGTGTGGGTTGCTTGCCCGCCCTGACAATTGAAATGAAGTGTTGACGCCCTCTCTATCTCTCTCTTACTCGCCACATCTATCTCTCTCTCTCTATCTCTCTGTGTTTGTGTGTAGACGAGACAGCCTCGCGCACTGAGGCGACAAATGCTCGTATCATATGCATATCATGTCAGAGCGACCGCCGCACGTAATGAGCGGGTGCCCAGATCCAGATCCATCTCATAAACGCTTGACTACCTACACAGCCAGTTTTCAATTAATGCATCCATCCCGTCACTCACTTAGTCAGTCAGTCAGTCAGCCAGTTGCATTGTATGTATATATATATGTAAATCTAAAGTGTGGCATATACCATAAAGGCTGCCTGGCTGCATGGATGCATGCTGCATGTTGCATGCTGCATTGTAGGATTTCAAATTCATGCGTAACTAAATCAAAATTCAACAACAACAATATCAACAGCCAGAGACAAATCCAACTGGTGAATGCGTGAGGCAATGTGCTTATGAAATTGGCGTACAATTTGCGTGTGGCATATGCGACAAAGCGTATGTAGAGTAAAGCACATTAAGGATATTCACTAAACCAAATTATTTAATTTTGCGGTTTAGGTATATTCAATTTTTTATTTTATTTATTTATCTTTTTTTTAAGCCCCGAACCCATTGAAAATGAGAAATTTGGATATAATGGTTTATTTATTTGGTTTTAAATTTCTTGCGTTTTCTTGTTACCAAAACTGAAGAGGCTAATGGATGACGTCGGCGTAAAGCTACGATTGAAAAGATAAAGACGGCATCAAAGGATAGCTGAAGATCAGAAGAAAAAAACCAAAACGACTGAGCACTAAAAGAAGCGTTGGCAGAATTATATAATATCAAATGGAGATTACTTTGAAGGGGATAAGATTGAAATTGAAATTGAAATTGATAAAAATGGAGATAAATAATTTGCGAAAATATAACTTAAGTTGCAATACTTTATAAATAGACCTCGTTATTATTTGCTTTACTTTATAAAAAAAATTACTATTAAATATTACTATTAATTATATTTCGCATAATAGCGTGTCGCCCTATAAGCTCTCTGGGCCGGTCAATCAATTATATATATAGTATTTATATATATAATACTCTATATTTTATCTTATTTTAATTAATTAAATTAAATTAAATTAATTTAATATTTCTAATACATAATAATATTATAGAGTGAAATAAAAAATGTTTTAAAAAATTTAATTAAATCTAGGTTTTATATATTATATATATTTATTGTGTATATATACGATATTTAACTTCCAGCGTTTAAATGGAGCCTAACGCACAGCTGAATAAGTCGCGCTGAAGTGCGCAATATTCATCTTTAGTGAATGCCCCTATTGCCCGTGGCAAGGCGCTCAATTGCACGCACTACAGCAGCAACAAGAGCACCAACCAGCAACGGCAACAGCAACAACAGCACCAACAGCAGCAGTAAGAGCAACAACAACAACAGGAGCAACAAGAGCACCAAAAGGCAACAACAATATCAACAGCCATAGCTAACGGCAACGAGTGAGCAACAGCAACAGCAGCAGCATCCGCATCAGCAGCAACATGAGTAAAAGCAAAATACTCTTACAATTTGCACGCATTTTTCAGCGAGAATTTGGCCGCAGTTGCCGCTAATGCAGCGCGTTGCATATGCTTCATTGCAGCCAAGCGCCAAAAGGGAGTGTCAACGCCACAGCAACATTGCCATCACCAGCAGCAACAGCAGCAGCAGCAGCAACAGCAACAGCGACGATGGAGTGAATCCCAGAATATAGAATCAAGAATGGAATGGAGTAGCGGATGGAGCTGGATAGTGGGGTAGATTGGGCAACAACAACAAGGATGATGACGCCGGCGGCTGTGAAAAGTTTTCCTCTGCCGGGGCGACAGCTGTGAAATATGCCGTCAGGCATTTGAATTTCGCATAATGCACGCCTGTCTGCCAAGTGGCCAATGCACTGTGGGTCCAACTAACATGTTAAACTGAAGCGATGCAAAAAGGGAAATATGCAATTGAAAATAGAAAATAAAATAGGAAAAGTCCTCTCAACTTTCGTAACTCTCTCTTTCTCTCTCTTATTATTATTATTTCTCATTCTGTTTTCCTTTCTCTTTTTAATTTTTACTCTTTATATAACAATCGCACTTAAGATTCTTCTTATTTGATTTGTAAGTTTTTTTAATACTTTCTATCTTAGTTCAATAATATCACTGTTAAATATTTAATACGAACTGCAATGTTAAGAAATAAAAGCAACAATAGCAATGCCATGCAAGCTATCTCTCTTGTGGGATCTTTTTAAGTTCTTAATTAAAAATATGTATATATAATTTGACTACTTATTCTTCCTATTATTAATTTTCACCACTGTGCAGGGCCGTTGTCGCCGCCAACGAAGCTGTTGCCTGATTTGTATGCAATCATATTTTTGGGTGCCAAGAGTCTGGGCTATAGCCTAGTCTGGCCTCCGCTGACGCTGTGCCGCTCGACTTGATGATACTGTTGGATTACATTTAGGATTGTTTATGTTGTCATCTCCTGCGCTATTGTTGAGGCTGGCTGCGCGAACATGCGCGCATGATATACGATGGCGACAACCGCCACGGCGACAATGATAATGCTCATGATGATGTTGATGATGATAATGCAGCTGCTGTTGTTGCTGCCATTTAGGCTGGTTCTGTTACAGCCCACATGCAGCAACGGAGCAATAGGAAGCCGCCACATTTGGAAAATGGACCAATTTGCAACTGTGCAACGGCTACCGTCAGCAGCAGCCGCATTCACGTAGGCGCAGTTGCATTTGCTGTTGATCAACAGCATTGCAATTGCAATTGCAGTTGCTGCTGTTGCTGTTGCTGTTGCTGCTGTTGCCAATTGTTATTCATAAATGCAATTCAATTTGAAAATTGCTTTAATTCAACTCAGTTTTCGTCACCTTCACAAAATTGCAACAGCATCTGCGTAGCCGCAATTAACTTATTTCCACAAAACTACAAAATAACGAGCCGAAAAAAATCATATAATAGTGCGCAACATTATGCTATTGTAGACAATGAGATAAATATTCAATATCAAGAAATAGATAATATTATTATATAATTATACAGATTATATAATTTTTTTAAATATCCAGAGGGATAAGAAAATCGTAGAAGTAGAAGATAAAATTGTTAACAAAGAACTAGTTATAAAAAAAGTGAAGAAGAATTTCCTTGAAGGGAACTTGAACTAAAAGCAGAAAATAAAAGCTTAAGTATAGTCTGAATACGAAGGAGACACAAAACGCAATTTCACGAGCAAATCTAACTCAGTAAATAATGAAAATCGGAAATGTGAATCGTCTATCTGCATTGAATATTGCTGACTTTGAATAAAATCACGTAGATGACTCTGAGTTTAAGCCAACGACAAATAGGTGAACTGGCTGAGAAATGTGAAATTGACTTTAAAAAATTTAGGAAAACCAAATGCAATATTAGAAGATTAATTGTAGAATCTATTGCCAAACTTAACATCTTCCAAAATATAAAACATTAATTATTGAGAAAACAGCTAAGGAGAATTCAGCAGTTCAGCAGAAATTGTAAAGAGGAGCAGATTGATTTGAATTACATTAAATTAAAATTATCTAATGTCCGTTAATGATACAATTATACAGAACTTAAAGTCAAACAACATTATGCGGAAAAAATCTCCATGGTAAAGATCTGGAGCTAAACAGTTTTCAATGCAAATTACAGGCAATTGAATCCAGATTCAAAGTATCTCCTAGTCTAGCTCTCTCGAGTTGAACTATTAATTGCCTTGCAAGCAATGAAAAAACTATCAGCTATTGAATATAAATTTATTTTACTGCCTGATACCCTATATTTTTATATGCAAGCAATTAACAGACTGCAAAATAGTAACGACACAATTGTTCTATAACAAATGCTTTTTTCAAGACGACAAAATGTATAAATAAAAATTTGAATCCAATTTTAGTCAAGCAGAAAAAATTTAAAAACGATAAACATTTTTATTAAAATTAAATGAAATTAATTTAATTTATGTTTAAATTAATAAAAGTTGTGCCGTCCTTGCAGCCCATTTTCAGTTCCTTCATTTCACTGGCTTTCTGATTTAAACGTATCCGTTGTGTTCCATCTATATCTGTGGCCGTATCCGCTGCTGTAACTGTATCTGTACCACTTACAGCTCAGCGCATTTGGACAATCTGCATAAACGCACAAAACGACAAGAAGAAGAAGAAAAACAAAAAACAGAAATGTGGAAAACGAAAAAATTATTTTTCAATTTCACGCTTCAAATCATTTACTAATTAGATTTGCATATAATTTTTGGCAACCCGTATGATTTTCACACTCACACACACACACACACAAATACACTCACACACGCTCTCGCACCCGCACTGAGTAAAAGTTTCAAACTTCACGCACTCGCTGACTGTGCACAAAAATGTTCGTTGGCCAGTCCAAGTGCAGTCAAAATGTTGTTGAAAGTTTTTCCACATTAAATGAGCAATGTAACAGCTCTACCGTTAGTTGGCCTCTATATAGATATACATAGATATATTCTAAGATTGTACAGTAACAGCCAAGGCACACACAAACTAATTATTCAACAATTTAGCAAAGCTCATCATAATTTGCATTTGGATTTGATCAAAGTTAAACGCCTATTGTAACCAGGGCTGCAATGTGTCAGTTTTTATATTCAAATAAAAAAAACTGCGAGGGTAGTCAAAAAAAAATATATTAAAAATAATATTTAAAAATCATATTTATATATATGTACTTAACATAATGGACCTAATTTTCTTCTAGCTCCTGAAAATGTTAAAGGCATAACAAAGTTTAAAATGATTTTTCAAAAATTAAAGTTTCATATACTACCATATACATATGATTTCCAGTCATATATAACATATAGTTCATCGTATTGTTTATACCTTTATTCATTTCAAGTAACTAGAATTGTTAATAAATTTCCAATTTCATCTAAATCTTATTCAAAACAATCCAATATTTTTCTATACTATTTTATCAATGAATTAAATTTATTTGTCTGCTTCCAGCCCTGGCCTTGCAACTGAGTAACCAACATTTTGAGCCAATTTAATCAAAACCAAATGACAGAAGACGGCGCAAGAAAGAAAGGCAGGACACAGAACAAAAAATCAACAAAACAGCAGATAAAGCAACTGCAGCTAAAGCAGGAGATGTCGACCAGAGTTGGGTGGCTGGGGGGTGGTTGGGCGGTGCAAGTCCTGGAGACTGAAGACTTAAGACTGGAAGACTGAAGTCTACAGTTGGCAATGCCACTGGTCCGGTCACATTTGCATATTGAAGAATCTTGACAAGCTACGTGCGCTGCTGCTTTTGGGCAACTGGCAAGACAATGATGCGGCTCTGACTCTGATATCAACGCTGTGCCAACTGCCAACTGGCAACGGGCAACATTGAGCTGGCGACTGGATGAAATTCATTTGGCTTTTTGTCTAAGCAATCGATCTTTCAATCAATGCCGAGAGCGAAAAGCGTGCAGCAAACCAGCCAGCGGGCATCGATGCCGATGCCGATGACGATGACGATGCCAATGCTGCTGCTGCTGACTGGTTCGCATGCAAATTGCCGCCAGCCGCCTGTTGAATGCATCAAAATGCAATCAAAATTAAAGAAATGAGAAGAGAACTCAAAAGAAACCCCCAAAGTTGCATGATTCATGGCGGTCTATGCAACTGTGTGTGTATGTGTGTGTGTGTGTGAGTGTGTGTATATGTGTGTGTGTGGGTTGACCGTCATTATTTTAATTAATATGACAAAAGGCACAAATCCATGCAAATGCAAATGTGCACTCAATTAGTTTTATTTCAGTGGGGAGTTGGCCAAAAAGAAATGTCAGCCAGAAAGCTGACATTTAAGCAATTTCAAACGTTTTGCAGCTAACAAATTGTACAACGGCAGCGTACTGCAAATCACAACAAAAATATCAGCATTGACCTTTTGACATATGACTCGCCTGCTCCCTTACTCCTATCCCAACTACTTTTTTTTTTGTTTTTGTCTCTTTCACTGACTTCTTAACTTTGTCGTCGTCGTGCCTGGCACTCTCATATAGGACACAGTCAAGAGTCACAGACAGCGACACATTCGCACACACACATACACACAGAGTCGCACACACACACAGCGAGACATTTTACAAATGTTTTCAATTGAATTGCTCTGATTTTGGCCAAGTTACAGCAGCAGCTTTTGGCCGCTGGCAGCGCCGTTAAAGCCAACGCCGCCAGCGGCAGCCGAAAATGTCGTGATGATGGCAAATTGTAAATAGCTTAAATGGTCTAAATGGTTTAAATGATTTCAATAGCTCTACTCTGGTGGAGGCGGCTCGTTTGCTACGGTTGCTGTTGCTGTTGCAGTTGCTATTGCTGCATCTCCTTGCGCTCCCAGTGGCAGGCAAGCAGGCAACAACAGCAACAACGTCGACAACAACAACGACAACGACGACTACGTGAAGCAGCACTGTTGGCTCGTTTTCAATGGTAACAGTTATCACACAAACTAATGACATGAAATTAGGTATTGGCTTTGGCTCTGACTGCCAGCCAGCCAGCCAGCCAGCCAGCTAGCCTCAGAGACCGCTTTTTGGCTGACTCTGCCAGTTGAAGCAAAGCACAAAAGGTAACACAGCTAACAGCAACACCAACAACAACAGCAATGTGAAATAGCTATGGTGTTTGTTGTTGTAATATTTGCCATGGCTACCTTTGAAGTTAAAGTTGAAACAGAGAATTACACTTGACGAAACTGTCAAACACTTAAAATCAAACGGTAATTCAATTATTTAAATATATAAATGTAACAAATAGAAAAAACTTTAACAAATACACTTACAAGTTTTTATTTAAACAAACTGATTGGCTCAAATTATACATTAATAAATATTCTTCAAAGGGTAAAATAGAATTGAGTAATAAAGAATTTGTTTTATTTAGCAATTATAAACATAAGCACTTTATACTCAATAGATTGCTAAAAATTCCTCTTTTTATAAATTGAATATTAAATATTATATATTTAATTTATAATATATATTATAATTTATATAATATAATTTATATATTATAATTTAAATATTATAAATTTTTTTAGCTATTATTATTAAAAACAATATATTTATTTAATAAAATATTTTTTATTTAATTTTTTATATTAAATAATTGTATAACATTTTAATACAATAAAAATGATTATAAAATATGTTAATGTTTTTATATTAATTTTAATATTTATACAAAATTTTTAATTATTTTAATTATTTTTTTAATTTTTCACTGTGTATATTTTCGGCCAAGATCCATAAAGTCCCCCTCAGAGTATCAGAGCCCCACCCCCTGACTGGCTGGCCAAGCCCCTTAAACAACCGCTAAGCAAAACCTTTAAAAAACCGTTACAATATGAACAGCAATCTGTGTGGCTACCAAAACGTTTTTCCTGTGTTACAACTATTGCAATAATATTTTCGCTTTTCTTTTCCTTTTTTTTTTTTGGCCAGCTCCACTTTAAAATATTCGTTTTGCTTTATTGATTTGTGCTACCAAAATTATCAGCAAACAAAAAAATAGACAAAGGCAGTAAACAGGCCGAGTTCATGATCTTCGACAAATAGACAAAAAGAATCTCAGACAGCGCCATTGTTTCGAGATTTTCCGGTGAAATTTTAATAGCACAAACAAATTTTCACAATTTCTGCCAAGCAATTCAAATTTGGCCTGGCATTGAATTATAGCGGCTCATTAGGGCCCTTTTACTTCAATCACGGCTCGGCCAGCAAACAGAGCAGAGCGAACCGAACGAAAAACAAGCGAAACATTTAACAATTGTCCATAAAAGGCCAGAATTGAGAACCTGAGCGAGAACCACAACGAAATAATTTAGATCACGAATTTGTTGTCGTATGCAAATTAATCAAATGTCTTCGAGTAATTCAATAATGTCAAAACAAAGCAACGAAATCAATTACTTAAACGCTCGAGAACTTCATCTGTATTAATTACGAAAAACAGGAAAAAGATTTAATATAATATCAATAATGTTAGATAAGACTTTACGTGGAAAATAGAAAAGGCAGCGGAAAAGTAGAACCAAAATGCTCTCAGGGTGGTCGTTAAATGCGCATTTATTGAAAAGAATTGGAGACAACATTTAGCTGTCTGCGCTTTGGGTAATCCAAGACGGCATTTAACCAATTTAATATTATTATCTATGATCTTGTAAAGCAACAGCATGTCAGCCCCTAAAACTCTCTCTCTCTCTCTCCTCGCTCTCCCTCTCTTTCTTTCTCTCCCGCTCTCCATCTTTCTCTCTGTGTTCTGTGTTTAGGTCTGATTCTCAATGTCACTGACTGTAATCAGAGAACACAGCCAGGCAGACCAAGAGCACAACCAACAACTGCAGCGCCAGCCAGCGTCGAGCCGAGCAGCAACAAAAATGAGTGAAATATTTTTGTGTGTGCATTGGCTCGGTGTGCATCGGCTGTGGTGCTTGCAGCTTGTTCTAATTGGCGCTTGTAGCTGCTTGTAGCTCGAACTACAAAAATCTCTGACTCAAATCTACAGCGTTCGGTTCTTATCTTATACCAGAAATGAGCATTCGACATTTGAGCAAAGAGCATTCCATGGCTGACAGCGCAATGCGACGACGACGACGGCGACGGCGACGGCGACGGCGACGGCGATGAGGACGATGAAGACGACATTGATGCATGTTTATGTAACAGCAAATTGATTTTTAGCTTAACAACAACAAAATAAACCAAAAAACAATGTTCAGAAAAACAGTTACTAGCGAAGATTTACTACCCTTTGTTACAATATATATATATATTTATTATTGTAATTATTTTGAAACTAAATATTTTGCCAAGACAGAAAAAATCTAAAACGTTTTTTCTTTTTGGAATATTAATTTAGCGGTAATCAGGTTTTCATTAAATATATATTTATAAATTTGCTTACAAAAATCTGAAACGATGTTTTAAGAATTTTCAGTAAAAGGTAATTGGAATTTCATGAAATATATATTTATATATTTATAAATATGCAAGTTGCCAAAGATATGTATATATGGACTACACAACAATTATTATTTTTTGTTTTTAATTTTGATTTTAATTCTTTTTAATTTAAAAAAAAAAAAAAAAAACAATATTAAATATCAAAAATAAAAAATTATTAAATAAATTTTAATTTATTAAAGGAATTATATATATTTAATTTAAAAAATAAAAATAAAAGTAAAAAAGAAATATATTTATGTTAATTGATAATAATCATTCTGTTTAAAACAATAAGGTTTAAAGGTCATAAGGTTTTTATAAAATATTTATAACGCCCATCTCTACATTTGGTTGGAGGAATTGCTAATTTGATATTTAAGAACAGATATCTTTCTGTTTGCTTTTATTAGTGCTTTCCATTTTCTTTGAATCTATACTTTTATATTTTATATATTTTCAATAATTATTATACTTAAGATTCTTCAAAATTTATTTTTTATGTTTTCATAAGCCCTGTCTATTCTCTAGTTCAATAGTATAATATCAACAATATAACTAACTCATTCGTTGTCTTTAAATAGTATTAATAGCAAAAATTTCAAAAACCTTTTTGTCACATACAGATCAAAAATATAGATAAAAGTCATATATATGGAAAGCATTACTAAATTAATAAATTTAATAAATATATTTTTTATATAGGGACATGACTAATAAAGCTGCTTCGCAACAAAAAGTTAGTCTTCCCCAACTAATTCTGAAACTGTTTTTAAATCCCATAAATGACATTATCTGCTGGAGGGCATAGATAAAACCTATTTAATAGCACACAAAGCTCTGTCTCTGTCTATCTCACTCACTCTCTCCCTTTCTCACTCTCTCCTATTTGATTTGCTAAATTTTACCTCAATTAATTACAGTATATTGTGGCTTATCTAAAAAATCTGGCCAATCTATGTTGCATGCATGTGCAGAGCTATGCATCCGCTGTATTTACTTTATGGTTAAATTGATTTCTGGTCGCCTGCTGGCGGTTTCTGTTTTCGAACTGGGTCAACTTTATAGTACCAACTGTTATCAATTCGTCTGAAAATTAAATCAGAAAATTTTTATTTCATTACTTTTCACAAAATACTTGCCATGCTGCGAGTGTGCGTGTGTATCTGTGTGTGTGTGTGTGTGTGTGTGTGTGTATGTTTGTTGTGCGTTGAGCTTTGTGGTTTTTGCGTTTTTGTTTTCATCTAAAACTTTAATTGATTTTTAACCCGATCTTGCCCACAGACCAGCTCTGTGGATTCGAGGGCGCCTCGGAGGGGAGGGGGCGGGGCTGCCCAATTCGGCATTTGGCAAAATGCAGCCACATGCAATCAACATTCAAGCCCTGGCCGCAATGCTGAATTATTCATTATAAATTGTTGATGTTGGTAATTTATAATATTTGCACAAGTATTTTTCGATACGAAAGTTAACAATTTTTGCCGTTTGCATGAATAGCTCGTGATTTTCCATTAGATATTTGTGCCAACAAATAAATATTTTCAGTTGTAAAACTAACGAAATAAAATAATTGCGGTTATCTAAATTGAGATATCTGCAATATGCTTAAGATATCTGCATTTAAACTGAATTTGCAATTGAGTGCAACAGTCGGACAGTTCCTAATTAAACTGCACTTATCGCTACATCTTTGAGAATTGCATAGAGAGGCACAATTCGTGCCATGACCAGAATAGTCCATGCCAAGCCCCAAATTCGTGACACTCAATCAGACCCCAAAATGGGGGCCCTTAGCCAAACAGGCGGCTCCAAAACTTTTGAGGTGCACCACAGCACTTACGTCACAAACCACACACACACATACACATACACATACTCATTGCAATTTCGGGGCACTCGCAAATATGTGTAACAGGGAATTTAAATTGAAGCAAAAATGTGTACAAATATTTAAACATGTGTTCGCACAGCCCCCGCTTTGGCTGCCTAACAGCGCCCCGGATCCAAGTTGCATTCAATTAAAAGGATTTTCGATTTTACAAAGTTCGTTTTGTCAGGCCAAAGCGGCGGGACAAGGAGACGGCTCTCCGAGCTGCAACCAGGTAAATAAAAGTAGGCATGTTAAACGTTTTCTACATGACAACTGCCACAAAGTAGAAAAGACGCAATTTCGTCTAGGCCATCAGCAGTCTATAAGTGCTGGAATTTTCAAATAGAACTGACAAACAGAGCACAACAAAAACTAAAAACGAAAATCCGAAAGACAAAAAAGAAACAAAATAGAATGAAACAGAAAAACCACAATAGAGCCTTGGAAAACAGCAAACATACACTTTAAATGTTGTGTTGTGCGAAAATTGAAAAGTTGGAATGGCGAAAATTTTACTATTTCCAAAATTGATTAAATGCCTTAGCTTGCATTCAACGCACATTCAATTTGGGGTGGGCGGAGATAAAAACTTCTGAATATGGGTGATTTTTGGTGGTAAGGCCGCAATCAGCCATTGGCAGCTGACCGTAGCCAAAAAGACTCTGGCTAGAAATGTACTGAACTCGAGTCGAGTTGAATCGTTGTCTAATGCGGGAACGCTGGCTGTCGGCATCATGTCGTCCTATATGTTCTGTGCTGTGCTGTGTAAACGTGTTGCGGACAGGCCCTGGCTTAAGTTTGCAAGGATATTTTTGTTTGTACGGCAAGTTTTCTATGTTCATGTGTGTGTGTGTGGGTGTGTGCTTGTGTTGTTTGTACCGCAGCTTTGTTGCTCAATATCGACTCAGCGCACATAGCACACACACACATCTACTATACACAAACTGGGTCAACTAAGCATACAGTTTTGTTTTTTTGTTGTGGGTTTTAGACACCTCCTGCTCTGCCGGCAGCAGGCTGCAGGTAGCAGGAGTCGCACACGTAGTGCCAACTATCTGAGAATGACGCCAAATTACCAATGCAAAATATCCTGGTAGCATTTACCAAGCACAAATAAAATGAACCAACAAAAAACGTAACAAAATGTAACAAAAGAAAATGAAAATTTAAACAACGTTGTAAAAGAAAATTCGCTGCTATTTTGGAATTTTCTTTTTAGGCAGGCAACAGCTGCTGCTGCTGCTGGTTGCCAACATATCTTGAAACTTGGCTCACATTGTCACACAGTAGAGCAAGCTGTTGGCCAAGTCATTGCCACACGCACACACACACACATACACACACACGTACACAGTTGCACAGGTGTTGGCGGCTTTGAGTATGATGAAGTGGATTGCAATGGCTCAGCTGTGAGAGCTTTGTGCACAGCATGTTGACTAAAAGAAAAGAGGCCAAAGTTAAGCTGGGCTGATATCCAACACCATTCAACAAGATCTTTTTAGCAATGTGTTGTGTTTGGCTATAAAAAGCCCAAAATATAGGGTATTGCTTATTGGGTTTTGTTATATATTGCAGAAAATTAGTGAAATATGAAATACTTCATCGAATTGAAGTTAGTTTAATGCTTTTTTAGAAATATCATTTGTCACTTGTCGTTAATAGATTATCTAAAAATATATACAATTATTTATTTTGTATTTGCATGGAAACATTAAATACTTAATTTAATAGAAGTTTAGACAATACTAATTTTTTTATTAACGTTAATAGACTATCAAAATATATATAAATATTTATTTATATGGGCAAACGGGAGTTTTATCAATATAAACTTATTTATAGCTAATACATACATATGTTTCAATACTTCAAGCAACACAAATTTGGTCTTTGTATATTTAATTAATTTAAAATGTTTTTTTTTTAACTCAGTAGTTATATTTTAGTAATGATTCACTGTATAAGTATACTTAAAGATATTTAATTTTTCATTTTTAAATTTCTCATTTTATTTTACAATTAGGTCAAGATAAACATAAATGAAGGTTTTATTATTATCATTGATTTTTACGACTTTATCGAGATCAAACATACAAAAAGAAAAAACTCTGTACTAACAAACCAAACAAAGTTTGATAAAATTCCATAACCATGAATCCGATAATATTCTTTGTAAATTTTTTTTTTTTGGTTGGCCAATCAGAAATTAATTTCAATAATTTCTGCAATCTTTTCATATATAAACAATATTTTTTAAAAAGTCTTAAGCCTTTATAGTATTTAATAGAAATATTCATTGTTACCAAAATATCTTCAGTTGAATTTAGCCTTCTCATTTGCTTGCTTAATACAAATGCGCATAATTTGCTTTCAGCTTTATTTGTTTTGTGCACATTCTCAGCTTAATTAGACCAAATTAAAAGTGTACATTGCAACAGCAATGACAATGAGCTGCAACGAGCAGCACCCACAAAAAGACAAAAAACGAAAAACACAAAAAAATAATAGCCAAAGGGAAGACAACCGAATGACTTAATCGCATTTGCGAGACTTTGTTGCATTCGCCCCAGACATTTTCCATAAAAATGCAAATGAAACATTGAAAGAGCGCCAGCGTAGAGCATTAAGAACTTCCCAACTTGAGCTGCAAGCCGAAGCAAGTCCAGTGAGCAAAGTGATGAAGTGCAAGAGTTACGCCATATCACGATGTTGGCTGTTGGCTGTTGGTTAATGCCATGGCTAATCCGCAGCCCGTTACGTTAATCCCCCCAAACAACAATTTTGTTAGCAAACGAACATCAAAAGAAATAAAATGTGCAATAAATTTAATTTGCAGCTCCAAATAAAAATCACACCTTCTGAAGTATATAAATGAGTTTTAGCTTCGGACAAAAAGGAAAGGGAAGGCGCAACCCCTTCAGCTCAACTCAGCTCCAAGTAGTATGAAAAGGAAAAAAAGCGAACCTGCTTACATTTTTATCGCTCGCCTTTATCGCTAAAAGTTGCCAAAAAGACAAAACCAAAAAAAGTAGAAAATAAAAAATAAAAGAACAAAAAATAATGATATACAAAGTAAAATATTTTCTGAGACGACAACAAAATACTCTATATATATAAATATACTATTCTATATGATGACATTATTAGCTCGAAATAGTTTAAGTTTGAAGTTCAGAATTTTAAATAATTAATTATATTATTAAGAAATTTAGAAACTCACTCTCCTCTTTTCCTCCAGAATATTACTCTTTCATTCCTAAAATATATCAGTTTTACAGGGTATTGTTAAGTTTATATTTGAAAACAGAAGGCAACTTAATGCCAGTTATAAGCAAGTGGAGTGTACTCTGTGTGTGGTTTAACCTAGAGTAAAAGAGCGAAAGACCACGTGAACTTGCAAGTGACTGCAAAGGGAACTCAACACTTGATCAAAATGCCACAGAGCGATTTGCATATTTTAATTAAATTCGCGCGCTTTTGGCCGGAACCCAGGCAACACAAGAGAAAAGCGCAACAAAGAGCGACAGAGACATAGAGATGAGGGGGACACAGAAAAAACTGTCTGTTTGCTGTTTTTGCTATTTTTTAAAAATATGTAAAAAGCGCGCAACACATGTGACCACAAGCGTATTAAATTTTGTGCGCACTCCAAACAAACGAAAAAACGTTACGAGCTGGAAACTTGGCTGGCTAAGTGGGCTGGCTTAAAAAGTGTGCGAGAGAGAGAGCGCTCACACCCAAGAGGCGTGCCGCGGGCGTGCGGAGTGGGAGGCGCACTAACCCGGGATTTGTGTTGGCCAAAGGTAGCCCCAACTAACGGAGTCGCAAAGTGACTGTGTGACTGAAAAGGTCGTACACTGTGCGAAAATTGTGCCAAGGGCCAAATGGGAATCAGAATCAGCACAGCTGACACTGAGCTGAAAATAGAGAAATGAAAATCTGATGAGCGTTCGGGGAATATGTGACGTATACGCAATTCGCAATACGCTATTGAACGCATAGCAAGTCGCCGGCAGCTGCAGCACACTGGGCCAACTTGGCAGGAAGAGAATAATTGAGCAAGGAAGTAAAAGATTGATATTACGCTTGGCAATACAAAGCAAGCGAGAAAATGGAAAGAATCAATGAACTAAACTTGGCTGAATGGAATATAGTTGAGTGAAGTTAGCTACTGAAGACAAAGGAAAAAGCGGTAAGAGACAGAAACAATAAACTATACTGAATGAAATGTAAATGAAGCAGCAATGCAGAGCTGAGATATTAAGAAATAAAGCTGATAAAACATATAACTGATTCTATTAATAAAATAGCTAAAATTCAATATAAATAAATTTTAAAAAATTAAAAATTACTTGAATATTGAATGAAAAAAAAAACATAATTTAAAAAATATTTATATTTACAATTAAGTTGAATTTTGTGACGAAATATAATGAAATAAAGCTGATAAAAAATTTAATAAAACTTACTATATTAATTCACTATATAACAAATAAAATAATAAAATAAAAATATAAAAAATTATAAAACAAGCTCTATAACTAAATACAAAAAAAAAAAAAAAAAAAAAAAAACAAATAATACAAATAAAAAAATAAATAAATTTAAATAAAAAATAAATTTGAAAATGGGCCTTATATTGTAAAAACTACTGAATAAAATATAAGCAGAGGAAATAAGAATAATAAGAATTTAATCAGTTAATAATCAGTTAATAACAATTAAAAATAGTAAAAAAAAAAAACTATATAATCAATTCACTTTCGTGAATGATCAAAAAAAATCAAATGATCAAAAAAATAATATAACTACAAAAAGAATTAAAATAAAAAATGCCTAAATTAAAAAAAAACTTATACAATTCTAAACTTTTCGAGTGCGAAAAAAAAAGAAACTTTCTATAAAAATAATTTTTTTTGCTTCATTTTTTGCAGTGTATTGCAGCGCTGGCCAAGCATTAAGTTTGTTCATATTGCAGGCTTGCAAAGCGCTTGGCTTGTGGCTGCTGCTGCTGCTGGTACTGCCTGCTGCCTGCCCGATTGCCCGCCTGCCTGCAACATGGCCAAAGCGCAGTGCAGCATAAAGTGTTAAATTGGATTAATCCACAAGATTTACGCTGCGGGTGATATCAACATGCTAACATGGCAACCAGCTACTACAACAGCAGCAGCCGCAGCAGCCGCAGCAGCCGTCGCTAAAGCAGCGTAGGAAGTTTAACGTAAGCAGCAACATGTTGCTCTCGCTGCAGCGAAGCAGGAGCAGCGTCAGCACTTGAGCAGCGGCGGAAGCAATTTTATTAAAACCGGACGCATAGCGCAACAACACCGGAAATACACCAACACCAACAGTAAGTGTGTCAAGCTCTGGTGTTGCTTTCATTGTTGTTGTTGTTGTAGTTGTTACTGCTGCACGTGAACGACCATGCAAATTTCAATGCGAATTTGGGATTAACGACGGCCGCAGCAACTCGACAGCCTGGACCAGCCGCAACGTGAGCTAGTTGTTGAACAACAACACAAACAACTACAATTACAACAGCAACAACAACAACAACAAGAACAACGAGGCAATGGCAGTAATAATGCCTTGACAGGCAACAACACAGCAACTCGGCGAAACGCGTTGATTATCCCAATCAGCAACACTTTACCAGCGTAAATCTATTTAATTTGCCATTGGGCTCCATTTCAATGGCCCCTGCCCCAATCTCTGGCAGCGTTGTTGTTGTTGCTGCTGCTGCTAGCTAACTACAAATCAGCTGTTTGCAGCTCTTGTTGAATGTAATTGAACCTGTTCTTTGAGTTTTGTTTCGTAATTTATTATTGGCGCATGAGTTCTCGGACCCAAAAGGAAAATAGCTGCAGCTCCGCGATCGTTGCTCATGATGTGAGCGAGGCATGCGAGGATCGCGTCAAGATCGTGCCTGACGCGTAATTGATTATTACGAGCAACAACTGCAGCAGCAGCAGCCACAGCCGCAGCCGCAGCAACTGCAACACTAGCAACAACAATATCGAGAGCTAGCAACATGCCAACATAATGATGTATTAGTTAAAGTTGGCCAACCGGTTCGCATTTCGGCCATGAAAAACGGTTTAGAATTAGGCGGCTGTGATTACATGGCCAAGTGCGTTGAAATTGAAAAGAAGCGGGTCGGCACTTTTGTAGCCAGCCAGCCAGCTAGCCAGCTAGCCATCGTGTGGAATGTGGCAAAAAGGCTGTTTGCCACAAAGTGTCCTCACTGAACTGAAATCAGTGCAACAAACATTGGAATGCGACATGGGCATGAGCATATTGTTGGATATGTTGGCTAATTGAATTAAGTTTCAACATCGTATTATGAAAGAGCATACGATTTATATGAATTTGAAATTACCACAAATTGTAAAAATAATATGAAAATTATTATTATATATATTAACAAGCATTCCGAGTACTATAAACAATAAGCTATAACAACCTATAAATTATTAATTATTTACTAAACAGACGAACTTTTGCTCTCGAAAAAATGTATTGGAAATATTTATAGAGCCTAATATTGGCATCTATATTTTGTTTGCTTAATTTTAACTATTCATAATATTGTTGTTTATATAAATTTGTAATATTACAAAAATTAACTTTTTGGCAACTTTTTTATGTTTTTTATTAAATATAAATTTATATATATTGACTTTGAAACATGGGCGTATAAATATGTCTATTAAGATACATAGTTATTTTATTGCATTATAACGCCACTTATTTCATTTAATTTAATTTTAAAATAATTACTGACTTTGATGACTTTCATGAATAATATAGTTTTTAATATATATTTGTAATATTACAACAATGTATTGTTTGACTGATTTTTAGGACATTAAATGAAATATTATATATTGATATTAGTTATTAATTTATTAATAATTAGTCTTTAAAGAGAGCTATTAAAAGACTAGAAACTAGTGCTCAAAAATGTTTTTGTATAACATTTATAAATATATGGAGTATTTCAATACTTTTTGTTTAATGGCTTATAAATCTTTATTTTTGCTAAAGACTCTACTATTTTAAATACATTAATTTCAAATCTGGGACAAAAGAAAGGCATTAATATGTGACAGACTCAAAATATGTATATTCATTCAATAAATGTAAAATCCACAGTATGTAGGATATTCTTAAAAAATCAAATTAAATAAACGATTATTATCGGTATAAAGTTATCGACTTATCGGAATATAAATGATAAAGTAGTATTGAATATATTAAAAATTGCAAATCTCTTCAGCGATCTCGTTTTGTTATAAAAGTAATACTAGAGTGTTTGAATGTATATCTATATACATATATAAATATATCTTTATATCTAATTGTATACCCCACACCTAGATATATAAATCAGAATATCATAGTGAATCATTTTCACACTGCATTTGCATAACAATTGTCTTCATATACCTCTACATATATAGATACATACATGCATATATATATGTGTATAAATAACGACACATTTGTATTTCACACATAACTCTGGCAATTGCAATGACAGCAGCTGAACTGCAGCTGATTCACTTTAACTAACACCCCCACAGACACTCAACCAATCCAAAGGCCATAACTCATAAAAATAAAGGCAGCACATATTCAGAAAGCGAGAGAGAACTCCAATTTTAATTGCCCGACATTAAACGACGTCGGCATTTGAGCAAAGTCAGGAATCGAGTATAGCGAGAAATCGAATAGCTAACAGAAATGCAGCAACAGCAACAGCAGCAGCAGCAGCAGCAACAGCAGCAGCAACAGCTACAGTGCTAGCAATTGCAATAGCAATAGCAATAGGAATACCATTACCATTACCATTGCCATTACCAATAGCAATGCCAATACCAATACAAATGGGATTCGCAGCGCCATAAAATATGCGCACGTTTTGGTTTTGTTTGCCGTTTGTTTGCATATGCGAAAGCCAAGAGGAACCAGCAGACGACGACGACGAATGGGGCATATGGTATAGTCTGGTCTGGTCTGCTATGGTATGGTCTCTGGTCTCTGGTCTGGATCGGGTTCTCTTCTACTTTGTGCTGTTCGATTCTGGTCCAGACAGCATTTAGCGTACGATTTGGCGGCGCGAAAAAGATAAACTCATAAATTATGGCATTGAATGTCACTTCGACGACGCGGCAGTTGCACAGTTGCCACCGACAATGGCTAAAAGGATGGAGAGGCACTGAGGGAGGGAGGCAGGAGAGGCTGTGCGACAGCGACTGCAACGGCGGCGATAATGAAGCCCATTTTAAAGTCAGTGCCATTGAATGCGATTTGATTTACAATCCCATTTCGATTATAATCGATGATGATGTGTGTGCGCGCTTCGGCCATGCCATGAACTTGCATATAAATACCAATCTGCGACGACAACAGCGTCTTGGCCAGCCAAATGCTAAGCAGTCAGCAGTCACAAGCCAACAACAACCGCCAGCCTCTGGCCAAAGTCTCTAGCGGTTTTCCAAGGAAATCGAAGCCGAAAAAACTGAAGCTCTCGAGCTTTGAAACTCTGCCCACGGGCCAGCTCAACAAGCAGCACCCAGCTCAATTTTACCTGTTGCTCTCTCATGCCGTTTGCAATTGCACTTGAATGCTTTTTGGCTAACTTACTTGTCAGCCAAACGAAACGAAACGAAATGAAACTAAACGAAACCGCCGATTGCGACTTCGTCGATGGTGGCAATTGTTTTGATGTCCGTTGATAACTGCAACAGCGGGGGCATAATACTCCCATCTATATATACCGATTTCACCAGGGATTGAACTTGAGTTATTGAGTATCAATAAAAATAACAATGGCCTTTATACTTTGTCACGCGTTGCTGGCCGCGCGCAGCTTGAAACAATTTTTATGGCATTTTAATTGAAGCTGAAAACCACATATGAAAAATAAAACTGAAAGAAAATACGCAACTCTTCGTTCGAGTTTTAATTCAGCCCACGCAGCGCTTTAATTTATTACAACTTAATTGTTAATGTTGTTCCATTGTTGTTGTTGTTCTGTTCTGTTAACGCCTATATACGATATATCTTTATTTTTGAAACAACGCCCCTTAAATGAAGTTGAAACAAAGCCAACGAATCTTTTGTTGGCATGCAGAACGGATGTGAAGATCATCTAGTAGATAACGATTTTAAGTTTAAGAAATCAGTTAAAGAAAGCTCTAGTTGGGAGTGATCGACTTGAAATTACCCTAAGCCTAACGAAATTTCCACAATTCTGACTAAACTTCTTGGATGATGGAAAACATAGAAATTTATTTTACAAACATATAAACATTGTATTAGGTTAAAATATTCTTCTTTTTTTTTTTTATTTTAAAAGGGACTTCATAATCTGTAACTAATATTCAATAGTGTGGATGATCTCTATCGATAATAATGAGATGAGTTATCGACAACAATTGATAAAATTGAACTGCTTATAATATAAAGGTTTAAATCAGGTTTTACTAAAATTATCCCTTCGAAAAAAATTGTCGATTTTTATCGACAATATTAATATGAACTATCGAAAAACATATTATAAACATAACATATAAAGGAATAAATATTTCAAGCAGATGAGCGTGGAACATAGCTAGGGTATACATATTTACCCTAAATTCCCATGGACACTTGGCATCTAACAATAACATATTAAGAAATACAGATAATCACTTTTCATTCTCATTTTTGAAGCGCATTGTTTTATTCTGTTTAAATGTTGCCAAACAGGAAGCTGCCTCAGCAAATTGGCTAGCAGCTTGAAAGATAGTAGCATAGTCGAATAGATAGCCCAAATAGATATATAGTCAAATGGAATGAAGTCGAGGCCATTGAAATGTAGACCACCAAAATTGTTTGGCGCGCATTTGCCATATTGTCTACTTAGAATCTTTCATGTGCATGTCTCTGTGGGAAGGAAGCTGCTCGTATATGTATCCGCTAGACAGGCAATTACAGTAAAAGCTCACTGGGAAGGAAGCAGTTTTTTCAATAATGCTAAGCAGACGTCAAGCAATAGAAAGATTGCCTTGCCTGTAGACTCTTTGCTATGTAATCTATATTATATCTACATATGTAAAAAAAAAAATACGTTATATTGCCATTTTAAGAAGAGTTAAAAATCGTTAGGATAACAATTTTTTAGTTATCTGTTATACGAACATTTGTTGAATAAAGCTTTCCATTAGTTGAAGCTTCACTGTACTCTAAATGTGCGCCCACTTGGCAACCATAAATGGCCTAAAATATGGCACATTGCACTCGCATCCATAATTTCATGAACGATTTTTGGATACGCAACGAACTGCCTAACGAGCAGGCCCATAAAAGAAAGACCCTCTCCCTCTCTCTCTCTCTCACACACACACACACACACACACACACACTATGAATCTCTCTCGGCCTATTTCTCTCTCTCTCTCTCTCTGTCTCTGTCGCTGTCCCACTCTGCAGCAGGACAAAGTGCAGTGATAAATCAAATTGTCACTTTTGTATATTTTGCACCAGCTGACGACAGCTACCAGCAGAGCCGTGCAGAGCCGTGCGTTGGGGCAGGCTTTTAATATTTCGCCATACCCGTTGCAGTTGCAGCACATAGCACAGCTTGCCACAATTTGTAACGGTAACTGTCTGACATCTGTGGTGACAGGCAATAGGATCCTTAATTATAATTATTTCAGATTATTGCATGTAATAGATGTTATTATTTAAATCATTAATATAGTGCAGCACTCAAAACGTCAAAGAGCGATAAAAGAACAAAAAAAATAAACTAATAAGTTTCCTGTGTAGAAACATTCAACAAAAGTATTGCCGTATTTAAGGCCATCAGAAATTTTAATTAGTTAGTCCCAAAATAATAACTGGTACCAAATTTCGCCATTTCATTTTGCAATGTGTGAATTTGCTAGCTAATTACTTTATATAAAACGATAATAAATAAAGTCTCGTAATTTACGTTTATCTGTTCCCACTATAAAAACTCAACTCAACAATGATAGCTCAATCGACATTAACAGTTTAGAGTGGGAACAGAATTACTTACACTACACATTAAACATTGAATAAGCATACAACTGTTCCCATACTTGTATTTTTAGAAACTGTTCTTACTATACAATTGCGAATTATACTTCGTACACATTAACATACATAATACATGTAATACTATTCCAGCATGGGCAACAGTTAATTACCAACACATCTATACAATTGTCATTCCCATATATACAAACATACACACATACATACATACACACATATGTAAATATGTAAGTGTAGAACGAAGCGTTGGCTGCGAGCAAGCCCACAAATACAACGTGTTGAATATGACGTAATTAATGTGAAACATTAATTGATAGATGTAGAGTACTAAACAAATGCATATATATTATTTAAAAGTATGTATGTACATACATATATGCGTAAAATTAGAATAAGTATTATTGCTATAAACACAGACACATACGTATAGATATGCAGACATACCCAATAAGAATGGCAGGCTTCAAATTTATACATATCCAATGCTCACATGGAAACTCATTACACGCACACGCACTAAGTGGCATTTGATTAGCTAATTGCACACTTCATATTTTCCACTAATTAGCACTTATGCATTATAAACATTTGTGTACTAAAATTTTGTAGCACGCGAACACGACGAGTCGATTTTTAATTGTGGCTGCGTCAGAGATGCCATTTGCACTGATATTGCAACTAACTGTCATTATTAAGTACATACATCGCTACTTTTCACACATTAGTATCGATAGCGAAATATACAATCGACTACATTTAAATGTGTAAGTGCCAATCGCTGACTTCTCATCATTCCACTAGATCAGCTATTCTTTTAAATACACATTAAATTGCTATCATATAATCACGTGAATAATTATTGCAATTTGCAATATGTCAAAACAGAATACACCGCCTGGACTAAAAACAAAAAAGTTCTCTGACTATCGATATCGATTTTCGGGATGCAGCTTAAGTGGTTAAGTACGCTGTTAACAGCATGACATATGTATGTATGTATGTTAGCTCTATGTTAATTTCGTGGTAAATGTTATTTTACTTTTAAATTGAATTATTGTCAGCACACAGATTCAGAACATAATTGGAAATATACTTAACATAAGTGTTGCACATCTTTGTATGTATGTATGTTGTTAAACGACAACTAGGGCGCACGCACATTGACTAGAACATTATGTGTGCAAATAAAAATGTGCTACTCAAATGCCTACTCCACTAGTTCCAGGCTATAGATACCTCTAGTATAAGCCTCTTCTTCTGCTAGCAATTGTCGGGCAGATTCGATGCGAGCCACACAGGTTGAAGGCCGCGACGTTGACGGCGCAAGGGAGTACCAGCTACTGCTTTTGATGCGTTTCATCATGGCCTGATGCTTCTCGGGACGATAGCGCTCGAAAATTATATAATGCGGATCATTGATGGGCGGCCTATCGAACATGTGCTTGCAGCTCCAAACAATGCTAGCCTTGACGCGCAGAGCAAAGTCTACACGGTTGTGGGCCAAGAGACGCATTGCTTCCATATTGTTGACCTCCGTCAAGGGAATGGGTTCGCCGTCGTGGGTGTGGCAGACGCTGCCCTCGGGATCGGCGAATATAGCCTGAATATACTTGAGTATATGCCAAATATGATGCTGATCCTTGTGCCACTCTTTGAAAACGGGGCTCAGATCAAGGCTGTGCGATATTGGGCAAATGTGCGGATGAAAGATATCCTTTTGAAAGATGACGGTGGGCGGACAGTTCTCGTCGGGGAAGTTATCGGGCAACAGAATGGAGAAGCGGAATACGCTCTCCGAGTACATGCCACTATGTATGAAGATCACACCGAACCAAAGCAAGACACTGGAATAGCTGGGTATCGCATAGATGCCCCTCAGCTTCTTCTGCTCTATCATCTCATACTCGGCGAGGACCTTGTACCCTTGATTGATCAGGGCCAGTGTCTTGTTTTTGGTCAATGTGGTCTCCAAACACATGGCTACAGCTGAAATCTTTGACTTTTAATACATAATTCAACAGAATTGCACTCGACTCACCAAAATTTTGCACTATTCGGACAGATTTGGAGGAATCTAAACAGAGTGTGTGTGTTGGTGTGTGTTGTGTTGTGTTGTATTGTGTGTAATGATTAATAAAAAGTTTAAGAGACCATTATGACAAAAATATCCAACAATTTGAAACTGATTTCACAGCAGTTAAAGTCAACATTCTTTAAAGATTTTAAATAGTATCGCCTATTATTATCGCTATCGATATCGATAGTATAGAGAGCGCTGCAATAGTTTGTGTTGTCTGTTCTTTCTCAAACAAAAATGGCTGTTTATTTGTTCATGCATATGTATATATTTGCAGCTTATTGATATAAAAGTACTTAATAGGTTTTGGATGAAAAAATATGTATTAAAGTTAAAATTAATTTAATAATATAGACAAGTGTATTATTTAAATTGTGTTCTTTAAAGCAACTATACAGACAAAAATATTAGCCTTGAGCCCATTTGAGTCAACCTTTATCGATATATCGATACTTTTTTTGCAAACATTGCCAATTTGAACAAGTGCGATTTGCCGCTTATTAAATAATTCCTTTAAAGCATTTTAATTGAAATTTTAGTACGGTGTACTGTGTACAACATTGTGGCCACTTACATTTATGCGCCATGTCAACTTAGTGCACACTACACATGCAGCGAAACGGGAATTGCCCACTGGGACAGCGCAAAAACTATGTTCAGCCGCACTCGCAGCCGCAGTCGCAGCCACAGATGTCGGAGCAGCAGCAAAACAAGCAAGAGTCGTGGACACTTGGAGGGCACGGGCGCTGCGAGTGGGCCAATGTCCAGCAACTGGTACCTCTCATATATTTACTATATACATATGTATGTATGTAGGTATGCAAGTGTATGTGTGTGTGTGCATCCATATGGCTGTAGTTATGTTCTCGCATACTCAGCGGTATATTCAATCATGTCAAGTGTAATAATTTTTGCGAATACTTGCAGCAGATACAAACAAGCTGCACACACGCAGACAGCGAAGTCAACGCATGCTGCGCAGTCAGCGCAGCCAAGAGCAGCGCATAGACAACAGCGTCGCATGTGTTTGTGGATTTTGATTTATGAATGTTGTGCTCTGATGTACGGTTCTTTCACGCACTGGCAACATAATGTGGCATTATAATGTCTCATGTCACACATACACACACACACACACAAGCGCAAGATGATAATGGTTATATGTGTATGTGTGTAAGTGTGTAAGCATGTATATACGATTAGACTTGGTATCCAAGAAAACGTATAGAATTAACAGGGTATAAAGCAGCTGTTACAGCAGAGTTAATATTTTATTTACTTTATTTTTAGTTTTCTTTACAAGAAGTTGTTACTAATGCAATTAATACTATCCCCGAATCCACTTGAAAGTCCCCGTTTCTCTTCTGCTGCATAAGTATTTGCCTGCCAATGGCCGCAGCTGCTGCTAATTGGCAAATGCGAAATCCGGAGACGGCATTTCATATCTCTTCATGTTTTTTTTGGCACTTTCAACTTAAGGGGCAAACATATCATAAAGACTCTGACAGACAGACGCCAAGAAGCTCGCTTTGATAAGTAACCAACCTGTGGCAGATAAGAAAGTCACATAAATGATGAACGGAAATACAATATTCGTTGCATGCCAAGCAACAGGGCAACAAGGCAAACGAAAAAAAGGTGCAAAAGGGAAACGAACTGCAACTCATTAAAAACGTATGTATGAATGCTGTGATATGACATGATATGATATGAGACGATACGTTATGATTTTTGACTTTCTTTCCAGGTTGGTTAACGCCAGTTGTCAGTGCAGTGACATGGGTGCAACACCCAGGCGCAGAAAGGGTCGGCCGTTAGGACTTTACGGTTACACCTCATTTTCACCTACCCACAATTTTGGTGAGTGCTGCAACCCATGTCAAAATGCTTAGCTTGTTTTATAGCGCTAAGGGCAATTGCTAATATGTATGTATATACATATATATATACACCTTTACTGTTCCACCTGTGGGGAATTGCTTGTCACCTGGATACGCCACGGAAACGAATCGCAACATTCAATTTCTGTTTTATTTTATTATTACATTCAGCACGATCCCTCTCACATCTTTCTGGCTGTTCGTCTACCTTTATGCGGGCAGCAATTTTGTGCCGCCTTTTTAGCAGGGTTTCTTTTTATTTATATTATTCTTTTTTTGTTTTTGTTTCTGTTTTTACTGTAGGTATGTATGTTGTTGCTTTTCTTATCAGCTTTCTTTCATTTATGCTACGTTGCATTTTGGGTCGTTCTGAGCGCGACTTTGGGCTCTCTGTTTGGTACGGCTCGTCCGTTGTAATACGGTGGCATATAACACTTAAGTGCTTGTTGTTGTTTTATAAGATAAACTTTTGCGAGGCCCACATGTCTGGCCAGCAGCAACAGCAACAGCCACAGCAACAAAGAGGCAAAAGAATAATAACGTGATGCCAATTTCATTTACTGCCACTTTCATTAACCGAAAAGAAGGTAAAGCAAAATACAAAAAAAAAGCAAAAATAACCACAACTGTGGCTTGTTTTATTATCGGCCCTCAGAAAGTTTTCGCGCTAAACTTAGCTTTTGAAGTTTGAACCGTTGTAAGTTGAGAGTGTGTGTTTTTTATTTGTAGCCCAGGCATAGAATTGGCAAATACACCTGGATTTGCAGAAATTTATAAATTGAGTATTGAGTATTGAATGTAAAGAGTTGTAAAATAAACAAGTAATAATGTTGCAATCGGCCACAACTGACTAAATAATACTCGTTCAGGACTATAGCATGGTTAAATGGAAAACTCTAGAATAAAGTTTTGTTGGTTTTAACAACTCCCAAAGACTTGACAGATATTAAGTTTTGATTATCCAATTTGCCGCTCGCTAATACTGACACCAGAAGACGAGAGTAACAAAATATGTGTGTAACAAGGTGTGTCTAATTAAATTAAATTTATTTATTTTATTATATATTTTATTAAACATTTCTTATTTTTATTTCAGAATTTCTTATATGAATTGCATAACACAATGAGTGAGATATTGAAGGATGAAATTAAGGACAAACCTTACAAAGTGTAACGAAAATGTATATATATATTACAATTTAACCATTGATTTGTAATACCTACCCAATAATTCTGGTATGTAAATGAACTTATTGAGCAGCTAAAATTCCATTTAAACTTTTATTTATATTTTTCAATTTTTAGGATTGTGTGAAAAAACGATGTGATATCTACTTGGATATATATAAATGTTATATTCATAATTTATGGTCTATTATTGAAATAGTGTAAAATTATATTAATTGTACTTATTTATTTTTTTGTCAGAATCTTTTAAAACTGTTAAATCTGTTTAAAACTGTCTTTTAAAACAGTTAAGGATAAATGAATTATATTCGAGAATACTTAAGTAAAAGGAATTACTGCTAACTGAAAGAAGACACAACTATAAAATAGAATATAGAAATAGAATATTTATAAAATAGAATAGAATATCTATAAAATAGAATAGAAAATAATCGAATATAGAACTTTAATTTAATTTAGAAAATTAAGCTAAAAAAAGTTTAGGTTTAACAATGTATTAAAAGTTTAGTTCAGAATAAGTTTTTAGTTCAGAATAAACTTTAGATGCATGAGCTATAAAACATTACGAGTTGCTGCAGCAATATGAATTCAAAAGCAAATGAGTTTAAAGCTAATTGGTCTTAATTCAAATTGAGAGCTAATAAGCTAAACAATTCATATCAGTTCCTAATTGAAGTCATAATAAATAATGTGCATTTGGCTGTGTGCGTAATTAAACACTCAAACTGCGATTATATAAATTTAATCATAATTTATGTCGCCCATGTGCACTTGTGTAACTTTAAGTACAACTGCAGAACTTTGTTATTCAATTGGCATTTTGTGCCACATACTTTCAGGCAGTCGTCTAAAATGCAATCAGCAATTAGAACTTGTGATCAAAAAATATGTAATTGCTATAATATGTATATCGAGGTCTCTATTGATTTATGTGAAATTTGTGTAAAGGATTCGCATTGTGTGTGGCATATTCAAATTGTGTGATATGCAAACGTGCTGAACTAACTCTCTCACTTGCCTTTGCCGTGCGATTATTATTATTATGCCACAGTTATTTGGTTACCAATGGAGTACGACAACAGCAACAGCAGCAGCAGATGCAGAAGCAGCAGCAGCAACAGCAGCAAATACTAATATTTGCATAATCGCTGGTAGAGCAACGGCAGAGCAATTATTTCTTTAAAAATAAATTGCATGCACAATTGGTAGCAATAGTAAAAAGCCATGGCCAGGAGTGGACCACCACAGTGAATGCTACGGCTCAGACTCCCAACTCCGAGTCGGGCCTCGTTGTAATAGCCAGAAACAGTTGCCGTCTTCAGGTACACAGAACCAGCGACGAATTTGGTCAAAACGGCTTTTGACTGGGCTTTTTTGTTTTTTATTCTGTTTCGTTTCGTACAAAAAGGGAGGCGTGGCAGCTCAACAGCAACTGGAGTTCAGTTGAGCAGAGCTCGTTGTGCGATTTGTGTGTACGCCTCATTCGTTTATTTGCATATCGATTTGGAGTTTTTAGACTGGCAGAACACGCTGGGTACTTGGCTCAGCTTGGCTTGGTTTGGTTTGGTTTGGTTTTTTGGATTTTTTTTTTTTTTTTTTGCGAATGGCTGTGCTGTCTTCCTGCCTTGGCAAAAGTATTTGCATCCAGCAACGTATACACTTGGCTTCATTTTATTTGCAGCACAAACAATTGCATAATTGCTATGCGGCTATAGAATTTGAATTTATTGGCCAAGCATTTAGCCTATGGGGCCCCGGACTACAAAGTAAACAGTTAACAGAACGCAAATCTATAGCTCATAAATTTTCATTCGCAACAATTTCACACCGCACAGATTTGTGCGACAATTAAATTCAATTATTATCATAATTTTTGGTTTTCTCCTTTCTTTTCTTCCTGTCTCTTTCTTCCTTTCGTAGCACACTTATCGTCGCCTCATCAGAGATGAAAACGCAGTCAATGGTGACAAAATGCTTGAGTTGCTGCTGATATGCTCGATAAGCACGTGCCATTAGCTTCTAAGAGCTTGATAGCGCTGCTGGCGCAGCAACGTTCAGCTGGGGACTCGAGGATGGGGACTGGAGGATGGGAATTGCGGGCTGCGGTCAGAGGTGGTCTAGCACTTTGAACAATTTTAATTTGCCGCTCGAACGGGACTTGTCCCAAAGTTTTTATTTCAGCCCAGTCACGTAACCATAACTCGACAGTTGCCTTGGCTGACCCCTTTGTTGTTGCAAGAAAATTGAGAAGTTTCTGTGGCCAAGTGCCTAGAACATTTTCTGGCGCTCAAGCGGCTCGCTTAGGCATTAACAGACAATTCAGCTATAGCAAATGATTCGGATCGTTTTCTAATTGAATAGTGAAGTAATAGAATTATAGGGTTATATTATATTATAGAGTATAAGTTGTGCAAAGATTCATTCAAATTTGAAAAAGTTTCATTAAATATTTGTTCCTTTTTAATTTTTTTTTTTTTTTTGGCAGTTAGCAGACTTATGTAGCATTCAAATTAAGTGCGAAAATATAACAAATTAAAAAAATATAATATATACATTAACTCATTTTTCATTCTAAAGAAATTTTTAAAATATAAAAAATATAAAATTAAGTTAATAAATATATAATAAATTAATATATGCATATATATAATATAATAATTAAGAATAATAGATATATGAATTTTTTATTTCCATATGTATATATATACAAAATAACATTTTTTTTTTCATATATTTTTAATTAAATATATAATTGTGTATATATAAAATAAATTAATATATATTATTAAAAATAATAAACCAATTTACTTTAAGTGTTTATATAAAATATTTGAATTCAAATTAAAATAATTTATTTTAAAAAAAATTAAGTTAAATGTATAAATTTATAAGTGTAATATTTTATAAATGTATAATAATAAAATTAAAAATAGTTAGAAATTTTATTATAATTAAAGTTTTATTATTTAACAAATTAAAAAATAAATTTGATAAATATATTTATTTCTAATTTAGATTTTTTATTTTTTATTAATTAATTAAGATTTTTTAATATACATAACCTACATAAACTTTCTTAAATCTTACTATCAAAATATTTTTACCAATTATTTCTACAACTTATGCATATTTAATCTACAATGTCATCTATTTTTTAATTTACAGGGTAGCTAATAGCACAGTCCACACAAATAATCAGCCTTGTGCAAACATTTTCCAACTCAGCCTCGGGAAATAATTAAAATTTTGCAAAATGCTTCTGTTTTCCAATTTGGTCTCATTTTGTTTTCCTTTTTTTTATCCATCAGTTACTTAAAAATGCTCGTACATTGCCCTGACATCTGGCGAGTCCTATAAGTCACTCATTATGTCCGCATTGGGTCTCGGTTTATCATGTTCGTGGTTGACATTCGGCTCGGACGTAAATGAAGCAATTTTCTTGACATGCAAAACGTGCAACAGTTGCAGAGAGTCGACTGCACCGAATTGGAGCAACAGTTGCTGTTGTTGTTGATGTTGCTGTTGTTGCTGCAGTTAATTTTCGTACATATTTAATTCAACTTAAATTATTGTTAAACGAACTGCCATGCTGAGTCGCGAGCCCAGTAAAGCTGGCCGCGCTTTGATGTGCACTCCATTAGCCGGAGCCGGGGCCGAGTCAAGTCGAGCTTCAGCTTCAGCTTCAGCTTCAGCTTTAGCATCAGCATCAGCGACGTCAAAGGTAAAGTCAGTTGAGCTCTTTTTGCTTTAGCATCCATTTGCAAGGCAAATCAAAGGCTTAATGAATTCATTTCAATTAAATGCAAAAGCAAAACAGAAATAGAAATAAAAGCAAATCAAATCGCCAGCAAACAGCATCGCCGTGATAGACGAATGCCAAAGACCCGCCAGACAGTTAGCCTTTAGCATTAATAAATAGTTTAGCTTAGCTTTGTTTCCACACGACTCTCGCTGGGGGAGCACACACACACACACACACACACACACACACACACACACACACACACACACACACATACATAGGCTACCTGTATGAGATGAGAAGAGTTGGCATTTGAATTGAAAAAATAAGCCAGCAGCTTCTGCTAATTGATAGCGATCTAGAACAGATACCAAATCCAAATACGACCTGACAACCGAGAATGAGCAACAGAATCTGAATGTTGTGCTGGCTGTGCTCGCTGTGCAGCCAAATCAAAGCTGTTCTCTGGCTTTTTCTTGACTGCCACCAAATCATGATAGCAATCAATAGAAATTCTACTTTACATTGATGCACTTTTCTCATGCTAAGCGAGTTAGCAGAGCTAGCAACACCTGATCTATTGACTTTTCTTTTAATGTTGTCATCAGAAGTAGCTACAGTTTGCTAGAGATCTATTTGATAATACTTCATTACTAATTAATAATTAAAAGTTTTAATTTAAAACTAATTCATAATCTATCAAATTTAGACTTTTTGTGCTTAGAAAACATCACTGGGAATGCCAAGAACATTTTTAAAATTATTTTATATATAAATAATTTATTTATATAATTTAAAAAAATAAATTTTGCTTTATTTTATGTAAGCATTAAAAAGTTAAAAGTTAAAAAAAAAAATGTTTGCTTAAAAAGGTAGATATAAAAAAATATTTTATCATGTATAATTTTTTTGCATTCAATTTTTTATTAATTTATTTTATTGATTTTTTTAATGATTCTAAGCATCTTTTATGTTATATACACATAACAAACGATAACACATAAAATCATAACAAAGCATAACAAGGACAAGACCAAATTTATATTAATATGTATGTATTTATCGCTGGTATGTTAGCAAGAGCCCATTGAAATTCCATAATTTTTTGGCAGCAGCCATTGGATTATTTACGTAGCTACTTAAGACCTCCTGGCTGGGTCAATCACCCTACTTTCTTGGCTGCCAAAACGGCAAAAGGGCAGACAGCCGGATAGGCGATAAGCCTTAAGCTGCTTAATCGATGACCAAAGAGTTGTCAAAAAATAATTCACAAGGCGGCATCAAAGGTAAATACGAAGACAGCTTGGCGTATACGTAATGTTATCAGCTGTGCAAATCTACCCTGTGGGATCGTTGTTGTTGCTGCTGTTGTTGCTGTTGTAGTTGTTTCATTTTATTTACTCTTCTGCCTTCCCTTTTCTTCGTACAATTTTAAATGCAGTGAACGCTAAATCAGCGTCGGGCCCTTTACATGAGAAATATTTTAGCGTTCGATGCAAAAATGGTAGCAACTCGCAGCGTTCGCTTATCAGCGTCTGACGTATGCAGTCCGAAGAAAAAAAAATACATGGGGGGATCTACAGTACAAATAAAAAAGCAGCAAGTTAAGTAAAATGAGGAAAGAACAGGCCGTGAGATAACGCCACAATGAAGACAGCAGAACGCGCCGCAGTTGAAAAATCGCAGAGGATGCCAAAAGCAGCGCGAAAGACGCATCAAGATAAATGAACGTGCGCCCTGCTTTAGTTGTTGTTGTTGTTGTTGTTGTTGTTGTTGACTTCGGGATGCTGCAACCAAAATCAAAGTTATAATAATGCATAAGTAATTTGCAGCAGCGGCAATCAAACAAAGCCATCAGCTGAAGAGCTAAAGAGTTGAACAGCCGAAGAGGAAGCAGCTCGTGCCATGGGCTCTGCTCCGGCTGTGCCCAGCTCTTGACAACAGTTAATCAAAGCCAAAACGGATTGACTACGTCCACGTTAGCCAAACCATCAGCTACGCCCGGCCAGCTATCGCCTCTTTAGGCAGTTATTTATTAACTGAAAATCATATTATCGGCATATCGCTTACGGCTTTGAATTGGCTGCTGTTGCTGCTGCGGTTGTTGCTGCTGCAGTTGTTGCTGATGCGGTTGTTGCTGCTGCGGTTGTTGCTGCTGCTTCTGCTTCTACTTTTTTGGACTCCCTAAACTTCAAATGTGTGCAGTAGCGCGTCTTAAGTTGATCATCCTATAGCAATACCCTACACTGAATAATTTATTTTTATTTTTAAAACAAAAAAATACAAATTACATTATAAAAATATAAAATACCCTACACTGAATAATTTTTATTTTTATTTTTAAAGCAAGAAAATACAAATTTCATTATAAAAATAGAAAAAATTAAATTTTTTTGTTGTGCATTTTTTTTAATTTTATATATTTATTTTTAATATTTAAATTATAACACTTTTTATATTTTTATTTTTATTTAAATTAATTTAATTTATTATATATATATATATATATATATATATAATATATTATTTATTATAAGCATATAATGTTTTTTATGTTTGTTTATAAATTTTTTTTAAATGAAATAAAATAAAAAAAAATATATCAACTGTTCCTAATACTACTATTAATTTTATCAAATGCAAAACTAACTAAAAAATTTTTTAAAATTTTATCGGGTCTTATTTTTAATTCTTTAAATCGAAAGCGTATTAACTTAGCCTAAATAGCCGCCACCTTGTCAATTTTCACGTCCTTCCGCTCAGCATTTTATTGACTCTTTTTAAGTTGAGCAGTAAAAACGGCAGCACAATGGCCTGGACGAGGCCCAAACCTTAAGTTGCCTAAGCTGCCATAGGGCTGGATAAACAATGCCGCGGCATGTTGAGACAAATGCCTGGACTCAGCCGAGGCGGCCAGAGCCTGCGCCATTGTGAACTAGATTTTCGAAAACACAAGAAGACAAAAAAAAATGCAAGGAAAATTTAAATCAGGAAGTGTATTATATAATTTTATAGATACTAAACTCAACTTTGACACAAATCGACTGAGTGCGGTCTGTAAACATGACATTTGCTGTACACGAGCAGCTCGAAGAGTCGAAGAGCTGCATCATGGCCTGACTATGTGGCCAACAGTCGACTCGTTTAGGCCACAGTCAACAGGCAGCAGCAGCAGCAGCAGCAGCAGCAGCAGCAGCGGCAGCAGCAGCAGCAGCAGCAGCGGCAGCAGCAGCCGGCAGCATCTTTAGACGCTGTGCTGCGCGATGCTTATCGCAAAACGTTCAATTATTTTATTTGGTGCAGATGTGGCCAGCGATAAAAGTGCCTCTGATAGCAAACGGCTTCAGCTCCAAGTGGAAGCCAACCAACAATGCAAGCGGGCCAAGTTAATGCTGTGTGTGCTTTCGTAGCACAATACAAATACGGCCAAGAGTGCCAGCATGTGTGTTTGCTCGCCCTACTCGCTCTGGCCTCTACTTTGTATACGACTATATGAGATTCAATTAAAATCACCAACAACAACAACAACAGCAGCAGCAACAATAAGAAAAGAACCAAATAATTGACACAAGAAAGCAAAGCCGCAAATTTGCTGTGCCACAGCATCCCCACAGCAAAAAAGAAAACAACTAAACAAAAACAACAAAAAATTGCTGAAAAAAAAAAAACAGAAGAAAATTAATGTCATGCTATAAATGTTTAGTGTTGATGGCCAGGCTCATAAAGTACTGAAACTCGACTGTGTCCAGCGGAACTTGAGCTTTAGCCGAAATAAAAAAAAATAATAAAATAAATAAAGCGCAGAAATAATACCGTTATATTATAGGTTGATTCTGCAATTTATGTAATTTTATAAAATAGTAACAAAATATATGCCTATAATCTTTAAAATACTATATTATAAAAGTACTACATTATGATAATATACTTTAGAGAAATAAAAAATATTAATATAATAAAATGAAGTAAGAACAGTCGGGCTCAAACGACTGCGTGATTCTTTATTCCTACTTTTATACCCTGAACTTATTGAAAATGGGAAAATGTAGGTATGAATTTTGCCAATTTGTCGATTTACCATGCCCCCAGTGGGAGTAGACATATAATATTTGGCCAGTTATTGAAGTTGCTCTCAATTAACGTAACTTTAAAACTTGGATGCTTACGCACCAAAAATTTTAAAATTAGTGGTAAAAATTATTTTTTGGTCATTCATAGAGGAGGGAAACAGTAACTCAACTATCCAATATTAAAGTTTTTAGGAGATATAAACCCTTTGTGGGCGTAAACATATCTGTCATATCTTTTTGATCTTGGGTTGTTAAACCGAGTATATATAGCAAATTTATATTCTCTAGATTCAATTGTTTGCATTCATACGGACATTGCACATTGGCTTTGGGAACACAGAATAATAGAATATTGAATTTCTATATCATATACGATAATAGATAAATACAAATAACATAAAAAAATACGATAAGATTAATCTTTTTAAATATTTGATATAGCTTGCCACTTGATTATGAATTGCTAAGACTTTTCAAGGGTTTAGAAATAATTATACATTTTTTTTTTAATTTCTGCGGAGCTGTTGATATGCAGCATGAACTCAGATGTCAGCGCTAATGCTCAGCTTTGCACAAAAGTATACTTTGTTGGTGCTTTAGCCAACATATAGATTAAGGTACGAAGAGAAGATAATATATATTTAAAGCAACGAGTATTGACGAAGTTTCAGAATCTACGAACGGCTATTGCCAAAACAAGACTTTACATAATGAACAAAGCGTCTCGAAATCAGACCTAAGTCTAAAAACACTGTCAGCACCATTGAATGAGATGCAATTTCATATACATATAAAAGCAGAGATGTAGTTTTAAGATAAAACCAGAAACATTTGTAGTTATTGCACTTTGCTTTTCTATTGCTTTTATTTGGTCAGCCTGCATGCGTCTGTTTGCAAATCTTAAATACTTTAAGTTTAAGCTGCATTCGCAACAGTGTGCGATAAAAGTTAGTGAACATTTGCAATTAAAACAAGCCGACGACCAAAATCCAAATTCAAACGGGCAGCGGAAATTGCGGGCAATGATGCCGACTCTGCTGTCTCGCTCGCACACACACACACACACACTCGCTCTCCCTCGCACTCTTTTCAGACTCGCACTCTTCCAATTTATTTGCTATTGTCTGTTGTTTTTGCAATTAAAATTATTCGTAGTTCCTTTTTTTTTTTTTGCGACAGTGCTCCAAAAGGGGGCTGCCGCACAGTTTGGGGGTGTGGCGTATTGATCGGTGATGGCACCGAAAGTTGGCAACGCCATTTTGTTGGGCAAACGGAAACGGAAAGTGTGCCATTATGCGAGTGAGCGAACGGATGTGGAGTCAATGCCGCTGCAGCTGCAGCTGAAGCCGCATCAGCTGCAACTGCTGCCTGATTTAGTTATCTGCTGCCGAGACCGCACTTTGCGGCAAGAACTTGTTGTCGTTGTTGAAAGTTGAAGTCGCATCGCCACAATAAAACAGTCTAATGCCGTAGACCACAGAAAGTTTCAAGCCCCACACTCGAATTCAAATGCTTTTTGGACTATATTATATGCCAGTTTGATTTTGATTTTTATTTTCATTTTCATTCGTTTCGTTTTCATTTGTACTTTTCGCATTTCATTCTCGTCAAAAGTTTCGACGCGTTACGACCACGCCACGCTGCTGCAAATCAAATCAAAATCGCAATCAAATGCAAATTGGTATTAGATTAGTTTGTTTGTCGACGCTCCAAAAGGTGCAGCTCTGTCAGGTGGCATCAACTTCAAATTAGACAGCCAGTCAGCCAGACAGACAGACGGACAGACTGGCAGCTGCGAGAGTCTTTTTCGCGCTGCCGGGCTTTACGCATCTGTTGTGAAAGCTGTGACAGATTTTTACCCCAAAAGCTGAAACTGAAACTGAATTATGTTTGCGCTCGTCTTGCAGCGCATTTTTCAAAATAAAGAAGATTGAAAAGCATTTGAAGACATTAGCGAATTGTTGACACTCTACTGTAAGAGCATGTTTATATTTTAAGTACATATGGAAATAATTTATACTTAATATATATAATAGAAATTCCTTAAAAATAAGGTTGACTAACAATATCTAAAAAAAACTCCTTAAAGTATATTTACATATTGAATTTACTGATTTTATATATAATCTACTAGACAACATTGATTCAAGACATTTCAATAGTTTTAAGTTTCATGGGACTTACTTCGTACAGAATGAAAAATGAATTATTATCAGTACATGCACAAATTATAATTTTAATCAATTAAAATTTAGTTATCAAATGTTATAAGAATTATTATAATATATTATATTATTATATATACAAATATTTCTTATACAATTTTTAATTACATTTACTAATTACATTTAAATTGACTATATCATTTACAAAAAAAAAAATTAAATTAAATTATATACTAATTATCAATCAATGACTATACGTTTTTTTAAATTCAATTAAAACTAAATTATTCATTCAAATTTAATTATTTTATTAAACATTTTAATATATTACGTATCCGCCACCTCTGCTCAAATGGTCAGCAGGATTGGGCGTAATTCAATCTGTTTGAAATGTTACCCATTTATTATACTATAAATGACAAATTAGTTGAGTTAAGTAGTAGTTGTAGTAGTAGTAGAAGGAGAATAGTAAAAAAAAAACAAAATAGAAAATAAATACAAAAGTTTAGTTTTACTTTAAATACGTTCATTTAAATTTTAAATTCTCTATTATACAATAGAGAGTATATATATTATTTATTTATGGATGTATATAACTCCTTAATACTTAATAAGACCAGAATATACACTAGTAAATACTACGAATTTTTACATTCCTTAACATTATTAAAGAGGTGTATAAATGGACACAGAATCTGTCTATACTCTGATTACTTTGTGAACGATTATAATGATAATATTAACAATAATTAATTTCATATATATTATTTAGAATCCTGAAGATAATTATCTTATATAATATACATTTTTAATAAAAATAAAAATAAAATATTACTATAAGTTATAAGTTTTTTTTTTAAAATCAAACATTTGAATTCTTTAAACTATATTTTAGTAAGAAACTTTTTGTTGTTTACAAAACAAAACTATATATATGTGTGTTAAACCTTCTAGGGTCTGTCAGAGCTGATGTCAAATGGAAAGCACTTGTTAGAGTATCAAATGGGGCAATGCAGTTAATAATAAAGTGACGGAATATGCGACAGCAGCTGTCGCGATTTCAAATAGCAGCCAAATGCCAAAAGGTACGTTCATGTCAGTGGCAAGACTTGCAAGTCAGTACGTCAGTCACTCAAGCAGTCAGTCAGTCAGTCCGTCCGTCAGCCAGTCAGTCAGTCAGTAAGTGCTTCGCTCTGCCAGGGCACACATAAATTCAATTTGATGAAATTAGTTTGTGTGCGGTGAAGTGTGGAGCACTGAGCGATGTTTTATGTTGTCTTAAATTGTTTAGTGAATGGAAAATGGAAAATGCCATGCCATAGGGTAAGGTATGCACTGTATGTATATATGTATGTATGTGTGGCTGTATGTGACACACGCTCAAGTGCTACTCCATTATGCCAATATAGAACAACTTAGTTTGTTGACAGAGCAATCAGCGTATCGAATGAATGATGAATGCATATCAATAATATGCACCAATTTCCATCTATTGGCCACTAAAGATTGTCAACAAAATATCTATTTGCTAATTATACAATTCCAAATATTTCCTTGCAATGTATTTTAAGATATTGATTTACTCTCCAATTAAAAAACTTGTTACACCTCTCATATCTCTGCCATCATAAATGAAGTCAAAACTTCTCTGAGGCTTATTAGATGTTAGTTAAAGCTGCTTAAAGATGCTTAGATGTTGCAAAACTTCTGTACATATATGACTTGTAGGACTTTTTTATTTCCAATAGTAATATCAGTGAAGATATTTTATCCAATCGAGCAAATCATATACGCCCTTCGCCTTAGCGATATTATTCTCTAAATTGCTGTGGGCTATATTTATATATTTAATATTTATATTTAATATATTTATTTTAGCTATAGCATTCTTGTTGTCACTCGTTTTATTATTATTTACTCATTCATTCATGGTATTTTTACTCTTTTTGTTACTTTCATTTTTCTCTACTCTTTGGTAGAGTTGAATACAATTTAATAAAAAGTTAAAATAAAGAAAACTTCAGGCACATCTTTTCAGTGCATCACCTAAAGCTAAAATGTCATTTGAAAATTTAAATATTGCCAATAGTACTTCAATATATTCCCTGGTTATTGTTTGGCTTTTGAATTTCATAGCAGGTCTTTTGTGGCCACAGATTCTGTCTACTTTCCAAGTTGTTGGCCACATTTGTGCAAAGTGCAGACTGTCAGTTGCCAAATTTGCCTGTTCAGAGTTTTTTTGCTTGGCTGCACAACAACAACAATAGCAAAAGCAATAGCAATACCAGCAGCAAAAAAAAAGGGCTCTGCCTTGCTGTCATTGACAAAATCAAAACAATAAGTTTGTTATTTTTTTGAGCAGAACCAACGAACCGTATGCGAATCTATGGACCCCTTGTCATCTTCACACACACCCAACTGACTCGTTATGCAATATGCTTAAACACTCTTCAGAGCTTTGGCTGGACACAATTCAACTTTTGCAACGACAACTTTTTAGTTATTTTTTATTGTACTCTATAGTCTATAGTCCATTCCATAGAAGGGCATTATTATTTGTTTTCCTGATTCTTATTAAATATATGTATATACTTATAGGTAAAAATATATGTATATTTTTTTCTATTATTTTTTTATATAAAAGCATATGTTATCTACCAATTCTTAAAAAGAAATATTTTTTCTCTTATGTTTTCCAAGACTATCTATTTTGTTAAGTTGTGGGTATATTGTATAATATTTGTGTTCAATGTGAATTCGTAGTTGATTCAGAAAATACCTTTTTAATTCGCACATAGTAATACATATATGGCTTTGTAAGTTTGGCGATTGATACATAGATGGAAAGTCAGTTTCGTCATAAGAAATTTTCATAAATCATTAATAAAATTAATATAAACTATCGCAAATGCAAGTTTTCTGAGAAGATTAGTCTACAGAGTGTCTCATAAACAGTTCTTTATTAGAAACTTGCGTAATATCAATAATAAGCCTGTATAATTTACTTATATGATATGCCAAGTACTAAAAGCTCATTAGCTGACCGAAGTATACTTTGTAGTGCATAGTTCAAAGTGCATTCAGAGCACCATTGTTATTTGATAGTTAGTAATATTTTTTGCATGAACTTCTTTGATTTCAGAGACATTCCATTTTGAAGCACATAATTTAACCATGTTTACGTAGCGAACTGTTTGCCTAACTGGCACTAATTGTTGCACATTTTGTGGCTTGTCACATGTCATAAAATACAAAAAAAAAAAAAAGAGAAACAAACAACAAGCTGCAATAGCAACTAGCAACGCTCTAATTTATTGCTGAACCTTGAAAAGTTTTTGCTAAATCTGCATATTTGACAGGCGGTCAACAGGTTAAAATAATTTTAGTATATCTGCATAGTTTGTATTTTGTTATTTTTTTCTAATTTGTTGTTTGTATTGTGACATTTGGTCCAAAACTTCTGGTACAACATTTTGACATATCCAAAGAAGTTAAATAATTGTTTGAGCTCGGGCTGAGCATTGTTTAAAGTGTCTGTCTGTGTGTATGTACGTGTGTAGCTTGTGAGTTGTTTAACAACATTTGCTAGCATCAGGTTAACAAGAAGATAATTTTAAAATGCAGCGCAAATAGTATTCTGAAGTCAGGCACAGTGCTTTAGGCGGCAGTAGCCGATTTGAAGATAGTCAAATATAGTCAAATATTATTATTATTTAGTTTATCGATAAAATTTTATTCATGTTTCATTTGCCCAAATTCAAAAGCCTTTTAAATAGCTGTCAGCCAATTTTGCATTGCAAATTATAATTACAAAATATAAAATAAAAATTAAATAAGAAAATTAAAGTTTGTATATTTCTCATATATTATAAACTGCCAACATACTTCCATAAAAAAATGTATTTATTTATTATATTATAAGTAAATAAGATTTTTAATATATTTAATATGTTAACTTATTCACTTTCACATACCAAGAAGCTGAATTTAGTAACTCAATCATAGAATTGTAATACCTTAAATATTTTAGTTTCAATGGGACGTATAAATTGTATATAAACAGTCTTTGTGTGCTGCAAGCAAAAGCATATATGTATCTCTTACAATTTAAGAGCCAGAAGCTTCATAATTGGACACTTGAGTTACTGATAACTTCATATTTCACGCCTCTTTGGGAGTGCAGCATATCTAAAAATACCCTGCAATTTTCACATTTTTATTTTCACATTTATATTTAAGTCGGTAAAGTATATATTATATTAAATATATATAAATATATTTTCCCATTTGTCACGTAGTCCCATTTTACTTGTATTATATTAATTTTTCATTAGAATATTATTATAGGCAGTTAAGGTTCACATCTTGGATTTGATTTGTTTCAAAGCAAATCATATACGCCCTTCGCCTTAGCGATATTATTCTCTAAATTGCTGTGGGCTATATTTATATATTTAATATTTATATTTAATATATTTATTTTAGCTATAGCATTCTTGTTGTCACTCGTTTTATTATTATTTACTCATTCATTCATGGTATTTTTACTCTTTTTGTTACTTTCATTTTTCTCTACTCTTTGGTAGAGTTGAATACAATTTAATAAAAAGTTAAAATAAAGAAAACTTCAGGCACATCTTTTCAGTGCATCACCTAAAGCTAAAATGTCATTTGAAAATTTAAATATTGCCAATAGTACTTCAATATATTCCCTGGTTATTGTTTGGCTTTTGAATTTCATAGCAGGTCTTTTGTGGCCACAGATTCTGTCTACTTTCCAAGTTGTTGGCCACATTTGTGCAAAGTGCAGACTGTCAGTTGCCAAATTTGCCTGTTCAGAGTTTTTTTGCTTGGCTGCACAACAACAACAATAGCAAAAGCAATAGCAATACCAGCAGCAAAAAAAAAGGGCTCTGCCTTGCTGTCATTGACAAAATCAAAACAATAAGTTTGTTATTTTTTTGAGCAGAACCAACGAACCGTATGCGAATCTATGGACCCCTTGTCATCTTCACACACACCCAACTGACTCGTTATGCAATATGCTTAAACACTCTTCAGAGCTTTGGCTGGACACAATTCAACTTTTGCAACGACAACTTTTTAGTTATTTTTTATTGTACTCTATAGTCTATAGTCCATTCCATAGAAGGGCATTATTATTTGTTTTCCTGATTCTTATTAAATATATGTATATACTTATAGGTAAAAATATATGTATATTTTTTTCTATTATTTTTTTATATAAAAGCATATGTTATCTACCAATTCTTAAAAAGAAATATTTTTTCTCTTATGTTTTCCAAGACTATCTATTTTGTTAAGTTGTGGGTATATTGTATAATATTTGTGTTCAATGTGAATTCGTAGTTGATTCAGAAAATACCTTTTTAATTCGCACATAGTAATACATATATGGCTTTGTAAGTTTGGCGATTGATACATAGATGGAAAGTCAGTTTCGTCATAAGAAATTTTCATAAATCATTAATAAAATTAATATAAACTATCGCAAATGCAAGTTTTCTGAGAAGATTAGTCTACAGAGTGTCTCATAAACAGTTCTTTATTAGAAACTTGCGTAATATCAATAATAAGCCTGTATAATTTACTTATATGATATGCCAAGTACTAAAAGCTCATTAGCTGACCGAAGTATACTTTGTAGTGCATAGTTCAAAGTGCATTCAGAGCACCATTGTTATTTGATAGTTAGTAATATTTTTTGCATGAACTTCTTTGATTTCAGAGACATTCCATTTTGAAGCACATAATTTAACCATGTTTACGTAGCGAACTGTTTGCCTAACTGGCACTAATTGTTGCACATTTTGTGGCTTGTCACATGTCATAAAATACAAAAAAAAAAAAAAGAGAAACAAACAACAAGCTGCAATAGCAACTAGCAACGCTCTAATTTATTGCTGAACCTTGAAAAGTTTTTGCTAAATCTGCATATTTGACAGGCGGTCAACAGGTTAAAATAATTTTAGTATATCTGCATAGTTTGTATTTTGTTATTTTTTTCTAATTTGTTGTTTGTATTGTGACATTTGGTCCAAAACTTCTGGTACAACATTTTGACATATCCAAAGAAGTTAAATAATTGTTTGAGCTCGGGCTGAGCATTGTTTAAAGTGTCTGTCTGTGTGTATGTACGTGTGTAGCTTGTGAGTTGTTTAACAACATTTGCTAGCATCAGGTTAACAAGAAGATAATTTTAAAATGCAGCGCAAATAGTATTCTGAAGTCAGGCACAGTGCTTTAGGCGGCAGTAGCCGATTTGAAGATAGTCAAATATAGTCAAATATTATTATTATTTAGTTTATCGATAAAATTTTATTCATGTTTCATTTGCCCAAATTCAAAAGCCTTTTAAATAGCTGTCAGCCAATTTTGCATTGCAAATTATAATTACAAAATATAAAATAAAAATTAAATAAGAAAATTAAAGTTTGTATATTTCTCATATATTATAAACTGCCAACATACTTCCATAAAAAAATGTATTTATTTATTATATTATAAGTAAATAAGATTTTTAATATATTTAATATGTTAACTTATTCACTTTCACATACCAAGAAGCTGAATTTAGTAACTCAATCATAGAATTGTAATACCTTAAATATTTTAGTTTCAATGGGACGTATAAATTGTATATAAACAGTCTTTGTGTGCTGCAAGCAAAAGCATATATGTATCTCTTACAATTTAAGAGCCAGAAGCTTCATAATTGGACACTTGAGTTACTGATAACTTCATATTTCACGCCTCTTTGGGAGTGCAGCATATCTAAAAATACCCTGCAATTTTCACATTTTTATTTTCACATTTATATTTAAGTCGGTAAAGTATATATTATATTAAATATATATAAATATATTTTCCCATTTGTCACGTAGTCCCATTTTACTTGTATTATATTAATTTTTCATTAGAATATTATTATAGGCAGTTAAGGTTCACATCTTGGATTTGATTTGTTTCCTTTCTTCAAGATTAATATGGTAAAATTTTAATTATACTTTTTAATTGCTAAGATTTTCTTGCGTTTTTGTTCGATTTCATTATTGATTTCTGCAAGATATTTAATGATTGGTATCACAATATTATATGCAAAGGCCGCACACTTATCACCCTGTCTATTACAACACAAAACTAAAATCAAGTTTATTCCTAGTAAATATTGTACACATAAACATTAGCTTAATCTAGTCATCGACTCATTCTCATTCGAAGATTCTGTGAAGATATATATATATATATATATAAACCACAAACTAAAAATATTTATTCGGTATACTTTAAGTTTAAGTAGATTCGTTGAAAGCTCTCAACACAAATTGGGCTTTAATTAAATGTCACACTCATTAAATAGATTTCCAATGCTGTGAAGATCAACGGCCAAACTGTTACTAACTGAACTTAAGGCAAAAGTTAACTTTAAATATGCTGGTATAGAAAATATTTTAATAAATCATTAGATCAGTGGAAATCCAAAACTGCAACTTTATAATGTAAATGGTTGCTCCACATATACTCACATATACCGAGAATATTCCTCTCGTATATGTATATCAAATTATTGGCATACCTGCAGCTGTTTGTTACCTTGTTTACTGAATTCTGTTGACCCACCTACCGCATAGTTATAGCTCAGCTATTTGACCTGAACCTGGTCGTGCAAATTGTTTGTTCTTTTTATTTCCTTTTTTTTGCTACTCCTATATTTGACAACTACGATGCTTTTATTGGGCAGCACACACACAAAATTTATGCACCTTGATGTGCGATGGCAAATTATGTACACTTCATTTCGTGCAGCATACGATGGAAACAGGAGTTGCTCCTGCAAAAAAAAAAAAAGAAGGAGAAAAAAGAAAAAGAAACAGAAAAGAAATAAGAAAAACACGCCATATATTTCACACCAGCCTCAGAGCATAGAAGAGAAGGTAAAAGCAGAGTAGTTCTTATGTGTGTGTGTGTGTGTGTTGGGGGTCTGGGGTCAGTTTGTTGTTTACCTAACGCTGTGGACGTGCAAAAAGCTGTGTGTGTGTGAGGGTGTGTGTATGTGGGGGGAAGGAGTCTGGGAGGAGTCGTAGAGTCTGCTTGGTGACTAGTAAACTCGACAAATTCGACACAAATGCGAAAATGCGACAAGATTTATGCTAAAGTAATAAATATAAATGTGGTTTTGAGTAGAAAATAGAATTATAGCAATACATGTCCAACTACTCACACGCACACACAAGCGCGCACACCCACAAAGGTGCGTATACGTAATATGGCATAGGGTGTGGATGCTGTGGTTGCTGCTCCGGCTGCTGCAGTAAATCATTGTGGTTGGCCTGGCAATTTATTGTAACGCTTCGCCTCTATTGAGGCCCCGCCCATCATTTTGGCCATATGTTACGGCAGCGTAAATATTAAAATAACTTCAAGAACTGGCAAATACTTTGGCCGGACCTTGCGACGGGCCACGTGGACATTGAGGCGCCGCAATAAATCAAATGCATAACACGACCAACGGAGCGAATACGTAATCTATTTAAAAATCGACAATTTCTCATTTTGTTTTCTTTTGTGTGTTAGCAAATAAAATTGCAGAGCAGCTAACAGCATGCAAAATGCATATATATGTATATATATGTGGAGAGAGAGGAAGAGCGAGTATATAGGAAGACATTTTCATTTTGCATTTTTATTTTGTAATATTTTGCAATCACAGTGAGTGCGAGAGGGAGCGGGCAAAAGGTGGCACGCCCACTCTTCATTTCGACAATCGCAATGGCTGAGTGCCCCGAAAATATGCAACATTTGCAGCTTTTAGTCGAATTTATGGTTATTTGTGTTGCACTCTTAATGCTATTGAACTTGTGCTTAACAAATGGCATCGAGTCCAGTGCCCAACAGCCTCGTGCTGCTCCTGCTCCTGCTCCACCTCCTGCTCCACCTCCTGCTCACTGCAGCTTGCACTCTATGCAAACTCCATTTAGACGATGAAATAAACGTTTGGCGATGGCTCCTGCCACCGCTATGGCACTTTAGCAATCCCTTTGTGCGTCTCGTTTTTTTCTCTTTCTCTCTCTCTCTCTCTTTCTCTTTCTTTTTTTTTTGGCCATCTTTCAAAACATTTGCAGAGTTACATTTGGTGTATTGCATTTCAATATGCGTTTTTGATATGCGTTCGCAAATTGGAAATACCGACAGGCAACAATGCAACAAAGAGACAGAGAAACAGAAGTGTGTGTGAGAGAGAGAGAGAGTCAAATGGCAAGTGCCATTGCAGCTTGTGCTATGAAAGTTAAGATCTACAAAGTAAAGTTACTTAAAAGTCGGTTTTTATGTTGACAGCGTATGTAAAAAAATAATATTGAATATTGTCAGAAAGACTCTAAAATGGAGTCACAAAACTTTAGTTGAATATGAATAGTTAAGAGCTAAGTGAACCCAATGTATTATTCTCTCTGCAACATTGTGGACAGTAACATACCAGCTAATAATAACACCAGCCTCAAGACGCTGAAGAAAGTATTCGACAAAATATTTGTTTTTGATAGTCTACAGGCCATCGTCAAGTCTTTTGCATAGCTTATAGATTTTAGTGCCGAGCCCTGTATTTGCTAAATTTACTTAAAGCTTTAAATATGTAATATGTATAGTTACTTCAATACCTGTCTAGCATCAGCTGGTCTTCCTGCTAAACTGTAGACAATTGAGAATTGTATGGATGCAAAAGCAACATTCCCTGAAGCCATCGTGAAAACAAATAACAAGCAATTATGTAGTATATTATCTAAGGCTTATATATACATACGTGCTTGAGTCGCTGCAACCCTAATACAGTAAGTATATAATATATTATTTATTTAAAAAATTAAAGAATTTTCATTTTATTTACTTTACAATTTGTTTGTTCCAATTTATTCTATGCCTCTTTCATTTGCGGCTCAATTAGGCACAACGCATTGTGTTTGCTCGCAAGTCAATTAATGAGCTCTAATTGCAAATCGTTAAAAATGCATATGCTTCTATTATCTTCTGAGCATGCATGCCCTCCTTGTCATCTTTGATCTGATTTGGGCGCTAATTAAAACCCATATGCGCCAGCTAACTGACAATAATTAGCACACAAGCGCACGCAAACAAACACACAATTAAAACTGCATAAATATGCAAGAATGTGCATGTCAGCTCAACTTGAGTAAAGGTCGACCTCCATCGCTCTCTCTGTCTCTCTCTCTCTCTTTTACACTTTATATTGGTGTCTCTTCAATTTGTCATTGTACATGCGTTTTTGTGCGTGTTAGGCAAGAGCTATAAGCTCTGATATACCTGCATCTCTGTTTTGAGTTTGGTATCTGTTTTTGTTAGGCATAGGATGTTAACGCAGAGTGTGCTATAGAGAGAATGCTCTAGATGTTGCTACAATATCTTAATAAATAAAAATATAATAAAAATAAAATGTATTTATTCATTTGGAAATATATAAAAATATAATTAATATAATACATTTATTTTTATTTAAAAATTAAAGATTATAGTGGAATCTAAATTTATAAAATCTTTGAATCTGTGATTATCATCTTGTATTATTATATCAGTAGTATAAATATTTAGTATTATATAAGTAGTGGAAGCTGATTTGACTTCAATTCATATTCTTTTATCTGATTTATATTTATTATATAATAATTATATTTCGATTCATTATATTTAATAAACCAATGGTTTACCAGATGGGAGAGTTAATAACTTTTATCATATATATAATAGTTACAAATATATAATAATATATTTGTTGTATCATCTATATAGAAGAAGTTGAGAAGATGCTGTAGATGCTGCTAAAATACTGTATGATCTGTATATTAAATAGAAATATATAATTGGAATATATAAATATTAGTCAGATAAAAGTTATTAACAATCTAATATAGTGATTAGTGTAAAATAAATATAAAATATATATAGGATGACATAATAAATATAAATATATAATTGCTTAATAACATAATAAAAAATAATATTTGGTATATACTAAATATCAGTCAAATAAAAGTTATTATCAATCTCATATTATAAAGCAAACCAGATAAAATTATCTTCTTCATTCTTTTAACATATATACTGCATTTAAATGCAAAATTTCACGAGTAAGTTTAAAAAAAAAAATCGTAGCTTTACACTTAACTTTCACTTGTACAGCTAACAAAGTTTGATAAAAACAAAAAAAAAACAAAAAGAATTCACTTAAAAAGAAAACCTTGCCAACTCATTATGCCATAAACATTCTTTGACTGGAGTCGCTGGTAAGGGTATAGAAAAGTAGAAAGCATTATAATGTCAGCGGTAGGCTGACTGCTGTGCACAACTGTGGCAAAGGCTAAGCACTAGTGTAATCACACTCACCCACACACACACAAACTCGCACACCAGCTACGCACAGCAAATAAAGTGAAACCATAATTGTTGTACTTGGCAACTCGACTTGCCTCGTTTTGTGTTTGGGTTATAAAATATGAATAATGTCAGTTGGTTGGCTGACTGGTTGACTGTTTGGTTGGGTGGTGGGTGAATCTGTTCGTAACATGATGTGCGTATTTGCTAAACCCATTTCATTTGTTGCTCCCACTGCCCCTGCCTCTGCCCCTTCCCCATCCCATCTCTCATTCTCTCAGCTCGCACTAATTTGGTTTAATTTGCAGTCAGTGGGTGGGCATTTGTTGGCACTGGATTCAGCAGATTTTGTGGTAGTTTGTCAGCTGGTCTTTGAGCAGGGGGGCGGGTGGCGGGGGGCATAGGCGGGTATTATTTTTAATGAAATGATGCGCGGACTCGTAACTGCAAATTGGCCTCAGTGCCCAGAGCTCAAGTGACAGTTGTCCATAAAGTGGAAATGTGAGGACTGCCTGCACATCTCTTTTGGAGCTGCCGACAAAGTTATTTGCATTTCAGTTAGCCTGCTTGGCAGTTAAATGCTTCGTTGCGCCACGTGGGCGTAATTAAACACTAAAAGATGAATTTTAAGTGGGAGCTGGCAACTTGTTGTTGGCCTGTTTTGTGGCTGATAAAAAGATTTGCCAACTAAGCGTAGCTCATCAAAATGTAATTGCACTTTTATGGCACCAGGCTAAAAGATGCTAAAGCGAAACTTGCATAGAACATGCCAGGCTATAAGCCTATAGTCTTGGCCATATTAAGTGCATTTATCACACGTCGATGCAGCTCAGCTTAAAGAAATCAGACAGAAGAAATCTTTAAAAGCAGAATGTTCTTTCAGCCCAGACACCTAAAGTAATTCTAACTAATGTATTAGTTACATACATAAATTAATTCATTCATAAATGCAAATATTTACCAACATTTATTAAACAACTTAACTAAAATATAATTATGAACACAAAACAAAAGAAAAAAATATATATACAGTATGTCTATTAATTGTTTGCAAAATAGAAAAAGTCATACAATTTCAACTTTAACATCATATTTGACAAGGAAAGGCACTTTTTTTCATATATATTTATTCACAGCATTTTTTCCTTTATTTATTCTTAGATAAAATATGTAACTTAAGTAATAAAAATAATAACAAAAACTTAAAAAATTATTCAAAACAAAAAACAACAGCAAATATCAGCTGTCTATTAATTGTTTGCAAAATGCAAACATCGGTTGAAAGAAGACGGAAAAAAGCTAACGGGACATCTAAAGCGACGACGACGCGTCGCGTCTTTTTTCTCGAAACTTGCGTGCATTCATTCGTTATAATAATTTCTTGGAATCACTACCATTTCTTCTATAATTTGAATTTTCGCAATGCCTGGTAAACGCACCGATGACAATTTGATACAATTGGTGTATTTTAATCATGCCAAAGGAAAGACCGTCAAGGAGTTGGCTGAAATGTTTAATATTAAACTTAGAACAGTTTACAATATTATTAATCGGGCGGAAAAAGAAAATAGACTGGAATTAAACACCTCTAAAGGCAGACCACCAAAGCTCTCTCGACGGGATTGTTCACAAATACTGAAGACCGTGGAAAACAAGCCGCAAACAAGCCTCAGAGAGCTGGTTAGTGACGTTCAAATGAATCTTCAGAAGACAGTGTGTCATGAGACTGTGAGAAAAGTACTTAAATTCCACAAATACTCATCACATGTAGCTAGGAAGAAGCCGTTGCTGTCTACTGTAAATATTGAGAAACGTTTGACCTTCGCAAGACTAAATGTTGACAATCCTCTTGACTACTGGAATAACGTTATTTTTTGTGACGAGACAAAGATAATGTTGTACTATAATGATGGCCCTGGAAAAGTTTGGCGGAAACCAAAAACAGCCCTCCAGGCCAAAAACATTGTGCCTACTGTTAAGTTTGGCAAGCTTTCAGTTATGGTGTGGGGCTGTATTTCGTCCAAAGGTGTAGGAGAGCTGCGTATATTTAACGATATAATGACTAAGGAGTTTTATTTAGACATTTTAAAGAAGGAATTGACAGAGAGTGCGCACAATTTTGGCTTCGTTGATCCGGAAAACCCAAGAAAGCTCAACTACAAGCTGTATCAGGACAATGATCCGAAACACAAATCGCTGCTGTGTCGCACTTGGCTGCTTTATAACTGCAGGAAAGTTATTGACACTCCACCCCAGAGCCCGGATCTCAACCCTATTGAGAATTTGTGGGCATTGCTAAAAAAAAAAGTGGCCAAACGAAGTCCAAATTCAAAAAATGATTTAATTCGTTGCATTAACGAGGAGTGGCGCAAAATACCCCAATATTACGATATAAATGCGCTAATATTGTCGATGTCGCGACGCCTCAGAGGTGTAATTGAAGCTAATGGAGGGCATACCAAATATTAGACAATTTCATATTAATCTCCAAGAGATACAGATCTCATAATATAATTGTTTGCATTTTGCAAACAATTAATAGACAGCTGATATTTGCTGTTGTTTTTTGTTTTGAATAATTTTTTATGTTTTTGTTATTATTTTTATTACTTAAGTTACATATTTTATCTAAGAATAAATAAAGGAAAAAATGCTGTGAATAAATATATATGAAAAAAAGTGCCTTTCCTTGTCAAATATGATGTTAAAGTTGAAATTGTATGACTTTTTCTATTTTGCAAACAATTAATAGACATACTGTATATTAAATCTTGCCAAGTATTTAAACATTTCCATTAACTACGACCATTTAATCTACTTATTATAGGTTCAACAATTTGGTTAAATTAATTGAGTTGCATTTATTATTGTTGTAGTGCATGAAAAGTCATTTAAATAAATATGAATTAAAACAAAAATCGATAGCAGCGACCTACAATAAAAGTATAAAAGTAAAAAATTATTGGCAAATTGTTCAACCTTAATTACTTAATGGCTTAAAAATGAGCTTGTTGAAGGGTCCAGTCCGTTTAACTTGTATTAAGTTCCGTTCGGCTTGAATGACCACATCCCCCATCCCTGGCTCTGCTCTTCAACTGCCCTCGTCCAGGACAGTCTCAGCTGTAAGTAAACGCACAGCATCTGTGCAAGAGTGCATGTTGTGAACAGAATTTAATTTTTAATTTACATGCTCTTCGGCACTTGTGTGTGCATGAAAATTGCGTAAGACCTGTGCGAATTTTAAATACTCTTTAAATTAAAAGTATTAAACGATTTGCAATTGAACTTTAAGGAAAAGAGAATATTTTGTATATTTATTCAACAAGTAGAAAACGTAATAAATATATATTAAATATTATATATTTTGTATTCATTTATGGAATATATTTTTCCCCCTTTTAGTACCTTGATTATATAATTTAAAAAATAGTTTTTTCAAAACATATTCTTAATTAATATTTTGCATACAAATCTTCCATTATTTTTTTGGGCAAATATAAATAATTAATATTATATTTAACAAAATAAAAATGGTTTTTACTTAACGGCTATCACTTTGCGTGTCATCCCTGCATTCAGCTTTTGATTGCATGCACTATAAATATGCATGATTACAACAAAAGGATTTACAGCCTGCATACTGTACGCTGTAATACATATAAATGTAAATAAATATAAATACATATACATATATATATATACACCATATATATGTATAAATATATATACATTTATATATATGTATTGTAATGAAATCCCTTTAAATGTTTATGAAAAATTCATGACGCGTGCAAATGGCGCGAAAACAAGTTGTCTGCATGTGGATGTGTGTGTGTGTGTGTGTGGGTGAACAACATTGGCCAATGCACTGGGCTGCTTACACAACTGGCCAACGTTGCCACCCAGTTGGTCTGGGTGAAAATGACGGCGCCAAGCTTGCCAGACACGCAGCATTGCATGCAAAATATGTTATGAAAAGAATGCAGGCAATGCATTGTATTCTTGTTGCTGCTGTTGTTGCTGTTGTTGTTGCTGTTGTTGTCTGTACACGTGCACCAGCAGGCAGGCAGGCAAGCAGGCAGGCAAGCAGGCAGGCAGGCAGGCAGTGCTGCGTTGTTGTTGTGCTGTGCTCCATAAATGGCCAAGAAGCATGGAGTCGCCATGCTTTGCACGTGATCACAAAAATGAATCCATTTGTTTGTTTGTTAACTCATTTTACTTCAATTATTCCACAAACAAAAAGTGTTCGAATTACAAATAAATAATAAAAAACCGTTTTGGCAACCCTAGCCGCAAAAATGGCGTAAAAGTGCAAAACGTGTTGCGCACTTATGTGAGCGAGCGCGTCAAAGCAGAATATGAGTGAGAGAGAGAGAGAGAGAGAGAGAGAGAGAGAGAGGATAAGAGGGAAACGGGCTAACCGGTTATATAACTTTTGACCGTTTCAATACTAATGAGGCTGTCAAGTGTTTTGCATAAAAAAGCATCAAAAGTGCTTTTTGGGCAGCGCGCGCTCGAACGTTTTTTTTTTTATGTTAATGGGCGAGGCGCACGCAAGTAGCACACAAACACAAACACACACAAGCACTCACACACATGCGGGACACGCACAACAGTAAATGGAACTAGGCGGCGTTTGTAGTGCAAGTCAATTTTTCGATAATTTGAAAAGTTTATTTAATACAAAACGTGATTCAATTACAAAACTGACCAAAAAATTCACACGCACTGCGAAGTGGCTGTGTGTATGTGTGTGTGTGTGTGCTTGAGTGTGTGAGCGAGTGGGACAGCGTTTGCCCTTTTGCCATCTCCATGTAACGTTATAACTGTTGTCGATTCGTTTTGTTGCTGTTGTTCGCTGCCAAAAACTAGATTTTTTTTTCCTTTTTTGCTTGTAGAGCTCAATTTTGTTGTTGGCTTTGTTTGGGCGTCTGTTGTTCGTGTCGTTCAATGGCGCTTTGTTAATGTAACGGAAATGTAACAGCAGCAGCAGCGGAGACAGCTATTGGTATGTGTGTGTGAGAGTGTGTGTGTGTGTGTGTGAAGCAGCAGCAGCAATCAACGGATGTGGCGTACGCTGTGATTGTGGTCAACGCCATCTTTTATTGAGCGACTGACTTTTTATCGTGCTCACCAACCGCAACACCTGGACCAGAATTAATCAAAAAACAAAAAAAAAATGGCATATATTGTTTTGTTAGGTGTTCGTTCTTATGTCATTACATAACTGAAAATTGATATTTAAATTGAATTATTTTAATTTACGCCATAACAGCTCGTAATATTGTTTTAATTAAAAGTTCATTTTTCATTCAAATTTTTTTCCCACATATGACTTTAATTGCTTTTGGAAAGCTTATTAATTGGCATGGTAATATAATATACAGATGTGTTCATGAAAATTGTAGTGTCAATGAGCACTAAATGTTGGACGACAAAATTTAATGATAAATACAATATTTTTGAAATCATTTTGAAACGAGTATTAAGATAAAAATTAATTTTTATCTTAATTTAATTTATAAGTATTTAAATAAAAAAATATATATCTTTCATATTGTTTTTTTTTTTTTTCAACTTCAAGTTCTGTTCAAATAATTAATTCTATTTCCAATTTCATATGTGCAATTTTCGCTCTTATGTTAGTCTATATATATTTTCTGTGGCTGTACTAAATATGACTTATATATATATATATATATATATATATATATATAGTTTAAATATATATATTATATAAATATATTAATCAAATGAATAATAACAAATTCACTAATAATTAACATAAATATAATGACAATATAACAAATTTATTAATAATTTATATAAATATAATCAGTAATTAATATAAGCTTATATTATACATTATATGTGCACAAAAGGTGTTTGTTTTTTTACAGTTTATGGTAGCTTTATGACTTAGATTCCAAAGTGCATTTAGCTCTAAGCCCTAACTGTTATAAGCCAGCAGATAAATACATCTCAATCCTAGACTTATTTTGTTATTCTATTCAATTTCAAATATATTCCCCTGAGGTCTAGAGGGTATGCTCAGCCTCAGGGTATTCTCATTCTCCTGTTGTTGTTTGAGCAAGTTTAGATGTAGACAGCACATCTGCATATCTGGAACTGTGTCTGGTTGTGAGTTCTGCAAATGTAGCAATACTTAAGTCCTGAGGCATCACCGATATCAAATATGTTTTTAATCAATTAAAGCTGTTGCTGCAAAGTATGCTACATATATGGCCTTAATTGCATTGCCATAGGCTAATAGAATAAGTCACAATAATACTATCAGCAGGTTATTAAAGATGCAAATATCGGTAATAGAATAATTTAGTCGCACAACAGTTGTTGGTAGCACCTTGTCTACCTGTTTGTGTCCCAACAGATAACAGGTAATTCAAAGTGTTGACTAACTTTTGAGATTCGTGCTAGCTGCTGAGTTTGTTTTTTTTTCTGCTCACTTCTTTTTGTTCTTCTTTGCTTTTTGTCAACTTTGCCGCATAACCAATGAATTTTTATGCAAATTGCAATCGCCTTGCAGCTGACAACGTGCCACTTTCAACTTTTTGCGTCATCTTTCAGCAAGAAGAAAAGGCGAGACCGAGGCCCCAAGGCGTTGCCCATAAATCTTTGAGCAGCTAGCACCACTTGAGTGTGTGTGTGTGTGTGTGTGTGTGTGGGTAAGTTGTTTACCTTGTTAACTTTGTGTAGGTGAGGGCATATTCAGTCAGCAGTCAGGGGTTGGCTTGTTGAAAAATACTCGCAGTACTCCGCAATCAGTCGGCATTTGCATAATTTGACAATTGTTTTCAAATTGCAATAACAATTTTAGCTTAATTGTTTTGCACACGCCAACAAATATTCGCAGTGCTTTAATTTCCATTCGGTTTATTAGTGCGCCAAAGTTTCTCCAATTGTTTGGATTTGTCTTTTAGGAGGAGGAGGTGGAGGCAGGTGGGGTTGGTGGAGCTGCCACACACAGAAAACTTTTTCAATTCAATTGTAATATAAATATTTTACAAATAATTGCTGTCATTTCCACGCAAATAAAAAACTGGTAAAAAGTTTCTATTTTATATAGCTGTTTTTTAATGGCTACAATTTGCTGCGTTTAGTGGGCGTTTAAAGGGACGGCGGGGCGATGGGGCAGTGGGGCAGTGGTGGTTGACTGTAGATGAACCGCAGCTGTTGCTCAATTAAAATGCATGACTATTGTCAAGTCAAATTACTAAGAGGGTGGCAGCGACCCAATTGGCATTCGAGAGCCCCAGGCATGGAGTAGAACAATTGAAATTGCACTGGGGTGGCTGCAGCATGATTGGGGGAAGCAACGTTTTGGTATTTTTTTTTTTTTTTTTTTTTGCTGCTGTTGTGCTACTGCTGTGATTGAGATTGAGTCCTGCTATATGTAAGTTTTTTTCACAAAAGTTTCGGGGGCTTTAAGTTATCCACTCAGCAAAAGAACTTTGCATAAGCAACAGCTGCGCGCATCCAAATTCATAGCAGGCAGTTGCAACTGTCAGAAAGTTCTTATTCCTCTTTTTCTGATGTAAGCCACAAGCAACAAAGCTGAGGGATATACCAACGTAATATGCCACACAGAATATACATATGGAGCACATGGTATATATATCAGTATATATACAGTGAGCAGCTGAGAAATCTAAACTAATACTTGGAGTAAATATAAGTTAGCCAACAACTTACTCAGAGTATTAACAATATAATTTCATTTATAAATTTTTTATAGATTTGTTTGGTAATAAAGTTGTTACTTGAATCTGAAATTCGTGAACACAGAAATTATAAAGGAATGCTTCTTTTTGCTCTATTATTAATTTTATTATTTTTTGGCTTGTTAACATCGCAAGGCTTAGATTAGCTATAACTTAAACGTATATTAGCAGAAAATTAATTTCTATTTAATGGGTGAGAAGATATGCGAAATGACTTTTTATCCTTCTTATGGGGTTGGATTTGGGAAGCTATCTTCCGAGCCAATTAGCGTGGACTTAAGGTCTATCATTATATCGACTCGGAAGGAAAGAGATGTGGTGCTCCACATTTACCAGCGTATGTGGCTCTAAAAAACTGAATTCTTGCTACAAATGAGAAGAATATTTTGCGGTGCTTAATATAAAATTGTTAGAGATATTGTTTCTAAAAGGCGAAATACATTTTATTTTAATTAGTAGACAATTTTTCAAAAGCTTGCACCTAATATGATATAACGGTAAATGATATACCTCAATATGAAACTATTATAGATCCAATAGTAAATAAATTCAAAGCTTAACTTAAACATGGGTAAATGTTATGTAAATGTATTATTCTACTGTGTACAAATACAAGAAAGTAGCTGAACCCGGTAGAGTATTTCTAAGTCGCATTCACTCACTTGTCTCAGTTACATATGTATCAAAGACTAACTATTGTTAAGCCAACTTAAAAGCAAGTTGGCAGCTAGAAGCGAACACGCCCAAAGTTATGCTACAGCAACAGCAGCAACAACAGCAACAGCAGCAACAACAGCAACAACAGTAACTAGAATTTATAATGACTTGGCAAAATGATTTGCAATTAAAATGTGAACATACACAAAATAGCATTTTGCATCTGTGAACAAAAATCAAAGTCATGCGACGTTTTTGGCCATAAGCTCTAAATTTGCATAACCACATGGCAGAGCTAAGTGAAGGGCGAAAGGGGGCGGGCTAAGACTACTACAGCTGCTGCTGCTGCTGCTGTTGCTGTTGCAGACTGTATGTATAGACTGTACGTAATTAAAATGCTGCAAAATTATACATTAAATGGCCAAAACTTGGCAACATCCGACGGCCAAACAATGGCCCCAAAACAGCTGCCAGCGCGTTGCACCTGGGCAAGGCCAATGGACAACAGCAGCAACAGCAACAACAGGAAGACAACGTCGAGTGCTTGGCCGGGCTTGGCTAACCAAGCCAACGAGCAACTTCCTGTTTTACAGTTTTAAGCTGCCGGTAAACACACACGCACGCACACTCACACACGCGAATACACACACGCACACACACTCCTGTGCACGCTTATGCATGCTTATGCATATGCATGTCAGAGATGAACCAATTTATTTCTCTTTTTGTAACAGCTGAAAGAAAAAGAGTCCTTCAGCTTTGTTCCTATATATATTGAACTGACATGAATGGAAAAATTAGATAATTTATCAACAATATTTGGTAATTGTGCAAATCTGACCTTTATGTGTTCATTTGAAATTCTCATAGCAGAGTAATATTTAAGAGGAAGGAAATATAGGGAATAAAATAAAAAATAAAAAGTGGATTTTTTAAAATATTTAAAAAGAGGTCTCGTCTATTTATTACAGCCATAAATTATTTTAAAACTTAAAAAAGTTGTTTTTTAATTAAAAAATTAAGAACAGTAAAAAAATTAAATAAACAAGTTTTAAATATTAAAAAAATCATAATATAATATAAATATAATTTATTACATATATAAAATAAACAAAAAAAAGGAAGACTGATAAAAAAATGCGAAATAAATAATAAATATCTTAGTTATTTTTTAATATTAATATATTTAAAATAATTTATTAATAATAATATAATATTTAATTAATACAAATATATTTTAAATAAATAATTTATGTATTATAATATTAAAACAATTAATATATTAAATATAAATATTTATCTCGTTTTTTCCACTCTTATCTATTTTACTATTTCTCAGTATAATAAATATTAATATTTTTTTTTTAATATAATACATTTTTAAAATATATTTTAATCGAATTTATATAGTAAGTTACAAAAATATTGAATATCAATATTTTTATTTTAATTCTAAATAGCACATATCTTATTCAACTCACAATGATTTACGCCCTCTACTAAAACCTTGGCAAACTGTTCAGCTAGTCACGCACGCATCTCTATTAAGTACGCACGCACACTCTCTCATGCACACAGTTACAAACACACACACACACGCCCAAACGGAGGTTGCATAAATTTTGCGCAATGCGCTTCGTGTTGCCAACTCGGAACTGTAAAGCTTTTTGGTAAATGTTACGAAAATGTTTGTCGTGCAGCCGTCTAAAATGGCAAACGATGCCACAAAATCAGGTTTTTGGGTTAAACGGCAACGTTTTTGTTGACATTCAAATTTGCATAGCCAAAATATTGCGAGGACGAGGGACGAGCCGTTGCGCTGCTGTCATATTTGATGTGCTCAAACCGAATGCGGAAGTGAGCGCACACTCAACCATTTGAGAGTGCCTGTGTGTGTGTCTGTTGGTATATGTGTTAACTGCTTTTAAATTTGTTTTAATTACAGCCCGATTGCATATTGTTGCAGTTCGTAACGTTCAGCTGGCAGCGACTTATAAAATATTCAGCATATTTTTAAGTGCACGGGCGCGAAAAACGCGCTGATCCTAAAAGTATGCAACGGATATTGCTGAACGAATAATAAAAGTAAAAAGAAGAACAAAATGAAAATGGAACAAAGTCGCTTTTGGTCACTTTGCACAAATATGCCAAAGAAAATTGCAAAATGCCTTTGCACATTTTTGCAGAGGTCCTCCAGCACAGTCCACCCCCACCTTCACCTCGGAGTGTCCCGCCAAACCGCAACATAAACAGCTGTTTCCGCTAAGTGTAGCTGCCGGAAATGACAATGGCCTGTGTGTAGTTGCTTCCTTGATGGCAATGGCAATGGCATGCCGGACAACTGGACACGTTGGCCAGTGTACACTGGACAACTTCAACAGCAGTTTGCTGGCATCGTCAAGGCAACAAACAACATACTACAACAAAGTACAACAACAACAGCAAATACAACAACTATAACAAAGATGTGAAGCATAAGGACATTGGCATTTTCTTCTGCTTCTTTGCCGACACTGTGCAAAGTGGTGTCAAATGTCAAAGGCACTCGCCTGAATTGTCAAGTAGCTTTTCACACAATTTTTACCTTTAAAAATATATTTTAAAAAAATCTACTGGAAAAATAAAAAGGTGAATTTACAGGTTTATTACTGTAGAAGTTTTTCACATAATTTTAATAAATTTTATTGTAATTCAATAAATATTTAAATGCAATGTAATTGTAACAAAGAAGCTAAAAATAAAGCAACAAGTCTCGAAACTTTTTTTGAAACCGCTTTTTTTTCTTTTTTTTTTTTTGGTTTTATGATAAATTTACATATAACTTTCCTGCGACCTTTTGGGCAACTTTTTTTAGTCAGTTATTAATTAAATAATTTTGAAAGTTATTGAAAATATCGACCAAATAAATTATTAAATATTCTTGTGTTTATTGAGCTATTTGAGCGAGATTTTCTAAATAGCAAAAATATAGTTTGCAAACATTTTTATATTTTTATTCCAATTTTAAATTTGTATGCTACATTTTAGACGACTTAATCTAAGAAAAAGTATAAAAAATTTTAAATTGAAACAAAAATAGGATAAATTGTTATGTATTTTTATTATTGCATAGTGTTTATAAAGCTATTTGTGCAGCGTTTGCTATATAGCAAAGGTAAAGTTTGCTAACATTAAAATTTTTATATTCTATTGACAGGCTATTGATAAAATAATTTTTCTAAACAGAAATCAATTAAATTTATTATTTTAAATTAATTGACTATCAGGTGCTTATACCTTGCATGTTGTTTATACCTTTCTGGCAACTTAATCTAAAGTGAAATTAAAGATAAACATTTATTTAAATTGAAAAAAGAAAGAAATGTTTATATACCCGCTGCTTCTTATGTCTTATTACATATACGAATTTTGATATGTAATCAGAACTTACTTTGAGCTTATCAGCTTGCAGTTATTAAAACTACACATAACCACATAATGTTTATATGCACGATCAATCACTGTAAATGGATAGATGACTAACTAAAGCTAAACTAAAGTACTCAGCAATAGTCTGAAACTAAACTTTTTTTAGTTATGGGAGCAACTTCAGAGATAGAGAGAGAGAGAGAGAGAGAGAGTGAGTAAGACTCTCATTCAATTGTAGATCACATTGCGTATGGTGTATAATGTGAGTCGAACGAAACTTTTGTTTATAATGAACACATCAACAAATAAGAAAACACCAGCAACAAGTTGCCCCAGTTGCGTGTGGCATGGACAGCCCTAAGACCTTGCCGCCACCCCCAAAAGCCGGCCGTCTAATTTTAACAACGAAAACCAAGCGAAAACAGTTTCTATATGTAAATAAACACGCAACAACATCTAAAATGTTGGCCCTTTGGAGCAACCAGAGAGTGAGAGCAATATTAAACAAAATAAATAATGAATCCATTTCGAAACTTGACGAAGAATCTGCAGAAAGTTTCGTTTTCGTTTCCATTCTCATTCTCGTTCACGTTCTCGTTTTCGAAAATAGCATTTAGAATATTGAAAGAATTAGTTTTGAAGACTGTGTCAGTCGTTGCCCAAACGCGAGGCGACGCGCTGCGACGTCCGAGCGATCCGAGCAATCCAAACTATATAAAAATAAATCGCGTCTAAGAAAAACCAACAAAAAAAAAGAAAAGAAACGAAACGAAAAAAAAAGAAAAAAAATTAAATAGCAATCGGTGCCAAAAATTTCAAAATTAGAGTCGAATAACGTAATGTGTGTGGCTGTGTGCGGTTTGTTGTGTTGTAAATAAACGAGACAAATGTTAATGCAAATCTACAGCGAAGCCTTATAGATAGTACTAGATCAAACTCGGAAAACATGTCCACAATCAGCGCTGGGCGCAAAAACAGCGCCCAAATAGAGGTTATGCAGAAGGCTGGCTGGAAGATCGATGAGAATGAGAAAGGTGAAAAGAAAAACATAAAATGTCAACACGATGTCAACTCTTGCCCTCTCTATCTCTCTCTCTCCCTCTCTGTTGTGCAGCCTGCTATATAGACATCGAAGAGGATGACGATGCGGATGCGAATGAGAAAGTGGATGAATCGAATCGCGTTTATTCCCGCTGGTCCGAACTGCCGAATCTGGTATTGGAGGAAATATTCACATACCTCACGCCCAAGGAACGCTACTATGCCAGTCTGGTAAGTGGACTGAAGAACATGATGCAGTCATAGCTCACGCATTGAATGCCTTCACAGGTATGCCGGCAATGGTATAGTGCCTTCTATTTGCCCACCGTCTGGGACAATTTTGTGGTCGACGATCGCACGCTCACGCGACCCAAGTACAATTACTACTCGGGCTGGCAATATTGCCTGGATCATATGCGTACACAGAACTGCTTGGCGCGCATCGGTAAACACCTGAGAGGCATCGAGTTCCGGCCCTGGCATAGCTTCAATAACATCTATCAGTTTATGACGATGTTGTCGTGGAGCATCGATAAGGTAAACAGGAGTAGAATTCAGGCTGCACTTGGAGAGAAAATGTTGCGTATAAAGTAAATGTTATATAAATTTGAGAAATATTGAAGAGAGTTAAGTGTTGGAGTTAAATCAGAGAAGCCTGCTTTCTTAGTAGCTTCAATGTAGTTAATGTAAAGTCTATCAAAGCAAAGCTGACTGAGTTCAGTTTTATATCTATTAATTATATAGATTAAGTCCTAAATCACTTGGAGAGAAAATGTTGCGTATAAAGTAAATGTTATATAAATTTTAGAAATGTTGAAGAGAGTTAAGTATTGGAGTTAAATCATAGAAGCCTGCTTTCTTAGTAGCTTCAATGTAGTTAATGTAAAGTCTATCAAAGCAAAGCTGACTGAGTTCAGTTTTATCTCTATTGATTATATAGATTAAGTCCTAAATCACTTATCAAATATCAACTATAATTGAGCTAGTTTAAGTCATCATCATTTATAATAATGTATTCTTCATCTGCAGGGCTTAGAACACCATCCGCAATCGGAATTGATTGGCATGGGTCAACGCATCCGATCGCTGGTCTATCATTTTCCCTGCAACATGTCGCAGCCCAACGATCCCGAGGGCATCAAACTGTTCGGCACCGGCGGCCAGCTGTTGAAGGGTCTCAAGGAGCTGATGCTGCGTCTGCCCGATCTGCACACACTGAAGTTAGTTGACTTTGTGCTGGAGCGCTTCGAGGCGAACCATTTGCTGGACGAGGTCGTCTGCAGCTGCTGCACCAAGATGCGTGTGCTCAACCTGGTGAATGTGACCACAATGCATTGTCCGATCATGCATGTGGGTCTGTTTCTCAACTTGCGCGTGCTCACGATATCGCCGCAGAACATCGATGATGATGTCTTGTCCCTGTTGGCCGACACCAAGTTGCGGCATTTGCATTTGCTGCAGAATTGTTATACGCCCAACCATTTGAGTATCAGCGCCTGTGGCGTCAAGGCCTGGCGCAGTCTGAAGGCCACGAATCCACGGCTGCGCGTTCATCTGCGCGTCGAGAATATGGTGGATGGCGATGTGGTGCTGCAGCCAGAGGCACCGGTTCACAGCATCACCTATTGGGCACCCCAAGCGCGCATCCGCACCGAGCTGCTGCTCCGCATGGTGGATCACTACAAGAACACATTGGCCGTCTACGGCCATGAGCTCTTGCCACGTTTCAGCAGCCCAAAGCCCTTCGACAGTCGCGTCGACAGTGTGTTGTTGTTGATGTGCAGGCAGTGCTTCAATCTGGATACATTGGTAATTATATTTAGCTGGTTGTATATATAAACTATATTTGCTAACTGATGGACTGATCAAGCAGGCAGAGCCTAAGCTGTAAGTGCCAAGATGAGGCTTATTCTAATCAAAAAAATTGTAAAGTTATTTTAAATCGACCCCTATGTAGCAGACAAGCTTGTTAGATTACCAAATTTGCTGAGAGGAATTCAATTCAAAAGAATTGTCATTAATAGTAGCAAAAAATTGCCTAAGAACATAAACAGATCATTAATTGAAAAAAAAAAATAATAATAATAATAAAGAAATAAAATAAAGCTTTATTTCATTATTTTTATTTTTTTTTAATTAATGATCTTTTTATACTCTTAGACAATTTTTTGCTACTATTAATGACAATTCTTTTGAATTTAATTTAATATAGATTTATATATATTTAATTTTTATTTAAATTAATATTATTGCCTGTACATTTCGACAATGTAAATCATTTGTAGATTTACAGACGAGTAACATAATACCTTCATAGACTTCGTTCATAGTGCAGCTCAAGAGAATATATTATAGAGAAATCAGATAGACATATAGGCAGGCAGGTGACAGTCACATAAATGAGCAGACAAAAGAACAGACAGCGAGACTGGCAGACAGATAGACTGAGACCGGCAGATTAACATATGAATATGTAATATATATGTGTATATATATTAGTTTAAATATAACCTAGCGGGTAAAGAAGGCTAGGAAAACGATCACATAGTTTTGCAAACTGTTCAATCAACTATACTTAAAAAGGACTGCAACTGGAACTTTTTCCTTTGGATAGCAACAAAATAAAAGCGTCCGACCACTTCGAAATTCAACTTAAGAATGCCTTAATTCTTTCTATGCTCAGCTGCAGAAAGAGCAGAGTAGGCGAAATTAGAGAGAGCGAGCAGAAGGAAAGCGTACTCAGAAAAAAACGAGCTCAGGTAGAACGAGCATAAGGAAAACTTTGCTCAGCTGTAGTTAGAGACAGTAAGGGAGCGCGATCGGAGAGCGAGCGAACTCAGGAAGATCGAACATAGCACAGGCAGAGTGACCTGTTCGCTCATAAAACTCCAAGTTTAAGTTCTACTCATATCAAAATGATTTGATGATAATTTATTGATTCAAATGATTTAACATAAAGTTTATAGAGTATATGCTCCTTGGATCTGCTACATATATATTTAAAGTAAAACTTTCAGGATATTTCTTACACATTTCCAAGACTCTCCAGATATTAAAAATACTCGCTTTGCAGCCAAATTTTCGTGACATCAGACTCAATATTAACACATAAAATTTCAGCTTCAAAAACTGCCTTTAAATTTAAGAGACGCCACATTACACAAACAAAGACAACAATAGGTAATACCTTTTACTAACATTATATATACACATTGTCGCCTCTGTTGCTCGCTCCCTCTCACACTCTTTCTCTCCTTGTACTCCCTCAGGTAATACGCGAAAAGGTGTCCACATCGACTTTGCTGCTGCTGGCACGTACCGCCAAGAATCTGCAGACGCTGCACGTGCGACGCTTCGCTGTCATCTTACGGTGCGACTGGCCGCGGCATCCGGAGTGGAGCGACGAGTTCCACTTGTGGCTGAAACGCAACTCGCGCTCCTATGAGGCGGTCGAGCGTGAAATCTCACAGATATTGGGCTATAAATGGAATTTTCTCAGCGATCGCGACTTTAAACAGCTAACGGTGAATGTAAAGGCGGGCGCGTGAAACCACGCCCACTCTCAGATGAGAAAAAACCCAAATGAAAAAAGAAATCAAACAACCTGCAACTTGTGATAAACGGTGTAGAGCTTTATTAGCTGATAACAATTTGAAAAAAAAAGAAACAAATAAACCAAATATTTACAAAATAAATTTTCATACTATTTTTTTTCTAGCCCACGGGGAAAAACATAATCGAGTTTAAGTTGCTAATTTTTGGAGAAATTATTTTTGCACATTCATCATCAATCTGAGCCTGACATACTTATAAGAGAGCTGCTAGCATTAAACTGTGCTCAGTTTACATTGACAGCTCGACGAAATATGAAAGTCTTGGCAATTGTTTGCACATTTTTGGGGCTTCTGATGGCCCCACTGGAAGCGACGCCAATTTTCAGCGTTGGTCTGCCTGTGCCCATAGCTATTTCTACGCCGTACTATGGATATTCATCGCCGTACTATGGATATTCGTCGCCGTACTACTCTAGTCGTCCTTATCACCATCATCATCATCACCATCATTCATCGCCCTATAGCAGCTATCGGCATTATTCGCACTACGATGACGATTTCCCAGAAATCTATTGGTGAATCGTTTTGTCCGAGCAAAAACTGTCAAAACTAGTCGAAATAAATTTGCGAAATTTGAATTAATTTATTTTAAGAACAATAATTTGCGTTTTATTTGAGTCTTCAAATGTGGGCTATTTATGTGTGTGTATGTGTTCATAAATTGTTTAAAGAATTGGCGTGGAAAGGTTGAAAGCAAACAATTTGAACAAAACAAAATAAACAAAGACGTGTATGGCTAAATATTGCTTCTTGATATTCAAACTTATAATAGATTTATAGTATATTATCAGATGAATATAATTATATTAAAATATATATATATATAGATATTAGTTTAAATGTGAAATCTGTTTGGAGTTGATGCTCAAACTTATAATAGATAAATAATGTATTATAATATGAATATAAACATTTACAACAATGAACTAAACATTGAGAAATTGATAAACTTCAAGAAAATTTCACTTTTTCTTTTGCTTAGAGCTGATACCTAAAAATTATAGATAAATAACATATAATATGAATATAAATATTTACAATTAACAAGTCTCGATGTTAGACTCTCTCAACCGTGAAGAATGAAATTTCACCGTCTAAACTCGGTAGCTTTATGAAACTACAACTACATAAGCTTAGTTTGCAACCATCTAAAATAAGGTTTAGGAACTTGGCTGGGCTTTGCGTAGGCCAAGCTTTCTGCAGTCGCAGCTCTGCACGAGCTTTAGCACAGCAACGCAATGAGCAGGCCACGGACTAAACTTTTAGTACAAAAAGCTGACGCTTAGTAAAGCGCACGCCCACTTTTTAGACGCGACGACCTTGAAGAGGCGGCAACAACAATCAATGCAGTCGCTTGCATTGCATGCAGGCAAAATTCAATGTCAATGTCGTCCAAGCTTTTGCTTTTGCATACTCTCAGGCGGCACATTACGTATACGCCAGCAAGCCTACCAAATAACTAATTATATAGTGAAATAGAAAATATATTAAATAAAGAAAAATATATGTGACTACAGATTTGTGCTCGCCAGTATTTAATGAGAGACTGAGAAATTGTCAAAGTGCTCGCGAGCATCTTGCCGAAAGACAAAAGTATAAAAAGATTCCTCTTGGACGACCAGAGCAAACTGTTGCTATTTGTTTGGTGAGGCGCCCAGTTTCGTGGTTGACAGTGAAGGCGCCGCATGCCAAATTTTGATCATGACCGCGTAAAAAATAAATACAGCCATTTACACTAGATAAATATATGTATACATATAAATATATATAGCTGTGCATATGTATTTGAGTGGTGCCAAACCAAACAAACAATCAAAAAAACGTCCGTCTCAATTAAATGAGTAAAAAATTGTGTAATCCACCCGCCTCGCAATGAATAAGACCATACTGCACTGGAGCTATTTGAACTTCAAAGATGTGCCCATGGACTTGTTCTTGTATGAGGATCTCGAAGAGGTGTACCTGAAAGAGAACTATATATCGGTAATACCCAAATGGCTGCTGAATATAACCACACTCAAGTTCATCCACTTGGCTGGCAATAATCTCAGCGAACTACCTGCGGATATATATATGCTGGAGAATCTGGAGTTCTTGGATGTGTCCAACAATGAGATCAAAGAGCTGCCCAAGACACTGGGCTTGCTGCTGCGCCTCCAACAGCTGAACGTCAGCGGCAATCAGCTGACCGAACTGCCTGTGGGTAAGCAAACCACGCCGCTTGGCCTTGACCTCAATTATAATCTAGATGTCTTCCTCAGAGCTAAATACCTTGCGCAATTTGGAGCAACTGAATATAGCAAAAAATCAATTCCGTCGTCTGCCCCTACAGCTGAGCGAATGCGTGCGCCTCAACGAGCTGAACGTGAGCGACAACGAGGCGCTGCTGCATCTGCCTGAGCGCATTGCCAATCTTCCCATGCTGCAGTCCCTCCACGCCGATCGTAAATATATAGTTTAAAGAGTGATTGAGATTAAGAAACTACTCTCTCTCTCACTACCTCTCTCTCTCTCTCTCAATCTGTCTGTCTTCTTCTTTGCCTGTTGCAGGCTGCGCTCTCATTTATCTGCCGGCTGCGCTCTCCAAGTTCATGAACCATGTGCGCATCTTTCACAACACCTCAGTCAACTATATACCCATGATCTACGAGCGCTTCTATCAGAATTTCTACGATAACAGGCAAAAAGTGACGCCCATGTGAGTGCAATCAATTATTCTTACAATTTTATTTATTTTCTTAGGACTTTATTAATTTAAACATTTAAACCCTAATTTAGTCTTATAATATTTTTATATATTTAAAAAAAAAAACTATAAAATAACATATACATAAATATAATTTTTTTTAATGTTTATTGAATCTATTTAAACTTCTAATTAAATTTTAGAATTGAATTTACAATCAATTCAATGACGTATGTATGTATATATTATAAATATTTTAAAGACTGGCAATAAATCTTATCATATGTTCTATAAACTTTGAACCTATAATTAGTGAAGACTTTTAGTTGGCCAGGCTATCAAAATTTAGAATCTAATTTGGACTCAAAATTATTGTTATTATATTTTATAGAATTTTAAATTTGGCTACTCTTTGATAATTAATGTCTTTCGCTCATAAACTATTTCTACGCTGCAGCTCCATTGCGAAGAAAAAATAACGACTTTTTTATAATATTACTTTAAACTCTGATTTGAAATCTTTGAGTTTATATATATGTTTTTTTTTTCAAATTTTGTATACTTTTTCAAAATAATTTAATTTACAATAAAGTAAATTGTTGCATATATTGGCCTAGGTAACAAATCTTATCCTATGCTCTCTTAATTTTAAACCAATTTTTTAAAAAGACTTCGGCTCATTTTCTTAGCTAAGCAATTGATCAAAATTGGAAATCTAATTTCTATTAATATATTTTATAAAATTAAATTGCTTGCTGCACCTCGGCAATGAAAGTCTTCCGTTAATAAACTATTTCTCTTCTGAAGCCCCATCGCAAGGAAGGGATTTTTTTGGGTGCGGGAATTGGAGACAAATAAACGTCTGCTGCTGCCTGTGGGCACACGCAAGATTTATGCAGTGCCTTCGACGGAGAATCAGGTCACGCTGTATGATGACTGTTTGCATGCGGTGCAGACGATGAATCGCCACGTTCCCGTCTATGAGAATGCTGCACTGCATCGCATGCTGCCCGAGCCCTATATGAGTGCCCATATCAACAATGGACCCATTGCTCGCTGCACCACCACCAACTGCTCCAGTTGCCTCTATACAACCTACTACTTTATGGTCGTCAAGCGGTAAGTCCGGCGATGGCCGCCATTGTTCTTTATGCATTCGTTTAGCGCTGTGCGAAAAAAAAATGAGATGAAACCGGTTTTAGTTTTAGAGATATCGCGACTGTGATCCAATAGAATTACAAGAAATACAAAGAAAGTGGCTTAAGCTAGAAAGTTGTTTTTGTTAAAGTTATGGGAGAGAAAAAACTAGCTTGAAATATTATAAAAGTGTTACGGATAGAATAGCATAGCTGGGGATCATAATAGATTTGCAATTTTAATGTATTATATTATATATGGTATAACTGATAGATTGTGGAATGTACATTTGATGTATTTCATTGTCCAAGCTTTAACATAACAATTTTTATCAGAACCCATATGCTAACAAGATCAGAAAATGATTTTTAAATAAGTGGTAATTCAATATGAAAATTTAATTTAACCTAAATGAATATGTGAAACTGATTATAGAAACTTAAGTCTTTTTTTCATTCCTAATTTATTTGTCTCTCTCTCTTCTATATTTTAAAAAAGCTAATTTAAAAATCAGAGATTCACAGGGACTTTATAATTTAGATAAAAATGTTTGCAAAATAAACATTTTTTTGAAAATGTGATTGTTGAAGCTATTTTAAATTATTTCATCACCTCTATTCTTTATGTTTTTTTCTAATTAATGGATTTTTTCAAGCGGACAGCAATTTGGTATTACGAATATATGAGATTTTCGACTTAAAGTGGGACAAATTTTTGCGAGTCGATTATATATGAGGTTTTATAATATTTTTTCGACTATAGAATTAAGACAAGATAAAAAACCCCTCTCGATTGTCAAACCCCATTCGAATGAAAATTCATCGAAGTTCTCTTCGAAGATTTGACTTAAGTAACAAAATGTTCAAATTTTTAACACTTACATGATCATCCTGATTTCTCCACCATCATATATACTACATATGTATATAGTATATGTTTGTCTCTTTGTTTATTTGCAGACGTGGCAGCGCCTCGAAGCAGCTATTCACTTGTAATTTTTGCACACAGTACTGCGCACTGCAATGGCTCTCGGGCAATCTGAAGAAATATTATCAAGTCAACTGGAAAGTTTGCGACGATGACGATCTCGATGATGATGACGTTAATAATGGTGATAATGACAAGACAAGGCAGAGTTAAGTGGGGCTGGCGTGATGTTCGCGAATGTTTGTACAAAAAATTAGCATTGTTTTAATTAGACGTTAGTTTTATAATTGTTATTTAAATGCTTAAGCTTTGATTGAGTGCTCATTAAAGTGTCTATCCCTAGCCAACGAGCAACCTGCGCCTTCTACATATATGAATATTTGTGACAGGGCTCCCGATTACAGCTTACACATAGCTCTGCGTCAGGCCACGTTCATGGACATGCACATAATCATCCAATACACAATGGGCAGCTGTGGGAAATGCCTTGCGACAATTGATGCCATTTCTGCCCATGCTGTAGGCATCCAAATAATGGTTGGCCAGAGATCTGTGAGGTCTGAGCGGGATATAGCAATTAGTTAGTTAATCTATTCACATGGCTTACAGGTCTTTAGTCACTCACATGAGCAATCTGTGTAGCAGCTGCGCATAGAGCCCGTTGTGCTCGTGCACCTGTCCATTCTCGCAGATCAAGCGTTGCAAGCACGCCTTGCCATCTTGGCCCTGTTGATTCATGTAATTCAGGGCCAGCTCATATAGAAACTGCTGTGCTGCATCCACTTGTGGAGGCCGAGAGGCATTTTGTTGTCGCTGCTGTTCTTTGGTTAATTTAATTGGACCTGGAAGGTCTCTGTGCTCTCTGTGATCCCCCCATAGCTTCCACCAATAGATGGGAGAAGTTGGCTCTGGGAATTGATAGTGAAAGTTCATCAGCCAGACCAGCTGGCGCCAGGTGTGCTTTTCGTCAAAGTCCACAGGAAATGCGATGCCGGTTACCAACTGCAAAGTGTCAAAGGTCAAACGAAAACTTTCGCTGAAGAAGTAGGCCAAATAAGAATACCTTTATAACGCCGCCATCCTCATAGATCAGAAAACGCTTCTGTCTGCGATGCTGACGCCAAGTGGTCAAATTAACGTCCATTGCCTGCACTGCGTCTAGCGCCAAAAGCCACATTGATAGTAAGATACTAAAATATGGGTAAAGTAGTTTTAAATGACCAATTTAACTATTGAAATATACTAAACCTACATTATGTTCATTCTGTGCGCTTCTCTTGTGCTCTCTGGTCGAGCGTTAGGCCGTTTATGTTTCAACGCTTTCGATTGCATCTTTGAAGACCTGTTCCCGTGACAATCTCGAGTGCGAGGTGCGAGAAAAGTTCACGTGCTTTGACGGGTTTCCTACTTTTACCTGTCGTCTCAATTAGCACGTCTACGCATAGGCTGGTGTTATCCACATTGTTTCAGTAGCGGAAAAATGTTTGACTATTAACGGTAAGCCAAATTAGCATTGCGACCTTGTCTTAAACGACAAACAAATTAATTAACCTCGAGCCCCAAGATGCATTCTCATTTCTTTATAATGCAACTCAAAAGATATGGAACAAGATATACAATAGGAAATTTTGAATGAGAGTTAGTAGACAGGGTCTAAATAGATGTAAATTGAAAGACATTTAGGCCTACGCATATGTTGGATGTGATCCGCGTCATAGGTATCCGAGATGTCTAGCAAAATTCTATTCAATTTTTAGTTGAACTAAATTTTTGTTGTAAGACTTTTACTAATATATTTTAGGTTTGATTTCTTTAAATCGTCTTTAAGACCAAAAGTTGATATTAAAAAAAAAGTGCGTTTGATCGTTGTTATAAAGAAGTGAGTGTAGACTGGTATGAGCTAGATAAAAGAATGGATAAGAAATGACACTATGGATATAGCAGGGGAAGAATGCGGCTCAATTAAAATTTCTAATTCTTCTTATAAATTATTTACTAATTACTTTAATTGTAGTTGTAAAAATTACAACATTATTTAAAGGACCTCTCCGTCTAATAAATAAATGAATAAACCTTTACGAACCTCACAACCTTTATTTAAAATTGCTAATAATGCTTTAGTTGATTTACCTGCACCAATTAATATTTCAGCTTGATGAAATTTTGGTTCATTTTATTATTTTTACTTATTATTTAAAAAATAAAATTTTCCAGGCAGTTAAAGTCTTCTAAGTTTTCTAAGTCTACTAGTTATCTAAGTCTTTTCAGTTTTCCAAGTCTTCCTAATTTTCTAAGTTTTACAAGTTTACTAAAATTCTTCGTAATTTTCTAATTTACTCTATTTTCCAGGTGTTTCAAGTTTATTAAGTCTTTCAAGCTTTTTAAGTCTTGTAAGTCTACTAAGCCTTACAATTTTTCTAAGTGTTTCAAGTTTACAAAGTCTTTCAAGTTTTCTTAAGTCTGTCAGGTTTTCTAAGAGTCTTCCTAATTTTCTAAGCTTTTAAATTTTTCTAAGTCTTTTAAGTTTTCTAAGTCTTTCTAGTTTTCAAAGTCTTTCCATTTTTCTAAATCTTCCTAATTTTCTAAGTCTTTTAAATTTTCTAAGTCTTTAAAATTTTCTAAGTCTTAAATTTTCTAAGTCTTTAAAATTTTTTAAGTCTTCCTAATTTTCTAAGTCTTTCTAGTTTTCTAAGTCTGTCAAGTTTTCTAAGAATCTTCCTAATTTTCTAAGTCTTTCTAGTTTTCTAAGTCTTTCAAGTTTTATAAGTCTTATTAGTTTTCTAAGTCTTTGGAGTTTTCTAAGTTTTCCTAATTGTCTAAGCCTTTCAACTTTTCTAAGGTTTTCTAGTTGTCTAAGTCCTCCTAATTTTCTAAGTCTTTCAAGTTTTCTAAGTCTTCCTAATTTTCTAACTCTTTCTAGTTTTCTAAGTCTTTCTGGTTGTCTAAGTCCTCCTAATTTTCTAAGTCTTTCAAGTTTTCTAAGTCTTCCTAATTTTCTAAGTCTTTCAAGTTTTCTAAGTGTTTAAATTTTACTAAGTCGTTCTAGTTTTCTAGGAGTCTTCCTAAATTTCTAAGTGTTTCCTCTAAGCCTAAGTCTTTTCTGCTTAGCTCAACGATCATTAACATTATCTTATGTCGACAGTTTTTCTTATATCTAATATTTAAACAATTCTTAGCAATTATTTTAAACTATTACAACTCTGCTTAAAATACTTAATAATATTTACTATTTAAATATTTACCTGACCTCACATCACTTCACTTCACTTCACTTCACTTCACTTCACTTCACTTTCACTTTACTGCACTGCACAATTGACCCCCACCGGGCCTGGACGACTGAAGAAATGCTGCAGCTGCTGCTCTTTATATAGGGCCACTTACACTCAAACTCCAAGGCGCGCTCAAATGTTGAGCCTGCGTCGAGTTGCGGTCGCTGCAGTCGATCGTGAAGCGACCAATGAGAACACTCTCTGCTGCATCAAGCATTCTAAATGAGTTTAACTTAATTGTAAATGTAAACAAATATTGCTGAATACATAAAGACAACAGAAATGATCTTCTGCAGCTCATTTTCGTTGCTTGCTTTGGTTAGGCAGACAGACAGACAGGCAGACTTAGAGATCAAGAGAGGGAGAGAGGGAGAGAGAGAGAGAGAGAGAGAGAGAGAGAGAGAGAGAGAGAGAGAAACTATATAACATGTGTATGTATGTGTATGTCTGTTTTTTCTATTCCTATAAGTAGGATAGAAGACGTCAAGCTTAAGACCTTTATATGTCTGTCGCAATATTTATATTTAAGTAAAACCTATTTAGAATGCTTGATACAGCAGAATGTATTCTCATTGGCTATTGGTGGGGAAGACTAAATATTCTTGAACCCTGCTTCTCTGTTTGTTTGCCTATTAATCTAACAGTATGTCTGTCTGTATATATGCAAATCTGTATGTCTCTCTGTCTCTCTCTCTCTCTCTCTCTCTCTCTCTCTCTCTCTCTCTCTCCCTCTCTCCCTCTCTTGATCTCTAAGTCTGCCTGTCTGTCTGTCTGCCTAACCAAAGCAAGCAAGGAAAATGAGCTGCAGAAGATCATTTCTGTTGTCTTTATGTATTCGGCAATATTTGTTTACATTTACATTTAAGTTAAACTCATTTAGAATGCTTGAAGCAGCAGAGAGTGTTCTCATTGGTCACATCACGATCGACTGCAGCGACCGCAACTCGACGCAGGCTCAACATTTGAGCGCGCCTTGGAGTTTGAGTGTAAGTGGCCCTATATAAAGAGCAGCAGCTGCAGCATTTCTTCAGTCGTCCAGGCCCGGTGGGGGTCAATTGTGCAGTGCAGTAAAGTGAAAGTGAAGTGAAGTGAAGTGAAGTGAGGTCAGGTAAATATTTAAATAGTAAATATTATTAAGTATTTTAAGCAGAGTTGTAATAGTTTAAAATAATTGCTAAGAATTGTTTAAATATTAGATATAAGAAAAACTGTCGACATAAGATAATGTTAATGATTAAGCAGAAAAGACTTAGGCTTAGAGGAAATACTTAGAAAATGTTAAAGACTTAGTAAATTTAAGGGACTAAGAAAATTAGGAAGACTTAGAAAATTTTAAAGACTTAGTAAATTTAAAAGACTTAGAAAATTTTAAAGACTTAGAAAACTTGAAAGACTAAGAAAATTAGGAAGACTTAGAAAATTTTAAAGACTTAGTAAATTTAAAAGACTTAGAAAATTTTAAAGACTTAGAAAACTTGAAAGACTTAGAAAATAAGGAAGACTTAGAAAACTTGAATGACAGAAAACTTGAAAGACTTAGAAAATTAGGAGGACTTAGACAACTAGAAAGACTTAGAAAACTAGAAAGACTTAGAAAATTAGGAAGAGTCTTAGAAAACTTGACAGACTTAGAAAACTAGAAAGACAGAAAATTAGGAAGACTTAGAAAATTTTAAAGACTTACTAAATTTAAAAGACTTAGAAAATTAGGAAGACTTAGAAAATTTTGAAGACTTAGTTCATTTAAAAGACTTAGAAAATTAGGAAGACTTAGAAAATTTTAAAGACAGTAAATTTAAAAGACTTAGAAAATTAGGAAGACTTAGAAGAATTTTAAAGACTTAGAAAACTATAAAGACTTAGAAAACTTGAAAGACTTAGAAAATTAGGAAGACTTAGAAAACTTGAAAGACTTAGAAAATTAGGAAGACTTAAAAAAATTTGAAAGACTTCGAAAATTAGGAAGACCGACAACTTGACAGACTTAGAAAACTAGAAAGACTTAGAAAAATTGAAAGACTTAGAAAACTATAAAGACTTAGTAAACTTGAAAACTTAGAAAATTAGGAAGCCTTAGAAAACTTAAAAGACTTAGAAATTTTGGAAGATTTAGAAAACTTAAAAGACTTTAACTGGCTGAACAATTATATTTTCTAAATAATAATCGCAAGTACTTTCACAAAAAATTTACACTAACTTAAGGACATTTCCATCAAATGAAGGGTATTTCTTAGTTGAGCACTCACGAGCACTCACTTATTATAAAAACAATATTCAAATTCCATAGAGCTTAATAAAATCGATGTAATTTGAGACGTTTCTAATCAGCTTAGGAATATATATAAAATCAAATCATTAAAGGACCTCACCAGGTGTTTTTAATAAAAAAAACATATATTCAGAAAAAAAGCATATATTGTCTTTGTTATTTTAAACTAATATATAAAAATAAAAAATTATAAGAGTTTCCCTTGAACAGCAATAGGGGTACTCTAAATATATAAAATCAATTTCCTATGAGCTTTTCACTTTGTAAACTATTATTAAATTTTATTTGTTTGTAAAATACGTTTAAATTTTTAAAACAGATTATTTGTGGGAGGCTATGAAAGCGTTGATGCGCATAAAGAAAATGTTTTCGCGACGGGCATGCACACACATACTTAAAGGCCCTTGTTACATGTATGACTATTTGTGTGCCTGCGTGCATTCTTACTATTCTTACTGTCTGTGGAACATCGAACTTCTGAAAGGGTTTGCCATGCTCATGCAAAGCAACGCTTTCATACCCTTCCCACAGCTCTATTCCAGTTCCATTTCGCAATTTTTCCCAACCGAATGTCTCATTGAACAGAAACTCTTTCATTCAAATAGAACTCCTTGACTACCCGCTGCTGCAACCAGTTGCTGCCGCTGCTGCTGCCATGGCATTCAATGTTATTGCCATAGAGTTGTTTGTTCCATTTATTAAAGAGACAGTAAAGAAGAAAATGTCGAAACAGTTGGGCAGCTAAAAGTCGACTGCTACAAAATTCTAATTTGCAAGAATTTGGCAACAAAATTTGGCAAAACCAAAATAAATAAAACAAAATTATATATTAAAATTTCTAAATTTCGAGGTGTAAACAAAAATTTACCTTTAGAATGCTACGTTTGCCTGGAATGCCAATGCTGCCAGGTGCACAGTTCTACGATGTGAGTAACTAACTGGTTTTATGCATATTCACATACATTATAACTGATATTCCCCACCTGCCTCCCACCTTCTCTTGTTCATAGTATACCAAACGTCGTCATCCACGTCGCCAGACCTTGATGCACTACCAGGGCATACACATGCTCTCGGATCGGCGTGAGCCGGAGCTGGTGGAACCGAATGGACCGCTGGTGGATCCCAAATGTCCTCCGCCCAGCACAGAGCTGACCTTGATGAGTCCACCCAGGGTGACGACCAAGCTGCCGCCTTGGCTCGCTTACGACAAGCAGGTGTTGTGCTTCAATGCGTACTTCAAGGAGCCGCTCACCGAAATCTATCACGCGCCCTATCAGGTGCGCAAGGTGAAGATCTACTTTTACCTGGAGGACGGCACCATGCAAATCACTGAGCCCAAGGTGGAGAACTCTGGCATACCGCAGGGCTGCCTCGTGCATCGACAGCGCATACCCAAAGGACCGCCCAGCGAGCACGAGTTCATCACCATATTCGATCTCAATGTGGACACCAATGTGCAGATCTTCGATCGGGTCTATCACATAAGTGGCTGCGACATCTTCACAAGACAGTTTCTAAGTCGCGCCGGCATTGCGGTGCCCGTTGCGCTGTTGGAGCCCAAGTAGCTACACAAGAGATGCTAATTTGAACAGAGCTCAGCTAATTTGTCTTCTTTTCTCTTGCAGTGATCCCACCACGGAGCTGCGCAAAAAATCCGCCGTAAAGCAAATGACTCGACCAGCGACGAGCGCCTTGCCCAAGCGACATGCATTTGCCCAGTTCTTGGAGTTCGATCGACGAGTGCTCAAGTTCCAGGGCTACTGGAACGATCGCTCCGAGTTCGGCGATGTCCGGCGACTGGACATCTGTTACTATTTAGCGGACGATACTATAGACATCAAAGAGAAATTTCCACGCAACTCCGGCCGTGAGGGAACGAACACATTTCTAAAGCGTGGCAAGCTGCCCAAGGAGTTTACGGGTCTCTCGCTGCCGGGTCAGCAAACGGCGGTGACATTGTTGAATGTTCTCGGCTCCAATATGCGAGACGTGCGCTACGTGACGGATCCCTTGAATACTGGCCAAAAGCAGGCTGTCTACTATACGGATCAGGATTTGCAAATTGGCGCCGTGCTGAATGTCTTCGGACGCGAAGTGGTTCTCACTAGTTGCGATCAGTTCACCCAGCAATATTACAGAGAAAAGGTTTGATTATCTAGTTATATATATAGTTATATATAGAATATTTTATTTATTTATTTATTTAATTGTTAATAGAATTAATTCTAAATAACAATTTTGTTTTATGCCAGAGCAACAAAGGCCTTCAGGCAGACTTAGATTCTACTATTTACATTTATTTACATTAGATAGTTCATAGCTCTATGTTTAGTTTATTAATAATTTTTATAAAACTTTCTATATTGGGTTTATTAGGGATATATAGAATATATCCTATTCGATTGCTCATATAATAATTGTTTTTCCAGTACGGTATTCAAGACTTCACACCGCAACCACTGCCGGAACGCAGTGATGAGCGCATCCTGGAACAGGGAAAGATGCGTCGTCTGCCGCCTTATAATGGCTGGGGCAGCTATGAGGATTCGGAGGGCAATTGCATCACCGTTGAGCCCAAGCCGCCACAGGCGGACTTTAAGAAGCTGATGAAGTACGATGGCTGCATTCTGCGATTTGGTGCCAAACTGATGTCCATCATACGGGAGAACTGCGAGCGCAGTTTTGTGATTAGCTATTTTCTAGCGGATGATACCATTCAAATATATGAGGTGGCCCGGCGCAATTCCGGCTTCATGGGCGGAGAGTTTTTGAAGCGCGCGCGTGTGGCGCTGCCTGGACAGGAGAAGTTCAGCTCTGCCAGACCGGAATACTATCGTGCTAATGACTTCTACATCGGTGCCACGCTGAGCCTCAAGGACCACATCTTTCACATCAATTCAGCAGACGAGTTTACGCTGCTCTACATGGAGCAGCATGCCAATGAGGTGAGTTAAGTCCGTATTTGATTTAACTCTAATTGCTATTTCCTGCTTTACGTTTACAGTTTCCTGTGGCGGACATACGCGCGATTATGCAAAAGATTCGTGACGCAGTGCGTCCGCACTACAAACAGTTTGTGCTGCGCTGCCAGCCGAATGCCGACTTGCGCGAAGGCATCTCCGTCAGCTTTGATACGCTGAAGTCCACGCTGCTCGCCTTCCTCCCTAAGGAAACGCTGCGGAATCATGAGATTATTACTGTGTGTCGCTACTTCTCGTCGGAGCAGATGCCGCCGCCCAGCTGCGATCGTAATCACGTGCGCGCCGCAGCGCAACTGGAGCTGAAACGTGCGCTGTGGAACAATGTGGATGAGATAATGGAGCACTTGAGTCACATAAATCCCACCTGCAAACCGTATATAACGGAGGCACAAGTAAGATCCACGCTGCGCGGCTGTCGCCTGCCGTTCAGCCTGGAGCTGGTGGAGGACATACTGAAGGTGCTGCATCACAATGAGCAGGGCGAGATCGAGATGCGCGATGTGCTCACTTTCTTCAACATGGCTGCCGACCAGGTGCCCGACATAGCTCCCCTCAACATAGCCTTCGAGCTGTGTCCAAAACTTCCCTTTCTACACAAGGGACGCTTGGTGGACTTTAATTGGTTTTTGCAGTATCTGGGATTGGAGGAGGAGCTGGTGCGTGACAATCGTTGAGGTTACCAATAAATTCAACGAGCTTTTAAGACGACCAACTGCCTCAAATCGAAAAATTACAAATTATTCTCTATAACATATAATTATAATTCTTCGATTTGCCGTAGAACCTCGTACTAAATGCTTAAAATGTAATTTAATTAATTACCAATCTTAAAACATTAAATACTCTTGCTAACATTTGAATACTCAATATAATGCAATTGTTTCTATGTGTTCCACTTGGCATAGGAGATATGATATATAGTTTTATCAGAAAAGTATATACACAAAAAAAAAAAAAAATCAATAAGCTTTAGAAAAACTCAAATTGTTTTTAAATTAGCTATATTGTATCTAAGCCGGATCCGGATAAAATCGATATACTATATACTAACTATATACTACAATTGAAACATTGCGTTTGAAATTCTACAATCGTTGGTTTTATAAAAATTGTTGCATGTTGTGTATATACAAAGTAAATATCGTGACAAATGCATATTTGAAAATTAAGAATTTGAAGGAATGCGCGGAACTTTATGCTTATAAACTAAGTTGTAAACGTTGCTGCTTATAAAAACCATAAACAACAACACACATATACACGGCTTAATCTATGCGTGTTGTTTTATAGCTTGGACTCTGTGAGCCAGTTGAACGATTGTGGCTTGCGATCAGAGGAGGGATTGATAGCCACGTTTATGATGGTAGGCCTATCCGTCAGCTGATTGGCCGCCTTTAGGGCCGCCTGCAACTCTTCGATCTCAGTGCAAAAATAGCCTTTCATGCCAAACATTTTCATCATTTCCTCGTAGCGAACCTGCACGCCCAGCGCCGATGGCGGTGTGCTAGAATCAAAAGTAAACATGATAAGATTAGCTGCGAGCTATTTAGCGACAGATAAGATGCGAATCTTACATTTGCGTTAAGTCACCATCACTGCGTATTGCCTCAAAGGTGTCCTTGTCGAACCCGCCGTAAATGCCATTGTTGTTCACAATCACAATGGTAATGGGCAGCTTGTAGCGCACCATTGTCTCGATTTCCATTCCCGAGAACCCAAAGGCACTGTCTCCCTCCACGCAGAGGACACGCTTGCCCGGCGCAAAGTCGCGGCAATAGAGAGCGGCGGCCACCGCAAAGCCGGGTCCGACTCCCATTGTGCCAAAGGTGCCAGCGTCGAGACGATGACGCGGCTGCTCGTTGAGCAACATCGAACGACCAATATCCATCGTATTGGCGCCCTCACTAACAATAATTGTATCACGTGGTAGTAGCTCGCGCATGTGATGGAAGACCGCATAATAATTCAGTGGCGTCGCTGTATTCTGCGACATCTGCGCCACTGTATCGCGATTGTGTTTGCACTTGGCCACCAGCTGTTTCCACCAGTCTTGCTCGTAGCCAAAGCGGAAGTTGACCGCGTTCATTTGCTCGAACAGCTGCTCGGCAAAGGGGCGAATGTCCGACTGGACGGCCACCGATGCGACCACCGAGTTGTTCAGCTCCTCGGGGCAAATGTCTACCTGTATGAATTGCACATCCTTGTCGTAGCGTGGCGGGCGCCCAAAGTGCAGAATCCAATTGAGTCGAGCGCCCAGCAGCAGAACCACATCCGCTTTCTGGAGCGCCAGGGTGCGGGCCGAGGCGACGCATTGAGCAGCCGTATCAGAGACTACGCCCTTACCCATGGGCGTGGGCAGGAACGGTAGATTTGTATTCTCAATGAAATGGCGCAAAGTGTTCTCCGCATGAGCATAGGCAGCGCCCTTGCCAATGATGACCAGCGGACGCTTCGCCGTACGCAGCAGCTTTGCGGCGCGTATGACATCATCATGTGGTGGATAGGCGAGTGGTGCCACGGGATGTGCCACAGATTTGTAGATCGTCGATTCAATCGCCTTCGATTGCAGTATATTGCCGGGGAAATCCAAATAGGCCACACCTGGACGTCCATAAGTGGTATAGCGCACAGCCTTCTCGACATGCAGCGGAATCAATGCAGCATTGGCCGGACGTGCTGCATATTTACAGTAGGGACGCGAAAGCTCCACCTGGGGGCACTCCTGGAAACCGCCGATACCCTCATGATCCTGATTCGTGGCACCTCCAATCACAATTAAAGGCCAACAATTGACCTGAGCATTGGCCATGCCACCTGAAAAACACAGAGAGTTTAAGTATATAGTTCAATGGTCAATGCAAATTTATTTGGACTTTTACCCGTTACGTGCAGCAGACCAGGTCCAGAGACAACCAGACAGACGCCCGGCTTCCCCGTCAGATAGCCAATGGCTTGAGCTGCATAACAGGCGGCCTGCTCATTGCGCATGCCAATGTACTTCAAGCCAGCCGCCTGGAAGGCCATCGACAGCTCAATAACTGGAATCCCAATGATGCCGAACACATACTCTACGCCCTGCAATATTCAGACAGATCATATTTGCATTAAATATTAGTACGAGCCTATGTAGTATATCATATATAAAAAGATTTAAATCATGTTGACGATTGAATGTGCAAACATTTTAATATGTTTTTATGGGCGCTATTTAAATAGGCAATAAAAATTGCGCTGCAGCAGCTGATAAAATATATGTATGTACATACATACATATGTATATACAAGCTGTAAACTGTTAAATAAACATTTTTAAATACTTTACAAAATTTCATTTTTAGTTTTAAAAATTGCGTACAGACTTAAATTTCAATAGAGCAATGGAAATTCTTATAGTTTTCTTTAAAATCTCTTTCAAGCTATTTATTGATTTTAATCAGCTGCTAACTAGTGTGATTTACAGCTCACAGAGTTTGGGGGCAACCATTCAAAACCTTTGGAATACAGTGCAGCTCATATCAAGATTCTCTCCGTATCTATATCACCAAATAGAGCCACCGGCTAGCAACAACAATTTTGACAACAAAAACAATATACACACATACTCAAAAACATGCAATAACATTGCTTGGCCACTTTTTGAGTGCTTTTTGAACTTTGCACAACAGAAAAATTGGATAGATAAGCGGTTTGGCCCTGATGCCGTTAATTCTACAGTTGAACGCACTACGTTCTCTTCTTTTACCTCTCCCTCAAACAAAGACTTTGTATGCAAAAAGTGCATATCATATAGGAGACAAAAGGCAAAGATGGTGTGACAGACAGAGTGGTGCAATTGGCTTACCTGTTGCTTCAAAGATTCCGCAATTATTTGCACAGCTTCGACTTCGGCCATTTTGACGTTGCGTATTGTGCTAAATGTGTAAAGTAATGTGCGCTGTTGCGTTTATACTGCGCTTATAAATAAATAAAGTTAACTTACTAAAAGCAGAGTTGCCTTTCGCGTATGCACACATATGCAGTAACAGACGAGTGAATGTAGCGACAAGAACTTAACAGTTTGCTGAACTGCTATGAACAGCTGCTAGCCAACAGCAATGCTAATGCTTCTTAAATGCTACACTCAAAATGGCACTGTAACGTTGCAACAATGTAAAATATCGATAATTAAACGCACCGATAAATTTATTCAAAAATGATTGAAACTCTAATACTTTTTTTTTATTTATAAATATAAACAGACTAATTTAATAAATTATATATAACATTTATAAGCTATAAATAATTAAGGCATGTACATATACACTACAATATTTAATTTGTGTAAGTAAACAGTTTTTCTTGCTGCTTCGAAATATGAAATATTTTTTATACAATATTGTTTGCCAAATGTAAATATACATACATATATATATTTTAGAAAGCACTTTTGTCATCATTGCTTCATAGGCGCACGTCCATGATCTTAATTTATTAAAAGTCCATTTATCAACAAAAAATCATCAACGAAAAAACGAAGTTTCCAGTTGTGCATTTTGATTAACATTTAACTAATTGTTGTGTCAATTTGGGGTTTTTTGCTTGAATGCGCAAAAATTAACGTTTGCAAAGACCGCGACCAGTCGCAGTGCTTCCCCCCTCCCCCAAAAACAAAACAAAACAAAACAAGAAAGAAGCTAAATGTTAAGGTCGTTAACAATTTGACGTTTTATATGTTTATGTCGACAGGTTTCAATATCTCTGGTCAACGTGAGTATTACACAAAGTGGGTGTCAAGATCTTGAAGGGAAAAGTTAAATCGTAGACAGTCGAATGTCTATTTTTAAGCAGTAATTGCTTTAAACTAGAGGTAATTACCTAATATTTATTCAATCGAGCGAATACAAAATGAAAACAATTAACTTTCAATATAATAAATACCAGCATTAAGTTTAATAGGATTTGCTATTAATGCACCCTTCAGAGGTGCATTAGCTTATATATACAAACGTACATACGACATAATAATATGGCATATATATACTACATAGTGTACTACGACATCACAGCGCATTGCCAAGGCACAAACTACAACTTTGTATTGACAACATCCTCCTTAGGTTCGGTGGTTTCAACCTCATTCCATTTTTGTATCTTTCCCGAGCCGAACACCCAGAAAAATATGGCAGGCAATATGTAGGCCGCGGCACCAATCATAAATATCCAGAACCATTGATCGATGGTGTTCTAAAACACACAAGAGATTAATGAGTAAAAAATATAGCTTGCTAATGATATTAGTCGCACCTTCTCTTCAGTAAATGCGGCCACGATCAGTGGCGAGAAGATGCCCGGTGTGGTGCCCAGGCAATTGATGATGCCGTACATGGTGCCCGCAAAGTTGGGAGCCAGATCCTGTGAGTTGGCCAAATTGGTGGAGGTCGCAGCGCCATTGAAGCCCAGCGAGATGGTCATTATGGCCACACACACGTAAGGATCGCGACCGCAGTATGCCAATATTATGAGCATAATGCCGGGCAAGATGTGAGCTATGAACCAAAGAATAGGGGATATATAATATATATATAGCAGAAAGTTTAGTTTTCCACTTACAAGGCACGCAGAAGAATTTGCGAGTGAACGTTAGAGTCCACCAGCCCTTTCTTCGTATCCAATCTGCAACGGAACCGAAGCCAAAGGCAGCCAGCAGACGAGCAATGTGTGGCAAGCTGGACAGGAAGCCTGCTGAGGACAGATTGAAGCCAAGCACCTCGCTTAAGAACTTGGGCGTTGCTGTAATCAGGAAGAAGAGACCCCACATGCTGCCATAATGCAGCAGTGTCAAAGCCCAGAAAGGCATCGAGAAGATCAGCTGTCTGTATGGAGGCCATTTCTAGACGAAGAAGAAGCAATAAGTACGATGGCAATCCATTTCAAATCCTCTCAATACTTACCGACTTTTTGCTGAGAGTGGCGCCCAGACTGTTCTCAATATACTCTCGCTCCTTAATGCTGATGCTGCGATGCTGGGCGGGCGTATCGCTCACCAGATAGAACCAGAAGCCCACCACGACGACCACAAAGGCAGCGACCACATAGAAGGCCCACGCCCAGCCGATGCCCTCGATAATGACGCCACACAGTGGCCACGTGATGACCGTGCCGAAAGTGCCGCCCATCAGCGAGGCCACGAACTTTCCCTTCTCATCCGGCGGCGACCACTTCGAGACCAAATTGTGACAGCACGGATAGACGACGCCCGAGACGAGGCCAATTAGGAAGCGTAAAGCAAACACGGCGTATTTGTCCCAGGCAGCGGCTACGGGTGTCAGAGCGGTTAGTAAAGCGCCCAGCAGACAACTATATCCAGCCACATTGCGACCCCCGAGCATCTCGGCCAGCGTGCCGCCCGGCAACGAGGTGATCATATAGCCATAGAAGTAGCCACCCAGCAGCAGGGCCTGATCCTGCTGCGACCAGTCGTAGCGCACGCCATACTATAGCAAAGCAAGGGCTGATGAGATTTAAGAAAGAAGATATAGTGTCCACTACTCACGTCTGGCTGCTCCACAAGTGTTCCATTCTCATCTCGTTCCGTTACCATAGCAATAATATTGATCGACAGATTGACACGCATCATATAATTGATGAGGCACATCATGAACAACATTATGGCCACAATCACGCGCTTTGGCACATAAACTGTCAAATGATAACAAATATTGTTTATAGGTAAATAATGATCAATAGGTGTACTCGTTTGTCAAATGGATGGACGAAGTTGACTGTCTATTGACATATATTTATTCGGGAACTACAGCTTTCATAACTTTAAAGACAAAAATTGATTATTGCTGTTAGGTATTTTTTATATTACTCAAGGAATAATTACTAGTTATTATATTTTTTAAATCATATTGAGATGTCTTGACTAACCAAAATCTATAAAAATTTCTATACTCATATAATGTCCTAACGATATATATGGCAAAGCCCTTAAATAAAAACTATGTTTTTGACAGAGGAAAGGAGAAAAAGCTTTATCTTCCTTAAGAAATAAAGTCTTGAAGAAACTTTGCGGCTCACAGTTAAGCATCTAAACATCTTTGAAAAATTTAAAATCTTTTTTAATTTATCACAATATTTATATACTGTTAATAAATAGTAAAATCTTTATATTTTAAAGTTTTATAAATATTTATAAATATTTAGAATATAAAGATTTTATTATTATTAGTGAGTATTTTAAAAAGATATATATAATATATATAAAAGATTTTTAGATACTCATCTGTGAACCAAAAATATATATTTACCAAAATTCCTGTTTGCTAATTACAAAAAAAAAAAATTAGCTTCGACAGTTTTATTAAAATCGAGATTGAATAAATTTTATTAACAATTTACCAAATACCACTTAAAGCACTTTTCGAGATAAACTCCAAAATATTTTGAGCGCGTATTGCGCAGTCGAAAGTGCCGTAGGTGTTATAGTTGCTTCTTGTTTATTGTTTATTTATATATTTATTATTGTATTTATTTATAAATTTCAATACCGTCTAGCATTTGGCATCGAAGCTCTGCCAACTTCAACCTTATTTCGCATTTTTTAGACAGGGTCTCTAATGAACAGCGCATGCGTAAAGCTCAATATTGAAGTGTTTCATTATGTGGACTGCTCAGATAACTTTTAGCACGTGAAATTTATTTATGATACAATTTTTTCGTATTTGGTTTTTATTGCAAATGTGTGATGATTGTATGTGTGAGTGTGTGTTTACTTACAGAAGGGGATAACAGCCATTTTGTCGGATTGTTGTTGCCTTTATTGCTGTGCCGCACGTCAATATCAACTGAAAGGCGATAAGAGGAAGCAGTTAAACCTTTTGTTATTATGCATTACACCTGAGGCAAGTCGTAATCAAATTGCTTTAAGTTTGAATAAGTGCAACAATTTAACGTCAAGCGAGAATGCGGATTTATTTATTTTTTGTGGCCCTCTGTGTGTCATCTGCGTTCAGGCTTTAAAGCGCATGAATAAATATTATATCAAGTAAACAATGATTATTCGATTTCTTCTAATTTTGTGTTATGAAGGGGAATCCCCTTCGATATTTGTATTCGTTTGTAATTCAGTATGGAGAACTATTTAATAATACGTATTCTAAAATATTATTTTAAATTAAGAAAACTAAACTTTTAGGGTATTTACACGAGGCTTTATTATTTACTATTTAGGTCTCAAAGCGTGCCGACTGTTACGCTTAATGAGCTCTACAAAATTTGAATGGCCCAGTCAAGTTTTTATGAGCGAACTTATAGAAAAGCTGGCTGAATAAATTCTACGACAAATGAATTCTTCAGATCGACAGTTAGCATTCATTTAGTTGCGAAACCCAGATTTAATAACTTTCAATTTAAATAATAAATAAAAGTGAATTTGTGAAATTCGATTTTATGGCTTCGAGGAAAACACCTGACCGATCTGCATCACTCTGTAGCTAACTCGATTCTATTATATATGTATATTTTGATTTTTTAAGTACACTTTGGTTTACACGTGTCGCTTGAATACAGTTACCATATCTATATTAGGGACATCAAAGAGATATGGGACTTTTGTTAGTTGACAAACAGTTTAAGCACGTCTCAGCTACCATTTTGGCCAGGCACGTGAGCGGCATTCAAGCCAAATTGAGTTATGAACATGACAAATCGCAATACCAAAAACTTGTCATGAACTTTTTAAAGTGTTTTTGATTTAATTCTTGATTTATGTGTGTATATATTATATAGATATTTTATAGTTAGCGGACTGTCATTGTGGTCATTGAAGCAGCCTTTTGATAAGGTAATTGCACCCAAGCACGCCACATTAAATATTTTTGTAAAACTATTCCGGTACAAAATTGCTCAGATACACAATCCCAAAATAATAACAGAAAAAAAATGAGAAAAATCTAGAATTGCAATTTGCAAATGCAAAAACACTTGACCAGAGTGTTTGAGTGTTTGATGACGCCCTTGGCACGTCGAATTCGAATATCGGATACAATTTGGACAGCTGTTTGAAAGCCATTCACAATATTGCACATGCAGTTCGCCAATCGGCTTTTAGCCTCGTCTAATTTACGTGTGTACATATTAGTTAGACAGGGTTAAGTACGACAGACACACACCCGTCTGGAAATGGAAAAATGTAATAAAATTTAAAGCACTTTAATTAAGTTTGAGAAATGTCCATAAATTTCCATTAACGCCTTTAAAAAAATTGGCATACATATTTGCACAGCGCATCCATCTGAGAGGAAAATTTATAATGAGCCATCCTTTACTGTTACGCAACTCAAATGACATACATCCATAAAAACTCGAGTGGCATTGATTGCAAAAGTTAAAGAAATCTCAGCTAACGAAAAAAGTAAATTTACTAGCGGTTCGCCTACATCAAGAGTCGTCTGATAGATAGCAGTTGATCTGTAAATCACTCACAATTTATAAACAAATCAGTAAGGCATTGCCCGACTAGCTAATACCCTAAAGCCAGAGACTAGATGCTGCTGTAAATCTTTTAATTCATCTCTATCTACTCATACACATTACGCTCGCTGTCTTTCTTGCTTCCTTTTATATTAACTAACTTCTGTAATAATAATGAGTGAAATTTTCAGGAGTTTAATCATGTTCACTATATTATACATATATATCATATCAAACTTTTATATATTTTCCACTTTTTTACAAATATATGATGGTATCCAAAAAGTGAAGCACGTTTTATACATAAACATATGAACTTTATCCATCATCAATAAATGCACAAAAACTAATGATTCTTGTTTTTACAACGTGCGAGATATGGTCAAAATTTTAAGTTTTATATTAATTTATAGCGATTTTATAAACAGGGAAAAATATATTGATCAGTTGCAGCCAACTTGAATTCAAAAGAATTCTATTGCAGAGTATACTTACTAACTATTAAAACTACCCGAACTTTTATTTCCAAGAACTAAACAAATGACTTCGAGTAGCATAATAAAAATGTTTTTGGGTTTGTTTGCTGTGATAAGCAATCGTCTAGGTCTTGGACTTAGTCTTGGTTTAACCAAAGTTCTCAATGAACGGAATAAATCCAAAGCAAATATACAAATTAAAAAAAAAAAAAAAGCAAACAATAAAGCACAAACATCGAAAGTTAAAGCAACTAGACAAATAAAGTATATAGCCCACTAGCTCTATAATACTGGGTTATCATGTTATGGCAAAAACCCAACTGCCTAATAAAAATATAAAAAAATAAAATACTCCATGCTGTTTTCTGGGTATGCGAACTTGATCGGAAGTTAAATATATGCAATTATGACGTCTCAATATATATTTTATAAATAAGCTATCCATAGATACTCGACGACGTGACTTGCATTAGCATTTGGGGTATTTTGTATGTACATCCCAAAAATAGAATTCGCATTAAAGATATGCCATATTTAACTATAAGTCAATAACAGAATCGAAACAAAACGTATTAATATGTATATAATTAATAAGTTTAACTAATGAGCGGGCTAGTTAAGCCACCTGATTATCTCGTTGATATCCTAAAAGCCATGTTTGTGTGCAACAAAACACATTGTTATGAACATGCGATGATTGTTTAAATTCCATTAAAATGTTTAGTATAATTTTTCAAAATATTATTAAATATTATAGTAAAAAAGTTAATGCGAAACGTGATTTATGATATCGCTACACCAAACGACAATTGCATAATATGAAATAGCAACCGTTTATTGATTTAACACATAAGCTATTATTATTAAAATAAAAAGAGCACAGAAACACGATCTGGTTGGAAATGCCGTGCCAGAACATACCATGAACTCCGTGTCAAGCTTCTGAATATCCAAATGTATTTTATGTATGTATGTGTATATAAGCTAGAGCACAACTTTTTCTCTTCTCAGCTTGATTTTAATTACGAGGGAATGCTATTTCCATATTGTAGAGTACAATATATTTAAGAATATTTGAAATCATCTTAATACGAAGACTCTAAGCTCTAGGAGATTTTACAGAATGCTATACTATCATCAATAAGTCGAAACCCGATATAATTATTTTTAGATTTTTATAAAAGTTAAAAATCATATCGCTTTCTTGAAACAAACTTGTCAATAGAAAGCCTCTATGTAGGATTTGAAGTCTAAGTCTAATAGTCTAAGTTGGTCATGCCACCGTATAGTCCACTAAATACCGAAACATGATACCCCACTTATCAATTCTTATAGAGTAAGGATATCCAAAACTAAATAATTTCCTATTAAACCAACAATTATTTATAACAATTACTCTAATAAATCAGTTGTACAATGCTCTGACTCAGGTCCAAAAATAAATATATATATATATATATATTACTAAGACTGTATTAGCTACCTTAGGCTCTAATTATAGCACACAGGTAGCAGATATCAGGCATCACGCTTACTCAAGATCTACGATAAATGCAATACCTCTGAAACAAAAGCCTAAATGGACTGTGACTTTATATTGTAGTTGAGTTTGAGAATGTGGCTAATTAACTAATCGGGAGCGTGGCGCCTTATCAACATCGTTATTACCTGGCTTTATAAAATCAGCTCTGAAATTTATGATATTATATGGACGAGGGCAGAGCTAAGAAAACAAATCGTCATTGTAAATAATATACGATCGGGCATGGTCGCCTGATAAAGAGGCCAGCGTAAATGGCACTCATTAAAGTTAGCTTAATCTTCAATTAGCTGTAAAGCAACAAAATAATAAAGTTTCGGACCTTTGCATGAACTGTTGCAGCAATATACGATATTTATTGGGCTATACTGATTTGATTTACCAGCAAACGAAAACAAAAACTTGCAGCGGGAGTTGAGGCGACGGCAGTATCACGATATCAGTGTTGGATCTTGGCCATAGAGCACAATTAAGCCGTTAGCTGTGGATGGCAGGTGCGTTATGTATAAACATAATACCTATATATGTATATATCAAGCATATTATATATCCATAGCACGCGTGCTTAAACCATTTACATAAGACATGAGCTCACAATTGACATGGTTTGGTAGTTTATATTTCTCTTTCTTTCTCCTGCTCTCCTGCTCTCCTTCTCTCTCCCTCTCTCACTGGCTCTCTCTCTCTCTACTTTGCTGTTGATTTGGCTTTTAAACAAAAACAAAAAAAAACAAATCAGTTTTAGTCAGTTTGCTTGGCTATCGAGCACTGTTGTTTGTTTTTGTTGTTGCCTTTTTTCTGGCTTTTTCTGCAAACTAATTCAATGGCAATGAACCGTATCTCACATAAAATTAAAATATGTGTAATGTACCAGTTAGGTGTAGTTATTCTTGCTTTATTGTATTCCGAACGCATCAAAAATGCGTATTTAGGGTATATTGGTTTTGCTAAAGTGTACGTAACAAGTAAAAGAAGGTGTGGACGAGACGAGATGATCAGAATCTTGATCTGATAATCAACAGTAGAGTCGATCTGCACACTACATTTTCTACATTTCTGTATATAGGCTTTCTTGAATAAATAGTGAATGAGGATCAACAGGAGCTCTAGAGATAGGTTTATACAGGCTGTATAGATCATATAATGGATCGCTTTTTTGGCTTCCATGAAATGGACTGAAGACATTCTCGTACTTCAGTTATTCGAACACATCTCTCACATTTGAATAACCACAATATCCATTGAAATCCTACAGAGACATGAATTACTCTTCAGATTGTGGGTCTCAACTCTAAGTCCCACCGAATTTGGAAACTAATCTGATTTTTGAAGTTAGAAAGTTTCGCATTGGCACATATACATATTTGGATGGCCAATTCATCAATGAAACAGTTGACAGCGAAGTTATTCAATAACGCATTTCACATAAGGCCAGAGAAGAAGAAGCACGGCGTGGGCGCAAAGTGCGAAACGAACAGCAAGCATGTACATACATACATACATATGTATGTATATTTGTGGGTGTGTGTGTAGATTTAAACTAGAATGCGTGCAACAGCAGCTTGACATGATTTTCAGGGTATTTGCTTGTCGGGCACTCCCGACTGGAGCAGTCGTATTTGATTTGATTTGATTTAATTTGTTTTCATTTGATTTGAATTTAGATGTTACGTACTCTGAGCCAACGGAATCGAATTTAACTCACTGCACTAATACCCATGGAATCACATTTTTGCACGTTATAATTAAGTTTCGAAATAAAAACCTATTTGCACAACCCGCAATTACATGGTACACAAAATAAAATCGTAGCACTGTTTGCGCGAAGTAGTCAAAATAATTGATCATATAATTAGCAGCTTGATTAATGCAAAATCAATGTGAAAAATGGCACGTTGCAAAGAAAGAAAACATATTTTTTTTTCAATAAATTAACAAGTAAAATGCCAAAGAATTGAAGGGAAAAAAATATCTAGATAGTTCCAAAGACATTCGAATGTTGCATAAGCAAAACGAAACTTGAATGCGAATTATAAATGCAAAAAATAAAAAATGTGCAGAATTAAATTTGATTTTAAAATATTAAAATATTTAAAAAAAATCGATTTAAAATGCATTCAAAAAATCAAAAATATCACGCTTAGCAACACAAACAAGTTGCGATTTGAAATCCCAATTTATAACTGAAGTGCATATATTAAAGCAAATCAAAACACGCAACTTTAAATATGAGAAGTGGTCAAAGCACAGCTATTAAATTTAAAATGTCTCATTGGAGTCAAATTGTTAAATAATCTGTGCTCTAAGCATCTCAACTGACACTTAAGCTCTCAATTCCTAGACTCCCTTTCAGCCAAGAGCTTGGAGGGCAAACATTTGTGCTCATCTTCGCGAGCTTGCTTCACTTCTCCCACTTGAGCACTGATTAAGCACTACGATCTTCGATATGAGAGCAAACATTTTGTTGACATGGCACACTTTCATTGATATGCAAGAAATTTTTCCATGACACTTTGTAGAGAGATTGCGACTAAATCAGTTTTTGCTTTGTTTTTTGTTTTGAGTCCTTTCTCAACTTATGCAAATTGTTTTTTTTTTTTTTTTTACATTAAGTAATTTATTTACACACATACACTCACATTTTGGGTACGCGCTTAGCGCCCGATCTGCCACCAGCTATATATATATATATATATATATATATATTGGGCTTGGGAGTTACTGGATTGGATGTGGCAGGTGCTACAGCTGAGAATGCCGCGTAACGAATGAAGCTAAATCGCCAACAGCCAATGGCATATATACTTCACTTTACTTATGTGCGACGGCAACGGCTACAAAAACAGCGACGTCGACGTTGACGTCGACGCCGACGACGTTTTAAGCAAAACCTCGGCCAGCGCTAAAAAATAAAAATAAACGGTTAAAAATTATTTAAATTATTGTTGACTGCGAAGCTAGCAGATTTTCTCTCGCTCTCTCCCCTCTTGCTCCCTCTCTCTCTCTCTCTCTCTAACTTGCTCTAGCTTTGTTTTGATAACGCGCTAGACAAAAACTCAAAAAAAATCGCGTGTGATATTGCACCATCGAGAATTTATGAGTTCAAAAATATTGACGAATTCGTGGCTTTTATGGCAACGGAAACAATCGCAATAGAACAAAAACTAAGCTTGAGTCATAAACATAAAATCCATTTCTGGATTCTTGACAGTCCTGACTTCAAACAAATTCCACCAACAACACGCCCAGAGTGTTGTTTGCTTTGTTGATTAAAAGCTTATAATTCAAAACTATGCATATTTTTAGCATAACCAAACAAAATACCCCAAAAACTACACGAATTCCGAAAACTGACTACTGCATACCCTTCACAATAAATGGAGTGTGAATAATTTGCATATGAATTTTAGGTGATTTACGATTAGATTGATGCTGATTGTAATCAATTTTTATGATTACTATTATAATATGTACTTTAGCTCGTTGAAGCATTAAGTATATGCCGTGTATAACAATAAAATGAGCAGCAAGCTAATAACTAATATTATACAAAACTAATACGTAAAATATTTTTTGTTTATTTATTATTATTTTTTTTTTTTTTTTAATTAGCGCGTTTAACAAATGCCTGCAAATTTGGCAAGCAAGCGTTAAATTAGCATGAGATAATTAAATTTATTTTTTACAATCTTAAAATTCTAAAATTATATTGAAGCATTGACATCGCGTTTAAATTGTTGAACTTATTTATGATGTTTTTTTTTTTTTCAAAATTATAATAACTAAATTAATACAAAGCTGTCTGATTGTTTGTGCTAACTGACCAATTAGCCTCATTAGAGCATCCAATAGTCGTTAAATTATATGAATTGGTTTATTTGAAAAGTCAATGTCATGAAAGAGCTACCTATCCGAAAACTTCCATATGGAACATCTACTCATGCTGTGATAGACTTTCATAAAAATTATAAATGCTCGTGACTACTACAAGTAAGAAGCTGTAACCTACTCGGAAAGCGCGAATGTGTTGTCAGATAATTAATTTTATTGATGCATTTAGCTGCCTGTAGATAAGCCGCGATGAGTTTTTGATAACAGTTGTTAATTTGCTTTGTGTTCGTGCCCTCTTAGCTATCTAAAATTTTTCCTTTGAGAAAGAACATATGTTTATACTTCTATAATATATCATTCACCAAGCCCCCAATTTGGCTGCATCGATTAAAACAGGTTTTATATTTTATTAATATATTATCGCTTAACATTTTTCTGCTTTTGAATTGTTTTGGTGATACAGCAGCATTTAAAGTATTTAAAGCATTTAAAATCGTACTAGAACATTTGAATGACATAATTTTGCACTACTTAGTTAAGGTATATTTAAATTAATTGCGTGGTAAATGAATTTAGGTGCATATATATCAATGAATTCTTGTACAATAGTTTCTCGTCAACAAAATGCCTTTCAAGACATGTTCACATAAAGCATACGCTGTGCACATACCCTACCTACGAGTTTGCTGTACTCGATAATCACATCGCGATCGACATCACCGCCATTTAGCTGTCATCAAAAAGAGAAAAAAGGAACGTATTTCATTCGATGTGCTGGCACAGCAAACAAAAAGGTATTTACTTGTATGAATCTACGGTAGCTGATGCAGGTCTGTGGATTAAGCAGCAGCATTACATCATTTAAATGCTGATTTAAAAACTCATTCGCATCTTTTGCTGTGGCATCCGGATTAAGGCGATGATACTTTTTTGCGTCAAGCTTGTTGCGTATCTCTATCAAAATACAGAATATGTCAGTATAAATAGTTAATTATCAACAATGTGTTAGTTACCATCAGTTAAGGGGAACCAAACGTAAGTCTCGGGGCAGAGTAAATAGGAGGCAGACAGTTTGCCTTTGTAGCGCATCTTGGGACAAGAGTGTATGTAAAAGCCCATATAGTAATACTTTAACGCGGGCACTCGCTCGGCAATTGTTTGCACCAAGTCGATTTCCCTAAAATCAGAAAACCAATAAGTATATTAAAAACTATTATTTATAAGGTCGACTCTTCAAACTCACCTTAAAGAACCATATGTGCCCAAGGATAAAAAGCTATAATCAGGATCGTAAAAAAAGTACACTGAACTAACAGAGCCTGGCAATATATCAATGACCCCAACAGCGATCAACTTGGCATCCAGCCAATATTGCTGATGAAAAGATCCATAGCCCACGTTCGGTAAATCCTCAATTTTTTTGTGCTGTAAATAAGGCAAACATTAAAATTGCATTTTTAATATCCTTATAGTTATTGTATTTTGCTATTAAACATTAATTATTTGATTGATTAGCAACCTTAATGGGCGAGTGTTGCAGATGTTCCTGGTAGGCTTTCATATTTTTGGGCGGATCATGGTGTATAACAATCTGATACTTCTGATACAGCTCATAGCTTTGCGGTAACGTACGCTTGAATTCCTCACCATCGACATTCACCAAACGCAGCTATTGTCAGATTTATATATAAAAAAGAAAAGAAAACAGAATGTCATTGAAAATTACCTTTAGGGGTGATTTAACCCAAAACCGCTGCATGCTATCTAATGTTAGGCGTGCAGGATTATCATTGTGTATGACTAATTGATATTTGCGATACAATGCGAATACTGCATCGGTACAAGTGCGCTGTGTATCTGAGGCAGGCACCAAAGCGATCTGCAACAAATAGCACAAATACGATGTGTGTACATAAAGGGGACATCAATGGGGCACACGTAATACATAACATAAATCAATCTATTTACAATACAATAGGTAACACACATACGCACACATTTTCACAAACGGATGCAATGTTTACACATTTGACAGAAAGGTTCTTCTTTTCAGATAAACTAGCATGCAGCTCGAGACAGCTAAGCATTAGCTTATTTTGATTTAGTCAAAACATTTCACATAAAAAGCTTGATTAGTGCCTGCGCCTATCTCGAGCTGCCTACGAATAAGTTCGCATAACGATTTGATTTTTGTTTTCTTTTTGTATGCATACATACAAACCTTTAACTGATGCTTATCAGTTTCCTTGGGGGCTGACAGAAAATCTTTTAAGGTCTTCTCCTGTATTTTTGGCTGCGGCTGCGGCTGTTCATGCGGGACGCCCAGTTTGGCTTGCCTGCGTTCGAGACGCATTTGCTTCGCCTTCTTGCGAGGCGGATTCAGGTTGGGTGCAAGTGCTACATGGAAAACCCATTTAAACGTTATATATTGATTAATAACATTTATTTGTACTCACCTTTAATTTTGTTGTTTGCTATCAAGGTCGCCGATGGGTCGCCTGACACTTGAATGGCGTTCGAGTTTTTGATTTGTTCAACATGTGCCTGTACTAAGTTCTCAACATGCTCCACATTGATTACTGAGGGCTTCTTATCAGGTAGCTGGGGTTGAGACTCATTTGCACTGCTCAACACATCAACGTCATCGCCATCACCATTTTTGGGCTGACCCGGCGTCTGTTGCTGTTCGTTCGGCTCACGCTTGCCATCCCGCAGAAACTTATTCATGCGCCTCAAAATGCGTTTATTGGACTTGGATAGTTTGAACTCCAGAGCATCGCACTTAATCGTGTAGCAGGGACAGCAGGTTTTGTCGTTCTGCGGCTTATAGCAATAATTGCCGCAGCGTCGCCAGCCCCGATCGATGAGGTCTTGGTAGTCTTCGCAGGCTAAGCGATAAGCATGCATACCTGCATGACGCACACACAAAGAAATAAGAGAGTCCCAAATGATATTCTGTGTAGCACACTTACCGTGCGACTTGCTGCAGTTGGTGCCCGAGCAATAACCACATTTGCTCGTCTGCTCGCCAAAGTACTGCACAATGCTGACACTCATGATTGCGTATAATAATTCTCCTTACACACACACAGTCCTTTCTTACATTATTTTTATTTGAGTTCTAGAATTTAAATGAATAAGATTCTGCAGCGAATGCAATGCACCGATGCGATGATTCTGTTGCGAAATAAAATAAATGTGATGGTATGCCATGTTATCGATATATCGATGTTATAAATTAGTGCTGGAAAACACACAGTCTTTTGCTGGTTAATCTGGAATAGGGCTGTAAAACTATCGATTGTTGCAACATTCAATAGTTCCGATGGTTTTACTAAAAATATTCAAAAGTATTCGATAGTACTATCGAAAATATTTTCAACTTCAAAAGCAAACTAAATAAATGCATATTTAACAATAAAAATAAAGATTTTAATCATTTCATTTGCTTAATGAGATCCTTCATGGACTATAAAAAAAACAAGTTTGAATTAAATTAAAATTAAATGTATGGTTTTCAGTCTTCTGCCAAGACCCAAGAATTGTGATGAGGGCAGGTCGTCGTTCCGTTATAATCTGTCCAGCTTTGCTGAACATCAATTAGTTAATTTGTTGATGAAACAGCAGAGCGAAGAAAGTAACTACCTGCAACAAACGAGCATGTGATTGTCATATAAGATTCATTTGTCAGGCACGTTCTCTCAGTCGTGATGGCACAGTAATTAAAAGGGTAATCCGCGTAATTTGTAGCATATGTCAAGTAGTTTTATAATGTCGCGAAACTCTGAATCCTCAGCTATAGAAAAAGGTTGCATGCCTTAAGTAAATCGAGGTATTGATTGTGCTTACATATGAATCTATTTTACCAAAGCGGTTAGCAAATCGTTAACACGCTAACCGGGATACGCACTCTTCAGGTGGTCAAATAAATTTGAGGAATTTTCGCTCGTCTTATATGCCGCAAGAGCGACACTTTGCTGACATACCATTGTTAATTTTGCCGAAATAGCCCCACACCGATGATCTTCCAACTCGTGGCCTATTAACTAGCTGGTTGTCCTCAATTGCCTCAATGCTGCTGTCTTCTTCATCTTAACACAGCACATGCATACAAAACTTAAATTAGTTAAATTAGTTGCGTTGCTAGACGGGAAATGGAACTTACCTTGTGAATTTCAAGTTGCCTTTTACATATAAATTTACAAATAAATTTCTTACCAACATTTTCTGTTGACCTGCAAATTTGCGCCAAGGCTAGTGATGCGCAATGCATGATGCACTGCTAACAAAAACCATCGATAGCGCAAATATAAAAATTCGATGGAGTGCCATCGATAGTTTTACAGCATTCCAGATTCTGGAGCTGATCAGCTGGGATTGAACTGGTTCTGATTTATTAATTGCGGTCAATTGTTGTGATTGTTCTTGGGTTACCTACTTTGTTTAATTGGAATGGTAATGAATAATACTAATGACTATAGTGTACCGCAAATAGAGCTGATTGAAATAATAGAAACATCTGATTCATTAACGTAATGAACAGAAGAGCGTGCTCAAACGGAAAATACACTTAGTCAACACTATTGCATACAATATAATATTTTGAGTAATAGTTTAATTACATGACTTTAAATCAAGTGTTTAGTTAGACATGAAGTAAGGTAGCTATTGGGTGTATAAAAGCTGTAAGTTTCTAATTTCCGCACTTCATCTATGATGACATAAAGGCAGACTTGCCATGTACATAATTCGAAACGGAAAATTGAGTGCGCAGTTTGTGAAGTGAAAGTTGTTACACTCCTAATTATAAAGTTTTCAATTGCTGAAGTATACATCAGAAAACCATTATTATAATTAATTGTGATAATATCCCAAGCAGGTCATCTTAGTTACATTTGTATAACTAATTAATATCTTTCGTTCTGCTGATTTTGCAGATCCGCAATGATTGCAGCGGAAGCATCTGAGGTGGGCAATCACTCTCCCAAGCCCAAGTCAAATGCCCACTTTGAGCATAACATCAAGTTGGCTCGATCGAAGGAAGAGCTTAATGGAAAAGTAATAGTAGCACCAACTGTCCCTCCCACTCCCACTATACCCGCCGATTTGCAGCCTACCTATCTTAAATTGTACGCCAATTGCCAGGAGCACGCCGTCTACTTTGCCAAGGATCACACGGAGTATGGACAACGGTTGCATGCCGCACACATTGCCTGGCAAGATTTTATAGTGCTCGCGAATCGTCTAGTGCTGCAAATCGAGGCATTTGCACATGAATATGATTTTGACGAATCGACACCGGGCAACGGATATCGTAGCTTTATCTACGTAACCAATGCATGCATCAACCATGGACTCGGCATTTGCCAGCATCTGCTTGCCACTCGCGCCACACTCTTCTTTCGCAAGAAGTTCTACATGAAGGAGGTGGAAGCGTGCTCCCAGCTGCTCTGCTCGATCTGCACCTGCCTGCAGTATCTATTGATCCTGCGCCAATGGTCCATGAATACGGGCGATCTGCTGGCCAGCGGTCGGCATACGGCCGAACAGCTGTTCGAGCTGGGCGATACCATCAATCAGTATTGTTTCTATGGCCGCTGCTTGGGCTTTCAGTATGGCGACTCCATACGTGGCGTGCTGCGCTTTCTGTGCATTGGCATGGCCAGCTACTCGGAAACGTATTACTCCCAGACAGACAATAGCAGCAGCTCGCTGCTGAAAACCACTCGCAGCCTCTGGTCGAGCGGAAAATACCTTATGAATCCTGAGCTGCGCGCCAGACGCATTGTAAACATTTCGCAGAATGCGAAAATCGATTTCTGCAAGTCATTCTGGTTTCTGGCCGAATCGGAGCTGATGCACAAACTGCCCAGCATTGTGGGCAGCTCTATTAAAGTGAATCGCATCATTCAATTGCCCGCTGAGCCGCTTCGTTTGCCAGCACGTGTGCAGCAACCAGACAACGCCACGGACAATGACAAAGACAGTGAGCCGCAGTTCGTTGATATACCCGTGCCCAGTGCACATTTGGGACCTGGTCTGCCGGTGTCGGTGCGCCTGCTCAGTGCGAAGCGACGCGCTGGCATGCTCGGCGAGGGGCGCTACCGTGGCTGGCGTCGCCCATCGCCCCCTTCGAAATCGATACTATTTCACTGCCACGGCGGCGGCTTTGTGGCGCAATCTTCAAAATCACACGAGCTGTATCTGCGCGACTGGGCCGTAGCGCTAGACGTGCCAATACTGTCGGTGGACTACAGCCTGGCACCAGAGGCACCCTTCCCACGTGCACTGCAAGAAGTATACTACGCCTACTGCTGGCTGCTGAACAACGCGCAGCATCTGGGAACGACAGCAGAGCGTGTGATCTGCGCTGGCGACTCGGCGGGCGCAAATCTCTCACTTGGATTGGCACTTAAGTGCATTGAGCAGAATGTACGAATTCCGGATGGTCTGTTTCTGGCTTACTGCCCTACGCTAGTTAGCTTTGTGCCCAGTCCGGCGAGGCTGCTGTGTCTAATGGACCCGTTGCTACCCTTTGGCTTTATGATGCGCTGCTTGCGCGCCTACGCGGCGCCATCCAATGAAAAGATGGAAGAGAACGCCAAGCATTTGGAACAGCTGGAAGAAATACGCAATGCACAAGCACGCGCTATGGAAGTGGAGAAGCTAGCACATAGCATAGACTCCAGTCGACGCACCTCGACGGCGAAGAGCCCGCTGACACCGCTCGAGCCGCTCAATCGTTCAGATGAGGATGGGAGCAGCGACACATTTGCCAGCGCCTCCTATCACAGTCAAACGGTGGAGCGTACAGATCTGCCCAGCACCGATAATAGCGACAATAGCTCCTGTGTGTCCTTCGAAGATGACTCGCAGCCCATCGAACATTATCCGATTGACATTTCTGCCGAGATACCGAAAGATGCCGAGTCTGCCGCCTATATTGACCATTTTCTAGATAAGTATCTGATTGACACGGCTACCATAGAAGCCACCGAGGACAACACAACAACACCTCCACCATTGCCACTGGTCAATGGAGTCGAAAAGAGTAACTCTGAAGAGAACATTATAATTGAGACAGGTCGCGAGATAATTGTGGACACGCTGCCAGGCCGTTTGCAGGAGGCTGTTAACAATATCATTAATCGCTACACCCAATCCTATGAGATACATAGCAGCGCCATGTCTGGTCAGCAGGATGTTCGCAATTTGGATGCTTTGATTGCCCGCAGTCCCAGCGAAGAGTTTGCCTTCGAGGTGCCCAAAGATCCGTTTCTGTCCCCATACTGGGCCAGCGACGAGTGGCTCTCCCAATTGCCCGACACAAGAATACTTGTAAGTGAAGATTAAAACTAAATATACAAATAACTATATTAATTATTAACTTTAAATATACTTGCTGCAGACGCTTAACATGGATCCTTGCCTCGATGATTGCGTTATGCTTGCCAAAAAGCTGAAGCGTCTGGGTGGCCAAGTCCACTTGGAGATACTTGAAGGCTTGCCCCATGGATTTCTGAATTTTACGATGGTGCGAAATTCGTCGACATTTCATGTATTCATGCAAATCAATAATAAATCTTACTTGCAGTTGTCCAATGAGGCAATGGATGGATCCAAACTATGCATCAAATCACTGCAGGCATTGCTCCAGGCCAGTAAAGATAACAACGACGATAGCACCGCATACGACGCGACTTCCAGTCCCAGCGCGTGCTCGGCTGCATCGCCGGCGCCTTAAAAGGAATATGTACTAATCCTTACATACATATATTCTATATATATATATGTATATATATTTACATATTTATATTCATATATTAATATTTATACACGGTTTGTTATATGCAACATGGACATGTTGTTTGTGTCGCACAATTCTTGCTTTTTGTCGCATCTCAAATGTTTTTATACACTTTTATATATGATATTATGAACAACAGAATTAGATTAGCTTTATATGTTTTGTAATGGGCAGCTCTAGCTAATATAATAGATAGGCTATAGCTTCCAGATTTACACAGCCAATTATTCAAGTATTGAGAGCGTGTAAACACGCTCTAAAATATTTTCTAACTGAAACAAAAAAATGTACTAGCACAACTCTCATGCAAAGTCTCAAAAATGTGCCTGTTTTGAACGAGTACTAATATTATATTATATTATGTGTGCATATAGCCTAAGTTGATGACATTCGAAAACTTGCAAAGTTTTATATAGAACAAAGCTTATATTATTTGCAAATGATCAGTTTGACGAATCTCAGTTGCTGTTAATCCCCGACAACAGATTTAGGCGATTTGCTATAGTTTAACCATATGCCAACTCTCTTCATATTAAATGTACCCAGTGTTATGATATTAAATGGTTTTTGCCAAACAACAAATAATTTCTATTTTGTAATATTTTTTATTGGCCAGCGGAAATGTTGCATGAAAAATCTTAAAACTTAGAGGATGTCGTATGTAAGAGAACTATTATGCGGTAAATGTAAATATGTAAATATGAATACGTTTTGGGTGGATCGCACGAAAGCCTTATGTTTCGTTATCTTCAATCTTTGGCGCCAAATAGTAGCGTATGTGGCCCAGATCCTTGATGGCGTATTCAACCACCAACGGCACATCGGCGCACATGGACAGCTGCACCTGGGTGGAGAGTGGTGTTGCCTTGGTGAAGGCGTTCAGGTAGCGACAAGCGAAGGTCAGCGTGACTGGCTCCTGCATATCAATGATGACAGCCTCCTCCTCTTTGTCCACTGAACCGGTTTGAGCCAACTTAATATTGGCAGTTCCGACATCACCGCTGGCCGAGAACTTGACGCCCTCTTTCGTACAGCAAATGACGACGGATTCACTGAACTGTGCCAAGTCACGACAGATGCGCGCGAATTCAATTGCGGGCATGCGCACCACACAAGAATACTCCGTTTCTGGGATACCCAAGTGCTCCTGATCGAGATTCATCAGTTTCATCTCATAGTCGGAGACTTTTTCTTGATTAGCTGACTCGAACATGATGGTCACTGTGTCAGCATTATCCTGTGCCTTCATAGTCACATTATCCTCATTGTTAGCGCACTTCAAGATCTTCGCCATGCTGCCCAGATTCATGCCCATGGAGAGATTACGATCACAGCGGAACTTATCAAAGCCATCTGATCTCAACGTCAACGAAACAAGCGACACGTGGGAGTTGTCCATGGCCTGGAGCTGTAAATGAAACATGTAACCTTTAACAAAAATATATGATATATGATGTAAATGTGATTCTTCTTACCTGTATGCCAGAATCGCTGCAGTCGAAAGTACCTTCATTGAGCAAATCTTTGATGGCATCCAAGATTTTCTTCAATATCGTTGCTTGTCCCAAACGCGCCTCAAACATTTTTATAGTTTAACTTTAATTGTACTTGTGGAATGATAGTTTTCGAAATTATGCCGAGCGACTTGATGCTGCGTGATGCCTTTGAGACTGACTATTCAATGAATTCTACCGCGGTAAAACTCGCATTTTGGCGCGAACAACAGCTGTCAATATGCGCGAGCAGAGCGTTGCCCAATCAGTTACATGTACATATCTAAGATTGAATAAATGTAGCCCTGGTAGATATTAAAAAATTAAATCTTATGTTTATTCAAAAAGACATGTTCCATTTAGTAACATACACTTAATTAATGGCATTTGTTTATAAATTTGTTGTGCGATAGATTTTTGGCTTAATCATCTGACCCAAATCATTCATTCCAAGACCTACAATTGTTTTGTTTTTTTTTAAATAATTTACGTGTATGTTATTAATTTACTTACCATGCACTGTTCGTAAGTTTGGTGTTCCTATTGGATCTAAAGTCAGAAAATATTCCACCAAGAGCTTGTGCTGTCGCATCGCTGCCACACAAACGGCTGGTATTAGCGAGGATAAATTAAAGTCCTGGTATGGGCGGCGATGCAATAACTCGAGCACTAACTGCAAATTTCCAGCATAGCTGGCCAACGTTAGGGCGTTTTGGCCAAAGTAGTTGACGGCGTAAATATTTGCTCCAAATTCTAGCAACGTACGTGCACATTCCAATCTGCCCAAATAGCATGATTTAAGCAGAGCTGTGTTTCCGTACTTATCCACTTCTTCAATATTGTACTGTTGATTAGGCTGTACCTTGCATATAGTACGCAATGCCATAATGTCATTCTGGGTTACACAACTAAGCGCTAGAAATATTTTTATGTAAAAATCTTATATTTAAATAATGAAAGACATTTACCACTCATTATTGAAACATAGACTTTTTCGATATAACGGCACTTTTCCAGAGCTACCGCATCAAAGCGACCCTGTGAAACTCGATAAACACAACGTTTTGAATGTTGTTGCACACTGTTTTTCGAAATGTCAACGTCAAAAGTGGAAAGAAGCAGCGCATCCGCTTTCTTTTTCGACTGAATAGTTGTCGCTTAAACAGGGCAAAATGGTGCGTCTTCATATAAATCATGAAATATCTACATAATCAAACAACAAAAGTTGCAGATTTTTGATAAAATGCCAAATGCACTTCGAAGTGCACGTCGTGAAACCTAAATGGTGCAGTTAAATGAGATATAAACGGCTAAATAATTGCGCTGATTTGAACGGAAATGCAATTTCGGCTTTTGTTGTTTACGCTTTGTGCCATACCCCAGTGAATTCACAAATAATACAAATATTTTTGTAATTCCAGTCGCTCGTCATCCCAGAGAAGTTCCAGCACATTCTTCGTATCATGAATACGAACATCGATGGCAAACGCAAGGTTGGCATCGCAATGACTGCCATTAAGGGTGTCGGTCGTCGCTATTCCAACATTGTGTTGAAGAAGGCCGATGTGGATCTAACCAAGCGTGCTGGTGAATGCACCGAGGAGGAGGTAGATATCAAAATAACCATATAGAAGGCAAATCTATTTTCATTGTTTACATTTGTTGTTCGACAGGTTGACAAAGTTGTCACAATCATCTCCAATCCGCTGCAATACAAAGTGCCCAACTGGTTCCTTAACAGACAGAAGGACATCATCGATGGCAAATACTCGCAGCTGACCTCATCCAATTTGGATTCCAAGCTGCGTGACGATTTGGAGCGCTTGAAGAAGATCCGCTCGCATCGCGGTCTGCGTCACTACTGGGGCCTGCGTGTCCGTGGCCAGCACACCAAGACAACTGGTCGTCGCGGTCGTACCGTGGGTGTGTCCAAGAAGAAGTAAGCTTGCGGCTGGCTGATGCAGCAGCGGCTCCTGTATTCAGGCGGAAGCTTTTATTGGTTATGATTCTTCTCTACACAATACACAAAACAAGAAAAAACTAATTAAAATGAAAAAAAAGAAAAACCCCCCAAACAAATTCGGATATTCAAATTTAGAGTGCAGTGGCTTGTGGTTAAGAAAAAGTGAACAGTTTTTACATTTTCAACTCTAATAGGCACTTGTAACGCCTTCAAAAGTTGAAGCCTAGCATTATATTTCAAGAATTCTGAAAGCGTCGCCAAAATTAAAATGTCAACGCTTATAGAGCCTCGAGTAAAGAAACACGGCATTTGTAGGAAGTTACGCCTATTAATATGCAAAAATCTAAGCATCCATTTGGCTCATCCGATTGGAATGGCATTCATACTCTTGTTTCCAATATTCACCTTCCTGTATACTCAACTCGACCAAATCATCAATATTCACACTGGAATCAATATTGATGAAAGGAAGTTTGCGTCTGTAGATTTAATGCAGGTCAAAGTAACGTGGGTATTAAAGCATCGCAATGCTACTCGATCGTCCGATTCGTTTAATTTCGTTCCTTAGTTCAATATTCTTTTCACCACACAACAAAGTCCTTAAGAGTGTCATTAAGGACGTGGCCGCCAGTTTGGGCACGGAAGTTATTGAATCTTACAAGTACGCAACTGATTTGGAAAAGGCACTGCTTGATAAAGATGGCTTTGTGGGCATTGAGTTCGAAGATAAGCTTGTAAACATTGATCAATTACCATTGGAGTTTAATATAGCATTGCGGTTTCCGAGACATTTTCGATCGAACAAAACCTTGGTAAGAAGCTGGATTAAGGATTTGTTTTTGAGATCGTATGAGTCCGCCGAGAGTTCCCCTTATGTTTACGAGGGCTATCTGGTTGTGCAGGCGAAGCTATATGAGGCGCTTCTACAGAAAAAGAATTTTTCGCTTCTCGTTCCGCGAATAACCGTGCGGCCCTTCCCCGAACGCATGTACATGGATTTATCATATCTGACTCCGTTATACAAAAAGCTCGCAATGTTCTTTACCTTCATTTATATGGCTCCCTGCTTTATTGTTGGCCAGGTAAGTTTAACGAAAATCTCCAATGCTCGTTGGAACTCGTTTGGAGCTTCTGTAGAGCTTGGGGCGTCATGGAATATGGACTCTGCAGTATTTAGAATGATATAATTTTGTGAAAATCTGCAAATTTATTATACAGAACAGAACTCAAAGACTCAGGACTATCGACTTCCAGAATTTGTTTCCTTGATTTATCGTCGATGCTCTAAGTAGTCTCTGCGTCCAGAAGTTTCAGCGGGATTTGTACCAAGATCTCGAAAGCCTGCCGCTCAGTTAGTGACCATTGCATTTTGTTATGTTTACATATTTTGTTCCATAACGGACTTTATTAACTTCAAATCTTATGCATTACAATATCTCGTTGAACCCATTTCCAGCTGTATGTCCACATAAGATGATATACTTAGCTAAGATGGGATCTAATCATATCCTATTGTCTGACGTTTTTGTCTGGTTACATCAGATGATACTTAGCCGAGATGGCAAGAATGAAAATGACGAATACTTCCTGATAGATCGTTATTTCAAATATTGTTTAATGCACTCCCTATTTTGTCATCCTTTACAGCAAATTGTTTCGGAGAAACAGAGACAGCTGAGGGAGGTAATGCGCATAATGGGTCTGACTGTTACCATGAACTGGGTATCGTGGTTTATAGTGGCCTATATACTATATTTTATACCGACAATTGTTGTTGTTTGCGTAATGAAGTGGTGCATGTGTCCGGCGTCCAATTTTCTGGTGATATTGTTAATCTTTATTGTTTACATATTTACATTGGTGTGCTTCACGTTTATGATCACCGCCTTTGTCACCAGCACCCTAATGTCGATGACCTCGTTGTTCGTTATGCAGTTTCTTAGTTTCCTGCCGTTTCTGATGATGGGAGTTCAGCACAAGAACGGCCAGTCCTTACCTGTGGTTATGTTTATGAACAGCGCCATGCCCAGCATATTCTATCAGATACACAGCTACGAGCTGCGGGGCATTGGTCTGCAGTGGAACAACATATTTAAATACAGTCATCCCGACGACGAACTGACCATTGGCACCGTACTGATGGTTCTGCTGTTCACAAACGTATTCCGAGTCCTGATCGGCCTGTACGTGGATCAATTGAATCCTGGCGAATTTAGTGTGGCCAAGAAATGGTATTTTCCTTGCCAAAAGTCTTTCTGGTGCCCATGGAGGCGACGTGTCCTTCGATTTAGAGACGAAGAGCAAGTCCTTCACCCATCCGTATCAAGCAAGTCCCAACTATTTAATGCCGACGCGTTTCGCAATAAAAAAGTCATTTTGGAGGCACATAACCTATCTAAGTCGTACGGCAAGAACGAGGTGGTGCACGACTTTAGCATGAAATTTTTCGAGAATGAGATCACTGTGCTGCTCGGCCACAATGGATCGGGCAAAACGACCACGTTCATGATGCTGGCAGGCATCACAGAGCCGACGTCCGGCACTGTGAGCTTGGAAGGCCTTGACATGGCCACGTCCATACAATTGGGTCAATATTCGCTCAGCATTTGCCCGCAATACAATATCCTGTTCGATGAGCTGAGCGCATATTGGCATATTGTATTTTATAGCCGCTTGAAGGGATTGGAACAGGCCGAAGCTGAAGCGGAGGCCGAAAAGTATCTGGCCATAATGGATCTGCTGGATAAGTCGACCATAAGAGTCGAGTATCTCACCACTGGCATGAGGCGCAAGCTCTCCGTGTGCTGCGCTCTGTGCGGCAATACCAAGGTGAGTGTGGTCTATAATTATCCAAGGATCTCTACTGAAGATTACTGGATATACACCAGGTGGTTCTGTGTGATGAGCCCACCGCTTGCCTCGATCCTTGCTCGCGCCGTGATGTCTGGAACATGCTGCGCATGGAGAAGAATGGACGCTGCATACTGATGGTCACGCACTTCATGGAGGCTGCGGAAATCTTAGCCGATCGCATTGCTATTTTGCGTGACGGGCAATTGTACTGTTACGGCACTGGAGAGAAAATTATTAATAGTATGGGTCCCGGATATCGTCTTGTAAGTCCGACATACTTCACTACACATACATACATACACCAATTCAAATGCACGGATATACACCCAGGTGTGTGTGAGCGATGATGGCTGCAATGTGGATGACGTCACAGATTTCCTTAACGATAACATTCCAAATGTGGTACTGGAAAACGTTGTCGGCCAGGAGCTAACGTATCGTCTCCCAGTTGAGTATGTGAAAAAATTCACAAATCTTTTCAAGGCCTTGGAGAGTAAGATGAACACATTGAAGCTCTCGAGTTTTGGTGTTAGTGCACCCACATTGCGTGAGACTTTCCTGAAGATAAGTGGTCATACCCTTGAACGAAAAACCAAATTAGATGCCGTGGATACCGAGAGTTGTAAGTGACAGTAGAAAGGGAAAACATCTGGATGATTGTACATATTTATATGATTGTATCTGATTTATCCGTTTATAGCGTGGGTGACCAAGCCGATGGCGAACCTGGAGCAGAGACGTTTGCAGAAGAATCTGAATGACTGGCATGCACTCATGTTTAAGAAGTGTCGACAAACTCGCAACCATGCGATACTATATACTATAATTATTCTGATGCCCTTGATGGGACTATTGATTTTTATAATTATTAATATAGGTCATCCAGATGATTATCTAGTGAAGTTGGATCCCACGGATTTGTCTGGCTATCGGAACCCAATCGTCCTTAAGGAAACGCTAATGCCAGTTGACGAAGATCCACTTGATTTTTATATGATCAATAACAGAAAGATTGCCGCAGAGTATGAGAAGATAGCCATGAATGCTGGCGCCACAATGACTAAAGTTGTACAGGAAAGCCTCTCGCAATACATATTGAACAACACTAGACCGGATGTCGAGGGCTTCAAAGAGACGTATGTGGCAGCTACGACATTCGATGACACGATCAGGATGTGGTTCAATCGACGGTTGAATCATGGAGCAGCTCTGTCACATGGCCTAATCTATAGAGCAGTCGCATATGTTATGGCTGAAATGCAAATTAGGATTATAAATAAGCCTCGTTTGGATTCCGACATGTCCGCTCTAATTAGCCATAGCGATCGTCTTGCAAGCATCGATTCCACTTGTCTCATGGCCTATCTGTGCTTTGCGATCGCATCATTTGTTCTGCTGCCCGTCTATGAGAAGTCATCGCACCTGCGACATGTCCAGATAATGAACGGCATTAGCCTATGGTCCTACTGGCTGGCGAACTTGGTGTGGGACTTGTGTATATTTATACTGATAATAGCAGCAGTGCTTCTGTCACTTTATCGACATCCAACAGAGCTCCTATGCTGGATAGCAATATTTCTATTTCTATTCGGTATATCCGCACTGATCTTTACCTACCTTCTATCGTTTCTGTTCAAGGACCCGGGCACCGGAATGGCCTATGCTCTACTTATAAACTGCACTGTTGGTAATTACAGCTTCAACACGATTTACCGATATGCTTATGGATGACAATTTCATTACTAGATTTCCAATTGAATTTAATTACACCAAAACGTCGTTTTAATTTGGAGCCCAAACCTCGCACCTTAAATTGATTCTATGCATAAAAATAAGTCGGGATTGTTTGAATTCGAAACTCTTTAAATTGCATTGAAAAATCGTAACATTTTGGACTTGGGCTTTCAAAATCAATCGTGCCTAGCTACATCAAATCTTAGTACAATTAATAAGGTGTACACCTTATATACTTTATATAAACTTTATGGGGGCTGCCACGCCTCCTTCTGCCTGTTACATACATTTTCACAAAAACATTATACCCTGATTTCCCATTTTCAATGGGTTCAGGGTATAAAAATGCACAATATATATATTACAATTTTGAATTTTGTTGTTGAGGGCAATTGAATACTATACTATATATATTTTATACTACGTTTATGTTCTACTTCATTCTAGTGTTCTTGGCCGTCTTTCTTATCCCGCTGAGAAATGATAAGGTCTATAAACATTTTCACAATCTGTTTTTAATCCTGCCATTTTATTCATTGTACGGCGCCTTACTATTCATATTATCAAACGACAGCGCACATACCAATTGCGACCTAGTAGACCGGAAATCCTTTTGCGAAATACACCACAGGTGCTGCGGTAAGGAACCAACTTAATATTAACTAAATCATGAGCAAATTCCAATGCTATTCGCTTCATTTGGCTTTTTCAGATATACTTGAGCTGGATATAATGAATTTCCTGGTCTGCCTGATTATAGGACCAATAATATTTTTCATACTTCTGATGTTGGCATCGAGAGCGCTTCCCCTGCGATATGCGATCAAGTTTGGTTTGGTTGCGTTTGCCTCAAATTAAAGACAACTCAACATCCATTTGAACTACTTTGCAGGTGTCGTAACAAGGAGTGCTTTCTGCGGGACCATGATGACAATGTGCACCGTGCTCGCATGGAAATCGACATGATAGTCAGAAAGGAGGAAGAGCTGAAGGCCTGCAGTCTGGTTTGTCGTCGAATCACAAAAAAGTATCGTCGCTATGTGGCTGTCAATTGTGTGTCCCTGCAGGTCAATCCGTAAGTGATTAGAAGATAGATCTACATTTGTATAGGCTAAAAATTAATTGATGGATCCCTTGCAAGATATGACTGCTTCGGCTTGCTAGGACCGAACGGAGCCGGCAAGACGAGCACTCTTGGCATGATCGTTGGCACAAAAATCATTACCGAGGGCGACATCTATATAAAGGGAGTCAATATTAAGAAGATGGGCAAAAAGAATCTATTGAACATGGGCTTTTGTCCGCAGAAGAATATCTTGTTGAACTATATGACCGGCAGGGACATGTTGAAATTCACCAGCTTGAGCTGTGGCATTAAAAAGAACTACGTTCCGGTCATGATTGCAAAATTGGCCGAGAGCTTTGCGCTCACCAAAAGCCTCGATCTAAAGATCAAGCACTACAGTGTGGGCACCAAAAGGAAACTAAATATCGCCATGGCTGTCCTGGCCCACACTCTCGTCTGTCTTGACGAGCCCACCACTGGCGTGGATATCAGCGCCCAGAAGGAGATTTGGATGGTGCTCAGCGACATGCGCGAAATGGGCAAAGCCATCCTGCTCACCTCGCACAATATGCAGGAGTGCGAGACGGTGTGCTCCTGCTTGGCCATCATGGTCAATGGAAGCCTACAGTGCTACGGCTCGGTGCAACAGTTGAAGCATCACTATGATAAGGGCATCACTATCCGGATAGAACTGGCCACCGAAGCGGAAATGTTGGCATTAGAGTGAGCTCAAAAGCGATAGTAATAGTAATAACACAACTTATTCTGATCATACTTTTAGATCTGAGAACAATTCTAACGATTCAGAAGCGAAAAGTAATGTACAAGGTAGGTTACCAAAATGGGGCCCCTCTGAAAAATAGCATATTGCTGTAATTCTGCATTATTCTTTTCAGATAGCCAAACAAGCTTAAATTATGGTATGTAGACGTGAGCAATCGAAATCAGAGTTTTTCTGGCCGATGCATAGCTCTCTGCATCGAGTATAGACTAAACATCTATATCTAATTCAATTTCCTTACAGAGACAAGATGGGTGTCTAAAATGACGCTGTTATCTATTGAAGATGATCCCAATACGAAAGGGACACAGGCTAATATTAGAAAGAAAGCAACCATAACTGCGCCCATAACTCCGGAGGAGTCTACGACGAATATGAAAAAATCATCCTCAACGTTTACGAGAGACAAATCATCCTCTCTATTTTCGAGGAGCTGGGTATATGAATCCCACCAAAGTATAAGTGAAATTAATGAATATGTTCAGTTGATCAAAAATGTTGAAGAGAAATTTAAGGAAGATTTTCCAGAGTGCTATGTCCTGTAAGGATTGATGTTGATATATATTCATATAACTTTTCACCAACGCTCAACTGATCCATTACTAATTTTAGAGAGTGTTACGAGTACCGTGGCTATGTGGTTATCGTAATACCCGACAAAGATGTAAAATGGTCTATGATATTCAGATACCTTGAACAGAAGCGCAACTCATTACAAATCAAGCATTATTCGATCAGTGAGACATCGCTTGAGGATATCTTTGTCGATTTTGCGAAGCAACAGGACTCGGATTAAATTGATTGATCATATAAAATCTATCTACTGAAAGTAGTATGTTGTTAGCTGTTATGACTGAAATTTTTATGTGTAATCAACCTTTTACGTACATACATACGAATTCAGTGTAGATCATTGAACTTACATTCATGTATGTCTAATGTGGAAAAAAAATTAAACTTTATTTATAATTCGTGTCAGATGTTTCATGTTTTTAGGTGCCATGCGATTGGGGACTGGGGTATTGTGTTAGAGTCGAAATTTAAGCCAGCCTCGACTTTGGACCCTCGTTTCGCATTAGCGCCGTCTCTTCTTTAACTTTATAAATATGTATGTCAACAAAGAATTTCGGTACTTTGAACTCTATGGCTTCACTGAAACTTTCCACACACGCAGACACAGTCCCGCCCGCGGGAGTGAAATGTCTCTTCGATTTATGGGCTAGATGAATTTGAGCTTGTCGCAGTCAATTTATAGACATTTATTTTTGTTGCCTCTAAACAAACCAATTCCAAAGTTAACCCTTCGCCCTGCCATTTCAATCAATTGGCGCTTATATCGAACCTTGCACTCGATGATATGACGTTAGAGGAGCTTGCATGTTGATATAGAAAAGCGTAGCAAAATTATGAAATTGTCCATTCATTTGGAATCATAGAAAACTGAATCGCGCAACCTTGCTGATTGCGTAAAATTCGCTTATCAAAATTCGTACGTATACAATTGATAGTGTATATATATAGTATACAATATGTTCAGAATTGATATACACATTCGATTCCAGAGCTATTTTTCAAAGCACTTGAACAGTTTGCAATTGCTTTAATTACTCTCGTGCATTCGCTGTAAATGCACAACAATATTTTAATAGTCAGCAAATGTTGCTTCACATAAATGTTTATATAAGTATATAGTATATAAGTACAGTACAATAAAATACAACAAACTTCCGATAGCTTAAATTCAACTTTGTTCATTTGTTTGCTACACACAGGGGTCAATTGTATATATATATATGTATATGTATGTGTATGTGTATGCTGGTTGGGGTATAAACATTTGGTACATTTTTAAAGATAGCAAAACGCAAACTTAAACTAACAAATAAAATCAGCTAATTCCCTACATTAGAGACTCTTGGCTGGCAGTCTCTAATGCAACTCCATAATTTTTAATCCTTGAGGCTATTTCATTTTGTGGCATTTGTACTACCACTGAATATCAGCTAGTCATCCCAACGAGGTATATAGATATTTATCTAACATATTCTAGTTAACAATTAATATATTTATATATATATATATAGTTGTATGCTCTAGCAAAATGGAAGACGTTATTTGCGCCCTTAGTAGTTGATCATTTTTAGTCACACGCAGGTATACAAGTAGGTCACATTGTTATGCACGTTTTAGGTACGACAACTGCTAAAACAGCTGCTAGTATTTTTTTGGCAAGCAAATCCCACAGTTCATGCTAAACTATACTATGTCATTTAACAATTAAAATAAATTAGATTCCGCTTATTATATGGCTCCAGTTGCCTGTGTTAGCTTTGTTAGAGCTTCGTCTGGGTTAGCATGCGCCTGTTTTTCCAACTGTTGGCGTCGCCAGCGTCGCGAGAGTATCGGCGCAAACAAATCATAGTCCAACTGCTTTTGGCACTTATCGAAATAGATTTGAGAGTTATCCGCAATGTTGAAGTGCGCGAGCGTCAGGCTGGCACAATAGCCAATGCCAATGGTGACTAAGTAGCCCAGGACACAGAACCACAGATAGGATAGCCGATATAGCCAAAAGAAGTGCGGCTCAGCTCCAGACATCGTCGCATGCACCGCCTGCACCGTCTGCGCCACTTCAGTTACGTTTCTCAATTCACATCCGGTGGTGCTCAATGGCAGTGATGTTGGAGCCGGCTTCGGACCGCCAAAGCCAATCCAGAAGGAGAAAGTAAGGCCTAGCAAGAAGCCCATGAGTACGCCACGCTGATTCGTACGCACAGTGCACACGCCGAGGGTGAAAATGCCAAGCAATGGCCCACCCACAACGCCAAAGATTGTCAACGAGGCCTGCAGCACGCCGCCCATTGAACCAGCGCCAAAGGCCAACAGTATGCAGAGCAATCCATAAATGCAGGCAATGATTTTGGTGGGCAGCGTTGACTGGGAGTCGATTAGCGTACGCTTGAAGATGGCCTTGTACAGTGGCTTGAGATAGTCCTCCAGTGTAACGGCCGAGAGTGAAGTAACTGCCGAAGATACTGACGATAAGCTTGCCGAGAAAATACCCGAAACAAAGAGACCACAGAGTCCAGGGTATTGACCTGAAACAGGAGAAGCAAAATTGTTAATTATTTCTTGGATTACTTTGCACGTGGTCTCATTACCCATGGTATCCACTGCAAAGAGCGGCATCAGCTGATCCCGCGATTTGATGCGTCCATTGAGCACAGGATCGCAGTCGCGGTAGTAATAGAAGATTGCCAAGCCGCTGAAGATGGTGCTGAAGCTAAGCATGCCCAGAATAGGCAAATTCCACCAAAGAGCGGACTGAGCACTTTTTAAATTGTGCACACTCAGAAGCCGTTGCACCTGCGTCTGGTTGACGCCATAGAGCGAGAGGTAGGTGACCATGCCGCCAATGATCAGTGACCACCAGGTGTGACGAACGGTCAAGTCCATTGAAAAGTCAAAGTACTGCACACGACCGCGCTCCTGAGCCACATCCCAGATGGCGCCCAGTCCGCCAGCTTGAATAGCTGACACACCAATCACAGCAAAAATGGCAGCGAACATGAGGAACGACTGAAAGACATCCGTAATGAGCACAGCCTTCAGCCCGCCCAGCGTAGAGTAGAAGGTGCACACGAGGCCCAGGACAAGTATGGCCGTGCCTCTCGGTATGCCTGTGACTGCCTCCAGTGCCAGGGCAGGCGCATAGAGAGCAATGCCCATATAGAGCACCATTTGCAAGGTGAAGGCAATCGAAGCGGCTAGACGTGTCGCATGGCCGAAGCGTCGTTCCAGGTATTCGTATACACTTGTCGTGCGCATTCGATAGAAGACCGGCAGAAATATGTAAGCGGCAATCGGAGTGCTCAGCACATACGATATATTGATGACACCGAATAGAGTGCCAAACTGATACGACTCGTTGGAAACGCCCATCAGTGAGATGGCAGACATGAAGCTGGCCATCAGGCTAAAGGACACCGGAAATGTGGTCATGCTCTGATCGGCCATTAGATACTCCTGTGTTGTCTTCTGCTTGCCGCCCGTATACCGGTAATAGATGCCGATCAGCGCTGATATTATCAAAATGCTCAGCAACACTAGGGCATCCCACATATCAAACGTTCCAAGGGGCATTTTGATTGTGTGTTTATTTATAATTATTCGGGGTTACTCAACGAATTTACAATTATTGATTTTTTACACTGCGCTATTACACAGTGTGTTGTTGACCTCCTTCACTGTCAATGTTTCTTGCAAATTATATGGAAAGTTCACACACACATAAGTATATATTATAGAAATCCGAGAGAAATAACACGCGATTATAAACAAATAACCAAAAACAAAACGCGGATCAACAGCTAACACAACCGCAAAGCTTTGCCGTTGAATAACAACTGATTGAAAGAAAGCTTACAGCGTTGCCACCTGTTGGCGCAATTGTGTCACTGCGCAGCGTATGCAGCTCACAGCTGTTGCTGGCAAAACGACCACATTTTGAATTTTGCTGCGTATCAACTGCATAGCCATAAGATGTTTGTTTAAAATATTGATTATAAAATATTGAAAAATTCATTTTATTTTTATCTTTTTTCTTAGAGATGTTAATACACAAACATGTGTATATATATATGTATACATATGTGTATATGTATGTCGATTTTGTTTACATGGAACAGAAGCAAAGTTCGAGCTAGGATTTTGATTGTAGCCGGCATGTGCCCTGGTGACGACGTTTATCGCGTCGTTTGCATTCATCGCTGCAGTAAGAGGCAGTGAAGCAGCAATCGAACTCCGCCTCCTCCAGGCAGTGCTGACACCATCTTTTGCGCTTCAGTGTCTTCAGCTCCTCCTTCATGTTGTCCAGCTCAGTCTTGCTCCGTGCCAGTTCCTCGTTTAGGAACACAACTTCTTGCATCATCTGACGATAGCCAACAAAAGGTTCTCTCGCGCCAAGTGCTGGCAAAGACGGGGTCACCTGCGTTGTGTTTTCTTGAGTTGTTTCAGACCTGAAGACCATGGAGCAGCGACGCATGGGCTGTATCCGTTTGGCTGTTAATGGCGTTATAGCTGTTGTGAATGTTATTTTGCGTTTCTTCGCCGATGCCGGCGTGCCAGCACGTGAACGCTTAGCAGAGGCATTTACATCAGCCGGTTCCATGCAATGGGGTAGTGCCCGGTTAATGAGCTCCTCAGCCTCGCGAGGGTCAGCAAAGTAGTTAAACAAATACATAGGCTGATGCAGCAACATCATGTGGCACCTAAGTTCACGCAGTGCCAGGTTCAACGTACGCGTGCCCTTCCACTTTGTGTTCAGTTGCGAAATGTCCGCATCTATTGGAAGTATATCACGCGCCGACACCAAGGCACGTGAATGGGCGCCCCCAAAAAATCGCACATCGTAAATATCGCTCCTCTTGGACATCACGCGTATAACCTGTCAATGAATTATATATATATATTTGTACACAGATTATAATTTGAGTATAGTTTCCACCTTAGCCGGCCAGTGAGGCGAACCACATTGCTTGGCATAGACGAGCTCGTGACGCTGCGTGCAGGGCTTGGCGAACCAGAACGGGGATCGATCCGATTCGTTTGAATAGCGATAGCAGTCGGAACAGCGACGTATTTCACGTATATCGTGAGTGATGTCGCGCAGAAGCCATTTAGTTGCATTGTATTCCTCGCAGTTGGTGCCAAAAAAGAGGCCAGTGTTGTGCTGCAAGTCGAGCAGGTCGATGAGGAATTCGGACAAATGCCTGTACTTCTTTAATTGAATATTTGTAGAAATATCCGACAGGCCCAAGATGTCGTTCTTGAAGAGCACACTCTTGACCAGTGCTGCATCATGTTCGCTCCAATGCTTGGCCATATACTTCCGCACATCCTTCTTCAGCCAAGTGTGGTGCGTTTGCCAGCTGTAGCCCAGCAGGCAGTTTAATTCCTCAATCGATACGTGTGGCGGATTTAGCAAATCGGACAACTTTAGTAAGCGGCAAGGTGTGCACAGCTCCAGCTCGTCGTTGGCCTCGTTGGGGGCCTCCTCGCTTTTGATAAATGTGCTGCGTCTTTTACGCTGGCGAGCTGGCTGCTCGCTAACGAAGAAAACATCATCTGAGCTGTCTGCTTCACGTTTGAGTGGATCTTGTGTGATGACGTTGATGTTGCTATTATAGTCAAGTTCGTACGGATCAGCTTGTGCTGCTGGCGTTGCTGGAACAGGGGATGCTGGCTGCGTTTTGTTCTCCTCTTCGTCGCACGAACCCTCCATATCAGATTCATTCAGTGGAAATCGATGTGGTTGTCCCTTGTCCGAGGGCACCGAGTAGTTGGGGCGATGTGGATTCTTACGCTGACAGGCTGCATGAAAACAGCGATCACAGGATAGACATTTCTTAAGTGGCTCCGACCCTGGGAAGTGACACTCGAAGCAGTAGGGATCCGTTTTTAGGGAATCCTGTAGTACGCTTATTTTCTGAGCGAAACAAAGCGAAATTCGTTTACCTTTGGCACGCGTAGCCTTTCCCTTTGGCACTAATATACCCTTCGTGATAGCATCTTCCACCGCTTGACTGGCCTCATCTAATAACAGCACAGATATCCATATAAAACACAAACATTATGAGACACTACACTTTCTACGTACCGTCTGACATGGACGATAGCAAACAGCGTTCCAGTATTTTATTGGACACATATGCACCATTTTTAAGTTTATGCATCCAATTTGGCACAGCACTGGGTGGGAATCTGCCAACCATTTTCTTGATTTTGACTAAAAAGCTTAAGCTTGCAGCGAACTCGTTCTATTTCTTGTTTTTACCAAATAATAAACTTCTGGTGTTGCCAGATAGTCGCGTATTATTTGTGTTTCTGCCACACACACACATCTGGTCACACTGCTATTATAATATGCTTTAACAGTTTATATTAAACAATTTTGTTTATTTATTTTAAGTTTTATGGCATACACGACTTAACATTAAACTCTAACATCTAAAAATTTTAAAGTTTTCAAAATCAAATATCTGGCAACTATGCATATCAATTGACCAAACGCGCCAGTGTGGGTGAGTTTCACACACCACAGACACAACAGTAGCAGCAGCAGCAGCAGAAGCCAATAGCCATCGTGGAGGCAGCTAAAAATAATTATAATAATCGTTGCTAATCTAATAAGATCCACTGGTAAGCGCGTTCGGTTGTAGATATAATCTTTCATTGCATCCACTGGATGCAGTGAAACGGAATACGACAATAGCTGGATAGAGTGAAATCATCATCGCTAGCGCTAGCTCACCTTGTGTCTGACGTATATAGTTGTCTAACCACTGTTTAATCATTGCTAATTAGCGACAACGTCACACAATGCCCGCGTCGACTTCTGTTATTGCCGACTTGTGCATATATCTACTGACCTGGAATGTGGGCACCCACTCGCCAAAGGACCTGTCGCTGACATCAATGTTGGAGCTAAATGGCACTACCAGCTGTCCACAAAACAAGCTGCCCGACATTTATGTGATTGGCATGCAGGAGGTGAATACGAATCAGGTACTGAACATCTTTCAGGATCATCCCTGGGTGCTAAAATTGGCTGTCGCGTTAAGCGAGCACGAGTACGTAAAGGTGGAGTCGAAGCAGCTGCAAGGCATCCTCATTACCATGTTCGCCCAGCACAAGCACATACCACACATGAAGGACATCGAGACAGATGAGACGCGCACCGGATGGGGCGGGGTATGGGGCAACAAAGGAGCCGTGAGCATACGACTTAGTCTATACGGCACTGGTGCCGTATTTGTTTGCTCCCACTTAGCGGCGCACGATGCTAAATTGAAGGAACGCATAGAAGACTACCACCAGATTGTGGACAATCACAAGTATCATGTAAAAGGCTATCCCCGCATCTTTGATCACGATTTTGTGTTCTGGTTTGGCGACCTGAACTTCCGCTTGTCGGGCGAGATGTCCGCCTGGGATATACGCAACGCTGTGGAGAATGAACGCTACGATGAGCTGCTGAAGTTAGACCAGTTGTCGCTGCTCCGTGAGTCGGGCAACGCCTTCAGCTTGCTGGAAGAGAAGCTGCCCACATTTGCGCCCACATTCAAGTTCCACGAAGGCGGCAACGAATACAATTTGAAGCGACGTCCGGCTTGGTGTGACCGCATCCTACATCGCGTGCAGGCGAACAGTTATCCGTCGATAATGCTGAGTGCCCAGCAATTGTCTTATCAATCGAAAATGGACTATACGCTCTCCGACCACAAGCCCGTCACCGCGACCTTTAGCTATAAAATCGAAACACACAATTTGTCCTACACGGATGAGGAGCTGCACGAGATGACGCACGGGGCGGGCAGCACAATGTCAAATGTTAGTGTGTTTGGCCTTATCTTAATTATAGTCTTTCATTCTGTACTTCAATTTTGATTTCACTCTTTTCGCTTCTTTTGTAGCCATTTCAAGCCGAACTAGAAAGTTTCCAGTGATAAATCGAATCAAGTGTTCCCGCCCAAAAGCAAGCAAATCTAATCTCATATCTCGCATATCACCCAGATATCAGAACTCACGTAGAAAACTTTTACATGAAATACTCCTAACAAAACACAAGTGCAAATTAAATAATTTTACAGTCACATTAATATTATATGATAGAATCTCAATGTGGCAAATCGCGGGCTAATCACTCGACTGTGTAACCTCATGACGCAATTACTATATACATTGCTCTATACACGCGAATAGTACAATTTTGCTACATATCATATATAAATCAATATATATATATATATATAACATGTTTAACTAATTGTTAAGCTAAGCGAAGACATTGTTAAAGTTCTAAAGCTGTTGATTCAATAAAGCAATATCTATTTTTCTATAACAAACTTTAGGCATTGCAATTTGCTGGAATGCTTGTGAATACTATCTATCTATCTCTAAATATATAACAGATATCAGTTACCCAGCGCATTCAACAGGCCTTGAATTATTGGTACAAAACACATTGGCTAACGAATTTTAATTATATAAATAATTAGGCGTGATATGAGGTCATTTACTTTTTATAATATATATGTATTGGGCCCACAATATGGACTGGTATTATATTATCTTGTACCCATTTAAATGCTGTCAAATCGCGATCCAAAGTCGAAAATATGTATGATTAGTAAAAATTGCTGTCCCCTTGAAAAATGCATTAATTTGTTAAAATTCTATACATTTCCTACAATAGATACTATAGAATTTCTATTATTGGCAATAGCAAGTGAATAACAAATTTATTTACACTTTATCAAAATATTATTAGAGGAACAAAATGTATGGAATTTTTATGAATTATTGTGATGCTTTTTTGTTGTTAAATATAGTAAACTTTGTGGTTTTCAATTGTGTTGTTCGCTTAGCTTGATGTTTCCAAGTCAAATAAACGTTAGGCAGATAATAAGATATTAAGACTCTATTTTGCCACACATGATTGCCAAATAGCGCCTTTGATCATCGATAAAATAGGAGAAAAAGAAGAAAGCTTAAATTTGTATTTATTTAATTACATATTTTCAACTAAATTTATTTTTGGAGTATATAAAACGTGAAAGTGAATATACATACATATGTACATATGTATATGTATTTATAACCAGCTAACAATTTAACATCATCTCAAATATAAAATCCCAGAAAATTTAAATTTTTTTTAAACCTCGCTTAATGAAATTTCGGACTTATGTAATGTAATGTAATTTGTAAAAAATGTTATTTTCTTGCCATTTCCCGTTATCAAGATTCGACTGTATATTCTATATTTATTATATATTTTCTTAGTTATTTATTATACTTAATTTTAATATAAAAAGTAAAAAAAAAAAAAAAATTTAAACAGTAAATGTAGATTAAGATCACACCATTATTGAAGAGTATTATTATTACTAGTCATTTACAGTTATATATTAATCTAATAATAGTAAATTGAATTTTAGTAGGCAATGGTAAATATTATGAGCCATATTTCTTTTATGGTCGATCCGTAATTCACACGTACCTTATCGGTTATCTAAGCAACAAGTGTTTTTGGTAGCATTTCAGCGATGGGTCGGCACAAACAATGTATCAATATATACATATATTTATATATCAGTATATACATATATCAATAATGACTGTCGTTTGCTAAGCGAAACGAGCACACACAAAGGGCAATATTTGATAGAAGGCTGATGAAACCAGTTGGTTTTTGGTGATTTTTATTTTATCATTAATTTTTTTTTTTTTGCTTGATCGCTTACGAATGGTTAAACAAAAAGATGGTGTCAAATTGCTGCACGCCTGTTAGCGTTATTCTCATAGCAGATACCGGCAGAAGCTTAATAGATTTGCTGGCGTGGCCTCCCTCGGCAACTGCTGTGCTCTGGGGGGTTTTTCGTTCTTTTAATTTACTGATTGTATTAGATAGTTAGTCGTTAGTTGCAGCACTTTGGAATATCGAGGATTTGGCCTTTCTATCTGATTTGTATACACATGTGCCGCAGCCCAGCAGATACAACTATGGCTAATAATTGTTTAGAAAATTGTGCAATTAGCCGTTTTAACGTGCAGTATAAACACAATAATTTAATTTTTCAGTTTATTTTTATTTTTTTTTATACACTGTTTTTGTACCTGCTCGATAGCAACTCGATGGAAAAGTCCCCTAGTCATAAATAGATGAACAAGTACATAAATCATTTAATAATATTACCGTAAAGATAATGAATTGTCAACAGTTTAAAGTATAACTTGCTGAATTTAAAACGGACCCCATTAGAAGTACACGCCCTCCAATGAAAATCGGAGCAATAGACCCTGCACTCTTGTATAGCTAACAAAGCTCACATTGTTTACACATCAGTGGGAATCCATGAAGATGGTATTGCTCGAGCGACCGGTGCTTTACCCTCAGAGAAAACAAACATACCGAAAATCAATTTACATAAAACTTTGTTTATCTAATATCTTATTCAAAGCCAATATTTGGGCTAGCGAAAGAGCAGGCAGAGGTATGGAAGTATTCGCCATAGCCCGTGCTGAGGGTCGCGAGCTGAAACTGAAAGCTCTCCTCCACTCTAGAAAATTATAAGGGGTATGTCCGCAGTGTGTTTATTCGATGTGCAAATAGTGTTTTTTTGTAAACAAACTGGTTTCGAGTAGGAAATAATTACCAGCTGTTTGTGGAAATCACGGCTGGCAACTGCTGATAGGCAATCATATGGCTGAGCTGCCGAGACTCTCTCTCTCTCCAAAGAAAAGATGTACTGAATTTTCTTAATGTCAATTAAACAAACAATTCAAGTGCACAGATATAGTATATTCTGATAACTAAAATCGCTTCGATATCATTTATGAGCGATAATGAAATCTAACAGCTCATATCAACGGATGCTTAACACAGATAAGAATATCTAAAAAAAAACCCATTATACTACATATAGATTAATAACATTTTGAAGAATGTATGAATGGGTATTTTATTTTATTATTTAAATACATATATTCATCTAACGGCATTATTCACAGGCATTTCTTATCAATGAATACTCTGCCGACAAACACGATTGCGAATCGTCTCAAGCGAACTAGAAAAGTCACCTGAATTAGCTACCATCACTTGGCTATCGCTTGCCGAAAATAAAAAGCCCCGCGTCGATCGCAGTCGGACGATTCGGCTGGTATAAAAGCCGACCCTCCGGGCCGGATATCGTTCAAAGCACAGCCAACGATCGGCCAGGCAACAAGCACAGTAGAGCGCCCCGAGTAGCGTTAACAAAACACTTATACATACATACATAATATATCGATTGATGAGGCACGCGTCTTAGGGAGTCCCCTAAAAGAGTCGATACACACAAGCATACACACGTCATTCGTTTGACGTTTGACGGCAACAACAACAATTGGATACTCACAATAACCTAGATGAAGCAACCAGCCATTAAATCAATGAACTGTAAAACTGTCTCCACGGCACAGTGACTAAATTTGGCGATTTGTGATTTTTTTATTTTCGCCTGGTGATTAACAGTGGAAAGATACTTACTGATTTGCACACACACACACATACATACATCATGGGTGTGCGAGTAATTGAAGCAGATTCAGCGAGCGATTCGTATGATGATGAGGAGTGTCCCACGTGCAATACGAATCACAAGAGCAAAACAAGCAGCGCCAAGCGCAGCCCAACGGAGCCAACGAACATCCATTTGGGCAGCAAGGATCTGGTTGGTAACTGCAATGAATATCGCATTGAGAACAACAGCCGGGATTTGCGCATCATTGGCAATGGGAACCGTGTGCGTATCGTCAACAACTCGGGCAGTCTGCACATCATTGGCAATGCGACCAGGCTGAAGATACAGCACAATAGCGGCTACATCAAGTACACGGGCAATGATGGGCGCATCTACCTGGGCAGCGACTCCCAGCAGCAGACGGTCGACTACATTGGCTTCAACGGGCTGCTGAAGGTGGTCAAATCACTGCAGCTTCATGGCAGCAGCAGCAAGTCCAACAGCAAGCGCACTCCTCGCTCCCAGCCAAAGGTGCCCAAGGATGCACCGCCACAGGCGAGCAAGGCGCCTTCTCCGCCGCACCTTGGCATCGAGATTAACAACAATCTGACCATAGTCAACGGCATCGCCGGCAACATTGTGATTGAGAATGCGATAAATGTGAGCATTTAGGCTTGCTCCGCCCACTCTTCTATCTCAAGTCCAAAGCTTTAGATTTATAAACACGATGAGCGGCACGCATGGTTCCTATCGTTATACATATAAGTCTGTGCTCATGTGTAACCATTAGCATTAGCTAACTGACTGCTTAACGTGATTGTCATCGGATATTGAAAAGTATTAGCCGTCACTTAATAAGTGTGCGCATCTTCACAATACATTCATTATATATATTGTAACTAGCTTATTTATTATAGAATTTTATATGAATATTTATATATATAGCAAATCGTAATCATTCTATGAATGATCTCTGCATTGAATATTAAAATATTACGTCATTCTAAAGAAATCCTGAATGCACCTTTATTGATTTCCGATTTCCGACTTCCGAGAGGTTAACAAACCCCCGTTCATTCGGGTAAATTACCACACGGTGCTTATCAAGAGGTAGTCACAGTGACCCGAGTGGATTTACTTTTAAGCTTCCTAGAATCGAGGTCTTACTCATAGCTTGGCTTGGCCAATGTCAACTTGTGGTTAGTAACAATGACTTGACCCACTTTGTTGCCAGCGACAATAATCATAAAAAGTACCTGGATAAGAAATTTAGTTGCGATTGATGTGCTGCCTACTGATTAAACAAGGCATATCATTAAATATCATTGTTTGTTTTTTGTTTTGGAAATTGTACTTGCGGTTGTATTTTTGTCGAAAGTGTCAAAAAACGCTCGAGTGTCGCATTGAAATTATTCTGGGGGTTTTTATTTCCAGTGCATGCACATAAAACAACTGAATTAATAACAACAACCATTAATTATATAATGTTTAAGGCCATTGTTTTGAAAATCCATTGACTGATAAGAATAATATATAAAATTTTTTACCTTGAACAGGAAACAGAAAAGTTATCAACATTTTAGGCAAGTTGATTCTATAAGCGCTCTGTGATTTGAAAGTTCGAAGTAGATAAGATCATTTTACCCGAAATCGAAAAGAAGAACAATTGGCATACACGGAAATATATGTACATATGTATGGGAGAGTTGAATTTGCAAAATTGCAAATACAATGTGTATCTACATACATAAGTCAATTTGCATATGAATTTACTCAGCCACAAGCACATACATATATGTACATATGTACATAAATACATTCAAGCACAGACATACAGATGTCACAGCTGGTATTCATTAACATTATACGTGTATTTTGGTTTATAATATATGCCACGCGCTATATAAATATGTACATATGTATTTTATTACAGTTTGAGATAATTTCTCCAACAATTGTTCTATACGTAATTTTGATAATTTAATTTATGTATGTAGGTGTAAGCGATGATGTTACATTCATTAGATATGATCCCAAGCGAAGCATTCAATTCCATAAAATCATGCGGCAAGTTTTTATACGTTTCTTAAATAACATTTACACTTTATTCATTTAAAATAAATTCGCCTGCTAAATTACCAATACAATACGTTGTTTACAATAATTACTGCGGGCTGGCTGTCTTATTGTTATGGTAGAGCGGGAACTATCGTTATTCGTTTATATTAACATTAACATAACGGGCTCTGAGATATTCACGCGATATATGCTCATTTTTGCGTTTGCGTTACGTAGTGCTAGTAAGTGTGCCATGTTATGCTTACGTTCGGCAAGTACGTTTGACGCTTCGCTCGCTAAATTACAAACATTTTGCGACATTTAAAAAATAAAGTCATGTTTGGGGCCGCACAAACGACAACGAATCGTATGAACGACTTCGAGGTTGCCTCGCCACCAGACGACTCTATCACAGCACTCGAGTTTAGCCCAAGCACATTGCAAGTGCCGAAGAATTTTCTCATTGCCGGCAGCTGGGACAACAGCGTGCGCTGCTGGGAGGTGGAACAAAATGGAGCAACTGTGCCAAAGTCAATGAAGACGATGGGCGGGCCGGTGCTGGATGTATGCTGGTCGGACGACGGCACCAAGGTGTTCATGGCGTCATGTGACAAACAAGTAAAGCTCTGGGATCTCGCCTCCGACCAAGTAATGCAAGTGGCTGCCCACGACGGACCGGTAAAAACCTGCCACATGGTCAAAGGTCCCAATTACACATGTCTTATGACGGGCAGCTGGGATAAAACGCTCAAGGTATGCAACTTGTAAAATAATATAATAGATTCAATATGTAAATGCTCGATTTTCAGTTTTGGGACACGCGCTCACCCAATCCCATGATGGCCATTAATCTGCCTGAAAGATGCTACTGCGCAGATGTTGATTACCCCATGGCTGTGGTGGGCACTGCGGGTCGTGGCCTAATCATCTACTCGTTGGAGAACAGTCCCACGGAGTACAAGCGTCAGGAGAGTCCACTGAAGTATCAGCATCGCACCATATCCATATTCAAGGACAAAAAGAAGACTCCCACGGGCTATGCATTAGGCAGCATCGAAGGCCGCGTTGCCATACAGTATGTGAACCCCGTGAATCCCAAGGATAACTTTACATTTAAGTGCCATCGCTCGACGGGCACCTCTGGCTTCCAGGACATTTATGCAGTCAATGACATTGCATTCCATCCGGTGCATGGAACTCTGGTCACCGTTGGCTCGGACGGCACATTCAGCTTCTGGGACAAGGATGCGCGCACCAAGCTCAAATCTAGTGAAGCGATGGATCAATCTATAACGAAATGTGGCTTCAATGCCAATGGCCAAATATTCGCATATGCCGTCGGCTATGACTGGTCCAAGGGACACGAGTACTTCAACCCCGCCAAGAAGCCACAAATATTCCTACGCTCCTGCTACGACGAGCTAAAGCCGCGCGTTAATTGATCGGAAATCGAAATCGATTTTAGCTTAAGCCACACAAACATGTTCTACGAGTAATATCAGTTGTACCGTATCATTAAATATCCTGATTTGCATATTTATTCAACTAAATCACTTAATTAAAGAGCTTGCTCTAATGATCCTTCTTGTCGTCGTGGCCATGTCCATGTCCATGGTCACCCTGACCCTTGCCGATTCCCAGGGCATATTCAGCAGCGATGGTCACGAGAACTGCACAAAAGCCGACACCGAGGCCGCGGAACATAAACGTGGCCAAACGAGAGCCGTGTGTGCCGAATCCCTTCTTTTCGTAGCGCCAAGCCTCATTCCTACGGCAATCAAAGTAGTTTCGCAAATAATATTTATTGTATATTCAAGAGCTCACCTCAGCCATGGGTCGGATAGGCCCTGGCGGCCAAGCGCCTCCTTGACTTTCAGCAACTGCGGCACATTCTCCACCTTATAGCACGATGGATGTGGCACCGTGTAGGGCTCTCCGTGACCATGTCCACCCATTATTTATTTCCTGAAACAATATTTAAAGTTTGTTTTAATAATTGCAAGTGAATTAACATCTGTTAGCCTAGTGCTGAAAATTACATAAGTAGGTTCACGATTTTTTTCGCTTTTTAATTGCTGTGACAACGCACACAAATAAAGAAATACTAAAATATCCTTAGTTAATCTATATTATTTCAAAATATCACAAAAGCAATGCGAAAAAACGCTCAAAATTAACAAAATTGACTAAATACACACTTTTGTTGTCACAATATGAACACAATGTTAACCAAATGTAAAATGTTATCGATAATGTTAACTTAAAATGTACTAAATATTTCCACGCGCATACTAGTTTTTTACATTAGCTTTTAAAAGTATGGCAACTGCCTGATTTCTATAAAAAATTCAAAAAATGTATGCCCGCAAATCAGGATTTATCTCTCCCGTAAAAGAAAACAGTATAACATATTTTTATTTGTTGACATATTTATTCATATTTTAAGTTTATTTTGCAATCAGTAGAACATTTGTAATTTTTAAACGTGCTTAAGTGAAAATATACATAGTTTATTTATATCTGTATTTTTTTTTTTTTTTTTTTTTTAGTTTTTTCATTTAATTTTCTAATTATACAATAAGTAATAGTAATATACATGTATATGTTTTTTTACGATTTATATTAATAGCGTTTTCTTGCTCCTCTCACACTTTTACAGATTAACTGCGATTGCTACAATTAGAAAGGAAACATTTTTAAAGCAAATATGAAAAATATAACAAAATACTGTTCTTACGCTTTGTCATTGCATTGTATAGGTGTATTGTAATAGCTAGGTATAAAAATGCACGTCATGCATGCCAATTGTTTAATTTAAAATACAATACATATATATTTTATATAGTTGTTGCTTTTCATATTCATTTCTCACAAACTTAAAACACCAAAGTCAGAACGCAATTTGTTTTCTTTTCCGTTCTCTCTCATTCAGCGCCCGGAAATGCAGAAGGCTTGAACAATCTATCAATGTTATAGTAAATTTATCTTTAAACTTGTAACTACTTTTGGAAGATACATTTGCAAATAAATTGTAGATATTAAGTTTCACACACTCAGAAGATCCTAAATAATATATGAACAATAGTCAGCTTCGTACGTTTTGCCTTGCACTTAACGTATTTTTGTTTTTGTTTTAAAATGTTGGCGTTGCATATCTATTTTTTTTTTGTTTTTTTGTTTTTTCTTTTATCTGTTAATTTTTGTTTGTTTTTACTTTTGTTTTTTGTTTTTGTTAGCTGAATCACATTTCGAATTTCTAAAGATTAGTTTCATAATTTAACACATGTTGCTACAACAATTTAGGTAATTTTTTGAAATCAAATTGTACTTTTTTTTTTAATTTAACTTTATTTTTAACTTATTCTCCGTTCCCGAACGCAAACTGTGAGTGGGCTCCGCTGGAAGCTTCAATTGGGGTAACTGCTGCTGGCAGATTAGATACTCTCCTCGGCCAATATCTCGTTGAGCAGGCGATTGAGGCTGTCCAGGCCAGTGAGAAAGCCGCCGTCCGGTCCATGGTGGACAGGCGCGGTGGCTGGCGGCGTTGGCAGCATGCTCCCATTGCGCGGCACAAACGCCGTGTGGGCGAAGTCAATGAGGCGCACGTCCACAAAGCAGGCCGAGTCGTCTGTGGGCGGTGCGGACATGTCCAGCGACTTGGAGCCATGCATTAGCGCCGAGTTGCGAACCGCAGCTGTGGATGATTTTGGCTCGCTGTTGGTGTTGTTGTTGTCGCCCTCGGCACTGGCGCGTCGCTCCAGGGAGTCGAGCAGAATGCCAGCCAGCAGCGAGTTGGATATATTTTCGCAACTGCGCTGCACCGCCGACACTGTGTGCGACTTCGAAGGCGAGGAGACGGCCGAAACGGGCGTGGATGTTATTGTTGACTTCTTTGCCTCTCGAGGGTCATCGTGAGCTGCGTAATGTTCATCGTCGTCCTTGCAGCGCAAACGCTTCACAGCGCCCTTCACTGATTTCAGTGACGATGCGCTGGAAGAGGCGGGCGAGACAACCGACTTGATTGTGGCGCCTGAATTGCCAGCCGTGTGAGGCGGCGAGGTGAGCTCCAAGCTGCCCGTTGTTGCTGCTGCTGCATCGAACGATTGCTGCGACTTGTACCGCTTAAACATGGCCTCCGTGGGTCCAATAATGCTGCTTTCGTAGTCCGAGCTGCCTTCATCGGAGCTGTTGTTGCCTGTTAAATGGGAATGAAACAGAAATGGATGAGAGTTTCCATTGGGATTATGGTTTCTATCTCGTGGACTTACATGTCTGTCGCCCGCTGGCCACGGCCTTGATCTGCTCCGATAGGCCAGAGAAATCGTCGCTGCTGTTGCTGCTGTAATTCATCCAGGAGTCTCCGGAATGTGGCGATGAGGTGGTCACGCTGGGCAGCGTTGGCTCAGGGTCCAGGAATACTGTCTCTTCGGATATTGGAATGAATGCAGGTGTGACGGTGGCATTGGCATTGCTGCCCTTGCCTCCGGTCACCGATTTAGTGGGCAGGACACCGCAGCTACGCGGCGGTGGCATGACGGACAAATGCGAGTGCGAATGCTGTGCTTTGTTTCTCTCATCGTCTTCCTCCTCCTCCTCGTCGGTGGTGGTTGTCGAGCTGGTGGCCGTTTGCTTGACGCCACGTGCCGCCGCCTCCGCAAAGCCACGTTTGTGTAAATGACGACGTGTGGCTAGATTCAAGCGCGAGTTGGAGTCATTAGACGCATCCGCATCATAGTTGCAGCCATCGACACCGGTGCTGCTGTTGGTTGCCGAGGCGTTGCCGCTATCAACGGCCGCCACCAGCTGCAAGTCCTCATCCGTATCGTGCGGCTCCAGTTCGTCGCCTGCCTCATTTCCCGCCTCATCGTCTTCAATGTCATCCTCGTCTATGCTGTTCTCCGGATGATAATCGAAGGCAGCTGTCGGCTGCAGTGTCGCAGACTTTGGCGCCTCCAGCCAATCATCCAGATCCATTGAGGGCGGATGTGCCATAGGATTCTCTTCATAGCCTTCGTACACGATGAGCAATGAGCTGCCGGAGTAAGGAACAGATTCTCAATATATTTCTCAACTACTAAATAAACAAACTTTCGCTTACCAGGAATAGAATCTGTAACTGGACTGCTTCTCAATGACGCGTCGCAGCTGCAACAGTCGCTGCAAGATCTTGCGTATGACGCGAATGCGGAGCCGAAAGCCGTTGTAGAAGAAGTCATGCAAGGCGGTCTTGAAGCCCGCCTCGTTGAGCTCACGTCCCCAGTACTTGTCGCGCTTGGCATACTGCTCCAAATCCGCCTGGTAGGTCTGCATGCCACAGAGGCGGACGCCCAGCGAGCCGGAGGTGCTGGCCGCACACTTGGCCATCTGTTTGGATCGCTTCTCGGCGGAGGCATCGTCGCCATGCTGTCGAGTGCCCATCTTCAGATCCAGAATACAGGGATTTCGGAACTGCGATGTGATATTCTCGAGCATCAAGAAATCTGTGAAGCGAAATTTGTACGACACAGATTAGATAAGAAGTCGCCAGAGATATATATAATTCTATAATGAATATTAAGTGGGTTTTCTGTCCAAGTCCCGGTCCCGAGCCATGGCACAGGATACTAACATTGCTTATTGGAGTTGTCAAGTTGCGAAATGCTCTTAATAACATCGGCCGCATTTCCGTTCTTATGCACCTTCATTCTGCAAATAATCCAGGCGAGATGTGTGGGATTAATATGGAATCAAGCGAGACAAATGTACAATGCTGCGAACCCCTTATAGATGGCACAAATGAGTGACCTAAAACAAAATAAGCTGGAAGTTTTCGTTTCGTTTCGTTTCATTTCATTTGTGCTTTTCGTTTGTTACAGGACATGTTCCGTTCCATTGAAAACGCAATAGCGCCATCTGGCGACGAGTAGGCGATGCTGCCAAGGAGAGTTGAATGCGAAAAGTTCTGCAATAATTTACATAATTTTGCCGTTTTCAATGGAACCGATCATGGCACAGTTTCCAATTGGATTGTCCATAAAAAAAAAAAGAATCTCATACACATAGAATGTTGTAATATTTGCATACCCAATACCCGTAACAATGTCTGACAGGGGCGAGTGCGTGTTTGTTTTTTGTATGCATTGCACAATCTAAAACAAAAATAAAATTCATTTCCATTTGCTTGGCTGAATGCTTCAGTCATGTGTGATTTATATACATATAAAGTATATATAGTGTAGTGTAATTGTGTGTGTGTGTTTTTGTGTGCGTGTGTGTGTGTGTGTGTGTGTGTGGCAAGGTGCAGGCTGTCTGACTGTCTATGTCTATGATGGACAAGACTTCGTAGTGCTTCTACATACCTGAGTACTTCATCCCGCTTGCGCTTCGAGGCACTCATCTTGCGGACTGGGACCGCGGCCGCATCGTCCCGGAAGCTGGGCGAATAGCGCTTGTCCAGCTTGACGCCGCCCATGGTTGTCGCTTGCATAACGCCTGGAAATAGAACGGGACCGGCGAGCGATAAGTTTTTGTGTCTCTGCTCGTTTCAGTTTAATTCATGTTTGTTTATTAACTATTTATGTCTTGTGTATGGCATTTTGTTCTTGAGGTTAAGTTGTTTTGGTTAGAATTACGCAAATGGGTGAATGGACCTGACTTATCAAGGATATTTTAGTAGACACATTGGATGGAGTTACATCGTGAATGAAACAGACAAACATGACGAGCCCCATTCAAAAAAAAAAAAATTACTAGGAATACTTTAATTTCTTCTCTTTCTCTAAACATATTACATATATACAGACCCGATATAGACTGCATGCTTTGGACAATTTCGGAGGGACAGAAAGCGGCATGATTTACATATAGAAAGAATTATGGCTTATGATTATAACACTAAGACCTAAGCTAGTTGTGAAACAGAGTGCAGTATCAGACTTAGGCAATCGATCGAGAAACATTGTGCATAAATCCGAAAGAGTTTTCATAAATTTGTTTGATTTTCTTTTCGTTTCTTTTCTTTGGTATTTGTTAATTGTGTTCTAGCTTAAACCATAAGAATATTTAAATATATATATATTTGTACTTAAGGAACTGAATAGCTTAAGATTTAGTTTGGAAAATTAAGTATCGCAATTGTATTTGCATAAAATATATAGTATATAGTAAAATATAGTATAAGTATATAAATATATATATATAGATAGATAGTATGTGTTTTATTCATACAAACCCGTTGAGGCCATATTGTCATAATTGGCTTGCTTGCATTTCTAATCGGCTTTCGTACTGTGAGAGTCTCGGAGACGTTCAGTTCCAGAGACAGACAAAGCAGAGCAGAGCAGAGCGGAGTGCTGAGTGCTGCTGAGAGTAGAGAGCAGAGCAGAGCGGATTAGGATCCGATCCGATTCGTTTCGATTAGATCAGCAAAGGCCTAGGGAAGAAGGCGACGACGATCACACATGACTTTTAGCTCAACAACAACAACGTGTACTCGTTCGTATATTCGTATTCGTATTCGTTTTCGTATTCGTATAGAGGGGCAGCACGATGTCTGTTCTGAACAAACACATAAAATAAAACACGATATTTTTTTTTTTTTTTTTCGAGATATTGGAAATAAATGATATTTTGTTGTTTATAGATTTCAGTTTACGCTTTCATTCTGGAGGCAGGTCTCCGAGTGGGCTCATTGATTGGTTCAGCGGCAGATCACGAGCACGAGGTCTGTCAGTCGGCACTTCGAACCTTTGGATAATACGAGCATAGAGCGTAGATATGTATGTGTAAAGGCCCCAAGCTACAGGCTGTATGGGCGTGCATTACTTAGAAGAAATTGTATAATTTTTGTCGTGCAAAAATTGTACAATCCTTTTAGTTGGGTGCATATAGTCAAAAAGTTTTGTTTAACTTGTGTGTGTTTTTTTTTTTGTTTTTTTTTTGGCTTGCTTATAATACATACATATATGCATATATATGTATATATGTATTGGTTAAAATGCTTTGCTGGAGAAGAGTTGGTTTTTGATTTTGGATTTTACTTTTGTTACTTTTACGACTTACCCATTGCTGTCACTGCGCTACTAACTAAAAGTTCTTATGTGATAAAATGAAAGTGTGTGCGTGGAGCTTTAGTGGCCAGGCGCTTGGACTACTTCCAGGCGTCGAGTCAGACAATAATTGGGCATGGCAGCTATAATAATTTTATTTCGCTTTTCGTATTACAATACTTTAATAACTATAATTTACCTATTAGATTACGATATGGTTCAGTCTTATTTCATTTTTTTTTTTCGTCATTTTCTTTTTTTGTTTTTTTTTTTATTTTTTATTTTATTTTCTTTTTTGTCTGTTTTTATTTGTCAATTTTCAATTAAAATGCTTACAAACTACGAATATCACATATAAGAATATAATACTTAAAATAAAAATGATATTGAAATGCGTTTTTGGCTTTAACTAAGGACAATACAGAAGAGCGCATAAATTGTTAATGAATTTATCGATTTGTTTGATTTCGTCTTTTGAATATTATTTTTTATTTGATTTTATTTATTTATGTATTTTTGACAAATGCGAGTTAGTACAAAAGAAAAGTTGAATACAGCATCGAAGATTTGGAAATTGAACACAGATGGTACAGATGGTAATGGTAATATCATATCATTTTAAAAAATCAATTTTTATTTTGCTTTTATTATTTGTATATCTGTTTTCTTTTTCTTTTTTGATTTTTATTATTTTATGCATGATCGAACGAGCAGTTAATTTATAACGAAATATATATGTATATATGACAATCTTATGAAGCGCTTCGATAGAATCGATAATCGGTGGGGTTGATTAATAAGAGAATATAGTCGGTATCTTACCTTTGTACTTGGGCACAAACTTCTGTACGTCCTGCGGAATGTTCTGATAGAAGTCCAATTCGCGCAAATTCAGCGGCTTGATCACCGTCGACTGGTTGAGCAGCAAAAGGCGCGTGTGTCCTCCCACCTGAAAGCAGAAATAATAGATGAATAGATTAATTGAGAATCCACATTATGATCATTATCATTGAAATGAGCTCTGGGCATAGAAATGTTTACAGAGATCTGAAGAGCAGTTAGTCGCGTGGTCATTCGTATCTTCAGACCCTACGTCATGCGACGGCTTGATAAGCAGCTGTTGTTTTGTATGCCAGTGTAATCAATCCTCGATTCTAGACTTTAATCTTAACGAGCTTTTACTTGTCAGCCAATGCTCAGAAAAACAGTCAGCCTATCGGATTGGATATATGGCCTAGGTCTCATGATGGGTCTATGTAAACAATAATAGACATATATATATTATATAAAGAGAGAGGAGAGACAGAGATAGAGAGAATTTGACCTGGTTGTGGATAAATCGTAAAAGTTGAAAGAAACGAAAATGATACTAGATCTGTTGAAGATGAAAGTGGGTGAGTTAACAGAACTCAAACTTGTTTGAAAGATTTGAAAATATAATTGAACAAGATGACATAAATTTAAAAGTAAAGTAAATAATATATTGGCAATATTATTTCATTTTATACTTGCACAAATGGCAATTGATTGAGTGTGTTATACAGTATCAGGGCTCCCAGGGATTCGGTTGAGTGTCAGGTGTTATCAATGCGATGCAATCGATTTATTACAATTTAAAGAATGGACTGCGAGATTTCGGACCACAAAAGCAAAACGTCACTCGACAATCGGCTGCTTTTCAAACTAGTGTTAAACGAAATTCAAGGGAGTCCAAAGATAATGTACCAAGTTCTCGTTACGCAAAGTTATCCACACTTTACACCAGACGAAGTATAGATAAGAACAATAAATATTTAGTATTTATTGCTGATAAGAAGCGAGAAAGCAAGAACAGTAAATCGAAGAATACAAGAGCCCCATCCGCAGTACATCCTCGAGCCAAATCGGTAGCTGTACAATCGTATGACAGAAAAAGTAAGGCCAGAGTATCCCAATACAAGCCGACTAAGATTCGAGCGGAGCTAAAGATGAAGGCCCCCGATATGTCCAGTGCTACACCCAAGTCCTGTGATTCGGACCACGAAGGCCGACTTATCATGAAGGAGAATTTTCGTTTGCATGTGGATAAGGTGTTTAATTTGTTATTTTCCAGCACATCTACATTTTTATCAGAGTTCCATGATAAGCGAAACTCCACGGATCTCTGTATGGGTCCATGGAAGAACGGCAAGGGTGGCGAGCGGGTGCGAAATGTCAATGTAACAATTTCTCTCCAAGCCAGCGTCGGTCCCAAGACCTCCAAAGTCAACGAATACCAAACGATGCGAGCTTGCAGCACGCCCGGACAGCTCTACTCCATAGACGTGATAAGCGTTAACGAGGGCATACCCTATGCCGATGTTTTCAACGTATCAACGCACTACTGTCTAGCACGGTCGGAGAACAATGGCACTGATATGCTCATCTTTGGCAATGTCAATTTTATCAAGTCGACATGGGCGGTGGTCAAGGCGTTCATTGTGAAGCATTCCTACGAGGGCCTCTCCGAATACTTTCAATGCCTGCGCGACGAGCTACAGAGAGAAGTGTCCAAACAGAAATGATTCAGCTAGAGAGGCCATGCTGACCCTGGACATTAGCTAAATCCACATTCTTGATAAATTCAATATCTCAGACATTGAGTTAACTTGATCTGATTTCAGGGGGCTCATTACGCCTAATTCAATTAAAAAAGCCCATCTTGTTATTTATGTTATGTTATTTATATATAAGGTGTATATATATATATAAGGTTCGGACTCCTTCATTAAGATACAACGTATATATCTTTGTATGTATACGAAATCTGTTCAAAAAGTATCGCGACTTTTGTTTATTTTTCGAAAATAATTTATTTATTTATTCATTTTCAATTTTGTCTCCTTCAAAGTAAGCCCCGTTAGATATGGTGCACTTGTTTCAACAATTCTCGTTCGGCTCCGTCTTCGTCTTCAGTTTTGGAAACAAGAAAAAGTGACAGGTGGCCAGACCTAGGTAATATGGAGGCTGCGGCATTATTATTGTGATTGAGTTGGCCAAGTAACGATGTGTGCTTCATTGATCTGTTTTCGAATAGAAACTGAATATTCTAAATGGTTGACCTTTTCATCGAATATTCGTAGGCCGACGAAATGCAAAAGTCGCGATATTTTTAAAACAGCGTCTTAAGCTATTCACTTAGAATATTAACAGAAATCGCTCCTGACCCCACATTCCCATATTATGCTATCAATATCATGAATTCCAATTCTAGCTTAAGCAACAATATAAGCTAGGAGTTAGTTTAAAGTTCGAGTTCAATAAAAATGAAGAGCTGAGCCCTTGAACACCTCCTCTCCATAATCCCAGATATGTTCATCAGCTTCTCAATGTCATATTCTGATTATAAATTACCTGATTGGAAAGCGGATGAAGTGCGACCTCATCCTCGTTATCCAGGAGATCCTTACTGAGCTGTGTCTGTGGCTTTGTCTTGCTGCCGCAACTATCGGCCGTCGATTGTGAGTTGTTTGACTCCGAGCATTGCCGCAACCAGGACGAATGAACTTTGTGAGCGGCACCAGAGGCGGGTGGATGAGAGTCGATCTGTTGCTGCTGCTGCTGCTGCTGTTGCTGTTGCTGCTGTGTTTTGGTGGGCGTGTTGCAGGCGCTATTGTTGTTGCCGCCGTTGCTCACCGATAGTTGCTGTAGATTGGCTGTTACCAGACTGCTGCTGCTGCTGTTGCAGTTGCTGTTGGCACTGTTGCTACTCCTTGGGCCAGCAACATGTTGCTGCTGTAGGAAGCTGGATCCGCTGGCGAATTGCAGCTGCGATTGCAATAGGCTTAGGCTATTTGAGATTTGTGCAACCAGCTGATGTTGCTGCTGCTGTTGTTGCTGCTGCTGCTGTTGCTGCTGATGTTGATGTTGTTGCTGCTGCTGCTGCTGCTGATGTCCATGGATGCGCTGCTGCTGTTGTTGTTGTATATTTGGAACATGCTGCTGATATGACGACAAGTCAGAATCTCCCATGCCCCAATCCCCCAAGAAATATACCATTCCCTGCCGCGCGAAACAGTTTAACGAGTTACAGTTACAGTTGCAGTTGGTCTTCTTCTTCTTCTTTTTGCTGTTCTATTTCTTCTAGCAGTTCTTCTTCTTGCTGCTGTCTTTTTTGTTGTTGTATCTGTAACGAGAAAACAGAGAATTGCATTACAATTGGGTTAAGCGAGCGTTAAACGATCGATCAAATGGAGACCCCCACCCCCCTCCCGGAACCGGTTCTCAAAGCACACAGCCCACATTCGAATCATTTTGCACGCGAATCTCATAAAGCTCATAGCTCATGCACTTGTGCATTCCATTCGGATGTCGGATGTGGGATGTCAACAGGCCGGGTTCAATGTCATTTCCTAGGCATGCAAACTATATGTGTCTATGTTCCGGCTAACAATTTTTACATCACTCAATGATAGTACAAAGCATTTAATCAGCGCTTTTTAAGACATGGATGATCTACATTGAAATTGTATAGTGCGTATTTCTTATTATACTCGATTATAGACTCGATTGGACCTTGAAACATATAGTATTCATAAAACAAAAGCAATACACATGATGACTATAGTTGCGAGCTCGAAATATATATATTTATTTTCTATATATATTGAGCAGGATATTCTAGTTCTATGGGTTGCTTAAGTTCTCTATATCAAGATGCTTGCTTTGTTATATATTTTGCTGATGTATATGTGTTATTAAGAGGAATAATGATAATGATAATCCAGCCCTGGGATGCAATAATACATATATAAAATACAAAAGTAAAAAGTTCTTAATAGCTTACTTAGTAATGCATACGATCATATACCACTTATATAGATAAACTGAATAATATCTGAACATTCAATATTAGCTATATAGTATAAGACTTAATCTTTATTATAAGACAAATATGGTAGACTCTCTTTAAATCATTAAAAATCTTTTAGTTAATGTCGCAGTAGTTACCTAACTTGCTAGCCATTATTTGCCGATTAGCAGAGTGCAAACACTTTGTGTGCTCAGCTGAGCCTACCATAACAGATAAGTCATTGATGCATGATGATCTGATGATCTACACGACTCACAGCGCACATTCTGCGTTGTGCCAAAATCAAATAGAGCAAATTAATGAAGCGTGTGGTTAATTGATTTCAATTGAATTGAGAAAAGTCAGACGTGAATTGCGAATAGCGAATTGTGATTGCTTTCGTGGGGTCAATCAGGCGTGTGCCAAAGATCGGAGCGATCAGAGATCGGCCATTGATACTGAGCGGGCTAGCTGGGGGCAAGCTACAGTTATCAATTGGGCAAATGTTAATTAAGTTATCATTTGGCAAATTGCAAACAACCTGTGAAAGTCGCCTGGACAGACGAAAGCCCCTCTCCAGACAATGCAAATGCACGGAGTGTGCGGAATCCGCACACAAACTGCAGACGTCATAAAATAAGATAACGAGCACACACAGAATGCTAATGCACATTTGCTTCTGTAACATCTCAATTTGCTTATCTGTCTGGGTGTATCTGTATCTGTAACTGTGTATCTATATCTGCATCTGGTGTTTGTATAATTCTTTGCTAGCAAATATGTGCATATGGCTAATTGCGTTAGACGACAGCTACCGGCCAGGCCAGGCCAGGCCAGACGGCGCGACTTTTAAGCCGTTTTATCGCCTTGCTATTATAGACTTTATTGAAATCTATATATGTATGCCTCACTCTATTATAGACATTAGTTTTGTTTAGAGGGGAATCACCTATTATATATATATATATATATATGTATTTATAACTGTATAATGATAAATGACTTCTGTATGTATTGTATGTCCGTAATCGTCGTGTCATTAACATGAAACAGTCAACGATCGGTCATTGTTCGCGTATCTGGCGGCTGATCCAAAAAGTTAATGTTGTTGATGTTATTTTGTCGACTCAATGCGACGCATCGTTCACTTATCTTCTTGACTGCCCAAATCCATGTGCTACTGCACGTCTTTTTTTGGCAACTTATTTTTAAAAACTTGGCTATTATTAACAGCGCAACGAATGCGTCAACCCAAGGGGCTGGCAAAACAAATAAACAAATACAAAAACAAAATCAATTGTTGGAACACGGAACACATTGAAGGCCTTAATAGTTGTAGAGGCCTATTCAAGCATTTGATTAGTGTTATTGCATTTAATTGCTAAGCGATTATAGCGAGACAGAGAGAAAGCGTTAATTGCGACTCAGACTAAAGACAAGAGAGGGAGAGAGAGAGAGAGAGATAGCATTTCAGCTGACTCAGACAAAAGCATGCGATAGACAGCCAGACAGACAGACAGACGGAGAGACAAAGAGACATACTCATGCGGCTATCCTTATCAACAGAGACCTGGCTCGCGCGTTCAACCCACTTTAACTGGGCCACAAGCAAATTTCGATTCACGCACGCAACAACAAAAAACCCCAAAATGAAAGTAAACAAAAGACTGAAATTTCCCATGATCCACATGGCCATGTGTATATGTATAAAATATATATACACATGTATATGTATGCATCTTACGTTTGTATATGTATATGGCCCAAAAGTGGGTCACAGCTTTGCAGTTATCGTCAATTAAACAGCTGCCTATAGCCATACGCAGTGCGCCTACCGTTAGTTCATTACAAACTGCACTTAAATTGGTAAGTAAAACAAAAATCAAATCAAAACATTGGCATTTAAATTAATGTTAAAATTCAAACGCAAAAAGAACAACGCAAATTTTGAGTGTCCGGCAGCAATCACAATTAAGCGACAGCAAATCGCATACAAATACATATGTACATATATATATATATACAGTGGTTTACAGCTTATTTCTAGCTAAACAATATCTGGGCATTTATTAATTCTAATCTAAAAGAAACATAAAGAAAATTTTAATTAGCCAGAAGCCTATGCCAAAATGCTGAATATTAATTTTTTATTTCTTAATATTAAAAAAAAACCATATCTTTAATAATGTAAGCCTAGCTTGGAATTGTAAGTGGTTGAAATAAGCTGTGGAATTTTTGGTTGTTGCCTTTTTAGTTTTGCAGTATTCTATAATGCTTTAAAAATATTTAAAAAATAAATGAGCTCATTTTATTTTTTATAGATTTTACAAATGCCTAAATTTATTTTAGGTACTGTTTGAAATACATACGCACATATGTCTATATGTGTATATATATGTATTTACTTATATGGCTGTGTGAAATATATTACAGTGAAAGCTCTCTGGAGCAAACAACTACTGTAATGCTGTTACTTAAATATTTTGCAGTTTTGCTAAACATAACATTTATTTACTATTAGATATTATTACTATTAGATATTATTACTATTAGTATTATTTATTAATTTATTTTTTGTTTAATAAGCCTTGAATCCATATTACATTTGTGATATCTTAGGCTTCTATATTGCATATTGTTATTAATATAAAATATAATATATAACAAACTAAACCTCTTCTTAAAGAGGACTTATGTTGCATTTTTGAGTCAAACTTAATTATATATGTATATAAAATACTAAATAAAACATTAAATAAATATAGACTCTCGCTAGTATTTACTTTCCAACATAGACACGTATTTCTGGCTCTAAAGAATGCTCGTTTATCAGGTTTTGAATTTTTTATTATGTATTTATGTTAAAAGTAGAAAATTCACGCAAATTAATTGAAATTGCCTTGCCGCATATTCAATATTTTCATTTATTGGGCGCCTGCCTAGTTCTTTTGGCATTCAGCCTGATACGAAATTCGGTGCGAATTGTTAAGCAAATATTTATGAAATTCATTTAACACTTAAGTAAATATGCAGCGTTGAGGCTAAAGCTCTGCCGCCTCGCATTGAGCTATCATCGAAAAATCGAATGATCCAAGAGCTTGTTTATTTATGTATTGTATGTATGCCCAGAAGTGAAAACAGACACGAGTGAGCACGAGTGTATCTATAAAGTGTAACTATGAACATGCACATGCATGTAAATCAACGCCTAATTCAGTTATCGCTGCAGCAGACCCAAAGTGCATGTAATGAGGAAAATTTTGAAATTGGAACGCGTGTAAAAGAAAGGCCTGTCCTAGGCTGCAGTAGTCTATGTAAGCATACATATATGTATATTAGTATATATGTATGTATGTGTATGTATGTGTGTGTGTGGTTGCTGATAACAGAGGCTGGCAAATGAGAGCAAACTGTGAGAAGAAAGAGAAGTGAAACAATAACTATTAAAGAGCACCCAGAAACAGCTAAATGGAATAATGAAATGATGAAAAATGGCAAACACAGAATACAAGGTACATGGAACAGGTACAAATATTAATTAAGATGTTATTAACAAAGGGAATTCCCCTACAACGGACTTCCTTGAACATCTGGAACATAATTGTCATTATCTTATCTGACAATTCAATTTGAGAAAGCAACAAGAACACGGAATATATCTTTAAATACCTCACTATAAATTGTGAATGTATGTATGTATGTACATATGTATGTATGTATGTGTATTAACATACAGACATGCTGAATTATTTACTACGCATTAAAATGTAGGAAAAGAAAGCCATATGTGGGGGTATAAAGCGAATGTGATAAAATAGAGTGAGTGCAATACAGAACAAACTGCAGTAAGTGTGAGTGCGAATTATACAATTAAGATACAGTTATTAGTCATGCATACTGAGAGTTTTAGAGCCAGACATGATCACATAATAATAATATTATATTTATATATAAATGTTTTTAAGGGGGAATTCGTCGAAATGCGCATAATTTACATTGTATTTTGTTTTTTTGGCAGCTGCAGCGGCGGGCGACATCAAATTGAAACGGGTTTCAAATCAACAAAATGTGTTAATAATTTATGCACACCAACACCAATACACACACACACACACACACACAGTCAGATACTCGCTCGCTTGAATATACTACATACATACATATGTAGATTTCTCGTATCAAAACAAAAAGCAGCTGTGGAACAGTAAAGTTTACGTGGAACTGGCCACCGTAAAAAATAATAAAAAGAAATAAAAAGAAAAAGAAAAGAAGAAAAAAACAACAACCGATGTCGATTTCGATGACGATGTCGATGACTATGACGACAAAAGCAGCAGTTGAAGAGCAGATATAAAACACGTACTCATAGCAACAACACAATAGCCATAACAACAACAACAACAACTATGAAAATAACCCTATTCAAAACAAAAGATCAAGACAAATAGCGACGCAGCAGCAGCAGCAACAGCGGCTGACCATAAAAAGAAACAAATAAGAAAATAAGAAAAAAAAAACGCCTCTTGAACTGACTATTTCGCGTCGCCACTGCTCTCACGCTCTTGCTCTCTGTTGCTCTCGATGCGTCTCCTACACTCTCATTCTCTTTTGTCAAGCTGTCACTCTTTTGACTGCTCTTCACATTGCGTGGTCGTTGCTGCCCATTTTTCCCATCACCGCCGCCTGCTCTTTGCTTGCTATTTTTACAGCACACATCAAAAATTAAATAAAGTTTACTTATACCAGCGCAGGCAATCACACAACGCACACGCACACAAACACATTTGCAAAGGGCACGCAACTGAAAAAAAATTTCTAAACGTTTCTGACTTCAGTTAAATAAATTAATAATTTACCTTTAGGGATACACTTTGTACGCTGCTGTAGTTTTTTAATTATTTGTATTTAATTCTTAATTCAGTTTTCATTCATTTATATGAACACACAAAATTTCTTAATTCAATTTTCCACATCGAATTCGTATGTGAAAATTTCTGTGTTGTACAAAGCACACACACACACACAATCGTGCATATATATAAATATATATATATATATATACTCGCTCAAGCACAGAGACTGGGTGGGGAAGACCAGCACAGTTACACTTTAGCTTCTGCTTTGCACTTATGTTTGCATATACACATGCACACACACACAATATGTATATATGTAGTACATATACAATTTTAGCTTCTCAATTAAATTTGATTTTCTCACACGCGTGATTTAGGCTTATTTTGCGCGACTTGCACTTTATCACAATTTACCAGTGTTAAGCGTTGGACACGTCCGATCCGAGCGAGTTGAGGGGCTGAACTGAATGCAAAATATATTTCAGATGTTTTACCAGGCAGTTAGTGCTAGAAGCGTCGCTTCGACTAGTGCCAACGACCCAACCATTTTGTATGAGTGCGAGTGTGACAGCCGTATAGTCGGGCAACACTTGTTCGTTTGCCAGAGTCGCAGCTGTATGTGCGAGCAGCAACACATATAGCACTGCCTCCGCTCTCAGATACTTTTTTAACAGCTGCGCTCTCGGCACTCAGATACTTTTTCTGCAGTACTCTTTGCTCACAGCCTAAGAGCGGGGGCCATTGCAAATATAGAAGACATGCACACTCAGTCCTGGGCTTTCGGAATGGTAGATATATTCGCGTTATCCAGTTTGAACTAGATAGCAGCTATATATCATTTTAACATACATAAAGCTTACACAAACACATGCAGTTCAAACATCAACCCACGCAAGCTAAATAAACTCTAATCAAAAACGAGGCAATCCCAGTTAATAAATAAAACATCTTATCAGAAATCCATTAGTACTTTGTCGAGTATTATTGTTTGAGAGAATGCAAAGATATTTTTCATTTAGAAAATAATACTAATAAATTCTAAGAAATTATAGTCAACAGAATATATTTATTGTATAAATCTTTAGCAAATTGTTTTTTCCTTTCCAATTGTTTGTCCAATAAAAATGCTGCAACAAATATTTACTTGCGGAAGCCAATGGGAACACCTCCTGTGCCCTCTCTACGCCTCTGGAGCTTCCGCGTCGACTTTCCCAATGGTTATCGAAGTCAACTAATTAAATTGTCGACCAAAACAAGAGACGTAGACTGTGCAATACGAAATAAAAAATAAAAACAAGAAAAAACAGCTGTTTGTTAAGTGCCGAACCGATTCTTATCGTTCGCATCTTATAGGTATATATACAATTCCATAATATACCGGGCAAAAGTCATATCAGTTACGGGCGGCAGATTCCATAACGATTTTCATTTTAACGGTCAGCTAATGACTAAATATAGCTTTCTAATTAATCAAAGCATTTTCCATGGCCAGGGTCATTTGAGCTGTTCAAAGATTATTGATAATGCTACTGCGGGGTATTTGGGAGTACAGTGAAGCATCTCTTAACATGATTCTGACTAATTTCAATAGTTTAACTGTTACACTCCCCCTAAGGGTCGTAGTTTCTTTTTTACTTTCTAGCTATAAAACTGTAGAAGACATAACTTATTCTGATTTTTAACGCCCCTAATAGAGCGTAAATAGTCTTAAAATGTGTATTTATTTAATATCGCATTTACATTTTAAAAGATGTTCTATTTCTCGACTTGTCACACCCCTAGTGGGCGTATCCAAAAAAAAATTTGACACTTTACTGTCTGAATACTAGTTTATGAGTATACATTTGTATACGTGTATACGCTCCAGATTTTAGTTTCTAGCTGCCATAACAACGAACTGCTTTACGTTCTTACAAACAGGCGGACGGACAGCAAGACGGATAGCGCATAAAATGGATATATTGTATAGCTTCTAAAGTTGAGCTCTAGGCTATTTAAACTGTCTAGCAGAAGTGCCAAAACAAGAACTTACACTTAGACACAGATAGAAATGACGTACTTGTAGATGCAAGTGACGTACGTATTGCAATTGGCACGGATAGTGTAAGACCGGGCCGGTGATGTCGCCGGAACATAACAATTGAATGGCGTGAGCAGTCAACGGGCAAATGGAGCAACGTCTGTGACATGTGCAAGCCGTACTTTTATTTCCTATATATATTTTGGCACGTTCCGGATACATATAAATTATATATATATTTATATATCTGAATAGGGGAGAATGTTTTTGTCCTGTCGTTAAATGTCAATGGCTATGGAAAATGCTCGAATCGTGACGCAACAATTGGATATTTTTACATCAAGAAGACGGAAATAGACAGAGATGGACAGACTGGAGTGTGGAGCGTCGAGCGTGGGCCGCTGATAAAGTGCGAAAGGCGAAAGAAATGACGCATACGCCTAAATAGACCGTACACTTGCAAAACAACCGCTGATAAGGGGTGTGGCACACTTCATGTTAGTTAAGGCATGTTGTTGCCAATAACTTTGTATAACAACATCAGTGAATTATTTATGTTATATTAATACTATCTTTCCAGGCACAATCTTGTCTAAGCTAATGATAAATAAATTTGTTTTCTTTATAAAACTTTAATAATCAATACTTCAAATATTGCAGCTATAAATCTAATGAAATACGAAATTAATTGAAATTGTCATAGAAAGATTTCCAAAGACAAGCAGTAATCTAATAAGTCATACACACTCGGCAGCGTTCAACTAGGTAGTTTCGGACTAGAATTCCGAGGAGTGAAATCTTACTTGGTATATATTAAAAATAGAAATTTTATTTATAATATAATATAATACAGTTTCATCGCATACTCACTCTACTCTAGTCCGCCCTAATTTTCATGACATACCCACCTATATAATCTATAATCTATAACTATCTCAGTTGGACTTCATAAAAAACAAATTTTATATATTTATATATAAAAAGACCTAAGAAAAACTAGCTGATTTTAAGACATTCACCCAAAATTTATATGCTAAAAATTTCGATCTAATAATCTCCCATCTTGAGAAAGTGTGCAAAATGGGATCTCCGTCAAGCATTGTCAAAAAATGGGGTTTAAGTTCTTTGTATAATGTCCAAACAAAATAATATCAAATTAATATAAACAAGAACAATTTATAATTTTCAGGCTATGAATTGTTACTTCAATCATTGTAAGCTTCATGTATAACAAGTATAACAATAAAGTGCTCTAGTCGGTAGTGACTAACTAGGAAATACCCTGAACATTGTGCTGTTTGTTCTCCTTCTTGTTCTTCTGAATTTCCATTTTCAATGGCTTGGAAATATAATAATAATCAGAGGCACATTATAAATATTAAGACTGCCCAAATTGATGCTTCAACACATACGAACAGAAGGAAATTGCTTGTTCCATTTAGCTTGAGGCCCAAGCCTGCTGTTACCAATTATATACATATCCCTTTTATCCTTCTTACCCATATTGAATGGGTTCAGCCTATAAGCACACAGCCAATAGCTCACATATTCAATAGATATATATATGCAGGATCTCTTATATTCTACTGCACATTCAACATTTAAGCGTCATCATTTATTCAGTCATAGCCTTCAACTAGCTGCCGCTGCCGCTGTCGCTGCTACTGCTCTGCTGCTACTGTTTGACCTTGGACACCAGGCAGCCAACTGGGCGCCGCCATTCAGGCTCGTTTCTATTGTTTGCCTGAATTTTGCATCCTTGACATTGGCATTGACTTTGCATGGAGGCTGCCCCTGTGCAATGCAATGCACAAAGGACCTTTTCACAAGCAGCAAGTGCCTGCAAATTGAGCAAACAAAACTGATGCTTAGAGATGACAAAAAAGCTGTCGTGACTGAGTCAATTTTCACGAACTGAACTGTAAGCGTGACAAACTAATTTAAATCTCTAAGATGTACTCTAAATAATCATTTAATGTACTTTCTGTGTTCCAGTCTAGCAGTTTTACAGTCTTGGCTGTCATAATCGGCTGGTATTAACAGTTCACTTAACTATCACAAGACTTGCACGTGAGTCACTTGTGCCAATAAAAATTGTAGCGCATGTTTTTACGCCGCCTGTTGATTAGTTCGCCTATTCCACATCATATATTATATGTACATACATACATACATGTATATATATATATATATATATATATATATATATATATGAATATATTTGTGTTTACTCGCAAACTGTTTCGTGTTTGTCAATCAAAAGTTCTCATGCATTCATTATATACACCCATTAACATATACCTATATACTATGTATGCATGTTTATTTACTTATATTATCATATTCATTTTACAGTAAACACTCGATGATTGATGCTTTGACAAAGTTGAAGAGTTTGGTTTCATGTTTCTTTTTAAGAATATATAAGAAGAATATAATAACTTATTATATTATATCAAATTAATTATATTGTTTATTATGTATATACAATTATATTAAAGACTAAATAATTTTCTTGCCAAGTATAATAATAATATTAATATTTCTATGTGATTTGGATTAATCTGAGTAGGATTTTAAAACTTATGTATTGAAGATTGTTATATAAAATTATTATTTATTATTAAAAATAATTTTATTATATTATTATTTTTAAAATTTATATTAATTTAATTATATTATAAAATAAAAATATTAATTAATTATTATATTATTAATTATATTATAGAAAATTATAGTATTTATTATGTTAATTATATTATTTATTATAAAATAACTATTTATTATTATAATTATAAATATATTTTTCAAATAATTTATTTTATTATCATATTATATTAAAATATATATAGCGTCTATTCACTGTAGTTTCAATTCAGAAATTTTTAAATTTGTAGGCTTTTTTCTTGTTTTTCCTATCGCAGCCAATGCGTCTTAGTCATGCTCGATCTTAGGCGAGCCAATTTCGATGACAGCTGCCAGTAATTTTTAAGGGAAATTGTCGCTCAACGTGGGTGGGTGGAATGGACTATGATTTATACCCTATATTGCTAGCTTATAGCGAAATCGCGTTCATCTGTTAAGTGTTTTGATTTGCGCAACTTAGCAAATCAGATTATATATATCGGACGACACCTGATTAATGAAATCCGAGCAGCCGAGAAGGCCACGCTGAGCACGTAATGGATGAGGTGCGCCAGTGGGAACTCTCACCTTTATGGTCCTTGTGTGCATCTCAATGACGTGCGGCAAGGCAAGGACAGGGTCGACTAGGCAGCTGGCCCAAGGCTGTGCGGCAGGACTCCCGCTCTCTATCTGTCTCCTATCTATCTATATCTTTGCCTGGCATTGGGCGGGCATTAGCTAATTGAAGCCACGAGCCACTGCACAAAGCGGACGCGTGCTGCAGAGTAATTGTTTTGTTTAGCTTCGTTTTGTTTTAATAATATATATACTCATAATGTTTACGAATTTTAGCATTTGAATTTCAATTTCCATTCGCACACGGCAATTTCAGTTTTAGTTCCATGCAGTGCCTGTCTGTCTGTCTATCATTCTGTTTGGGAATTCGGGGTAAGACGATTTTTATTGAAAACACGCGCTTGCGGCTCGTTTAATTGAAAACAGTCGACAGCCGGTAGGTGGGTGGCAATCGGTGGGCGGTGGGCGGTGGGCGGCGAGCGGTGGGCAACAAGTCGCCAAGACGGCAATTGAATTTTGCAATAACAATAAAGTTTACCTATTCGTTTAGCCAATAATGTGACTCACAATGCAACTAAATTGAGTGAATAACATCTATCCAGCTGCTTTCATTTGGCTGCCCATTGTCATAAATCAACGCAAATCTGATTTGCAAATTAAATAAAATAGCTCAGCTCACTGCAAGTAGAGCACGGTGAGAGTGTGTGAGGATTACTATTATGAATTCATTTTTTCATATTATTTGTTTGTTTATCTCTTAAACTAATTCGAGCATTTTTTGTAGTCTTTTAAGCAAATTTTTGTATTTGTTCTGCGGAATTTTAAGCAATCTAATTATAATAACAACTAAATTATATTTAATGTGATCGGCGGCTTCTTTCCATTCCTTATACAAAAAATTTCTCATAAAAATTCCCAAGCAAAAGTTTAGAAAAATTCTTTGGCAATGTTTTTGCAAAAATATTTGAAATGAATTTTGTAATGTCCTTGATCAAAAGCAGTTATTTTTATATATATTATATTTATATATATTATAGGTAATGCATCTATATATTGCCCAGACAACAATAGCCCTGACATTAAAAGAAAACTCGCAGCAAAGACGAAATGAAAAGCATTTTTCAATTGACTATTGCGAAAATCTAAACAATTTATATTAACTTAATGCAGACAGATAGACAAAGAGAGAGATAGAGAGGGAGAGAGATGGAGCTAAACACAATTAGCACGCCGGGACGTCACTTCTTAGCCGGAACAATGGGCACGAGCTGAATCCGTGAACAGCCACGCCACGGCATGCCACGCCTCGGCAGCTGCCCGGCGTATTTGCTTCCGCCTTGATATTGGCTAGAAATCGGGCATTGACTGGGCGCCGGCACGAGGCATGAGCCACAAACGAATTGTTTGTAGGAATGTGTTGAATGAAATAACCATTGGCCACCAGCCCAGGGCCTCCCCCGAACACAATTTCAATCAGACATATAAAAGAGCTCCTCGCACTGACCATGCCAAACCGACAAGCGAGTGGACGGACGAGCGACCGAACTTTATTAGCAGCTGTTGCCAACTAAACTGATATAAATCAGTGGGCGACTAGGCAAATATGTTGGAGTTATGCCAAGAGAATTTCAATGCTCAGCAAGGGCAATACTTGACTAATGCGAAACAGGCCCCTTAAAACTGCTTTCAAAAACCAAAGCGAAGCCAATTATTGACCACACGTTTCACGATGAGTCAAAGCAGCCCAAAAAAGTAGGCAATACCTAGTGACATATCACGAGCAAAGATCCATGTGACAGATGTATTAAAAACATTATAATAATTTAAGAAAATAAGATTTTAGAAGACTTCATCACGCACAGCCGACTATAAATACAGAGCAGAGCATTCATGACCGACTCAGCCAATGTCAATGGCAACTGACGAAATGTTTGGCCCACATTACATTTATTTCTGTTTCTATTTCTATTTCAATTTCTATTTCAATTTTATTTTGTACTTTTTATACATTTTATATAATTCCTTTTCATGTCGGTTCTTTGGCAAACGGAAACGAATTTGCGACGCAGAAATGTTTATACAATATATATGCTTATATGCTATATATAGTATATGCTTGATATATTCATTTGCAGAGCTTCGCGACAAACCTAAAAATAAGGCCCGCAATCGGCAGCCAGACTATAATTATATAAATTATATAAATATTTGAATAGTATTTGTATGTATGTACTTACCGATATACACACATACACCCACACAACATATGTAGATCAAGTTAAATTTAATGCCAACGATAAGACAAATAAATAAAGCAAAGTCTGCGAAACAGCTAGCTCGACGGCTAATTTCCCTATCAAATAATGGGTAATTAGAATAGGAAATGGAATAGCAATTGTAAATTAAATATAAATTTAACGTAAAATTAAAAATTACTATTTTTTTTTTAAAGAAGTTTGCTGCTACTTTTAGTGATAACTTAATCTACTTCTAAATAAAATAATGGGTAATTAGAATAGGAAATGGAATAGCAATTGTAAATTAAATATAAATTTAGCGTAAAATTAAAAATTACCATATTTTGTTAAACAAGTCTGCTGCTACTTTGATAACTTAATCTACTTCTAAATAAAATGTTTAGCTTGATTTCGATAATTTTTATATATATGTAATGGTATATATAGCTTTATATATATATATATATATAATATACATTAAACCTTTAAAGGGCATCATTAGTTACGTGCCTAACTAATATACCACAGCTGGCGTAGCGCACACACAAAAACAATGTGCGAATCATAGTGTGAATTGCAAATTCGTGATGTTGCATATAAGCAAAAAGGAAATTTGTTGACGTGTCGCACACAAAAGAAATAAAATATAAACAAAAAACAAGCGTGCCTTCGTGAAGAGCTCACGACTAGAAGATAACCTTCAATACAAGGCCTTGAGCATAGAAAGTAATTTTGAAATGAGAGAGCTGTCACCAGGATATCATGAAATACTTACAAAACAAAATAATTATAGTCCAAATTAGTCCACATTAAGCAAAAAATATCTTATAATACTTTCACTAGTATAATTCTGCATTTTAATATGTATACGTATTTTTTAAAGTTGTATCAAATTGAAGAGAACTATTTCAATATTCACATTTATATGATATTTTTTCAGAGTCATAAAAGAAAATTTCACATTTCTAACTCATAAAATCTTCGAGTTATGATCTAAATCAATTCTAACAAAGATAATATAGATTTAATGTTTAAAGTATATATTATGTTTCATATTAATATATATATAATCACTCATTGTCCTCATGCCTTATAAAATGAACTATGCTACATAAATTTCAGCCAACCCATTACACCCTAATGCACACATTGAATTTGCTTAGGGTATGCGAATCGACAACCAAATCAGACTAATACAGAAGCAGGCAGCTAAGTACTCGAATTATTGTTAATGTCTTGTATTTTGTTATATAGTTCGACAGCTATATAACCGAGTGTAATGCATTAGAAATATGTTGTTTTTCTCTTCGCTTACGTCAATGACTGGCAGAGCGGAAAGAAAGCTTTGCAAAGAGGGGCGGGTCTTTTGTAGCGACAAGAAAACGCTGACCAGACCAGAACCTACATCAAAACGATTCCCTCACTCACTGCACGCATCGTACGTAATCGCGGGCAGCATCAGCGATGATCTATGGCGAATCGTTTCCAACTCAACTGAACTGTAAACGGGAGGGGAATCATTCGCTTTCAGTTTCTTCCGGCGTCGAAAAAGGCAAACGTTCGCTTCTTCACTCAGTCTAATGGCATAAACAAAAAGCTGCTTCGTCAGCGGCAATTAGAATCTGCTATTTGTTTTTTCAAAATGTTATAAACAAAAGCAGAAAATATAAACAAATCATGAATGTAAATGGGCTGTCGAATGATTGCAAAGAGGGTTCTTTTCATAAGCAATATTAAATGGAAATACTATTGAATACTAATTCAAATGAGTAAGGGTGGTCGGGATTTAGTCGGGAGTGTCCAACTAGAAGATACCTTGACCTTTGTAGAGTAAATTGAGTAAAAATGAGTTCATTTTATTCCATTTTAGGGAAATTGGGAAGGAAGGAGGGACTATATTATATATGTATGAATATATATATATATTACCGAAGTTTTGAAAGAGTTTTTATCATTTATAAAGTTTTTATAGGCATACGTACGTATTCGTAGAGGACTAAATTGAATCTGTTATTTATTCTATTCAATAATATATTTAACTTATACTCTCCGTTACATCAATTTTAATAATATTATTACACACTTTTTGCCGACTTCCAGTCAGCTTAGATAACTTCTCGCTTATGCTGTAATATATACCTACACCAAATCGTCATTAAATAAATCTAATTACTGACAGCCTACAGCTGTTTCATATATTATTGGATACATATTCAAAAATATATAATATCCCTTGGCTATAAAGCAGCGATGCATTTCAGAATGATTATTCATGCACGAAATACGTTCACATTTGGCACGAATCTAGATATGAGCTATATTTATATATATATGTATATGTATACATAATAAAATTCAGTACGCAAATATGCATATAATTTTAATGAGCATATTTAACATTTAATTATTATAATTCAGCTACTAATATCAAAAGAATTTTCCAAGTGAAATCGTAAATATATATATATATATTTTTATGGTAATATATATATATGTATATATACACAGGTTGTCAAATCAATTAAAATTGATATAATCTCGCATGTGCGGAAAATCTGAGAACGATCGCGCAATAAATAATAATTTTTAAAATTATACAAGCTGTATATCTAAGCATTTGCCCAGTTTTTGGCACTTCATCCAAGTCTTTTAAAAAGTTCAAGGATGTATGTACAAATAAAAATATTCCACAATTTATAATCATTTCAAGGAACTTGTCTAATATATAAATATATATAAAATATGTATATAAGAAAACTAAAATATATAACAATAGATGTATGTATACTTATATATATACATATTTAGAAATTTATACAAGTATATATAGTTATAGTCTATATATATATAGTCTATAGTTATATATTTTCATCTTCTATTATAGCAATTTACATATACAATTTCTAGTGAAATTTCCAAACCCCAACCCAAAACTGAATGGAATGCAAATGATGTCATGTGAAATTGCTATATGGCATTTGCTACCCTTTGCATTATTGATTTCCAACAGCACTTGACATATGAATTATATATACAAATACGTACTATATGTGTAACCTATTCAGACAGCAACTTAATGGTACTAAATTGTTCTTAATGCTTCGTTTAGCTTCGTAAGCAACTCTTAGTCACGCACCCAAATCCCAGTTTGTCAACAATTTATTCCCAAGGAATGGAACTTTAAGCCCACAACAAATGGTTATCTAATCGGGTTGTCATATTAATGGGCACCCAGGCTGCACGAATCAATTTCGTTATAAATAATGTGAAATTTATGGGATTTTCGATTGTCAGCGTTTCTTATGGATTCGCTAATTAATAATAATTATCAAATTGGACAATAATATTGACACAGGTAAGCCAGCCTATATGGCCGAGTGTGCACTTGAGTTTAACATTTGATAATTATTTATAGATGGAGCGTGTGTCCAACTAGCTCACCTGTGCCTCGAACGACACCTGTAAATGAACGAAGGAATTCATATTTAGTTTGTTTTTGTTTTTCTTTTTAGGCCAAATTTTTGCAGAAACTCATTAAGAGTCGACCAAATTAACGAATTGCGTTGTAAACTATGCTGCAATTTGCCATAAACTGCTGCGCATTAAGTGACGCACTGGGAAATCCAGAATGAGAGCATGAGCACGACTAAGGGATATCCTGTAAGCAGTTGCTTTAAATATAGCTGGGGCCTAGATATATTTACAATACTATAACTTATTATGTTGTGACTACTGCACCTTTTTTTTACTTAGTTAGGGAAAGAAAGCTGACTAAGAGATACTCTGTACTGTGCTGAGTCACAGATGCACTTATTTATACTGTAATTACATATGATTCAGTTATACATAATAAAATATGACTAATGGCTATTTTGTAAATCGTTCAACAAGCACAACTAGAAGATCCTCTGTAATCAGTTGAACCAAATACAGTTGTTATTGCTGATATATATACATATATATATATATATATACATATATATATATATATATATATATATATATATATATATATATATATATATAATATATATATATATATATATATATATATATATATATATATATATATATATATATATATATAATAAGGCAGATATACTTCAGGCATTTGTATATCACTGGCATTTAGTTAGAAAGTTTGAATTTTGATCGAACGTGACGTGATTCGCGCATTTGCACTTTGTTGTGTTTTTAGATGTTAATGAAATTAAAATGAGTATAATTATTATTTTTCTCACCTACGTAAGGAGGACCATTATTTAGAACACCTCCAAAGCCGGGTGGGCGGTGGCATGGGGTGCGAACCTTTAATTTATTATTGCATGAATGCGAAGAATGCGGACAAAATAGTTTTCAAAACAGATTTTGATCACGCTCAAAATTTGTTTTCAAACCTGAAATGTATTTCTCACATGAAATTCTTTAAATTCACACGGTATTAGTAATTGAAATCATAGATGGACCTATCCTAATGATATACGCAATTTATATAAAATCTATACAGCAGTACAAGTTTAAAATTTTTGTTAAATTTTTTAAATAAATCAGATATTTGTATTTTTCAATAGGCACATATAACTACTACTTTACACATTCATTCAATATACCCATTTATGACATTACTAAAACAATTTAGAGGGTGTAGAGTCCCAAAGGCAGCACCAACAACATTCATACAAACAAAGTAAGCTCTAGCTGACCTACAACCATTCATGTTTGAGGGCGCTTGAATTGCGTCTTTATATTATGATTTTCTATTTTGCTTCAAGATTGAAATACTATTACGTTTCTCATTCAAAAGGAATCAAATATCCGATTTATTGCGTAGTTGGAGCAGTGAATTAGAAACCAAAATTCTATCTGAACCAAAGCAAATAAATATATGATACTCTAAAACAAGAGGAAGAGCCAAGACAGCTCTCAATATTAACCGTATCAATGTAAATATGGTTGTAGGAAATTTGCCAACCTCTTTAACTTGCCATATTCGATATCATATATGGCATAATTATATATGAAAATTTCCAAGTATAATACCCGGAATGATAAAATAGAACATTTCTATACTATAGGTAATACCCATTAAATGGAAAGCTCTGCTGCTAACCGGTTAGGCAGGCACGTGTCGCTGTCGTTAAAAGGAATCGATCAACGATGAGACCTTGACAATTACAATTGCTTTTCCCGTTAATTTATGCTGTTGAGTCAGCTAACTGTAAGAAATGAAAGAAAAGCGGCTTAAAGTGTTATGTGTTTTGTGTATATTTCTGCAAATACACGTTAGTTAAACAACAGTTATATAGCTATAATATAATTATTTGAATTTTATTTGCATTTAAAACAATTCTATGCATTAGTTTTTCGTTTTGTTTTTAGTAATAATCAATGCCCAACAATGAAAACCAAGCCGAAAAATTTAGTCTAAATAAATTCCAGTCTGACAATCAAATCTGGTTACATCTATTGCCGCAATGAACACCTTCGGATGTACGAAATATGCCATAGCCATACAGAACATATATGTATATATATATATATATACTATATATAATTGTTGAATACATTGCGGCTGTGTGTGTGCTTATTGCCTAAAACCTAAGAACTTATGCCTAAAAACGGTTTCTCTATGAAATATTATTTTACAATTTGAACGCCGTGTCCGAAATTCGAGTACTACGAAGGAGCTACAATGACAAACAACTAGGATTGCAATGTGTTGTGGGTGTGTGTGAAAACGTGTGTGTGTACAAACTATTTTACGTATACATATCCTATGGGGGGGTAGTATAAAAATATATATATATATATATAATCTATATATATGCATGTGGATTTAGTTATCTTAGTTTTCTCTTTACATCTAGATGCCTGTTTAGGATTTACATGCCGAGCAGGCACTCGGAGTTGCCGGCAATGTCGGCGAACTGCGTTGGCTACGCCTGCGTCACGAAGTACATCTCCCCGGAGGAGCCGACGACAACGGCATGCGTATCACCTGTTGCCGTTGCGCCACTGAGGGCATTTGGGGCTGCAGCTATCATGCTGGACATGTCGGTGCCATTGCTGACAATGCTGACGGCGCCGCTGAAGGCCGCATTGGAGCTGGTGGTGATAATTGTTTGCGCCTCGCTGACATTGCTGCCATGATCTGTATTCTCCACGTGATGCTGCAGACTGTCGATGTGGTCGTAGAGTGTGGAGCATTCGCCGCACTTGTAGAGCGGCTCAACGCATTCCGGATGCTTGCGCTCCACGTGCCATCGCAGATTGGCCGCATTGGAGAAATTCTTGCGACAGTTGGCCACGCCGCAGCAATAGGCGCGCTGCTGATGCGTCTGCCGGTGCCTGTAGAGGATCGCCTTCGATTTGAATGTGCGATTGCAGATGTTGCACAGCGGCGTATTCGTTTCGGCGTCGTGCGTCTTCATGTGCATGCGCAGCATGCCTGGGCCCTTGAAACTCTTCAGGCAGATCTCGCACTGGGGCTGCTTCTTGCAATTGGCCCGGATCCAATTGGTGTGCGAGTGCATGTGATTCTGAAGGCCCTTGAACTGCCGGAACTCCGTGCTGCACAGGTGGCAGATGTAGCGGCCTGAGCCCAGAGGTGATGTGTGCTGCCTGATGAATTCCGTGACCAGATTCGCATCTATCTCGTAATTGTCATCAGCCCCGGCTGCTGCTATCACTGACGCCGTCTGCACCAGCTGCCGCGAATTGGCCGCTGCCAGCTTGCTGCTTATGGTGGGTGGACTATGCTGGTGGTTGCACGGCGTCTCCACCAATTGCGTCTGCGTCTGGGGTTGCGCTTGCGCTTGCGTGTTGCCACGGCGCGCACGTTTCGCTGAGCTGGACGTGGGACTGGGCGTGCTGCTGACATGTAACGTGGGTGCGACCAATGTATCCTGTCCAAACTCTACAACAGCATTCTCCAACGATATGCTATGCAGATCCACAGACTGCTGCTGTTGCTGGTGTTCCTGCTGCTGTTGCTGGTGCTCCTGCTGCTGTTGCTGGTGCTCCTGCTGTTGTTGCTGCTCCTGTAACTGTTGCTGCTGCTGCTGATCGACATCTATGAAGGCCTGATCCATGTCGCTGGCGCTGACATCGCCATCGGGCGGTTCCATTATGGCATAGTGCAGCTCATCATCCACATCACCGCCAAGGCCGTGATCCTGGTCATCGGTTATATACTCGCATTCGTCCACATTCGTCATGCCATCGCCATCTACTTCGCCGTCCGCATCGTCAAGCATGTCGTCCTCATCTAATTGGATCTCCTCTATGATGAAGTTGTCATCGTCGTCATCCTCGTGCTTTACCCCGTCCTCGTGGTCCAGCAGCTGCTCGTCAAAGTATTCGTCTGTCTCCTGCTCCTGTGTGTCGCTTTGCGTGTATTCCTCGTCGATGAGCACCTGACGATGCTGGTCCTTTAGGAAGTCTTGCTGCTGATCATCGTCCAGGACTATCGTCTCAAAGGTGTGACCCTTGCCGTCCAACTGCTCGTAGACCTCGTCCAGATCCTCATCGTCCATTTCGCCATCGTGCAGCAGCTGGACATCCGCATCGGCTAGCGAAGCTCCGCTGCTCGTCGTACACATGTCCGTTGTGGTGGTTGTCGTTATCGCCGGCGCCATGCTTCGCTGGGGCACCAACTGAACCAGCTGCAACGTCTGTGTGCCGTTCGGTTGCTGAACAATTTGCAACGTTTGGCCATTGGGCGCTTGCAGCAACTGGGGCAGAAATTGGGCCTGTGCCGACGCCGTGGCATTCGATGCCGTCGTTTGTGGGCTGATGAGCTGCGCCAGCTGCGGCGTCACAATTTGCGTCGTTATAAACTGTCCATTCGGCAAAAGAATTTGCTGCGCCGTCGTTGTTGGCATCAGTTGCGCAGGTGCCGGCTGCAGTGTTGGCAGCTGAATTTGTTGTATCTGCTGTTGGTGTTGCTGCTGTTGTTGGAGCAGTGGTGGAGGCGGTGGCGGCGGCGCTGGCTCCGGCAGAAGCTGAACCATCTCCTGGTGTTTCTTTGACTGTCGCGAGCTGCCTTTTCGCTGCAATGATTTCAGTTTGTTCTTGGGCTGTTCGGGAGTGAAGACAAGATAATCGATAAAGTAAAACTAAGGTAGGATTTCAATTGAATTTGGTACCTTCGAATGCTGTTGATGCTGCTGCTGCTGTTGTTGTAGTTGATGTGGCTGCTGCAAAAGATATATAGGCGACTGTTGCTGCTGTTGTTGTTGCTGCTGCTGCTGCTGTTGTTGCTGCTGCTGCTGCTGTTGTTGTTGTTGTTGCTGTTGCAGCTGCTGCTGTTGCTGCAGTATTTGCTGCTCTAGTTTTTGATGCTGCTCCTCCAACTGCTGCTGATGCTTGAACTGTTTTTGCAGCAGCTTCTGCTGCTTGCGCTCTTGCGGCGTCAGAGACTCATCCATCACCAGGCGCACCGTCAGGCTCTTAATGTATTCGCGCAGTTCTTTGTCGCTGCGCTCGACAAGCGACTTAAATGCATGATTCCGACTGACCGCATGGACGCATTGCACACAGATTTTGTCGGGCCAGCCTTCCGTGGGCTCGACACGCACACTGGTACAATCCATTAGCATTTCGGGTACTTTTTCACTGAACAGCGGGCGCATTTCCTTGCGCTCCGATATGCATAGGCGACAGATTTTGTCCAATTCCAGCACCTTCTTACGGTCCATCATGGTGACAGCTTCACTAAACCCTTCAATTGCAGTTTCTTTCTAAAAGCATTAAAGTATTTAACACTTGTTGCCTTATTTTACTGTAAACCTTTGCCACAGGCGAAAATATATGAGAATTTTTCTTGATAAGCGTAATTTCAAATTTTGGCGCTTATGATACTCTGGCAGCGCTGACGTCGGGCCAACGCTCTGGCAACTCGCCGCTAGCGGTGCGAGCGAGATAACTATATAGTTGATACGACACGACGACGACGACAACTAGTTATACACAATTTACCATCCTGGTATTGGTGCGAGCGAAAAATCATATTTTTACTACTTTCGCAGCAAACGAAACAAAATGTGTTTTGCATTTATTAGCATTCAATTTTTAACAATTATCCGATTAAATTCTCATACTTTTCACACTTTTGGTCAAGGTTTTTAACAGCATAAGCCAAAAACCGACTTACCCAAGCACTATTTATATAATTTATGTAGCCTCCCTTCGCCTTTGCACTGCATTCGACATTAAATTATTTTTTAAATATGGCCGCGTCACACGATTTTAAAGCGAAAAACTCATTTGATTTCACATTTTAGACACTAAAGCGCGAGTTTGTTTTGAAATGATGCGAAACAAAAACAATGCTGCACCAGTTGGTTATTCTGGCAAGTAAATGAAATAACTAGACTTCGACCAGGGCCAAATTAATAAAAATTCGATGAATGAAATTTCTGTGCAACCGCAGTGGTGCTGTTTCTGCTTTTGTCTTCTTCTGTCGACTGCAGAATCCTCGAGTTAGCTGAAACGACGTGAAACGACGATTACCCACACACTCGCGGTACACGTATATAGAGCTCTCTTTTTTGCTTCGCCCTGTCTTCTGCTTGTGTGAGTGAGATATGCGTATGTGGCGTGGCTATAGTTTATGGGGCTGCCAACTCACTCAAACAAAAACACACCAAATTTTGAGTAGAAAACAAACAACAAATATGTACACACATGCAAATTCTTTGTGTAGGTGGAACAATTAACAATTAGGCTTAATAATTAAAGGGATTATAATAAGATTCGATTGGTAGTTGTCTATAAGTGAGATACATACCTTTGCGTATTAACAGGACGCCAGTTCGCGGATTTCACATTTCACAAAACATACAACACACACTTTTTCACAATTGCACTGTGCCTTGCTTGATTGCACTTTTTTGCGACTTTTTGTCGTCCACCAATGCACTTTTCAATATATAGGCACATTTATAAATTAGCAATTGCCCCACAAAACACTCACTCGCATCACACACGCCCACGTAACAGCTGCGCCGGGTACGAATACTTTAAGGACTGTCATGCCATGACAAAAGCTCTTATAAGGTGGCGTCAAAACGGGCACAAATTCAGATGCCGTAGCAACTGTGACGTCACTACACAGGGCTTTAACATTGTCGTTTAACAGAGATATCGATTTGTTAATAACATCAAAATCAAGCCAATCACTCAGCTGTTTGAAAAATATAATGCGCTTTGTTTTGAATTCATAAAACTTTAATTAGATTTTCAACGAAATTTGTATAATTTCCTGTATGAAACATATGAAATGCTGCTTAATATCTAAGCGGAATCGGCCTGCTTGCTGCAGGTGTTGGCCAGCTCGTACTTTTGCCTCTCCTTCGTCTTTTTGTTGTAGACGCGAACAATTCCGTAGACTAGGATGAGCACAATTATGCCAAAGAGCAGGCAGCTGATCACAAACCAGGGATAGAAGGACGAGTCATCAGCCGGCTGATGTTCCGCCTCCCACTCCGTAAATACTGCTGATCCATTTACGCTCATTCTGGCTGGGGCTGAGTCCATGTCCCTGAACAGCGACGCTTTGACGAGATTATTCGATTCGGGTGATTCGAATGCCGGCTCGGTGTCGTCGATGCGAACGAACGTCAGCTGGACACCAGATATGGGCTGCCTATAGTGCTGCAGTCCAAAGCCATAATAATTGTACAGGTCGGCGCTGATCTCTCGATGCAGATCCACCCACTGGCCAATCACCTGGACCTTAACTTCGCTGCGGGCATCCATGGTGCGTCCGAAATATGCCTGCTCCTGCACATCTATGCCACCAACACCGTCAATATCCAGCTCCACCATAGCGCCACGATGCTCCAGCAGCAGCGGCAATTTCTCCAGCTGCTCATCGTTGTAGATGGTGCTCGTGTTCAAGCGGATCTTCTCCACATATGCAAAGCTAAGGCTGCCATAGATGGGCTTACGCTGTGCGCTGGGATTCTTGAGAAAGCCGTCACCGAGGCGCATTTTATAGCTATTGGTGATGTTGCGCCATGGCTGATAGGTGATATTGCGGAGCTGGTACATCACCGGCTGCAGCTCCACCAGAACATTGATGCTGTCATCTATGCCATACTATAAAGAGATGCCCTTACTATAAGATAGTAAGTACTATAGGATACCCTGTTTGTACTCACAAAGTTATCCTCGAAGATCATGACCACGCAGGTGAACAGACTGTCCATCACATTGTTGACCAGATCCGTGTGCCGGAAGTGGCAGAGCTCCGTCTTCTCGCGCTCCACACTGGTCGCCTTGGCAATGTAGCTGAGTCGCTCGCTGGGATTCAGTTCGGCCGCATAGTTTTGCATCATGATCTTGTACGGCACCCAGGCCAGTACCGAGTCAACTTTTCCCTTGCACAACTCTTTCTGTACTCCACGCCCATAGAGATCGCCGTTGAGCAGCTTGAAGAAGTGATGATTGCTCCGTTTGATAGTCAAGGAGCCGTGATCCGCGCACATGGTGTCAAACAGTCTTTCCTGTGGATTAGCCAATCACAGAAAACTTAATTTAGCACACGCATAAATAATTCCGTTATCTAAGCTGTTCGTATTATCTAGTCACAGACACTATTCCCGCTTTCTTTATCGCCCAATTGATTGAATTGGGAATATCTACATACATATATAGAATACTCAGTATATAGAGTGCCAGTGCTTATTGAGTTAAGCTGATTTATTTATTGCAAATACTCAATTTCCCACACATATATATATACATATATATGTCTATGAATCAAGTGCCTTGAAATTGTCATTTAAGGACTTGACTCCGTTCAACTTGTTCACATTGATTGCCCAAATCGAACTTTCAACCTTCACCTCGGCTGATTGATCGAATACTATATAAGGTGGCAAATATGAACAACTGTTTTGATAACTCAATATATGAGTTTTTTTTTCTAAGGAGTGATAAATTAATCACATGCATGTACATATATAGAGGTTTAATTGATTTACAATGAGCCACAGCCGGTGATCCATTAAAAATTTTGCACTCTGCTTAAAAGCTTCATTCAAATTTTAATTTCGCACTTGTAATATTTGAACCCACCTTTTCATTTGTCGTCAATATTATCGCCGTTATATTGCATTTTGATTGATTTTGTAGAGGAGCAACCATTTGCCGCTTGATATCCGCCAAGAGCATCGGCTCCGTTTCTATGCAGAAATCTGGACGCTCCTCGTACGCCTGGCAGCACGTGGATAGGAGCACCAGCAGCACCGTAACACCCAAGACATAGCTAGATTTGTACATGGCTCGGCTACGAGTGGCGATCTTAAGTATTCCGCTATCGAGGTGCGCGCGCTATCGTTGGCAAATTGAAACTAAAGTTCGCAATTCTAAGTAGTCAGCTATTTTGACTCAATTCAAAGCATTCAACTTGACCGCAAAATCCCGATAAATACCGAATGTAGCCATATAAGCATATTTATCTATGCGCTGAAGGATAAACTGGCAGATTCAGAGACGAGCGCGATCGCATAGCCAAACAACTGAATTGATTTATCATTGAACGAATACTTTTGGCCGGCGCGTCATTTCTCAATACGAGTCAAAGATAAGATAAAAACTAAGTACAAAAAAGAAACAAAAAGCTTCGCTAACGCCGCGACCCTATTACCGGGTGTTCAATATCTTAATGGGTTCAAACTTTTTTCTATTTACAATTATTACCAATTACAGAGCAATGTAATATACTATTAAATATTCCAAAGCAAAATATAAAAAATTATGTTGTACTTAAATAAATGTTAAATTTATAATCATTAATATTAATAAAAAAAAATATATATATATAATTTTAATATAAAAAAATTTCTTGAGTTTATTTTGCATGCTTGCATTTTTTGTTTTATTAATAGAAAAGTATATAATTTTAAGAAACTCTATACACTTTGAAATTGTTAAACAATTCTTATAATTTAATAGTTTTTTTTCTCTTTTGTAAACAGTTGCTTTTCAACAAGTTGTTTTTGTTGTGGTTGTATTAATGTTTTTTTTTTTCGAGACTTTTTACACTTTAATTTGTACAAATATTAACATAAAATAAATTTTAAATTTAACAGCTAACAAAACATAGCGATGATATAGCTTCTTTTGTATAGAGAGGGATAATAGCGAGCCCGACGTGCAAGAAAAACATAGAGCTTTGGGCCAAGGCAGCGATATATATTGTTGATTTTCTATATCTGGACTGGGCGGCTTATTCTGCGGGTTGAAAGATGATCAATATTTATATGTCATATGTAATTTTGAATAGACTTTACCACCCATTTCGAATTCAATCATTTCAAGATCGTCGTCATCGTCATCATCACCATCTTCTAGATCACTATCGTTATCATCATCATCATCGCTGGAGGAATCAATATCAATAAAATTGCGATTGCGATGGCTGCGTAACGGGAAACCGAGGAAAGTTGGACCTAATGCAAAAGCTGATGTGAGTAGAGGATACATTTGATTATAAAAATTCTGTTGCCAGATCACTCACCATTCTCAGAGCCTGTATCGGAGCCCGTCTCGGAGCCCTCCTCATTAGATTCGGGCACCTCCTCTTCATCTTCCTGCAAGCATAGACAGAATATTAAATTCAATATCATCCATCTGCATCTGCATCCGCATGAGCGTTCTGAGATCGATGACCGCACCGCCACCGGCACCGGCACCGCCCAGTGTACGTGCTCGCCGTCGCACACCAACAATTGAGCTGTTGGGTGCATGCTGGCGAGCCAGATTTGAATTGGCATGTGACGATTGCCTTAGCCGGCTTGGACGACGGGCGCGTGCCTCGTCCTCAGCCCCGCCAGCACCAATGCCACCACCATTTGCATTCGCATTTGCATTAGCGTCTGCGTCTGCAAGTGCATCAGCATTGAGCAACGCCAAGTTTGGCTCTGGCGTATGTGGGCGTGCCGCTTCTTCGACGATGCGAATTAGCGCAGATTCACCGCCTGGTGCATTGGCGGGCGGTGGCGGCTCCTCTAATGCGGACGTGCCGCCGCCGCCGCCGCCTCTGACGACGCCCTCATCGACGGCCAGATCCTTAACCGCACGCACCTCTTCCGAACGTTCGCTCTTTTTAACGCCAACGGCATAGATCTTCACGTAGGTCTCCTGCTTCGAATCGTAGCCGCTATGATCCTCCACAACAGCAATTAAGCTGCCATTGGCACTGACGCTCAAATCGTTGATATTACGCTTCACATCGATGGTTGCAATGCTCGAATAGTCGTAGGCATCCAAAACATTAAAGCTCGTATCGTAGGTGGTTGTCTCCATATCATGATCCCTATCAGCGCCCAAACTGGCGCCATAAATAACATGCATGGGCGAAAATGTGCAGTTCCGCTGATCCAGCACCGGCACCGTCTGCAGCAGATGAAACGTGCGCAGATCCCATACCTCCGTATTTGCTATAATCTATAGGATAACGGGGGGCATTCAATATGGATCGCTACAAGGTAAATGTTATAGATGCTTACCTCCAGGCAATTGGGATGAAATACGCCCGAGATGCATTGATTGAACTTGTCGAATTTATGAATCTCCTTGCCGGAGCGAACATCCCAGAGCACGCCATCTGCAAGAGTTAAGCTAGAAAATGCTCTCTTTGACTTTTCTCACTGTCGAACTCACCTGAGAGCAGCAGCTCGTCGGTGCGGCACAGCGTCGCTCTATTCTTGGTGTACTGATTGGGTATGGTGGGTGTAAATGTGGACACTTTGGAGCCCGTGTTGATGTCATACAGAACAGCGCACTGCAAATAAATATATATTATTATTAGTATTCCATTAAGTTAAACAAATAATTCTATCGTACATCTGTGTGGGTTCCCAGCAAGCGATCCTGTGTGGTTTGACTGAACTCACAGTATCCGACCTCGGGCAGTCGCAGCTTGGAGCGGAACTCGTTGTCCGTTATGGACCACAAAATGGTGGTGCGCAACCGCCACAGACTGGTGGTGAGAACCAGATCACCGGCACGATTCGCCTGTATGGCATCCACACCGTATGTGTGGCATATGGAGGAGAACTGCTCGACGCCATCGTTCATATTGAACACCTTGCTCTCGCCCTGGTGTGTGCCAACGATCAGGTAATTGCCCACCACATCACAGCACGTGAACTCCAGATCATCATAGTCCGCAGATCGCATTGTACGCCAGGGCGCAAAATGTGTGTGCACATGACGGCGATCGAAGCGTGCGGTATTGAAGCCTGCCTGGGTGCGGAAGTGCCGGGAGGTCAGATTATAGTTGGAGCTGACCTGGCGGCTGGGACGTGGATCTGGGCACTTGTGCGGCTCGTATAGATCGAACTGTGGGCAGGTGGTGACCGGATTGTTGCACAGCGAGTGCTGGTTCGTCAGATACTCGGTCACAATGCTGTTGAGCGTCACGCGTTTCGGATGCAGCGCCGGCGAGACAATCAACTCGTCCGGCAGTCCCACAGCGCCTGACTCCGGATTAACCAGGCTGATTTGTTTCTGCAGCGAACGTGTCACCGAGGATGCGGCACGCTCTGTCTTGCGCAGTTTAATGGGCGTTTGGGCGCTGAGGAAGCTGAAGCCAGGCACGCCCACTGCAGCAGATCCGTTGCCCACACCCGAGGTGCCGCCGTTAGAGTTGCAGTGCGGGGACATATCCTCTGACAGACTTCGACTCTGATCGCCATTGGACATGATGGCCGCATGGACATCGGTCATGCGGCTTCGCAGGCGACTGCGGGACATTGAGCTGACGCCAGATAAACCCTTGAAGTCGAAGGGCGACTGATGAAAGTTGCGCGTCGTCGTCGTCTGCAACGGCAGACCCACCTCGCGCTGCAGCATCTGAGCGGTCTGGGTGAGACCCTTGCTCTCCAGGTGCTCGAAAATAAGCTGGTAGAGCTGCTGCTCGTTGTATTGAATGCGAGTCTGGGCGATAACGTTCGCCTTGTGCATGTTGGTCAGCGACGGATCGAGGGGTGTGAGTGCCTTCGTTTTTGTCTTGCCAGAGATGCGCTCGAGCAGCTCCAATGCGTACTTCTGGAAGATGACGTGCTCGGCACGCTTCTCCTGCAAAATGGGATCGCGCATGAGCGCCTGCAGCTGCCCGCTGGCAAACAGCGGCAGTTTGCCAATGATTTGCCGCACACGATCAGAGCGGGCCAGCCCGGCCAGGGCCCGACAGGCCATGCCGCGTATGCAGTCAGCATCGGTGATGGGCCCTTTGGTTTGCATCAGTGAGAGGAGCACCACAATGCCATTGTTCGAGCACACCGACTCCCACACCTTCTCGATCAGCTCTTCGGCATATTTCTGATTGGCTTTGTTCTTGCGAGACGAGTTGCCAAACTTCAGGAGGCTGCTGCTGCTGCTGTCCTTCCGTATGATCGGCGAGCATACGCAATGGCAGAGCACGGCCAGAGCGGACTTCAACACCTCAGCGTCGGCTGTGATTTCACCGGCCGCTGCTCCCAGTATTGAGCAGAAGCCAGACGTTGTCGTCTTGTCCGGCATCTGCAGCCGCTCACAGAGCAGCAGATAGACCCGCGGTATCACACAGCACACACTGAGCACATCCAGGGCGGAGCGCACCGTCTCTGAGCGTCCATTGTTCACCCAATCGTAGCTGAAGGCAATGATGCGCAAGAGCATCGTAATGCCGCCCAGCTTCATTAGCTGATCCACGGGCTCCCAATGGCCACGCACTGAGGTGTGCTCCTGCAGCGTACGCAGCTGCTCGTGCAGCTGATCGAATGTCAGCTTGGCGGCCACCGTCGGCTGTTGGCTGAAGTAGTGTGACGAGGCCGACGAGGTCGCATAGTGCTGACACAGGAAGTTATTGTACTTGTAGAAGAAATGCGCTTCCATGTATCGCTTCAATGCGATGCACACGTGCCGCACCATCTGACGCGAGGCGCATTCAACGTCCTCATTAATTTCCGAGCCATTGTCGCTGTCATTGTGACTGGGATCGAGAATCTTAAGTACTGATATCTGTACGAAATATAATGCGGAAATTGTTAGATAAACATTTTTGTTTATTTAGTTTTAGCGGCGTTTACTTACAACATTGTAGAGCTTGCGTAAACCATCTTGCGCGTCAAACTCATCGAGTATCGCCTTGAATTGGAAACTCAGGCTGAAAAACATGGTGGCATGACACTTGGAGGAGTCATGACAACGTCCCAGTATCCACAGCGCATAGCGCACCAAATTCGATATCAATTGACGCGGCATGCTGCAAATTCGCTCCATAGCATCCTCACAGTAGGCCAAATAGTAAATGGCAATGGAAACGCCTGTGGTGGCCAAACTGGGCCGTGGCACATTCAACAGTAGCTGCAAATAAATTAACAATGGATTAAATAACTGTAACTCTAGTCTACATACAGTTTCGATGGAATTTACCTCCAGGCCGCCGCGCGATATGAACTCCAGTGCAAACTTTTTGTGACAGAGCAGCGAGGCCAGATATTTGAGCACTTCGTAGGCGAGGCAAGTGTCGCGTCTGTCGAGCTCCTCTAGATGTCCAAAGATCAGCGTCATCACATTGTTGCCAAAGGCCATGGCCAAGAACTCTTGGTACTCGCCCAGGCTGGTCAGGAAGCGCATGATGAGCATTTGGCTGGTGTCCGCCGTGGGCGGATGCAGTGGTATATACATGCGCTTATAATAGCGCGACATGGAGAACGCATCGCGACTATTCTCGAACAAAATGGACATGTTGGAGGCACTGCCGCTGGCACCGTTATGCTGCGGCGACTGAGGGGCCGAGGCAGCGCCACCGCACGCCATCCAGCTGAGCATGCCCGGCGAAATATTGCTGTCTGTTGAGTTGTTGAGCGAGGAGCTCGGCTCCGTCGTGGAGCTCTTGCTCATTCGACTGCATGCCAGCAACATATGCAGGCGGTTTATCATCTTGGGCACCAGGCGCATGTTCTGCTCCCGGCAGGTAATCGCTATGTCGCTTACTTCCATGGCAGCGGCCAGCAGGCCTGTGGCGTAGCTCTGCAGCGGCTCAATGCTGTCCTCTGCCCAATTGTAGAGACGATTAATGATGCCATCTTCCTCGGCGGTCTGGAAGACGGCCGTCGTCTCAAGGCCCGGCATCACGACCAATATGAGCCGACAGGCAATAATATTAAGCTCCAGAGAACTGCGACTTATACTCTGGCGACTGAAGTAGTTGTCACGCAGATAATCGTTGAGAAGCTGAAAGTGTTTTGAAGCATTAGACAAATTCTTATTCCTAAAATTGCATTATAAAAGCTTTTCTTACTTTGCCCATAAACTGATCTTTGCGAAAGAGCAGCTTCAGCAACAGTCCATATTGGCAGCTGGGATCGGTGCGATATGGATGTCTTAAGTCCAGAGGATCCGGATCCTTACGCATGTATGAGTCTTTTTCACGCTCAAATATTTCGGCCAAACTGAAAGTAATATTTTTTAAATAAATATATTTTATTATTATTAGTTTTGGGTTACCTTCTTAGCGTTGGCACGGGATCGTAGCCGGGTTGTGTTTGCTCCTGCTCCCACTTGTCAATGATTTGTGTGAGCTCCTTTTTCGTGGCCGTGCGCCTATCCGCTGCAGGATCATCCTCAGCATTGCCGTTGCCAGCCTCTTGGCCATCTTCGGAAGCATCATCGTCACCGTCTCCGTCTCCCTCACCATCTCCTTCACCTTCACCCTCAGCATCACCATCACCTTCAGCATCGCCCTCAGCATCAGTTTCAGCATCAACCTCTGCCGCCTCCTCAGGTGAATTCTCGATACTGTTTGCATCAGCCTCGGCTTCCTCTTGATCAACCTGATCTAATGCATCATTCAAGCTGTCGTCGCTTTGGTAAGCAGCTGCAAACACAATGTTATCGAGTGATGTATCATTGCGTATTGCTGCATTGGCCATTTCAGCATCTTCTTCCTCCTGCGCCGCAGCCCCTCCATTCACATTCGTGTTCGACATGCTTAGAGCGCTCCACGCGGAAAGCGTTCGACACTAGCTCGTTCTGCTGCGCTTGCCAATTTACTGATATGATTTGATCACGCACTTTCTACTCTAAAGAAATTGTTTTATTTTGGATTTATAATTGCTTCGATTGCGTTTCTTAATATGCAAATTATGTGCGGCTAAACCACGCGCTTCTCCTTTGGCAATGAAGTGTGACCGCGCACCATAGAGAGGAGCGATAAACGAGTCAGTTGTACATGGTCAGTGAAGAGAATCACATCTTGAAAAGGTTGATGTCATGTCAAAGGTGAACAACAATGCTGCCCATTCATGTAGCGTATTTTTTAATAAAAACTAGTGTTTTTTAAATTTACATGAATTGGAATGATATATTTGCAAAATGTTATTATTGTGCACATTTTTTGCAGATTATTTGACATCTACTGCCATACAGTGCATTAACTAGGTGGCAGCACTGTCTAAAATTAATCGCCGGCTATCAATGTTATCGATGTGTCGCGTCATTGTTTTGTTTTGGTTTCCGATCAACTCACTTAAAATTTGAGCATCATGGGTGTTCTGTTTATACTCAGCTGGATTTCATTAGCTATACAGATCACCTTCATAACACTGTCCATAGGTAAAAGGTTAACAGCTAACTATGTAATATGTATTTAATTTATAGATTCTTACAGTGGCTGGCCTTTACTATCTGGCCGAGTTGGCAGAGGAATACACAACGCCAGCTCGACGTTTTATACTATTTATGATTAGTTTCACGATTTTTGTGTACCTCCTGCTGATATGCTTTGAGGACTTTTCGTGGACCATGATGCTGTGTGGATTAGTAGCGCAAGGCTTTCATTTCAGTATAATGAATAATTTCCCCTTTATACAATTGTTTTCGGTGCCACTAATTGGCTCCATGGCGATGCTGGTGATTAATCATTTGCTCGCATTTCAACATTTCACCAGCGTCTATGTACCGTTCACGCAGGTGAGCCATGAAGAGATCCCATAGGACACATCTTATGTCATCAAATTTGGATATCTCTGTTTCAGGTACTTGCCTACTTCACCATCTGCCTGTGGATGGTTCCCTTCGCCCTGTTCGTCTCGCTCAGCGCCAACGACAATGTGCTGCCCACCACGGTCAGCGGCAATGACCGGCTCATGGGCAGCAGCAATCCGGATGTGGTCAGCAATTACTTCTCGCGCAACAAGAAGGTTGGGCTGCTGTCATTCTTTAATTATATTAAGGAGACGTTGCTGCCGGGTCGCAGCAAGAAATCGTTTTAGCTCAAACACTAAAGACTTGATGATCAATTGTGTAAAGGATATCGGGAGTAATCCCCAGTTATTTATTATGTATACATGCGCTGTAACAGTTTAGTAGTATTAATATGAATATTTTGAATGGATTGGATCTGAGAACTATTTGCTCTGCACCTTGACGGTGCCATTGGCCATGCCGAAGTAGCATTTGGATGCCATGTTTACGAACAGACCCGTCTCCAGGACACCCGGTATCATAGAAATTGTCCTATTCACCTCGTCCCAGTCGTATTCGCGTTTCGCCACGAATCTCCAGTCTAGCAGAAAATTCCCGTTGTCGGTGACGATGGGACCAGCCTTCTTTAAAGCAATACGTAGCTTTGCTTCGCCTCCATAGAGCTCCTCGATCTTATGCTTGATTGGCACATGGGCTAAGGGCGCAACCTCAATGGGTATACCCTTGCACCATTGCTCGCCCAGGCGGAGCGAGCGCTTTGTGTAGTCTGCCACGATGATGACGGTTTTGGCGCACGAGGCCACTATCTTCTCCTGCATCAGGCAACCGCCGCCGCCTTTGATGAGCACCATGCTGCTGTCCACTTCGTCGGCGCCATCAATACAAACATCGATTTTGTAGTTACGATCCAGATCGCCCAATGTTAGATTGTGATCGAGTATCAGTTGGCGCGCTTGGAACGATGACGGCACGCAGATCAGTTCTGGCAGTGTGCCCTCCTTCCAGATGCGCTCCGTAAGCCGCTCGACGACAAACGTGATGGTTGAACCACTCCCAATGCCCAAAACTTTGGTATCTTCAGTCACATACTGATCAACAGCAGCATAGGCTGCTAGCCTCTTCGCTGTGTCCAGTCCGATTTTGTCATCCATTTTGCTGCAGAATGTGCGTCTTGAGATGGTCCTTTTCGAATGGATGGGAGATTGAATACAAAGTCCAAATAATTGTGGCGAATGCGGTTGCAGCAAGAGTCGGCGTAGCAACAATGGCTTTAACATGTGCTTCAACTTTACTGTGACTTGGTTTCAAATTCACAAATCGAGTTTCCACTCGAATGACACGAGCTGAAATTGGGTTCCATTTGTTAGTATACTTGAGTTGATTTTTCGGCTATGTAAATATAATTGACTATATTTGAAACATATTTGATGAAACACATTTCCCAGCGCATATGATTTGTAATTGATAACTAGAAAAATTGTAGTAATGTAACAGGTAATTCCAATTGTAGTTCGCTGACCTTTTTTATATTTATGTTTACAGCTAAAAGTTTAATTTATAATTATATATATTTGTACATATAATATTCGTTTAGCTAATGTTTTTGTTTATAGACGCATTGTTCACTGTATTATCTACTTTCAGCCAGTGTTATGTGACCATAGTCATAGTGCTGCAAAGCTTTTATCGATAGTATCGATAAATATTCTAAAAAATCAGCCCTGTATTCACGAGGGTCATTTTAAAGGTAGAAAGCTCATATGCAATTGGCGGTAAGAATTCAAAAATGTAAAATTCAAATTTTGCTAGAGTGGGGAGAATACAGAGAAAAAACAGATGAATAAAAAATTATTTGGTATTGTAGACTACAAATACCATAAATAATAAATAAAATGATATGATAAACTAAATTACTTGTAATTTTTTTTTTTTAATTTAATTTGTCATAGTTTTTAGTTTGATATTTATAAAGAAACCCCAAACAACTTTATTTAAAAATACTATACCTATTGTAATACATACATATATTCGTAAGAGAAAAAAATGAAACTCAACACGGTTAACTGACGGAAATGCGCCAAAAGTACAGAGCCCAGCTCTACAATTATAGTTCTGGATGCAATCGAGACAATGCAGCGAAAACAATTTGGACAACAACAACAGCAGCAACAACAGCAGCAACAACAGCAGCAACAACAGCAGCAACAACAGCAGCAACAACAGCAACAACAACGAGAAGGAAAACGAACAGAACGAAAATGCAGGAGGAACCACAATACAAAAGTCGTTTAAAGTTAAACGCTATCCTTGATAATGATAAGAAATGGTTGCAAAACCATTAAAAGCATTCCCTCTTGGCTTAGACGAGTGCGAGAAAAGGACGTGCCAGTGCTGACCAAAGAAATAAAACGAGGGGAATTCCCCTTGAAAGGCCGACCACAGCCGGCTGCAGCTGTTGGAATATTACGTCTTAGACGTAACTGCTTGGATTATTTTCAGTGCCAGTATTTGAGGAAATTTAATACTTTTAGTGCACAAGGCGAAAACTGTTGAATGGAATTGCGATAAAGCTGAAAAGCAAACTACAATCACAAAGGTGATTGCAGATTTTCCCTTGCAAAATGGAACACAAACTGAATGCCAAGCCAACAGCAACGAGACTTCCAAACCCAAATACAAATACACCAAATAAAGAAGCACAATTCGTTAGAGGTAAGGAAATGCCAAAAAGATTTGTGTTAATGGATTTCACTATTAAAGAAATGAATTTCGAATGCAGCACAGCATGAACAAAAAATCCTTCATTTTGCATGATTGCACAAGAAATATGAATCTGCGATGTGGTCAAAGTGAGTTTTGTTAGTCCAAATTAATGTGTCAACTATTGAATTGAATCGTAATCATATGGGTATTGGTTGAGTTTGGATAAGGAAAGTCTAATTAAGTCGGACTTTAACTAAATCTGTGTAACTTTGCATGGGCATTAGCCAACATATTAAGTCTGCTATAAGTGAAGGCTATAGTAAATCTGGTTAGTTGACAGATTAACTAATATAAGTTTAGTTTGCATATTATAATAGTACCTCATATGTAGTACATAAAATAGCTGGAGCTCGATCTGTAAATAAGTCAAATTAAGGTTTTGATCCTACAAAAAATTAAAATTATATGTTAAGCGAAATATTCATAACATAAATATGTATGAATTATTATAAAATGGCTTAATATATATTTGTCACAAGTTAAGACATTAGGTTAGCAGCTTACATATATGTTTGTGTGATGTCTATTTTAGTTTAAAATTTATAATATTTTATCATATTAATATTTTAATTAAATAGATAAAAAAACTGAGTGACTGTTTGATTCACATAAAATCTGTCATAGTTGGCAGCACTTTATTTTATATGCATTAATTAAATTCATTAAATAGCATGGTATACGATTCATAAAAAACCCATTTACCAATCACGTTGACATTGCTAACATGCATGTTACAAATCAAATGTAAAGCTGTCAAGCTAACATTAAAGTTAACAGTCAACTGTAAATTGAATTGCATCTCAATTATATGCACTTACGGCCAGTCCCATTTGACAGCTCTGACAAATCGAGTGCTAACAATTATGCTACCTTTTTGGCTAGGGTATAACGAATGTCAATACAAACATCAATTAAGTAAAACAAAAGTCCTGCACACACACGGCACACGCAGCATAAAAATTGTTAATTAAAGGAATGCATTGTTTAATGTGCCCCTCGTGGGCCACAGTCGAACACCTGCCTGCATCCCTGCGTCTACCCATCGCCTGATGCTCGACGCCCGCTCAATTACACGCACAAACTTTGCACAGAAAAAAAAAAAAACTTGAAAAGGGCAGCAATTGCAAATGGAGCCGCGCGACCCAGTTGTGTTGCCATCCGATGGCGTTTTCCATTATAGCGCCTAAATAGCGCAGAGGAGCTGAAAAAAATGGGATTGCAGGCGCGGCTCGTTTCCCCCCCCCTTTATCATTTTTTTCTCTCCATTTTTTGTGCGCCATCGAATCAGAGTTATGATGGCATCTCCATGGCCCTGCTGATGACGACAATGTCAGCTGGAGGGATCGGGCCCGGGCTTGGCACGTCTCTGCACTGAACGACTTTTCCGATGGGAACAATTTATAATTTGATTAGCACATTGCTGACTGCACACGGAAAAAGAGCAAAGGCAGCCAAAAGGACGCAAAGTTCAACGGAAGTGCATCTGAGTGCATTGAGGCTGCCGAATAGGCATCGTCCACTCTAAGTCTTATCTCTCGAGCTACCTATTGAATATGCAAAGATTGAGTTAGAATGGGAAGCTGAATCACACTCCGTTAACCGCCTGCCAGCCAAGACAATGACAAATGATGATGAAGTGACACTACGCCCCCACTATGGCTAGGCTTTCACTAAAAGGTTTTTGGAGAAGGGCTTATCTTTAGCTTTCAATTAATATTACAAGTGGCTTTTTTATTGCAGCCCAACCGCAACAACAACAACAACAACAACAACAACGGCCCTAATAATCAGTTTTCAGTTTGTGTCTGTGTGTGTGGGTGGGTGGGTGGATCGGAGCAAACAAAGCGAATTCGCAAGCTGCACGATGACAAAAAAGCAAGGAGGCATAACAAAACAAAAGCAAACAGAGATACAAAAAACACGGCTCCTCTGCTCTTAAAGGATGCGCCGCACAAGCCACGCCTCCATGGAAATTTTGCCATTCATTCATTAAACAATAAACAGCAAATTCTGCAGGGGGCGTGGCGTCCACAAAATAGATTAATGGCCGCAAAACAAAAAACCTTGATGCAAATCAATTTATTATACTGTCTGCAGACAGCGTTGACCGCCGCACATAAAACAAATCTAAATAATAAAAAAACAAATACTAAAATTAATATTTAAATAAAACATTTATTTCGCTTCACTTAACGGACAGCACTCTTCAAGACCTCAGGTTCTATTGCCAACTGTTGCCCCGAAAGGTGTTGCCCGCTAACTAGCCCGGAATTTGGTTAATATACCGAACTGCAACAGCGACCATGCCCAGCGGCGTGGATTTGAAGCGACTCTTGTGGACAGCTCGCGTCGGCCTGAGTTGATTCATCTCCAATCTCACCAGCTCCATGTCCCGTTCGTACAGCTCACGCAGCCGTTTCTGACGCGTTTCAATGCTGTAGACATGAGCGCAGTCCACCTCAGATCTGATGCGATTCAGCACGAGATTGAGTGCAGAGTTCTTGGAGCCACTGTTGGCCAGACAGTCGCGCCGGTTCATCAGTGACTTTCTAGGAGCAGTATTTGAAACGGTTGCCAATGACACTCAAATGCAAGTACTTACAAACTAGATGGCATTTTGAAACTACGTTATATACCAGAAATACTACAAGAAATTGAATGTGATCTTTTGTAGAAAAACAAAAAACTCAAAAAGTCTATTATAAAAAATGAAGTCTAAGGCAACTTTTAAAGAGACTCAAACAGAGTTTTTCGCTTCAAGCATAATCAATCAGTTTAAGTGCTTGTCATGTTTAACAGAGAGTGTCATACTTCATGACAATTTTGAAAGATTTGTCTAACTAATATTAAATCTCTCGAGCAGCTCAACTTTTGGTATAATGTTTAACTACATATGATAATCTTTTCATTTATTGGAATTACAGTTCATCAAGATATATTTTCAGTCCAATTGCAAGTCAAGTTTAGCAGCTGGCTGTCAGGCCTGTCGTAATTCTTAAATTACTAAAGTTCCTTTTATTAAAGTTACTTTTATTTCTCATATTTAACACCTAGTTCCATATCTAAACTATTACAGACTTTAAAGATGAAGAAAGTTTACCAAGTTTATTTTAGTTGTTTTTAGCTAGAAATATGGTACCTGGCAAGTTTAGCACCTGGTTGTCATGCAAAATTAATATTAATTATGAAATGTATTTAAATTTGTAAAGCTAAGGAAACTTTCTTTTGACTAGAAATACATTGCCTTAAAAAAGTTCACTTAACGTTTTTGTCAAGTTTAATATTTAATTAGTTCAATGAATGTGTTTCTCAAGTTTAACATTTGGTGTAATGTCAAATTCACGACATTCTTTAAAGTTTTTGAAAAGTTTATCAAGAAATATCTTCAGTTATAATGCTATTCAACTTTAACAGCTGGCAGTCGGGATTAATCGTTAAAAATAGCTAAAGTTCCTTTTACTTACAAATTAAACTGCCTGTCAAGCTTAGCAGCTATGCATAAACTATGACAATATGTCACTATATAATGTTGTCGAAGGTTTGTTGAGCAAGCAATTAATTCTGTTAAAGTACATGTTAAGTTTAGCAGCTGGTTATTAAGCACAATTATTAATCCTTAAGAATTCCATTAAATTCTCGTTTTATCATTAAATTAGTTCCATTAAAGCTCTAACATTCGCTGTACTGCTTAATCTATGAAAATCTTTTCAGTTAATGAAAGTTCAGTTTTTTTTATAACTCTGTTCAGATAAAGTGCTTGTCAACTTTAACAGTTTTCCGTCAAGCAATATCTATGGTAATCCTTAAATTTAACTTAAATTCCTTTTTAGTAAGAAATGCGTTCAGTTGAAGTGCTTGTCAAGTTTAGTAGCTGGTGTCACGTTCAATTATCATGGCGTTAATTAACAAAATAAAATATCCCATTGATTTGGCCCGTGAATAACCACATGAGTGCTGCTGCCAGGAAGGAAGCCTTTGAATATGAAGTAGCATTCACACTTAGCCGCGTGGGTGGGTGGGTGTCAGCTCATTGAAGGTCGTTTAGCAGCTGGAAATGTGGCGGCAGCTAAATGAACCACAAACAAACAGACAGACGGGCAAACTTGTTGGCCTATGTCCGGTTACGGGTGCTCCTCCATTTAAATCAAATGTCAGCGCTGGGCTCTGCCATTGGAGCTTTTAAGTGCAAACACTCGTACTATATAGTCAGCAGAGGAAACGCAATCAATTTTATTGGAAACGCGCAGCTCCATTCGAGTGGGTAATGAGTGGGTTGGATGACAACCACTTGTAATTATCCAACTCGGACTTTTCATTAGAGTCTATTAAAGCGAAGATAACTTAAAAAGTACTCGGAATAGCAATGGCTAGCTAAACAACGTCTTTTGGCTTTTACTTCTTGGCTGTGGGTGGTCGGGATGGACGGAATGGCGAAGTTGGGAATTGGCAAACACGAAAAGCCAACACAAATCGTTGTTCGGCAATTGCAGCACACAAAAGTCAACTGGCGGGAGGAAGGAGGCAGCAGGCGGGGCAACAGGAGGCAGCTGGCTACACTCAGGTGTGTAATTGCAATACGAATTGGTCAAGTGTAACAATGTAAAGACGCCAATACTCAGAGACACACACAGAAACACTCACACAGACACCATTTACACCTACACACATACAGAGACAGAAATCAATTGGACACATGAACTTATGCAGCCAACAACTGGAACGGGAACGAGAACTGGAGCTGGAGCTGGAGCTGCAACTGCAACTGTAAAGAAGGAGGAAGAAAATCAAATTGCAAATTGCATTCAAGTGTCACGTGCATGGACACATTTTTGGATCCGTTGCCAGCAGCAAAATCGAACGCCCGCTGTAATGTCGTGACATTTGGGCGCGCTTTTGCCCTCCTCTCTCCCATCACAGTTGGGTTATTGCAATCGCCGCCAAGGCAATCAATGCCAGAGACATGAACTCCCAAAGTGCATGTGTTATAGTAGCACAAAAGTCACCCACATACACACACACACACGCACACATACACAGTCTGTGAGTATAACACATGCACCTGCGTCATGCTGCACTTTTCGCTGCTCTGTTCCGGGGCGGGGGCTGGGGTGGGGCTACCATTCATTATGTTGACCACGCTGTCACATTTGCTACGTGACATTTTGCTAACTGCCCCCAAAAAAGGCAAAAGAGTCAAAGCATTGTCAGCTGCAAATATAACTTCACCCATCATTCCCATTTCTATGGCCAATCCATGCGCCGAGCTCCGAAGCAAACACAAAAAACTTTGTCGAGCTTGCACTTAATAGCTTGAGAGTTGTAATAAACCTGATCACTTCAGTAAGTCCTATATAATACTAGCATTTGGGATAGTTGCAAAGATTGCCAATGCTTACTTTTAAGCGTTGCGATAATGAAGAAATTTATTTATTGTTTTTACAGATTTTATTTTGATAAAGTGTTACATTCTGCAGAACTTAAAACACAGATGGGTTGGAGAAGAAATAAGTGGATATATAAAATTAATATTTTATATATGCTTTTGCAATCATAATAATAATAATCAATAAAACATAATGATTCTTTCAGGAATTAAATAAAAAATTCATTATAGAAAAAATAATAAAATTGAGCTGCGGATTTCAGTAATTTTTTTATTTTTTTTTTTGAGTAGTAACGTGAAATAGTTCTATTGACAACTTTAAGGAGATTGTATTGTCCTGGGAAAGTAGGAAATTCCTTGTAGAAATTAAAGTCTATCTGGAATAGTAGAATGGAACTTTTTTGACAACTTTTAAAATTCCTATTAAAAATACTAAAATGGTATTTCTAATTTATATGGAGACTATTTTATGCGAAGTCTAATTTCTAATTTAATTTCACGAAGTGATATGAATATATTGGTTTTTCTAATTTATGTGAATTCTATCTGAAATAGTTGCGTTCCACTGACATCTTTAAATTTTAATTGATTTCCTTTTAATTGACTTTTTTCTCGGTCTTGTAGATATAGTTAAAAAGACTTAATCCGTGTCTATAAGGCATAGAAAAAAAAAATCATTTTATAGTTGTTAGTTAAAGTATTCGCATATATAGATACAGCTCCAATGATGTAAGACCTAGGAGGATAAAACAATTCATATTTCAATTTGAAGTGCTATTGAGGTTGAATGGAAAAATGTGGCAAGCAATCTAATTTTAATTGTAGAATCTATCTGGAACATTGCAATGAAAGATGGAAAGGATTTTTTGCCAGTAGCTATCAACTACTTAATTGATTACTTAAAGGACTAGTGGAATGAAAGTTTTTGTGGGATTTCCATTAAAACAATAATTAAATTTTAAGATCTTAACTTTATATAGAATATAACTCTAACTGTTGGCGCTGCAACTCTTGGCGTTACTTGTTACGCATCTTCAGGTTACTTCGTTTCCCTGACTAACATTTCATTATCGGAATGGTCTTTGACTCTGGTTTTGTCGGACACTAATCGTCCTCAACTAGCTGGCCAAGCTGGCAGAGTTGTCGCATTACTGCATCCGTCTGGTCTTTTGAAGTAGTTTGATTTGGAAATTAGTGACTCAGTGGTGGGTGCTGTGTGGGATGTGGGTGGGGTGTATGTGATAGATGTTAGTATGGCAGATTCGGTCAATCGTATTGCCATTACAATATACAAAGTTATGGCAATGCTACGCTGGGGAATCCGGAGCCCTTTTAGCTGCATTGCACTGCAGTGCAGTTCAAGTTGCCTTTTGAGCTGCTGTGGATTTGTATCGAGATTGCAGCACAGTCAGCTTCAAATTACAAGCAAATAAAGCGTCAGACAGCACGTCCACCCACAAGCAGCAGAAGCAGGAGTAGCAGGAGAAGCAGGAGCAGCAGGAGCAGCAGGAGCAGCAGCAGAGTTGAGTTATGAACGTGCTGGGAACAGGAAGCGCAACGAATCGAAGCCAGAGGCAACAAGCCCAACACCAGGAACAGTGGCAGCCGGCCATAGAGTGCAAGTACAAGAAGGAGAGAAGGTAAAGTAAATGTGCAAACATTTATTTATGTGCCAGCTATGCAGCACTTTAAAGCACTTCAATTGCCCTGATTCATCCAGTGTACTGGGAGGCAGCAACAGCAGTTCCAGTTGTAGCTGCAGCTGCGGGGAAGATTGCGGCTCGTAACCCAAACAGATGCTGTTCGAGTGGATGCTGGACAACGCTTACAAATGACACTAGGCGAGCTGTCTGTCTGTCTGCCCGCCTGGCTGTCGATCTGTCTGTCAGGTAGTTTTGCCAATTCAAATTTCAAATTTGTCGAGAATTTGCAATTGCATTCTTGTAGAGCCTTCAGCCCCCTCTCAAGTACAGCCCCATGGCATTAATATGCTGTGGGCTGTGTGGCCCATGTGGCATGTGGCCCTCAGTTCCCAATCCTCGACTGACCCTAGGCTGCATACATTCCACAGCAATCGAAAATGGAATTAAATGTTTTGCAAACACTCGAACGCGTTTCCCTTTGCCGAGGCTAAACCAACAACAACAACAACAACAACAGGTGCAGAAGCAGCAACAACAACAACAACAACAACAAACAACAGCAGCATTTCCACAGGATATAAATTAAATTTTATTGCCAACTTTGGTCCGTTTGCGCTGTAAATTGTGATGGATTCCCGCCATTTGGCGTGTATAGTTAAACACCATAAAGGCACATAAATATACCAGCTTACACAAACACGTATGTGTATATGGATATGTGTGTATATGAATAGAAATATAAGTATGTACGTTGAATTAGTGTGCGAACTAATGAATAACAATTATCCGTAAAGCATATCGAGGCAGTAAATTAACTCAGTATTCCATATGAATAGAGCAAGTTCTTTATAGCTGTAATATTTTTAATCTGGCTATTATGCTGTTGTATAATTGTATGTATGTAATAGGAAATCTGACACATGTACATATCATCATGTTTGTCTAGACCAATACCATGAGAAGATCAAGGATATGCGAGGTATGCCTTTTCTATAGTTCGGCTCTGGAAAACAAAGACATCCTTGGTCCATTGTGAGAACAGTATATAAATTCTATATTCCAAGAACATTGGGTAGTCACTATATAATGTCTATTGGGGACAAGGCTGATAGCAGAATCAAGAAAAGGTATGTCTCCTACTAATCTAGACTACTAGAGGATTATTTAAGTTTAAGCAGTTAAATCACCTTTTGATCTACTTTACATATAGACATACATATGAATTTTTTTTAAAAAATTAATATTACATATTTGCTAAAATAATTATGCTAAAATAATTATGCCCCAAATTATTTTCAGCTACTAAATACTAATACCCAATTATTCTTTGATCAAATATTTTTGTTTGCTTATTGTATATATATTATATATATATATATATATTAATTATATAGAAAAAGCAAAAAATAAACAAGATAAAAAATCTCCTCACAAAGACATTTTAAAGTTATACTCCAAAATACACGCACTGTATTTAGTGTATAAATGGTATTTTATGTTTGAATATGTGAACGTGTATTGTTAGGCTATAGATGTTTTTCGTTTAGCTTTCAATTAACTCAAACAAAATTTGGATTCTAAATGTTTACATTATTGAGTGCTCAAAAACTGTTCCATACGCTACTATTATACGTGTAATATAGTCAATTTAAGCCCATTCAAATCGGTCGATACACGTATAGCTGCAGTTCTCACACGATAATTAATTGTAATCATAAAAGGTTTTTGCTAAAATTGGCTAAATATATACATACAAACATACATACAATTGTGGTAATGAAAATAGTAGCACTAAATGTTAGACATGTATATATATCATCTAAAATTGGTTGTTTGTTTACATGTGCTTTAGATGTTCACCATATACAGAAGATTCTAAGGCACAATTGGTGCACATACATGACTACATGTATGTATATATGTATATGTATAGCCAATTTAGACAATTTGCAGAGCTGTCAACAGAAAATAGAACGGAATCAAATCTCTTTAGAAGTTTTTAATAATGGGCCAATAGTCGCAGTTGATCAAGCTGAAAAGTATCGCTAACTAGAAGCATTGCTATATATAGAAAACAAAAGCAACTTTTACTGCTCACTGATTGATAGTTGAGGCATGCAAAGTCTTAAAGTGTTATGTTTACTGACACGTATATATACACAAAAGAGCTATTAAAGACTGTCAGCTGTATAGTCAAGGGACAGTCTATTATCGTTAAAACGATCAATTGAACTACATATTCAGTGTCAACTGCTATGTGCTCACATTAGTTTTGTATTTCGCTGGCATTTACCAACGCCCATCACATTATTATTTGACAGAGCGAAGAGTTTTCAGTTTTAATGAGCACTTGAGCGAGTTTTTCATTACTTGGCGTCGCTTTAATTAACAAAAAATGTTTCGCTATCCGAAAGAAAAGGGCGCAATAAGACACATGAGCTCGAGCCCGGGCACATTTGGAAATGCTGCTGACGGCTGCCAAGGAACAACAGCAAATAAAAAGTCGCCACTAAGTAGAGTTGTTTTTCCCCCTTTTTTTTTTTGCTGTAGTTTTGCAAATGTTGTCCATTTCTCTTCGGTGAGGGGGCTGTTGCACTTGGCGTTAAAAAAGCGGAAAATCGCAGCACATTTTTGCTTTTTAATTAAGCCCTCCATTTTTTATGTGCCTTTCGAAAGCGACACGGCGTGATTCTCTCCGTGCACGAAGTGTGAGAATAGTTTATTTTCCAACAAAGCCCAAAGGGCGAAAATAACGTGCGTGCCAAGAGCTGAACACGGATGGGTTCGGAGTAGAGCCAAGCAACGTAGTTAACGCAAATCCTGTTGGCCAAATGACACTGCATACTACATGAGAGTCTAATTGAAGGGCAGAGTATGCCATATTATTTGGCTGAGATACCTATGCACACATAAAACCTGATTTAGTAGCAATAAAGTTAAACACTTTAATTAGTTTTGATAATGCTGCAAATTGAATACGTTATCAAAGATTTGCAAGTCATATTTTAGCATTTTAACTCTTTATAGAGTAACACTTGATCCCTTTGCTAAAATAAATATAAAACAAAAAATCTGTATTAAAATAACAATAAAAACACACATAATAAGATTTTAATTTTTAATTTTTTAAATTTTTAATTTAAAATTAATTTTTATTAAAAATGCCTTTCTCAAAACGTTTTTAGATAAGCATTTTTAATAAATAAGTTAATTTAAATAAGTTAGTAATAGTAATAGTAATAAGCTCGGAAACTAGTCAGGGGAGATTCATATTTATTAGAATTACTTTCTGAAGAATATTGTGTTTTTTTTTTTTATTATTGTAAAACAGATTTTTTGTTTTATATTTATATAAAAAAATAATAAATATGACTATAAATTTTGATAGTTTCATTACAATGCGCAATCGTTAAATTAAAAATGTACAAAAATTACGTATCCGCCACTTTTATACAAATATAATATTAAATGACAAATAAGCTACCATAATCATAGTTTTTGGATTTAATGCAAAAAAAAAGTGCGTTGGGCATAAGGAGGAACCCATTTTGCCTTTTATAACGTTAATTCAACATTAAAAATCTCTAGCTGTATACTATTTAGGGTGCATTTCAAAAAGCAGGTTTTTATCCCATAGTGTAGTGGTAAGACTCAGAGAAAGCGAGCGAGCAATAAAATTTAAAAGAGTTCTATTAATAAGCACATAAATTCGATATAAAAAAGGTTATTCTGTAAAAATGCTCATCTAAAATGTAAAATTCCAGTTAATTTAAAATTTTTGTTGATCCTCGTTAAATAAAAATCCTGCCAATCCGTAAAGCCAGGTAATTTGAAAAAATACTGATCCCTTGCTATTTCGAATTATATAGCTACCTCTGCATATCTACTATACTGAGGTTTTTCCGCCTTTGGGAAAATTTTTAAGCATTAACACGTGGACGGTTCTACATCTTGAAAGAGAGCAGATTTTTTTCGATGAAAGCAAATTATTGCATGGATGTTTTCGCAACTCAGGGAAAATATTTAAGCATGTAATCTACGAGCATTTCCAACGTCAAAGCGATTGACTATAGGGCCATATGTCCTATGCTCTAAATCATGCCGTGGGATGCAATGGCAATAGACATAAGCACTTTATGTAAAAGGCGTTGCTTAAGGGGCGGACGATCAGTTCAGCATAAAGTATGTTTCTATCTGCTCTTATAAGTTTTAATATTAAAGTATTCAAGTTGTGCGCGGGTCCCTCTGTTTGAATGGCGCTTAAGATCTCATTATTTGTGGGTTAAAGATAAAACAGTTAATACTACTAAGACTTATTTACTTAAGAATTTTGTTAGCTTTGTAAAAGCAGTATTTTAAAATATAATAATAGGAACCGTTCTGTTTGGAAATCAAAAATTTGAATCAAGATATAGCAGCTATTAAGATGGATTCATCCAATCTGCATTTCGGAATTTTAATTGAACAGTAAGACCAATAATGTGAACAAAGCACTAGAATCTTCCATTTGTATACCTAAAATGGTGTTTACTCAAACACTCTCAGTGCGGCCTTGGGTCTTATAAATAGTGCAGAATGGTCGGTGGTGCAGTCAGTCAACATCGGCGACAGCAACTGAACAGACGTGAGTGTTATCAAGTCGACTCGAGTTGAGTCGAGCCGAATGAGAATATTTATTCATTTGGATGTGAGGCACGAGCTTTGGCAGCAACACGTAGCGAGAATTGAAATAATTGATAAGAGGTGACCGAACGGTTAATAGCTGTGTGAGCTGCGTAGACGGGGAGCTCAAACTGGTTTTAGGAATTCAATGATACGATACTGCAACGTTACGGGACTATAGTTGACCAGCTTAATTCCAAATATGTTATAGGAGTCGACCAGCCAGTCCTTGGGCTCGTCCTCGTCGCTTTGGGGATCGGTTAGCTCTTTGCGCAGGGTCAACAGAAATTCACCCAGAACGATGCGACGATGTGTTGGTGCGATTGGCTCGGGAATCTGGGACTCTTGCAGCACATCCCTAATCTGTTGCAGCATCTCCTGTTGCTCCCCCAAACTGGCAAAGTCGCACAAGTCACGCAATCCCACAAAGACGATATTGGCATACACATAGTTGCGACCCTGCTCCACCAGGCGCTGCACGGAAATGGGCACCACCTGGCACAGGTGCTGGCTCTCGAAGCGCACCAGCTTCGTGTATTGCAGGTTGCGCTGGCTCTGCGTGAGGCCATAAATGGCGCAGGCGCCCTGATCCGTGCAGCAGCTGCGGATGCGGCTCCAATTCGCCAGACGCACTGCCTCGATCATCAGGGTGGCCGCCTGTCGGACGCCCATCAGAAAATCGAACTCATCGAACTCGGGGCCCAGCGCTCGTCGCAGCTTCCACATGCAGTAGCGCGAGCGGAGGCCACTGAGCCACAGCATCAGAGATGGCCGCCAGCCTTGACGGCGATAGCTCATGTAACTTGCTGCTCGATTCGGGGGTGTGCAGCGCATGGTATAGCGAACTAGCCACCAACATTTTGCTCGACTTTTGGGTAAAAGAGGCGACGTCAAGGATCGCACGGACTTCAACATATCTACACAATTGTGACTTTTTAAATTTGTAATTGCCGAAACTAAACACAAAAAAAGAAACGCAACTGCGACTCAAATCTCAAATTTGGATTCAACTAAATTTACCTAAGCAAAAGAAAAATGATTTTTGGCCAATTAAGGAGAGATTGATGTAGCTTCAATTAGACGGATTGAAGCAGTCAAATTTTATAAAATTAACATATAATTTTGTGTTTCAATTTTTACATATGGTTGTATGTGCATATGTATATATGTATGTATATTTATATGACCTAAGCAAACACGTCTATATATAATACATAGTTTAACTATAAAGCTGATCACCCTTCAAAAGTGTGTTCATATTTTCTTTCTGTTAATATAAATTTGAAGATTGAATATTCTTGAAAGATTTTAAAGCTATTTAAAGCTATTTTAAGTTCTGCATCTATTTAACATGTGTTAAAATTGTCACATACATTTTAAATGAAGGAAATGTAATTCCAAATGGCTTGATTTTGTCTTGTTTGTTCGTTGGATTGTTTATCTATTCGTTTGTATGTATAGCCATGTCGACCTACGAGTCTAGAAGAGCTAAAAACTTAAATAGAGCTAGAAACTTGAAGCTTCTGCATGCGCAAATCAATTTGTTAGAATCAAATTTACAATATGTATATCCTATGCTAAAAATTTTATTGAAATCCGTAAACATCACAGAAGTTATTACAGAAAACTAGTGGTCAATTGGTAAAACCACGTAGCAATTAGCGCCAAGCGTACGAATTTTCTCTATGCATAGCCTTTTTGAAATACCGTTCAAAGAATAATATTTATCAGCTGTTGTTTTAGTTTGGGATTGTCACTGCAAGAGCACATAATAAAGTGGTGTGGGTGGATTTAGTTTTATCTTTAATTATATATTATATATAATTTTCAATTTGAGTTTCACGTTGTTATTTTTGTTGAACAGTTTTTACATATATTCATTCGTATATTTGCAGATTGAAATTGGTTCAGGTATTGAATAGGGTATCCCGTAGTCGGGCACTGCTAATTAGTCTTCTTTTTCACAGCATGAAGGAATTGATGTGCTACATTGTCAGCCTTTTGCTGCCAGTTATCGTACTAACCCACAACAGTTCCTATCGCTTACCCAAAGCACTAAGGCCGCTGCACTATGATCTACGTATATTAACCCACCTGAATGGACTCCACAATCTGAGTTTCGAGGGCAGTGTGAATATTGATTTCCAAGTCTTGCATAGCACGAGAGATATAACACTGCATGCCAAAAACCTGACCATAGATGAAGCACGCATTACTTTGTCATCGCGAAAGGGCAACAGAAGTCCCAGCATAATCCGCATTGAGCGAAATGAGACGCTTGAATTTTACACCATGCGGCTGGCTGGGGAATTGCAGATCCATGAGCAGTACATGCTAAGCATACCCTTTAGTGCGCCCTTAAATGCCAATGATGTCGGCTACTACTCGAGCTCCTTTCGCGATCCAAAGACAAACCGAACGCAGTGAGTATAATCTCAGTTAGTTAATCAATTCTCTAACATTTAATTTAATTGTATTTTTTGTTTTATTCTCTCCAGCTACTTGGCGGCAACTCAATTTTCACCGACTTTTGCACGACTTGGCTTTCCGTGCTTTGATGAGCCGCACCTGAGAGCCAGTTTCCAGGTAACGCTGGGCTATCATAAAAACTATACTGGATTGAGTAACACGCCCGTCAGTCAATGTGTGGATCAGTGAGTGATTGGCTAATGCTAAAAGATCTTTTGTGGCTTGAACAAGGCTTTCGTTTCAGTGACACCCTTAAGAATTATGTGTGGTGCCAGCATGAGCCCCTGTTTAGCACATCCACTTATCTCGTGGCCTACGCCGTGCACAATCTATCCAGCCTTGCAGTCCGGCACAGTGATACGCATAACAACGTAGCCTTTCGCAGCTGGATGGCACCAGATGCAGTTGAGCATAGCACTTTCACAGCGAGTTTCGCGCCAAAGGCATTGAGCTATTTGGAGAAACTACTGGAGTTCGCGTTTCCCTTGAGGAAGGTGGATCAGCTGGCGTTGCCAACGCACAAATTTAGCGCTATGGAAAACTGGGGCCTGGTCACATTCAAGCAGAGCTCATTTGTCCACTTCGATGAGGAGCTAATGGAAGATACAGAGAACAAGGCTTCCACCGTGGGACATGAATATGCACATCAGTGGTTTGGTAATCTGGTGGCCATCAATTGGTGGAACGATCTTTGGCTGAAAGAGGGACCCTCCACATACTTCAGCTACATGACCCTGGAGGCTCTTATGCCCGAATGGGATATCCTTCAGCGCAAAATAGCACAGGATTTGGCTACGTTCTTTTGCAAGGATATGTTTAACGATACAATTGCCATTTCACGTGATGTACACGATTCGACGAGCATACTGGATCAGTTTACGCCGTATGTGTATAAAAAGGGATCCCTAACGATGCGCATGCTGCACAAGTTGCTGGGCGATGAGGTCTTCTTCATGGGTATACGGCACTATTTACAGAGACATGCTTATGGCAGTGTTAGACAGTCGGATCTCTGGCAGGCTCTGCAAGAGGCGGCAGACTTGAAGGACTCATCGGCAACTGGCATTCGGCTGGCCACTGTCATGGACAGCTGGACGTTGCAGAAGGGCTATCCGCTTCTGACTGTGACTAGGAATTATAGTTCAAGTACTGTCCGGATTAATCAGAATCGTTTCAAGCTTTCAGCTGACAGCGGAGAGCACACTTGCTGGTGGATTCCGCTTACCTTTGTTAATCAACTGCAAGCAAACTTTAACGCAACACAGCCCCAGTTTTGGCTTGAGTGTCCAAGTAATGAGAAGACAGTGCGCCTACGTAGAGAAACCTCTTCTACAGAGTGGATCATGCTGAATCCCCAAGTGAATAGCATTTATCGTGTTAACTACGATGAGCGCAATTGGCGTATGATTATCAAAACACTCAATTCAGTTGACTATGGCTCTATCCATGTTCTCAATCGTGCACAATTGCTGGATGATCTCTTAATGCTGGCCTCCATCCGTGCGCAGAGCTATGATTTGGCCTTCTCTATGCTAGAGTATTTGCCACGCGAATCTGAACTCTTGCCCTGGGATAGAGCTATTGCCTTGCTAAACGATCGTGGTCTTCTGCTGAGTAGCGAGCAAGAAAGGTTATTTAGAGTAAGTAAAGCAAATGGTGTATGATATGATCAGGTATAAACAATTCTAATCCATTGCAGACCTTTATGAAAAAACTGATGACATCGCTTTATCATCGTACTCCCCAACTGAACTGTGTGCATGTGAGAACCAAGTCAGGTCCATTGATTGCCCTGTATCGCTTGGCTTACAAGGAGGCCTGTCGCTATGATGTGGCCGACTGCATCAGTCAGGTAGACCGCTTGAGAGAAGATGATGAGAACGGCAACCAGATGCCGGTTGACTATCGGGGCATTGTGGACTGTACAAGCATTGAGCTTGGCAACAACATGCTCTTTAAATCCATACTGAAACGCTTTCAAAACACGAGTTCTGATGCCATCAAGAGTACCTGGGCCACAGCACTTGGCTGTACTCGTGATTTTGGTCAACTGAAACCGTTCTTGGACTCTTTATTACAGGCAACTGATAAGCTCACATACAACTATTACATGAAAGCTGTAACATCGGCTTTGGAACGCAAACACATAGCAACACAGATCGCCGATCACATTATGCAACATGCCAAAGCAATCAAGTAAGTTGACTTCATTCAATTACCATTCATTATCTAACTCTCTCTCTTTCTCTCTCACTATCTCTCTCTATTTTGCAGTAGCAAATTCAGTTTGAGCCAAGTTCAAATCCTGCTCAATAGGATAATAGGTGATTTAATCACTGAGCTTGAGGACAACCAATTGAGGCAGCAATTGAGAGGCCTTGACAAATTTGAGGCTCAGCTACAGGCGGCACTCGATAGGCGTGACACTAATCGTTATTGGCTAACAGAACGTGCCGAACACTTTATTAAAGCTTTAAGTAAATACGCTTAAGAGCAGTGGGTGAGGTGACTAATTGAGAGACTCGGCGGCTGCTTTGATTCTGAGAACAATAAAACTACATAGTCCAACGTCTATACCCACAACTTATTCATATGTCAAAGTCAAGCTCTTGCTTAGCAGCCGAACGTCTATGGTATTAATTAAGCCAATGATGATGACGATTTCTTGGAATTGAAATTGAAAGGAATGCGTCTCCTTTCACTTGCCGTACAGCACAAACGATAAACGCCCCAGCTTCCTGCTGTTTGGCCTGTCAGAAACTTGCCTTCCGTGCCTTTGACTTGTAAATTGCTTGACACGGGACATGACACACACATACATAGAGAGCGACACACACACACACACACACACACACGCTTGCACACACACACACGCTTGCACACCCACGATTCGCTTTGTTTGGAATGCGACTTCACTTGGCATTTGACGTTTACACGAAAATGACAAAATGTTTCGCAGTGTGCCCAAGGCATGACATGACCAGATGATTTGGCCTGTCTGCAGTCAATGCTGTCCTTTTTGCTCGCCTTCTTTGCTAAATCCTCTTTCATATCCTGGCAATTAGTCAAATTAATCAAAACGTCTTTAACTGCTTCGCTATAAAAAGCTTTGATTGGCTGCATTATAGAATATATTTCAGTGAAAAGACTAAATATTTTAGGGACTATTTAAATCTCTAATTCGTTAGGTATCTTATCAGAGAAGTGAGACTCTCTCGACCAGAGGTTGCCTAAAAATTCCTTGAGCGACTAGAATCTCAACCAAAACAGCTTGCCTAGGCCTCTAGGTACTTTAGCCCAATGATCTGCTTGAGCTAAGATAAGACTCAGATGCCATCACACTCAAGACCCACTGAACCGGGCTTTGCCTTAAAATTAAACAAATATCTCCAGTATAACTGAAAGTAATACCCTGAAGCTCTTTCCTTATTCGTTTTCAAAGCCCTACAAATATATTTAATTAACTTCTTTTTACATGAAGTTGCCCAAAAGGTAGCACGACAGTATTTCTCAAGCTGCAAATATTGCCAACCCCAAAAGTATGCAATACAAAATAATTCTTATTATAGTCAATAATTGACAGGGTATGTAAACGTCTACTCATTTCATTTTGTATATTCATTACCTTTATAATTTATGAACTGCAAATGAAAAGTAGCCCAAATTAACGGCATTAATGCTGTTGAAACATTATTTTTATTATATATATATTAAATTAATTAAATGTGTTATGTCAGCCGATAAGTGTGTGTGTGTGTGTGTGTGTGTGTGTGTCTCTGTCTCTCTCTGTCTGTATGTGTGCATTTGTGTGTAAATGATTTTAACACGTATTGACAGGCAGAGTTATGAGTGCCTCATATTTGCATTGGCATCGCAACTTTTACTTATTTATTTATTATAAATTAATTGAACGACAGCACGGCAATGCGATGCCTTTACAATATTTGCGTGTCAAATTATCAGCTTGCAAACAGAATTCCAGCGACAGCCGGCATTCAAATTAATACAAATGATGTGCGCTCTGAATTTACGATTCGCAATTCGCAATCAGCCGGCAAGCCACAGGATATGAATTATAATACGCAGGCGATAATATTGAAGTCAATGTTGTTGCAAAATATTATCAAAGTTGAAAACGATTTGACATAATGCAATTGTTGCTCAGGGATTAATCAATTACATTTCTGATAACAACAACAGCTTTCAGTTAAACGCACGTTAATGAGTTGTAGTGTGTTTATTTTGTAAGCTCTTTGTTTTAATTGACTTTCGGCATTCCAGGGGAAAATTAACTAGCAAATTTAGCTAGAAATCAAGCAATTATAATAACCACAAGTGAGACGGCTGCAGTCGGGCAACACTCACTGCATAATACTCGTTGACTGTTGAAAAATAGTTGAATTATTTTGGCAATTCTTGAAAGAAAAACTGCAATAGTTAAAGTGAAAAGCTATGGAGTTCTATATCTACAATATATATATATATATATATATATATATATATATATATATATATATATACTGAATTTGAATGGCATGAACTCAGAATTTAATACAATAATAAATGTAAATATATTCCTAATTTCTAGTCTCTAATACCTTAAATAATAAAGTTCTGTCATACTAAAAATATTTAAAAATACCCATATACTCTTATTAATTCGTGAACGAGTATAGATATATTTTTAAGTTACACGCACGTTAATGAGTTGTAGTGTGTTTATTTTGTAAGCTCTTTGTTTTAATTGAGTTTTAGCATTCCCAGGAAAATTCAAGCCTTCAAGTTTAGCTGGAAAACAAGCAAATAGCTGACTGCGTGCTCAAAGCAATTTTCTTATCATAAGAATAAAATTAGAATTTCAATGATAATTTTAAATGTTATTACCCAATAATGATAATTCATTTACGATATAATTCAATATGACACAATTTAAATGGAACAAAATATTAATATTTTTAGTTGAATATTTGTTTTTTATTAATTTTCTAGTCAAATAATAATGAAAATATATTAAAATTATAAAAATTATAAAATTATAATGAAACATTCTATATGGAAAATTTATTTAAATGAATTTTTGTAAATTTTATTATTGTTAAAATATATTCTTCTTAATATATATATATATATTTAAATGAATTTTTGTAAATTTTATGATTGTTAAAATATATTCTAACTGATTGATTATGAATAAATTTTTATAAACATTCAATCAATTATCCATTTGAATTTTGTGATCATAATGGAGGAATAGACATTTACTGTCCTATCTTAGTCCTATCTCTGGGCCAACTAAATGGATTGCTGTTGGCAATCAATTTGACCTTTGCAGCTCCCAATTGGAATATTTAATAATATACTTTGGGTGTCTTCCCAGATAGACATCCTAATTATCGTATACTCGTTAAGCAATAAAAGTCAATATCAAATTGTATGCTGGCATTTTGCTTGCCATTTGAAATTAGCCTAATTAGCTCTAATTGAATATTGAAATGAATGGCTCCAATCGACTATCGAGTATCGACTGCCAGCTACCAGCTGGCGCATTATTTGTTGTAGTTCATTGTAATATAATTGGGTCGTCCTCTGATGCCTGATGCATCAGTCGTGCACTCCTGCTACTGCACCTGTTCGGGTTCTAAAAGCGCGTTTATTTCAATTATGGCCACACCTGGAGCTGCGTACTGGATTTAACTTTTGTTGTAAATTTTGCAGTGTGTTTGCCCATTTAGTTGCATGTTTATGCTTCTTCTTCTTGTTCTTGTTCTTCTTCTTCTTGTTCTTCTTCTTCGGTGCCATTTGGCAAAAGCCGTAAATTCAGTCAGATGAAAAAAGTGGAGCTGTGGGGCCTTGCCCTGGCTGGGAGGCAAACGAAACAAGAAAATGTTGTTTGTTTTAATGGCACCAAGAAAATAAATTCATTAAAAAGTTTTAGCCATGCGAATATTTAATGCAAATATTTTGCATTCCCTGCAGACATACATAAATATATAAAATAAAATACATATAAATGCAGCAAAGGTATATCAAATATCGATTTAGAGTTTCATTTAGTTTGATTTCTTGTCCTCCTCTTATTCTGCCATTTTTCGGTGCCTTTATCAACGTCATTAGAAACAAAACTTTACTCTGCATTTATTGCTTCCTTCCCAATTTTGCTCGGCTCTGTTTGAAATTTGCAGGACATGCAACTGTTACTGGGTCCTTTGTGCTGGCGCCGCCAGGCAGACACATTCATAGAAACTTGCCACCAATTGCCACAAAAGCTCCAGCAGCAGCAGCAGCAGCAGCAGCAGCAACAGCAACGGATCCAAAAACTTGTAGCCAAGGAGCACAAGTTCTAGAGGTAGCTATAGCAACTACGTCTACGTCTACATCTTAGACTGTTTCTACTTTTTCTCCTTCTTCTTCTTCTGCTTCTTCACTTCTTAGATGGCAAACTTACAAATTTAGATTACAAGCACAATTGGCACACATGTTTGCACAAATGCTGGCAAGATTGTTTAATTTCGTTTAATTAAATTGCAAATATTTTATACTGCTCGTTGTAGTTGCAGCACTTTACTGTCGGCCCTTAAATTCTCAATGCACCAGCTGGACAGAAAGCAGCTGCTTTGATAATCTTTTTGCATGCATGAGATTTTTGTTTCAACTGCTGCTGCTGCTTTGAATGGGCTTCCCAAAATGTGTAATTAATTAATTAATTTCAACATTGTTGGAAGCATCACAAAATGTAGATAGAGAATGCAATTTGATATCAACATCAGTTGTGGATTATTAGTTTATCTTTTATGCAGAGAGAATTTACCTAGACAAGCTATAGTTATATAAAATATCGAAGCACAGATGAGATTTGAAATATGAGATTGTTGGCTTTAATTATCAAGTTTGTTAAAGTGCTCTAATAAGTTCAAGAATTCCAATGCCATTATATTAATTACATTTATGTGCAGATATCGATATATATATATTAACCTTTGCTGCGGTCGAATGCGTTGCTCGCTTTGCATTTCATTCAAATGCAAATTTAATTTTCAATAGATTAAAGTCGACGGCATCCGGCTGACCACTTCAAAGGCCCTTGACGGGATGCACGCTCGTTGGGCATCGAATATAACCTTGAAACTATATCGAAAGCCGAAATAAATCCACAGGCCCCCCACCAACCCCCAGCCAATCGTCTCAAATAACAACCTCGGCGAAAAGTGCCTGGCAGCGTAGCAATAACATTGCCAGCAAAAACATACAACGGCCAACAGCGTCAAGTTCAAAGCGTCCCGCTTTTTAAGTGCCTGTCATTGTTGTTGTTGGTTTTATTGGCACTGTTGCTGCTGCTACGACTCCGCCATCTCCTGCTGCTGTTTACTCTGGCTTCCGCAGGTGCCTTCTGGCACCCACACTGCCAAAAGAAAAACACTTTTAGCACGCATCGAAGGGGAAAACCAATAGAGCAATGCTTGAACGAACGCGACCTGGAGAGCCAACTCGAAAACCAAACCGACTCGACAAGCATTAGGACAAAACAACGCCACAAGTGAAAGTCGACTTGAGTGTGAGTGTGTGTGTGTGTGTGTGTGTGTGTGTGTGTGTGTGTGTGTGGGTGTGGCTGGTCAGCACAGGACATCAGCTGCCTTGCTGTTGGCGAGAAGCTGCCAGCAAATAGCTAGTTAAATAACTAGCGGTAAATATAAGTGCTTTTATTTCGGCTTCAAATACTTCCCACAGAAAAATAATAACAAATAAGAAAGCAGAAGCACTTGCGTAAAGAAAATGTTTTTTATCTGCTAGCTGTATGCATATTTTCGATTTTGTACAGATTCCCTGAAACACTTTATAAATATTTTAGTTATTATTATTAAATTTTATTATTAAATTATTTTTATTAAATTATTAAAATTTTGTATTTAAATTTCGTAAATATTTGACAAAATAAACTCAAGTTGTTTAATAAATATTTAATATGTACAATATTATGAATTATTTATAGAGAATTGTCCTGCTAGCCCTTTTGGGCAGAAACTAATAAAATATATTTCGAAAGGCTATAATAATGAACACAGAATAAATACATATATAAGGGATGAGACAATATAGTTATATATTTGATATTTGATATTTGATCCAGTAGGCCTTGAGGGTGGGGATGTCTGAGTCTTCTTCTAGTTCTAGGGCTGCAGTGAACTTTGAGCCACGCGGTATGCTTGAGAATTAAGTCTCTCAGGGTATTTTTTGGCCACCTCTTGGATTCTGTTCGCAATTTTTGGCAACTTGAGGTCTCGCTCGATATTCCTGACTCTCATGTACCAGGGTGACTCTGTCATCTTCCTCAGCGTTTTCGCCAGAAAGTTAAGAGTTAAGAAAACGATTAGTGAATAAAATTCTTATAGTATAGTATAGGGTTTACTAGTACCAAGGTTGTTATATGTTAATGATTGATGTAACATTCTTCCATTAAGAGTCAAACTAGAGCACTTACAAAAACGATGAGTGAGTCAAATTCCCACAATTTCAAAGCAGTTATATATCTCTTATTAACCAAGCAGTTGTGTCTATGAGTTCCGATTGGAACTTGAATTCCAACTAGATAAATCTGCGCCCTAACGTATGTAACAGCTTTTACCATGGACGTTGGCCCATTTTCAATTTCAGCCGCAAAGTTTCCTGCATTCTGAAAATGTCAAAAAGAACCGATGAATTAAAATTCGCATTCACTAAATGGGTTCAATCAGTGTTCAAAGAATGCCTAAGAAATTAAATTTTGTTTATCTGTTAATGGCGAACAGTCTGATAATAATGGAATCACGTTGCATATGCATATAAAACAGAGCGATTTTATTTCCTGGCTCACTGTGACATCACATTTGATTGTCTCTCGCTCTCTGCAGGGGCATAAAATAACCATTGGCATCCGCTCTCGCTGGAAGCAGCACCACCAGCAGCAGCACCACCAGCAGCAGCAGCAGCAGCAGCATCATCAGCACCAGCAGCAGCACCATCACATATTCTATTCGGGAATGCATATGCATGAGATGGCATTATTTCGATGCTGCGAACAATGGCGAAAAGATTCAAATCTCTCTCTGTGTTGTCCTCCCCACAGGACGAAACAATGCGTCATCCTGGCATTGTGTTCTCGGTGGCGCATGACAGCAGCAAGCGCAGCGGGTGACCAACCAAATGGAGACGAATGGCGATAGACTGGGTGGCTGGGTGGTTGGGTGGTTGGCTGGCTGGCAGGGTGGCTGTCGGGCTGGCTGCATTTGCCTAAGCGCCAAAATATTAATGATGCTGCGTTGCCTGGCATATCATCATTGTGCTAGCGTTGATTTTAATGAGACGGCTACGGCACATGGCGCAGGAAACGTAGCACGGACAGCACGGCAAGAACTTTCTTCAACCGCTTCTTAAAATTAGGGGTGTTTATTATTTTTGATTGCTGGCACGCGCCTGAACAGCAGTCCCAGCGTATCCCTTGTCCCATTGTTGTCCAACAAATTGATAGCGCGTGTGCAAATTTCTTGTTTTTTGTTTTTTTATTTTAGCCTCAATTTCCGTGTATTTTTTGTGCGTCTCCCCTTTCGAGCAAGTGCTTTGTTTATTGCTTAATGACTCATTTCTGGAACGGCCCCGTGACAATTGGTCCTTTTGTCCCAGCCCTTAAGCCTCTCGAATACCCCGCCCCAGCCAGACGACGCCAGCTAAAAAGTTGGTGTGAAAAGCCAAACAAACACGCAGCAATTTTCGGCCCATGAAATATGAATGGGAATGGGTCGGGAGATGGGTCGGGGACGGTGTCGGGGTAGTGTACGGAACCGGGCCCTGTCTATAGATGTGAATGTGAATGTGAGTGTTAGTCCTTGTCCCGGGTCCACAGTCTCTGGTCTGGGCTCTTAGCTGTCTGGACTAAGGCAGCACATTCTTCATTGTCTGGCCCATGCTCAGCAGTCGCATCAGTACTGCGTAATAACACGTTTCATGTCGCCTTCATACACTTCGCTTTCGACAGCATCCTTGATGCAGCATTTAAACCTTTGAGGGGCTTTCAGCCACGCAATTAGCACAAATAACGAGCTCCCCAGTGTCGTCAATTAAACGCTTGACTTGCAATCCAACGTCAAATGCTGCGATTGAATTATTTGCGGATTACAAGCAATGCAAACAAACTCATTTCTTGGAAGGCAATAAATTCATACTATGATGCTATGATTAATTAGCATACTTTGGATCGGACATATTTGAGCTTAAATATTTATCAAAATTATATTTAACAATATTATATATTTATTATTGTTTTGATTGTGAGTTAGCTAGATAGCCAACAGGAAAATATGAATAAAATATAATATAAATTAAGCAATTTAAAAATGCAGTAAAATGATTTTGAATTCCAAGTCAAATACTTTGATGTTAGGCTTGATAGAATGCTGAGCCTTTAAGCACATTTAAGCCAACTGACCACAATTGAATTGTATTCTAAGAGATACCAGAAAACTATATATCAGTTAAAGCAAAGCCATTTACATGTCGATAGTCATCCATGTCTTTCTATATTGAATATTTCTTTGGAACTGTGCACAAAATTAAGATTCTGCAATACAAAACTCAAGAAAGATGGACTGGAGCTGTCTTTTTTTAAATTCCTTAATTCTAATCAATTTTTTTTTATTTTATTGAATTTATTGTTTTTTAATGCAGTAGTATTAGTGTGAGGCTGAAAGCTTACATAGAGCTTTAAAATTATTATCCGAGTGAGTTTTTCTTCTTTTTTTTTGTATCAAAGCTGTTGCTGAGTGAGACCGAGATGACTATATAGGTCATGCAGACAGAGTCGTTATGATTGTCCGTGGACGAAGTGAAGCGATTAAAAATTGTCATTCAAAAAACGCACATTGTGAAAGACAACACAACATGAATTCGTTATTTGGCGTAGTTGAAAAAGAAAATAAATAAAAATTGTAATGGAAGGTGACCAATTTGATATAAATTCGATATACAAACATATCTATTATAAATATATATTTATCTAATGAAATATTTACAACTCTTAGGCAATTTAATCCAGATAAAAACTCAGTAAATATATTTTTAAGGCTATGGAAGAAAAGGAAACCAAAATACATAGATTAGAGGAAGTAAGAGTAACTGGTGAAAGTAACAAGTAAAGTTCAGGGGAATATTTTATACATTTAAAGCCTAGACTTCTTGAGAATAATAGGGGTTGAGTTTCCTCTTCTAGGAATCAATCAATCAGCAGTTTCTAAATGCCTTACAACGGTTGGGTTATAGTCTAGTCTCTGGAGGTATTTTAAGTTTCAAGCTTAACTTAACCTATTTAAAAGTGTACAAGCAGCATTCAGTTTCCTTATAGTAAAATTCTGTATAGTATAAAGCCCCACTTAATTCTCTCTCCTGTAAATGCTGTCATTCCTCCAGTTGAGTTCTCCACAAATGTTAAAATCTGTTTTTAAATTCCATTTATTTAATTTAAATCATTCTTTCATGTTGTGAGTGTGTGAGTACGAAAACTGTTATTTAATGCAAGTCTCATTATGTGTAAATGTTTGACTTGCGAACCTTCACATTAACAAAAGTCCTTGTCATTGCATATTTTGAGAGAACTGTGCAATTTTTAATGCATTTCCACTGTGAAGTATTGCTTGGATTTTATTTTTATTCTCTTTGTATTGTTTGTTTACTTCTCATACTTCATCTACTTGGGTAGCTTGGGTAGTTCTCAGAGGATGTTGTTGTTGCTGTTGTTGTTGCTGTTGTTGTTGCTGTTGTTGCTTTTAAGCATTCTTATCGCCGTTGGTAGCATTTCCGTTTTTCTTTTTCGTGCATTTTTCATTTCCGCCTCAGCGTCGCAGCATTTCCTTTCATTTTTCACACGTTCTCCCCTAGTCCTCAGTCCTTAGTCCTCGAGAGCTGGAACCCACAACGAAAATCCCTGAGACCCCCCGGCCCACTTCGACGCGGCATGCCATATACTTATTTCCCATTTATATTATTTTGTAATGTATATTACGTTTCGCAAACCCTTTCGGTCCCTACTCCGGCCACTTTGACACTTTTGGTAAGCCTTTAAGGAATTGATTTTCATACAAATTTATCACGGCAAGCCGACAAGACTTTAATATTAAAGTCAATGATAATATATCATATCATGCATCATCAAGGACGAGCCGCACTTTGTTTGCCCATGCGTAATATTGTCTGACTGTTAATTTTTCGGTACATGGCTGGCACAGAAGTAAATGGCAGTGGGGCGCCATTGTCATAGAGCCAGGCCCAGTCTGGAACCAGTAAATGTACATGGCTCCATTGTGAGAGTTTTTATAGGGGGGGCATGGCAGTTGCTGGTTGCTTGGACACCAGGCAATCCCAGAAATTGCTATTTGCATTATTTTCACGACAATGCGGCCAATTCATATCAAATGGAATGGTATGGGCTGGCATAGAATTGACTGCGACGACGACGACGACGACGAGAGTAGTAAAAGGGGGCGCCAGCTACAAGTGACGGCGTCTGGGGAGCGATGAAAATTGATTTTAATGCCAAAAATTATGTTATTTGCGCATGTTATGGACAAGGAAACCAAAACTGAGAAAAAAAATGCCCACAACAATAAGCAATGGGTGCGCACTTACCGAAAGTATCCTGAGAAGGCGGAGTAAATGACGAGAAGCACAGTCCATTTACATAATATAAACACACACATGCTCACGGCTATACCCCGTATATTCGTAGAAATGGCTATATATAGTAATTTATATCAGACGTCTCTTACTCACGTAATTTTAGTTAACAATTCCTACGCTCCTCGAAAGTATGCTAGATCTTTTCACTCTTTAATCAATACTCTTTGGTCAATACTTCAACATTATTTGATTACTAAAAAAAAAAAAAAAAAAAAAATAAAATAAAAAAAATAAATACATATAAATAAAATAAAAAAAGGCTTTGATTTAATTTTAATCTTAAATCTAAATCTTCATTTGAGATCATCGTCTCAACTTGGCCTCAGCCATTGGATGATTTTTATTTAAGAATATCAATATATATATATATATATTTTTTTTTTTAAATTTAAATTTAAAGTTAAATTAATAATTATATTAAATTAATTTCTCTTATTCTGGAAGATGACAAATACTATAAAAAAGAATATGAAACTTACTTTCTATTACATTAGTTGATCAGTTAACACACAACCGTTGCTCATTTTCTTGTTCATTGATACTACCGATGGTGTCATCGATGGATTTAACAGTTCTATATTTCACTGCTGCTGCTGCTCTAAGGCAGCATTTTGAATACTGGAATTAAGGTGTTCTTTAACACATTGACAGCATTGAATGCAAAGCTCAACTTACAGAAGATAATCATTCCATGGTTTATACTGAAGGCACGCACTGAACACCCATTCAGTTAAAATGCGTAGTTCTGGACCAACTATTTTTCTCTACTTGAAAGCTGGGGCCAGATCTGAGGAGCTGAGGATCGATAGAAAAAAATAACATGTCACTGACAGCTAAAAGAACAGTCTATGTACACGCTGTAGTCCCGATGAGGGGGAATAACAATGGTTTTGGGAATAACTGCAAATTGGAATTATAAATGCAGACAGATTTTCAAGAATTCCATTGCTTAATTCATCAAATTACGAATTGCTCTTCATCGTGAAGGTGCAATAGATGCAATGAAAGAATAATTGTGGGACGCATATTGCACGTCAGGCCTTTGAGCCGATTGAGCTGTCTTGAAATGCCGTCAAAAGATCATCCCTACTATGTCAGCAGGAGTCTATTTCAGTAGTTCACGTGGCAAGTTTAATCCCGAAGATCTGGTACGCTAAGAGACACACGTATTAAATAATTTCTATAATGCTGAACAATAGGGTTTGCCCAAGTAATTTGTCAGCTATAAAGTTCCTCTTCCAATATCAGAATATTTGTGAGTCCTTTTGCCTGCAACATGAAGTTTGATTTTGTTAGCAAGATACTACGTACTTTTGTATTGAAACAGCGGGTATTTTCTAGTCTATCAATACTTTGATTTTAGTTAAAATCGTTTTATTATAATGAACTTGAGTCTATTACATACGATATACGTGCAAATGGAGCTGGCTATTAGCATTCCTTCTCTCGTCCGTCTCCTGTCCGGGGCAGCAGCTGAAAGTGTTGCGCAAATAGAAATACCACAAAAATATTTCTTTTCAAATACAACTGCAATTTGTCTTAATAAACACGCATTTTATCTGTAGATTCTTGTAATTTCAAAGTTTTTATCTGCAGTGAGCTGATGCAATTAAACTAAATGCATAAATTCAGTAAGCAACCAGTCAATGGTCAACATTGACATACCACGTAATTAAGTTTGTAGTGAAGAAACTTTAAAAGGTAGTTTAGGTTTTTTTTCCCATGATTATTTTTATGCAGTACAGCCGACTTGGCCTGGTTAGTTTTGTGTACTCTCTGCCCTCTCCTCGTAGTCAGTTAGCCCTTTGCCTCCTGCCAGTCAGTGGGCATAGATAAAACAGGACAAACTTTGGCCGCATCATAAAATGCTGCGCAATCTGCTCCGACAGCTTGTTCAGGTTGTCGCAAAGTCGCTTTCGATTCCGGTTGCCGGCTCGTGCGGAACTTTTGCAATTTTTTTGTTGATGCCATAAAAAAAGAAGTCAAATTGCATTGGACTTCGTTTAATTTGTATGATTTATTTGCGTGGCGCCTTGACTTGGTTTATCTGGCCGCATGACAATGACTTTGATTTCTTGGCGCTAGGCGTTGCCATGATTCCGGGCCATAAATCAAAATAAAACTTTGTCACTTGAGCGTTTCGCGTTGTGCGTTACTCGCGCTTGACTCCTGGCTAATCGATTTTAAGTTTATGATGTCGAAGGAATAACAATAAAAATTGACACCGCTTACGTCGGTGGTTGGCGGTATGTGGTCGATGGTCGGTGGTCGGTGGTGGGGGCGGCATTGATCATAAAATTTTATTGCATGAATTTCGCGGCATACGTAAACTGATTCGCGGCTTGGGTGAATGTCGAAATGCGAAATCAATGTCGCAGCTGCCGCAGCACGAGCAAGAAGTCCTCGACTCCTTTCCCACTGACGATCCCATGTGGCCCATGTTCCCCATGTGCCCCTGCTGCTGCTCCATTTATTCTATTTGCTTGCATTGGCTGTTCCCGGTTCCCGGTTCCTGGTTGTCGGTTGTCGGTTGAGGCCGCACGTGATTTGCCTTTCAGGCGAGGCGCCACCGCATGAACTCAAACTGAAACTCAAATTCAAACTCAGACTCACAACTCGAGCATGGCCTCTACACTTTGCCCGCGGCTCAGTGCTCCAAAAATGTCAAAGTGCCGTCGCTGACACCGCTGGGCCGCTGTGGCTTGTGCCATACTGTTCTACGCTCTCTGTATGTGTGTGGATGTGGATGTAGGCGTGGCTGTGGCAAGGGCACTGTTTAACATGCCTGCCTGCCACAGCGGCCCAGCTCCATGCGGCTGTCTATGTATATGCACCATGTGTGTGTGTGTGTGTGTGTGTGTGTGTTGTGTCTGTGTCACCCGCGAGAAATGCGGCGTATTTTTATTTTTCTTTTCTTTTCTTTTTTTTTTTTTTTTTTTGTATTTTGACCCACTTTGGTTTGCTTTGCCGTGCTCTGCTCAGCTGCGCTGGGCTCACACTTGCCTGTCACTCGACTGAGCGTTTAAATTGGGCGACGCTTTGTGAAATATACATTTTCATAAACATAATGCAAACCGAATTGAATTAACCATGCCAAATATGGAGCAAGCGCCAGTGCACAATTTTTGACAAAACCAAATTAAGTTGTTAAAACTGGCAAGTGGCAGGCGAATTTTTATTTGAATATTTTTGGGCTGCTCACTGCTCTCCACTCCTGCTCACTGCTCGCAGTGCCACTCATGGATGAGGCATTAGCTGCCATAGACTCTCCACTTCGGCTGAAAGCCTCCACCCCAAATGACATTATTATGAATGCATTCAGAACGAGGCTGTCTAGCAGAGAGGCTCAGGCTACATGCATAGACCGACTAGACCAGTTCCGTGTATGCCTCCTCTATGAGGTGAGTGTATGTGTGTGTGTGTGTGTGTGTGTGTGTGCGCCGGCATTGTCAACATGCTAGCAGGTTCGCAGCACGACAACGACTCAACTGGCGAAGCTACTTGGCCAAATTTGCATAATAGAAATTAAAATGGATTTTAATTTTTCCTTTTTTTTCCAGTTGTTTTTTTTTTTTTTCTTTTAATATATGTTGCTGCTGCTGTTACTCAGTGGGGAGTGCTCCCGCTTTGTTTACCTTGAAAACTTGGCGTAAAGTTAAAAATAAAGCTGAAAGCCAGTTGGCGTGCTTAAAGCTAGTCACCTGCTTATGACGAGGCTTTATAACTGCTGCGGCAGGAAATATGCCAAGTGAAAGTGCTTAAGGAAACCGATGAATGGAAGTAGGCTGCCTGGCATGCCATATGTGCAGTTACTTAAAATACTGTATGCAGGTGTATGGCTACCTGGGCATAATAGCCTTTATTTAAGTAAAGAGTTCTCTTATACTTGCAGTTCAAATGAGCTGAAGAAATATGGTTTTATTTATATATTTTAAGTGAATTTTAAAATAATCTAAAATGTTACATATATGTACTTGGTTAGTATTCAATATTTTGATTAAAGTAATAATTTGTCTTTCATTTAATTTTTAAATTTAAAAAAAAATCAATTTTATTTATATTTTTAGTGAACATTAAAAGAATCTTAGGTTGGTTTTACTCTTTCATTTTTTACTTATAAATATTTATTTAGTTACTTTTTAGTGTTTGTCAAAACAGTAGAAAGTCAAAGTATTTGACTTAATTTAAGCATTGCAGTTTCTTATATTTTATCATCCGAAGAAACCAAATTTTATTTATATTTTCAGTGAATTTTAAAATAATCTTAAGTTGATTTAATTTGTACTACTTTACATATATGTATTTAGTGATTATTTAGTGTTTGTAGAAAACATAATATTAATATTTGATTCAATGAATTCTCTTATATGTGTTGTTTAAATCACCTGAAGAAATTCGATTTTATTTCATATTGTTAGTGAATTCTAAAAGAACTTTTAGTTATTTTTAAGTCTATTATTATATATTTAGTAAGTTTTTAGTATTTGCCGAAACAGCTTAAAGCAATTGTAAACTCTGACTTTATTTAAGCAATGAGATATTATTATTTACTATTTTTATTATAAGCGAAATTAAATTTTATATTTATTTTTAGTTATAAATTAGATATATATATTTTTCATTTAAGCAATTAGTTCTTTTATATTTACTATATAAATAAAAAACAAAATCAATTTTAATTTTTATTTATTTCTTAATTTTTCATAATAATCTTTGATAGATTTTATATTTGCTAGCATTAAATTTGTATTATTTAAATGAAAAGACTTATTTTAAAATCCAAAAATCTATTTACTCAGCAAATTGATAAATAAATACATATTTTAATTAACAAGTGCTGCAACTAATAAAGCAAAGCTTTGTCCGCTTCATCGTCTGTCACACGCAGCTATTATTAAGTATTCAAATATTTGCCACATTTGCCATGTGCCGTTAGTCACACACACACACACACTCACATAGAAGTGTAGCGATTGCATATAAAGTTTGTAAATCAGCTTAGAAAATGTCGCATTGAGAACAAGCTGCAATTTCAATGCGGACAATTGCCAAATGCTTAGGCAAAGTTTGTTTACAGCTGAGGCGCCTTTTTTGCATCATTCAATGATTAAGGCAGCATTCAATGATTTAAATGTAAAGAAAGTGCACACACACACACTGGGTGAGTGTGTGAGAGAGAGAGAAAGAGAGAGAGAGAGAGTGACACACATACATATATGTATAAACTTTGCCTAAATACTCGGCTCGCATGTGGTGCAAGTTAGCTGCAAAAATCAGCTTGGCATAAAATTGCAAGCCAATGTCGGTCAGTGCCTGCAATGGCTAAAAAGGATACTTAGGGAGTAAGCACATGCACACACATATGCACCACACATACTCACACACACACACACACACGCACTCAGTGCATATGTGTATTTGCTTAAACTTTAACATCATGTTGTCCTTTAGCATTTGCAATATTTGCTGCAGTTTTTGGCCTTGTAACATTTTGTTGCAAATATTTTTGTTGGATGCCAGCCAAAGAGCAAGCCGGAACAAAAAAACGAGAAACCCAAAAAATAAATAAGCTTCCCAAATTGTTTTGTCATACGTGCGGTTGGTCAGGCCAAGAGGACAGCTGGCTAAGAGCAGGAGCGAGAGCTCTATAGAATGCCATGCTTGCCATCTATTCCTCCAAGTTTGTGTGTGTGTGTGTGTGTGTGTCTGTGTGTGTGTGTGTGTGTGTGTGTGTGTGTATTTGTCAGCAAGTCGTTCCATTTTTCTGGAGCAGCTTATAGTTGCTGCGTGAAATGGCTGGACATGTATTGTGCTTCCGTGTGGACTTAACCCGTTCTCAAGTGATCTTCTGCCCTCTCCCCAATATATGCTTTTCGAGTGGACATCAGCTTAGCCATTTGCTTTGTTGGCCTTTATTGAATTGCCCGAGCCCTTTACGCGCTCTCTCTCTCTCTTGCCCTCTCTCTCTCTCTCTCGGCCAGCTTGTGCAGTACATTATTACGCCTGGCTGAAGCTGGCCTGACTTTTACTCGGGCTCTTTTGAGACTCTTTAAAATCAAAATGCTGTCGAATTATGAGTGGCTGGCAAATGTAGCTCTGCTAAGCATAACCTTGAACTACAACAACTTGGCTAAGCTGCTTTCTTGTTGCAGCGGATTTGGACTTTTTCTTTTTTGGGGTATCCTACGGCGTTGACGGCGACGGCGACGGCGACAGCGGCGGCGGCGGCTGCTTTTTGCTCGCTTTTCAGAGGCAATTTCGGATCCGTAAATTAGTTTTATGTTTCTCGATTTTGCTTTTATTAAATTACCTTTTTCATGATTACTTGCAAACTTCATTTGGAAAAATGCCTTCGAACGGAAATGGCCAACACCGCCGTCGACGTCGCCGTCGCCGTCGTCGCTATAGTCCTTGGCTTGCTGCGCTATAATTTGCGCCATTTTGTAATTTCACAGCGCTACTCGAAAGCGTCTCGCTTACACAGCTTCAATGCGCCCATTTGCGCTTCCGCTCCAAGGGTCGAAGGCCTAATAAAGAGTCCTTGCCTACAGATACTACAATATATATATGTATATATATATATAGATGTGTATGTGTGTGTATGTGTCTACATAGATACACGCTCGGTAGCTCCTCTGTGTCTGTCCCGTAAACAGTCTACAGGTTAATTATCTTTGGCGTAATTTAGTGGCGGCCGCAGCCGAAAAAGGCTTTTCATTTTAATTTATTTGACCAGTAAAAGGATTAGATTAGATGCCCCTGATAAATGGCCGTCAGCGTGCTAGTTAACTAGAAAACCGCGCTCTCAGTCTTCCAGCGCTAATTGTGTTAGGCCCCACAGAATGGTTGCAACTTGAACGTTGAAGTTTCCTCATTCAGTTTCAGCTCTCGGCTCAGGTTTGAGTAGTTAAATTATAATATTTGTACTGATTACAATAGATTCTAAACTGAATGAAAGCCGAGCTCAGGTCTTTAGCTGCTGCTAAACTTTTGCCCAAACTCCCATTTGAATAATGGCCCACATAATTCAAGACCCATTTAAGATTGAGAAACTTCCAAATTCAATAAGTAATTCGTTTCTTGTTAAACTTACATTCAGTGTAATGTTGTCTGCTGCTCACATGGATCTGGCAGCATAGGAATAGCAACAAATATCATTAGAAAAATTGAAAATTGCAAAAAACGATGCATAAGTAAAATGTGAATTGCGGATGTGTGGATATCCACTTGCTTACTGGCTATAAATCAAGATTGAAGAGGCGCTAGAGGAGTGCTGTGTGCAGAGTGAAGGACAGTCCAATCCCAAATGCGAGCGAGCGAGCGAATTGCGAATGTGAAATCCGACTGCTGACAAGTGTCACTGCGAGATGTTATGACAAAGTGTCAAAAGAATGTTTGACATGTGACTGTCTGTCTGTCTGTCTGCCTGTCTGTCTGTCTGTCTGTCCCTCCGTCTGTCTGTCTGTCTGCCTGCCTGCCTGTCGGGTCTGGCAGTCCACAGCACCTCCGCCCAACACGTCTTGTTCCTCAACGCATATTTCACATATACGCACTCAGGGGGGGATGCTGCTTTTTGTTCGGCTTTTATATTGCCGCTTTTTGTGATTTAGTATTGCCTGACGAATTTTTTCTTCTTTTTCATTTACAAATACATGCTATATATATATGTATATAAATATATAGCATATATTGTATATTGGCAAAGGTAATGGACATGGAGTACGAGTTCCAGAGCTTCACACGTTTTTGTTTACCTTGCCATAGGTGCAAAAGAGTGCCGAGAGAGAGAGAGAGAGTGTGAACCGCCCAGGGACCGGTGCTGGAGCCGTATTTAACATTGAGTTCTCTATATAGATTGTTTAGCCTTTTGTCAGCCAACCGTGGCGACGTGCGTAATTCCCCATTGTCAACAGCTTTTGCTTGTGCCTGAACAGACAAATGCTGATCAAGGGATTCAATTTAATTATAATTTGAACGAGTTGCTCTTAAATATAAATTATACATTAGTTATTTAAAGCTCTTACTAACAGCAGCAGATAACTGGTTTATTGCCAGACCCCCAGGCTGCCAGCAGAAGAGTTGTCAATGAATCGGCATTATTAAAAGGAATATCATGTTAAAAGATGCAGATACGAGTAGAGTAAAAATAAAACAACAAAACGAAGGAAAAAGTCTTACATAAAAAGAAAAAAAAAAACTAAAGTCCCAAGCTAAATCGAAGAGGCATATAAAAATAATATTGCAGCTCGTTGCGATTGCTGCAAGAGGCGAGCACAGCCTCCAAGACGGAGCGCGCTTTGATTCCCAATCCACTTAGCTGCAGCGAGGCGGTCCGGCCTCTGCGTAGCTCTAATTGTCGGTTAGGCTCCCAGTTGCCGGTGCATGCATAATTTCCAATGAGAAACGAGGCATGCAACGAATGGGAGTTGTCTGCCAGTCAGATTGTCAAATTGCCAAGTCAAAGGCGTATGTCTGATGCTTGTAGTTTGCATATCGCGTCGATTATATTAATAAACGATGCATTTAAATGCGAGTGTCAAAGGTCGCTCAAATAGCTGTACTCAGACTGCCTAACTTGACTGCAGTGACGTCTTTTATAGTGAGCACAGATTTGCTCCAGTCTGGCATTCAGCTCTGAGCTCGCTACCAACTTAGTCAAAGGCTTGTTGAGGACTAAACTCGCTAAAATGTTGGCAATACCACCGTCTTGAGAACTCCCTATTTTAACAGCAGCTGTTATCTTAACAGTCCGCGTAACAGTAACAGCGTGCGAGAGTTGTGGCTCTTGAGTTAACAGCAAGAGAGAGAGTGAGAGAGCAAAAGAGAGTGAGAGAGTTGTGGATGTTAAATTAACAGTGACACTGGGGAAATTTTAGCAGCTAACAGTGGAACACAGCTTAACATTTACTTGTTGACTGTGGCATAACAGAAGACAGATAATTAATTATTATGCGAAAATACAAATTTGAATTAGTGCACAGCATTATTACAAAAGATGTATACAAAATGTATTTCAAATAGTCAATTAATAAATATACATCTATGTATATATATAGATATAAGTATATAGACATTTATGTGCTATTTAGTTCATATACCTTCAGCCAATATTTCTTTAGCAGGACAAACTCGATTTAGCCTTTCACTGTTTGTATTTGCATTATTAGCCAAATAATGGATACAAATGGGTCAAAAGTCTGCCAATATGATAAGTTATCCAAGATAAACCAATTCAGAACTTGACTGCCTTGCTTGAGGCAGTTGTGAGTGACCTTTTTTACCAAACGAATAAAACAACAAAGCCAAAAGCGCACAAAATGGTATAAATTAAATAAAAACATTTAGACATATTGAAATCGATGCATATGAGAATTATTTTTGTCTATTGGCATCTTGGATATATTAGCCTAGGGTAGAAAAAAAAAAAAATATATATATATATATATATATAGTAGAAGATCGCAACGTAACGCAAGGAAACAAAGCAAAACAAACCCAAACAGCAAAACAACGTAACGAAAATATGCAAATGAAATATTTGCAAAACAAAATTTATGCAAACCGCTGGGCAGGATGACTTTAAACTGGATGAATGGCTGAGTGGATGAGTGGATGAGTGGCAGCGGGGCAGGGTGGTGCTCGACTGAATAGCCGAGTGTATGGTTAGTTTAGTTTCATCCGAAACTGTTTGTCCAGTCCAGAGCCCCTGCCCGTCCCGCCCCAAAAAGTTGACATTAGTGGCTGACCAAAGTTGGACGACTGTTGGGCATTTGTGTGCGTTCTTATTTCGATTTGGGGGCCCTTCATAAGAAAGTGGCCTGTTTACATTATACTTAAATTAGATTAACTAATTCAATCTGTGGCCAAGTTCTCTGCTGGCCAGCGCAAACTTTGCCTGGCCAAACTTTTCAGCTTCAACTGCGCGAATCTGGATTACAACTGTCTCAGCGTTTACTATCTCTTTAATTTTCTTTTTGTTTCCTCGTTTATTCATTTCTGTTCCTCCTTATATATTTTTTTTTGCTCGGCAATTAACATGTCTCTAATTATGAGTCACAATTAGTGAGGTTTTCCTGCTTGTTCATTATGAGGGAATATACTTTTTTGTTTTTTGTTTTTGGTTCGTTCTTTTTGCGTGCCCATTTGAATAATTAACTATTTGGAAAATATGTTTGCCAAATACAAACATATTTAATTAGTCGAGCAGAGCTATAGCCGAGTACATGTGTGTAAAAGGATGTCCCCGGGCTGTTTGTCCTTGTGTCTTTGCTTCCCCCATGTCGATTGGAGCAAGGAGAGTGGGTGCAGAGCTCGCTAATTGTGTAAGAAATTATGTGAGTTGGATTTCTAAGATATTATGGAAACTCAATTTATTTTCTTTATCCTCTCAAACGTTTGAGAAGTTAATTATATTTATAATGATTATATTGTTTTATAATTAAAAATTGTATTATTAATCAATATTTGGTTTACTTTGATTTTTGATTTTTGAAATCTCCGATAGTATATTTTCATTGCAACTACACCCTATACATGGACTTTATTTTCAAATCGAAATCTAGTCTGCTTCCAATGACAATAAGCAATATGGACCTGCTTTAGTTTTTATTTTTTTGTCAAACTGTTTTGTACGACAAAAACAATTTTTTTTCTCTCTAACTAATTTCTAAATTCTTTGACTGTTCACGATGTGTCAATCAATGGGCCAAGCGATTTGCGAGCTGAAGCATATGCCGCTTTCCGGCGATAAGGAACTCGACTGCCAAATTAAGAAGTGGGTTAAATGGGATCGCAACCAAGACACATTGTGTCAAATAATGGAGGCAGTCAGGAATGAGGATTGGGACACGTAAGCAATAGATTGATTGACCGTTTTACCATCTTCGATTTCAATCAATGACCTAATAACACACAGGCTGCGCTGTCGTCTCTGCAGACGCATTGACTTCGGAACGGCTGGCTTGAGGGCTGTAATGCGTGCGGGCTTTGATTCTATGAACGAATTGGTCATCATACAGTAAGAATCGTTCGTGTTAATGGGCAAGTATAAAGCGTGAATGATATATCTATATATGCCTCTTACTCAACAGGACGAGTCAAGGACTCTGTGCTTACATAAAAGAGCAATGCCCGGACGAAGCTCAGTGGGCCGAGCGCGGCATCGTAATTGGGTTCGATGGTCGATATAACAGTCAACGATTTGCGGATCTAACAGCCATTGTCTTCTTGAGCCAGAATTTCCGAGTGTTTCAGTTCAAGCGTATGGTCAGTACCCCCCTCGTGCCCTACACAGTGCAGAGGATGCAATGTTTAGCCGGTGTGATGATAACTGCATCTCACAATCCCAAGCAGGAGAACGGCTATAAGGTATGTGCACATTTCAATCAGCTATCAGATCAGATATACATATGTTTGCTGTCACAATTCGTGTTTGCAGGTTTATTGGAGCAACGGTGCGCAAGTAATACCGCCACACGACGGGGGTATTCAGAATGCCATAATGGAACATTTGCAGCCGGATCCGGATTCTTGGGATGAGACTCTGCTGTGCGGCAATGAGATGCTATCCGATCCATACAACAATGTTCTGCCGCCCTATTACGATGCGCTCAAGAAGGAGATATCGTGTCCACTCATGGATGCCAATGGCACGTGCCCAATAAGCTTCACCTACACACCTATGCATGGCGTCGGCTATGCATATCTTAAGCTGGCCTTCAGCAAGATAAACCTTAAGCCCGTAATTCCCGTTTTGCAACAGATTGCGCCCGATCCAGAATTCCCCACGGCACCTTCGCCCAATCCAGAAGACCCAAAGACTTTGGCCTTGGCAATAGAACGAGCTACTGAGAAGAAGACACAAGTTATCTTGGCCAATGATCCGGATGCGGATCGTCTGGTTGTCGCCGAGCTCGACGAAAGTAAGAAATTTAAGATTTTCACCGGCAACGAAATGGGCGCCCTTCTTGGCTGGTGGTCATTGGAGAACTACAAAATAAATGAGGATAATCCCGACGTAGCCAATTGTGTGATGATCTCCAGCACTGTGAGCTCGAAGCTTTTGAAGTCCATGGCCCAAGTGGAGGGATTCACGCACCACGAGACACTGACTGGATTCAAATGGATCGGCAACAAAGCGTTCGACGAGATGACTGCAGGGAAAAAAGTACTCTTTGGATTCGAGGAGGCCGTTGGCTACATGATCTCCACAAGTGTCCTCGATAAGGATGGCATCCGAGCAGCCGCGCATGTGGCCACAATGGCCTGCTATTTGCGCTGCAAGAAGTGCATGACAATGCAAGAGAAATTGCGAGACTTGTACGAGACGTACGGATTCCATGCTACGGTTGGCTCCTACATAACGTGCAACGACTGTGGACTTACCAAAAGGATCTTCGATCGCCTGCGCACCTTCGACGACGGTCAGGAGAATACATATCCGACGAGCATCTTGGACGGAGAGTTCGAGGTGGAGAGCGTGCGCGACCTCACAACGGGATACGACAGTAGCACTGGCGATAAGAAAGCAGTTCTGCCCGCTAGTGAGACCACCCAGATGATAACGTTTGTCTTTAAGAATGGCATGGAGGTAACATTGCGTACGAGCGGAACTGAGCCAAAGATCAAATACTATGCCGAGATGGGTGGCAAGCCCGAAAACAAGCATTGGGACGAGCTGACAACAACGCTTAACAAAATGATGGATGCCGTTATTTCTGAGTTCTTTGAGCCCGAAAAGAATGGGCTGAAGGTGCACAAGGAAGAATGCAATTGAAATGGAAAGCGTTTTCATATATGTACAGGGCCCCATAAATTTTTAGTTTTCTTCGAAATTATTACAAAATTAATTACAAATTCAACATGAGCACGAGTCAAGCCTGATACGAATATGAAAACAGATATTTCTTGATAATTAGATAGGTAAAAAAAAATTAAAAATTAAAACTTTCAGTGTAATCAACACCAGTTTGGTTCGGTAAAAAATATATATAATACAAATAGTTCATGACTTTTTATTTTGTGTATAATCAAAAGAAGATAAAGGAAGGCTAGAGTGGGTTTCAGTTGTTGAAACGTTTCATGATTTTCTTCCTGTTAATCTTCTTCCTTTTATGTTAATACATTTAACATACTGTTATAATGTGGCTGTCAACAGAGTGAACTGAAGTAACATTGATGCTTTAGATTTCGTTGTGTGTTTCTCTTCATTAACTTTTTACTTTATTCATAGTTTTCAAAAATCTCACCAATACATTTCAAAATTATTTAAGGTGAAGTGAGACTTTTTCTCTTATGTTAAAAAATGGTTTTGTTCCTTCGCACGCTTACCGAGAGACTTTCTGCAAAGCTATCTTCCCATTGGCCTGGACTATTGAGAAAATCCACAGCCAGCCTCCAGCAATATGAGACGCAGCAGAAGCCGAGGCAGGTGTCAACCGTAGCATGCAATAGATCCTTGCAGGATCTCATCCTTAATAGACTCCTTCGACGGATGTGGCACCCGGAATTCTGGACGATTGATCAGATTCCAAATGGTATTGCAAGCTTTCATTGTTATTCTGGCGACAGAGTTCTCGATGCTCAACTCAGTAATTGGATGGATTGGGATCAAAGTCCACATACCAAAGCTCAAATCATTGATGCCATCAAACTAGAAGATTGGGACACGTACGTTGAAATGCAATTAAAACAGTAAAATAACTAATACGTCGATATACGTTTAGGCTGCAGGCCTGCATGAACAGTCGGATGACATTCGGCACAGAGGGCTTTCGAGCTCCGATGCGAGCCGGCTTCGATGCCATGAACGAGCTGGTTGTCATACAGTAAGTTTGTGAATAGTTCGTGATTAATTAGTTTTGGTAAAATCATATGTTTGTACACTGAAGGACTGCCCAAGGACTATGTGCATATCTGAAGCAGGAATACCCGGATGATGGCATGTGGTCTGAGCAAGGCGTTGTTATTGGATACGATGCGCGCTACAATAGTAAACTCTTTGCGGAATTGTGTGCGATTGTGTTCCTCAACAATAACTTTCGCGTGCATCTATTTAGAAACTATGTTGTAACAGCCTTTGTGCCATTCTCAATTATAGAGCTAGGTTGCCTAGCAGGAATAATGATAACAGGGTCCCATTACCCCAAGGATATTAACGGCTTTAAGGTATGTCGGAGCTAGAACCGTTTAATGTGTTCTTTAATGAGTTCTTTGATCTCCAGGTTTATTGGTCAAACGGAGCTCAAATCACACCTACTCAGGATGCTGGTATTCAGCATTGCATTCTTCAGAATTTGGTGCCTGCAGAAGATTCTTGGAATCAGCGAGTTCTATGCGCCAACGACTTGCTGAGTAATCCGTATAGAAAAATCGTCCAGGCATATTACGAAACACTCAAGTTGCAACTCAGCTCATTTCTGGAGGATTGTGAAAAATATCCATTGAATTTCGTTTATACGACGATGCATGGCGTTGGCTATCCGTTCATTGAGCTGGCATTTAAAGCGGTCGAGCTCGAGCCAGTCATACCTGTGCTGGAGCAAGTCAGTCCCAATCCAGAGTTCCCGAGTACCCCTATGACGGATGAAGCATTGTTTTTGGCGTCGCGACGGGCGACTAGCAAGAGTGCTGACATTATCTTGATCAACGATCCGGTTGCCGGTTGCTTGGCCGCAGCGGAGGTTGTGAGACGAAAATATCGATTCTTCAACAGCAACGAACTGGGCGCCCTTTTAGGCTGGTGGGCGTGGGAGAACTACTTGATGAACGAGGAAGATCCAGATGCATCCAATTGCGTCATGATCGCCAGCATTCTCAGCTCCAAAATACTGAGGTCAATGGCGGAGGTCGAGGGATTCACGTTCCATGAGACTTTAAGCGGATTTAGATGGATCGGTAATAAGGCGAGCGAAGAGGAAGATGCAGGCAGAAATGTGCTGTTTGCCTTCGATGAAGCATTTGGCTACATGGTGTCCCCAAATGTGCTCGATAAGGATGGAATAAGTGCTGCGGCCCACTTGGCCTCAATGGCATCTTATTTGCGATCGGAAAGAAATATCAAATTGCAGGAAAAATTGGACGAAATATATGACACCTACGGCTATCACACAAGTGAAGTATCCCATCACATTTTCGATAACGAACGGATTGTCAAGGATATCTTTCATCGCCTGCGCACCTTTGAAGATGGAATGGTGAACACGTATCCGGCGAGCATCCTGAACGGTGAATACGAGGTTCAGAGTGTGCGAGATCTTACAACAGGCTACGATAGTAGCACAAACGATGAAAAGGCAACTCTGCCCTCAAGCATAAGAAACCAAATGATAACGTTTAGCTTCGATAATGGATTTGTGATAACATTACAGGCTAGTAGAACAGAGCCCAAGATAACGTATTACGCCGAAATGTGTGGAGAGCCAGAAAATAAATCATGGACTAGACTAAAAGATACACTTAAAGAAATGGTTGGGGCTATTGTCAAAGAGTTTTACGAGCCCGACAAAAATAAAGTTTCGTCCACGAAGGGAAATGAGGAGAAACTAAGCAAAGTTTGTATGTATGCGTTGTGAATAGAAACAGTCAAAAAAAAAAAAAGAAAGCGCTACTATATTTATTGCAATTAAAAGATTTTGGTGTCACTACGTAAGTACCTAACTGAACCCACTTAACTAATTAAATTCATTGCTAGCCTTCTCAACGTAGTAGGTAAGGTCTTGTCTACATTGTGAATTCAAAATTAAATTTCGAAATCAGTTGAAAATAAAAGTTGAGGTCGAAATGTGTACGAAATTGTTGCGTAATTGGTCTGGAGTGGTGCGGACTGTCGCTGCTAAACGGGAATCGCTCAATGTATGCCAGCATCAGCAGAGATGCTTCATCTTGCCCCCAAAGCTGGATGCATCCAAAGTGAAGGTCAACAACAAAGTGATTGTGCCTCAGATTGTATTCAAGTACAGCCCATTGAAGTACTACATGAGCAAGCTGCGCATGTGGAAGCTGAAGTGGACCTGGGATCGCAACTTTAAGGAGCACGACTTTGTGGAGGAGTCGAAGAAGGCAGCCGTCTCGCTGACGGATATCATTCGTATGCGTGATATGAAAAACATTGATCAGTTCTCGACATCGAACGTATACTATCAATTGGCCAACGAGTCGGTCAACTTTCCGCACAAATCGTTTTCGGAATTGTTACGATTTCGCCAGCAGGACATACGCCAGGCAGTTCCCATTAATGTGCATCTACAAGACATCCTGGGACTCAAGTATGCAGTCATCGATGTGGTTTTCGTCGGACTGCGTCATGTGGCAGACTGTGAAACTTCGGATCTGGAGACAATAAAAAATGCAATGATCGATATGGAGCCGGAACTCAAGCTACAGCTGGAAGATCCCACCTCTCAGCTGCCCTATGTTTTCATTGAGCTTTTCATGCGATTCAGGCGAAACTATTCGAACGAGGAGAAAATAGCCGGAGTCGAGCTGCAGAACCATACAAACCGTTGGCTGGTCTCAGTGTACAAAATTTGTAGATTCAATATATTCACCGTGCCCCCAGCCATCTAATGGTATAATATGTTGTTCATTAATTATTTGCACATATCTACTTATGTATGAATCTAATTTTTGAATTACAAATTTTTTAAGAAGAAAATTCATTTTATTTATTTTTTTTTTTCATATGTATATGTTTATTTATTTATTTAATTGTTACAGAGAATTATTTTTAAATAACAATTTAGTTTAAAGTCAGAGCAACAAAGGCCCTCAGGCAGCTGTATATGTATTTTGTTATTTATTCTAGTCTAACAAGTGAATGCATTTATTTATGTTATCATATTTTGAAAATGACAATTTGACAAGAAGAAGAAAAGCTTTGACATCGTTTGCCTAGTTCTTGCGACTTTTTGTGACTCACAACTGAACTAGTTCACGTACATCAAGTAAACACGTCAAACGTGTCAGTCGAATTTTAAGTTAACTAAAATCACAATTTTCTGATTTACTATAATATCGGATATTTGAAGCATGTTTTCCTCATCTAATCGGAAAAAGCCGACGCCGGAGATCGCCGCTTGCAAGGCGATTATCAGAAGTATGTTCTCCAAGAAGTACAAGCACTTGGCCTGGATATTCTACGATGCGATTGATGCCGATTTACTGGGCCTGTACGACTATCATCATATTGTGAAGGAGCCGATGGATCTGTCGACCGTCAGATATCGTCTCAATGTAAATTTTTATACAAATGCCACTGAATTTGCACGCGATGTACGCCTAATATTCTACAATACCTACCTTTACACAAGTCCTGGCCACTTGTGCTACGATATGGCCCAGGAGTTGCACCGGATATTTGAGGAGATGTTTTCCAAGGTGCCGTCGCACATTAGCTTTATTGAGAGCAGCAGGTGCTCCGACTCCTCAGAACAGGACAGCGATGAGCTAAACGAAGGCAGCACATCGCCAGCTCAGTCCAATGACAGCGGCGTTGTTTATGACCCGCTTACTACACAAGAGGAGGTCAACCAGGAGGAGGAGGAAGAGGAGGAGGAGGAGCCACCTATGTCCACCGAAGAGGATTTGGAGCTGCATATCAGAGTGCAGCAATTGGACGGCGTCATGCTGCTGAACGTCATACACATGATACGCCAGATGGAGGGCATGGATTTCGGGTATGCCAACAAGGAGATCGAGTTCGATGTGCGCAACCTGAAAACGAACACAAAAAGATCCATTATGGCCTACATGGCCAGCAGGGGCATAACCGGCAAGCGCATGCCTCGCCTAAAGAAAAACTATTAATCTCATGTACTGATATATTTTATATTTAACTATAATATTTGATAACTGTCACAGAATTTATGTTTCCTATTATTAATAACCTATATTTCTATGTTTTGTGGGTTTCCTTGTAATTGTCACGGAACCGTCGTATATTTCGGAATTCGCCATTCCACACCTTGTTGCGCATTATGTCCCGAGTATTGGACGACATGTAGGCGTAGAAAGTTTTCCTGGGCGGCCCGCCGCGACACAAGTAATTGCCCATGGCAGACCAGCAGGCACCCATATGGTTCATGTACATGTCGTTCAGCTGGTTGTAGTACTTCATTCTCACCTTTGCGGCCTGCAGACGAATGAGCAGCATGAGCGGACGCTGGACAAGAGGGACAACTCAATGTGGCTACTTACCAGGATCTTGGCTTGTTTGCAAAAGCCAAAGTTCTCCTTGCTAGCCGGCAGCTTGTCCATGCCCAGCAAGTCAGCCGGAGGCGGGTTGGCTTGCAGCAAGGTGATCAGCTCAAATATTTTGATCGATTCGAGTAGGTTCTTCTGTATCTCGTCTTCGGAATACTTCTTGCCATAGCGTCGCTTTATCCACTCTTGCAGTATGGGCAGTTTGTAAGCGTCGGGCAGGGAAGCCAGGACGAATCGTTGGTTTTTCTTAAGCTGGTCCAGACCATCAATGAGCATACGATTCATGAGCTCCGCATCATCTGGGTCAAATTTCTGTGCCTCATATGTTAGCACCGCTGCCTCAAGGGACTTCTTTTTGTCACTGTCCTCCTGAGCTTCCATTTCGGCACGCTTCACATTGACACCCTTCATCCAAATTTCCTTGGCGCAGCGCACCACAGCGTCCACAATGTCGGCCCTGTGGTTCTCATGGCTGCGCACACTGTGCTCGCTGGTATCGCCTATGGAGGCGCAGCTGTCTGTCAAACGAACGCCGCTGATCTCCTTTTCCAGCTTTTCGGCATCTTCATCGGATGTGAAGGACGGCTTTTTGCATAGGGGAGCCGGCATTTCATCGCCCCTATCAAGTGCACTCACGAAGGCCTTGGCGATCACCTTCTTTATATCCGTAGGCTTCTCCTGACCCGACTTGAAAATGCGCTTGTACTTAAATTGATAGGGCTTGTGATCGGTGGGTGCCACGAAAAATGACTTCTTGGTCTGTTTGCCCTGAAAGCGCACTTCCACAGAGGCCTCCTTCCGATTCTTTCGCAGACTCTTCAGCTTGCTATCATCCAGCAGGAAAGATATGCGGTGTTGGCTCTTGCCCTTTGGCGCAAAGCATGCCATCGGATCATTCTCAGGGATCGTTTCTGCGTTAACACCCGATTTCGGGCATGGATCCATTGGAGGATCAAATTCGACTGGCTCTTTAATCAAACCACCGCCAGTGAGCCGCTTCCCAATACATTTCTCGGTCACCTCAGTGTGTTCCAAGTGCAGGCTGTCTCCAATTAGGGCTCGACCTTTTTGCTCCTGGGGCTTGGCTGCGGGCAGATCAACACGCTGCTCTTGGCACAAGACGCAGTCGGTCTTCTCTATCGTGTGCACCGTTGTGCTTTCCATTTTCAACGCGTATCGTTTCATGCAATCGTCAATGTCGCGCTCGAGCTGAGCTATAATTCGCTTTTGGCGTATCTTGCGATAGGGCAGCGTCACGTCCATCAATTCTAGGCAACGATTGCGAGCCATCACTGTCATCTCGTCCTTGACCAGCTGCGTTTCCCCAACTGCGAATTTGTGATAGGTGCACATCTGTGGCTCATCGCTATTGTCAGTTAGGGCTCTTTCCAGCGCAGCAGCCGCTCTTCGGCTAAACCTGGCTCTGCGCTCGAGGTATTTGACGTGGTTAAGATGATTAAAATACTTGTCCACCGCCTCACCCACAATACTCTTAACCAGTCGACCCACTGGATTTAGGTTGTATTCAGCGAACCATGGTGGTTCGGTTTTTCTGCCATAATCTGGCGGCCGATCTAGCTTCCAGAATGGGAAAGTTGCAACCAAATCGGGTGGCTTAGATCTGTACTTAACAACGATTTCCTTGGGCCTCGGCTGACGTTGAAAGTAAGGAGACTTGGTCGCGGAACTAACGACTTTTTTCTTTGAGTGCTGTTCTTGCACCACGGCCCTGGAGGGTCTCGGCTGGTTGAAACTGGACTGCTGACGGTTCATGTCCAAGTCGCTCAACGGAGATGGTGGCAAGATGCGGTCCAGCTCACGTAGTGTTGGTAGAAGATCTATTTTCGCCAGCGCCATCATCAGCAGCTTCTCGTTGGTGGTGAATTCACCATTCTTGCGACAGCTCAAGTAGTAGCCTTCGAGTATGAAGAAAAGGAATGCTAAATCATTACCGCGACTTAATACCACCATGGTGCGAATCTTCTTCTTGGTAATGAGAGGACTGAGGCCCAGACGCATTAGGCTCTTCTCCACGCGATAACAAGTGCCCTGCTCGAAGTCATCGCGCAGATCGTTGCACAGCTCTATGACGGTTCGCTCCTGGTAATCTGATAAGCCCAAATACCATTTGGGCACATCAAGCTTCTTTTGGAATTCCTCCAATTTCTTTAAAACGTCAAGTTGCCCCATTTTGCATTAAGTTAATACACATAATTTTGCAAACGTTCAATTTAACACAAAAAGGATGAAATATCAAAAAAAAAAAAAAAAAGAAAAAGGAACAATTTCACCAGTAGGTACTGAACATGGACTACTTAAAAAAATAAGAAAAGTAAATGATTCTCTCACAACATACTCAACTGTCTATTACATACAAATAAAACGTATTCTGATTGTAATTTCTAACTTATGCGTTCAAAGGCTGCTTAACTACTATCAACGAAATGCTTTGAGTTACATTTCAATTTGGATTTTATGGTTGTTAAACTTCTACACGAATGTTCGTCTTGGTCATCAAAATCTAAGTGTGAGAAATGTGCTCTTGATCAGCACATTTATTGGTCCTGTTGATTGTCTACCCACCAAAATGACGCTACCCATGCGAGAAAATAGGTGCTGTATGCCCAAAAATACGAAGAGGTTTATTCAACTATGCAAGCCATTGAGATATAAACCAATCGAGGTGATAACGTGTGCTGGATCCAATCCAATTATCAATTCAAATTACACAGATTTCAAATGCTTGAGTCCGCGCAAAGTCACTAAAAAGAAAATTAAATGGCCCTTGATGAAGGGAAAATCAATTCAAACCACTGATAGGATTTTAGAAGATAAGATGACACAATTTCCAGACCTTGGTCGTACTGTTAAAGAAAAGGAACATGTGGAATACGAAATAATTAGACCCTCTGGCTCAAAAGAAACTGTTCATAAGATAACGATGTCCGACATCAGATATGATCATTTGGATTTGGTGCAAGATATCAAGATGGAGCAATCTGTTAGCAAAAGAATTGTTAAGCCAGATAGTACGTCAGTTGTAACGGTAAATACAAATTACTCAGTAGACCCAATAGATCAGAACATGTACCACAAACTAGAATCTCTATCTAAGTCTGTACAATCTGGAAAAGAAACGCGATATCATCACACTGAATTGGTTTCATCGTCAAAGCCACGCAATTCAGCGATTCGACGATTCTCGCGCTTTTCTACTCATCGTCGATCTGAGGAGAAGCCATTAATAGGCCTTAAAACAGAAAAGTTAGGATCTCGTTCTTCAGCAACTGAAGGATCAGCGCCTGTAGCGAAAAAGTCACCTAGAAGTGGAGGAGGAAAAGTGGAGAGTTATTATAACGAAAGCCGAAACAAATTTAAACGTATGGAATCAACCAAACTTCCGGGTAACCGTGTCAGAAATCGGCCAGGCAACCGTAAAAGTAATGAGGCCAGTAACGAAAAATTAGAAGAAGGACTTAAAGATTTCAAACAGTGTGCTAAGCCTATACACCATTCAGGCGGATCAGTCAATATCACAGTTTGTCATCACACTGGTGTTTTACCAACTTCTGAATGTCAATGTAATAACGCTGAATGCACTGACAATTTAAGAAACTGTCAAAAAAGAATAGATTCAACAACAACAATCCAACAACAGAGTATGTGTAGTGATTCCATTTCAGCTAACGAGCAGTTAGTGAAAAGTGAAGCACATAAAACACCTTCACTGACCGAGGAAAAGCAGGACCCAAGCCCAAAATTACTAGAAAAAGGTCAATCTGATTTAATGGATCCGAAATCAAGTGAGCTTGAAAAGATGCCATCGGAAAGATCATCTCCTAGAGGTCAATCCCTAGCTTCTTCCAGTGGGGAAGCAAAGAGGACTACAGAGAAATCATCGCCAAGAGACCAATCCCAAGTTTCTTCCAGTGGGGGATCAAAGAGGACTTCGGAAAAATCATCTCCAAGAGACCAGTCCCAAGCTTCTTCCAGTGGGGAAGCAAAGAGGACTACAGAGAAATCATCTCCAAGAGACCAATCCCAAGTTTCTTCCAGTGGGGGATCAAAGAGGACTTCGGAGAAATCATCTCCAAGAGACCAATCCCAAGTTTCTTCCAGTGGGGAAGCAAAGAGAACTTCAGAGAAATCATCTTCAAGAGACCAATCCCAAGTTTCTTCCAGTGGGGAAGCAAAGAGGATTTCGGAAAAATCATCTCCAAGAGACCAATCCCAAGTCTCCTCCAAATCATCCGCAAAAGACCAACATATTATAAATTCAAATGAAGAGTCAGCAGCCAATGACGCAAAGGATGCTGCAGAAAAGACATTTCCAACATTACAAGAGTTAGCTGAAAATCAAAATGACAAAGAGCCGCAAAACAATTCAGGACAAACAAAGATCAAAACTCGCGTTTATAAATCAACTGAGGAAGAGAAATTCGATATGGCTGGAAATCAAATTAACCGGCTAAGTATTAACTCCGTGTCTGACATGGAAATTGTGGACGGTGACAATGAAAACAGTGAGAATCAAATAGAAGAGCACCAGATTGAAGAGAGCGAAGTGGCAGAAGATGTCTGCCAGACTAACAACAACTGCTGCAGGGGACGGCAATGTACGAATGCTTATGGCTATTGTTGCTCCGCATATTGGCGAATGTGCAATATGCGTGGCTACAATAACTGCATGAACTGTCCAGGGACATCCAACTACAATGGACAGTGTTGTTCGTACAACTGCCGTCATCCCCGACAGCGTTAAAGACTTCTTCAGCAACTTGGCAGCGCCAACAAGAGTCAGCATTTTAGTAGTAGTCTGAGCGAGCACACAAACAACAATAAATATTTGCTTAACAACATTTGCATATTGTCTTGCTGAGAGCTTTATCCTCGCTACGGATTACATGTCCACTTCTCGCTATTCCAAATAATTTGCGGTTGACCAGGTTGTTAATATAACTGGCGATTAGCAGAGCCATAAACTTCAGTGCACTTTCCGAATTAAATGCATTTCAGCAGCAAAGCCCCAAAGTTTATTCAGTTGCGTAAATAGCTCTCGGTTTGCAGCAAAGCCAACTGCTTTGCTTCCTTGTTGGCTAACGGCTTTTGACCTGCAAATAAGGATTACATGGATTTCAAGGCAGTTGTGCTAGCATTGCTAAGTGAACTTTGAGTTAAGCTTACGCAATGCTTTTATTTTGTATAAGCAATATATTTTGTCTGGAGCAGTCAAAGTAGGATAATTACCTTATATTTGGCTTCTGATATTAGTTAATACCAAATCATGTACAAGAAATATATATATTTATGTTTGCTGCTTCCTAAAACTATCACAGCATGAATAATTAAGTGTGCTCTAGTCGGGTCTGCCCGACTAGGAGATACTTTGAACCCTGTGAAGAGCCAATGTTTTCAGCATTCTACTCTTCTATTATATAATGTATATATATGTATATAATGTAATGTAAGTTTTTGGACGTAATAATAGTTTCCATAATATTCTGGGGGCATGGAAACGAAAGTCTAAAAAATACAATATCACTGTATGTATCATATGGATCTGCAAAATAAGTCTGAAATATCTAGAGCTTATGAAGTCACATTAATAGTTCTTATTCATAAGGAAATGGGATGAGTCGAAATTATAAATTCTAAATTTTACTACGTATGGTATACAGGAATATACATTTAAAATTTCAAGTTTCAAGCATTTATATATAAAATATAAACTAAAGAAGTATTATTTCTTATTTGTTATTATTTGCAATAACATCTCTGCTCTGTCATATTATTTCTGTTCTATTATTTGCCTTAAAATTTGCTTTCTTAATACTCAGAGTAAACGTCATCCCAAAGAACTTGTTGAGTGCACAGGTAACTGGGTCAGCTCTTGAGTAAGAGCTTGAGTGAGATGTCATTAAATGGGAACTATATCTGCCTTTTGTATCTTGTGGTTGGGGCAGGCTCGCTTGTTGTCTGTTGCCTATTTCCTAGTTTTGTCATAGGGAAATTGAGTATCTTCATTTACGGATATTAAATGCCTTGCCCACTTGCCAGCTGCCAGGGCGACAGCAAAAAAAAAAAAAAAAAAAACAAAAACAAAATAGAAATTGATAGCAATATGCAATATGCAGATATATTTTGCAATTTAATTTTTTTGCTCACTGCGATGCGAACGCTTGGATTTATTTTAGACAATGCCAGACTTATAGAGCCGACAGCAAGTCAAACGGAAGTTCAGTTTTGGCCACTGAATATGGCTTTCGCCGCTTTCCTCCAACTCCAACTATTCGTCTACTTAGCAAGGCCAGCAGAGCAGCAGCCTAGTATATCGGCAGCCTGGCATCCCAACAGTCGGCAATCGGCAGTCGGCAGTCGGCAGCTGGCAGCTGGCAGTCACTGTTGTTGCCTTTTGATTTTATTTCGTTTCATGTTTTATTCACCACTTCCGCCGGAAATAGACATATGAGCGTGTGCGCTCGCAGAGCGTATTAGGTGGCCAACAATATGCCTTTAGTTTTTGGCAGCTCGATGGGCCCGGCTGGTAAACATTTGTTTTGCCCAACAAAGTAGAAACTGTTTTCGCAAACAAATCCCACATAAATGCTCAATTTATAACAAACCGGAAGTTAAACTTAATCAAGCGTACTTTTTGGCTTATTGTTTAGTCTGTGTTTTCTCTCCCTCTCTCCCACTCTACTCTCTCTCTCTCTTTCTGTCTCTGTCTATATCTCTTTGGCTCGTTGTCCCATCTGCTTTTCCGTATTTACTTAACATATTTTATTGCGATACTTTAGCTGCTCTATGATGGCTGTTTCGCTCTAGGGGGAGATTATATGGGGATTTGTATGGCACTGTGATTTCAGCAAAATATTTTCATTTTTGTAGCATGAGCTGCATGCATTGTGTATCCTTCTTTCATTCGGTTTATGCATTTATGTATGGCTATGCTTCCACATAAGTATATATTTTGGGCATAGTTTTACTGTTTGCAATTTATGTGATAAATTGTATTAGACTCAAACATGACAGTAAACATTTATGGCCAGACAGTATATTTTTTTGTTTTCGGCTTTGCTGTGACATAAAAAGGAGTTTATTGAAAATTTAATGAAAATTTAAGTGCTTGCCAGACCTGAGGATGTGCTGGGGAATGTATTGACAAATGTTTTATGCTTCCCCAAAGCAATTTGACTCCTATTGTTTGGCCATTGTTCCGCTTTATTAACTTAGCTGGGAATGAAACATCAGCCAACATGCATCCTTGCATCCTGCATCCTTGTGCTTATATAATTGCATATCTTCTTAGCATATTCCATTGAAAGTTGTGCAATAATTGAAATCGACATTAGACAGAATTACTTAGGTCGTATGCAAATTTGAGGGCAATTGCGAAGCAATTAACCCAAATGAAATAAGTTTGTAAACATGTCTTCGGGCGGTGGCAAGTGGGCGTGTCTGTCTGCTTCTCGTTTGCCATTGTTTGCATTCAGTTAGTTAGAGCACGCACACACACACGCACACACACACACACATACATACATATATATACATACTTCAAGTAAACAGCGGAAAGGGGCTCTGCTTATGGAGGTACATGGAATGCAACTATGAATATATGGGCGCATCTTGAAAGGGGGCGTTACAAATGTTTTCCATTTACTAATACGTTCGATAATTGTACATTGCCATTGCTGCATACGAATCATACGAATGCTCGCTCGAAGAGTCCTTCGAGACTTCACGAGCCAGCATCAATCAGACAGAGGCAGGTGAATCGATTATCTACACGTTGTTGCAATTAGAGCTCATTGTTGTTAAATCGTATGGATGTGCCTGCATTGCCTAACAAAGGCCAATTCAAGATGGCAGACAATTTGTTAACCTGATTATGCCATTTCGGTGACTAACTTTGCATAAGAATCTCGAGAGCTCCGTTGGCAGATGTCAATGGCTTCGAGCAATGATTTTTCAGTCACAATATAAAATTGATTTATGTATTTAGGACAGACGAGTCACAAAAATTTCGAAATTACGAATCTTTAAAAGTTATGGGAATATGTCGGTCAGGCCGCCAATGAAATTTGGATTCGCCCGATTATGTCATGCCCATGGAATCCTTCAGCGGCACAAACGGTTTCCAGCGACTACCCATTTACTATTTCGACCGGATTTCAGTGGCCACAGAGAACGTAAAATTTCAGGCAACTCTGACGTAACATCGGCAAGCAAAGGCAAGTGGTCGCTACATCTCAATCTCGAGCGAGCCCAGGATAGAGATCGAGAGATTTCGTTGCCTTTGATGATGTATTTATACAGTCCTTGGATGATGCTCAGTACGAAATTTAATTTATGGATACTAAAATTATTCTGGGATTGGGGTTTTGCCGAATTGCAATTTGTGGACAATGCAAAACAGGCACTAGTGCTCATCACCAAGTTTATTGTGGAGCAACACGAGGGCTACATTAAACGTTGCACGACCCCGATGGGATTCAAGCAAATCAGGCACGATCTAATCGGGTCCAATGCTAACCACGCTAAACTGATGGTCTTCGACAAACGCCACATTCGACGGGCTATTCCCCTTAAGATACAGCGTTTGCAGCACTACGATCATAAATTTGCTTTCATCGATATGATCTTCTTGGCGTGCCGGCGCACCAACGATTTCGTATCAAAACAGGAAATGCAACGGATGCAAAATCTAGTGGCTCAGTGCACCGACACTAGCCACATATTCGTCCCGAATCCCATTATATTTGCGGAATTTTTTGTTCGCTTCCGGAGAGATTATTCCTTGCCGTGCACAGTGCGTGCCGGCCATTGGCTAATATCCACGTACAAAGTACTACGCTTGGATGTGCTCAACAATCATCCAGAGTTCCATGTTGGCAGTGGTGTCTACGACATTGTTGATGGCGTTCAACCACTACATCAGAAGACGACTCACGCCTAATTTCAGTATGAGGTGTACAAAAAATCTATGCAAATAAATTTTTTTTTTGAGTAGTTTCAAAGGATTGTAGTCCTTGGAATTTCAGACGCTCATCATCCGCACGATAATGAGCCTGGTGCCAGATGGCGCCAGCCCGGTCGACTCAACAGCAAACTTGTGTTAGTGAGGGGCAAAAGCGAAAGCAAAAAAAGAAAAGAAAAGAAAATGCGAAAAACAAGAAACTGTAAAGTGCAAGATGTGTTGCTGCACTCAGCCTCTGGCCTTCCCCCGAGCTAACTTTGTTTTGCTGTTGATGAGCCGGCGACGCAGTCCATGAATTTCTAATGTTAAATGCAGTGAGGGGAAGCACAGGTAAGAAGCGGGCCAGGCAGGTGCCTGCGTGATGGACATGATAGCTCAATCAGGTAGCTAAGGGCTGGCTACAAGTGGACAGCTCCAAGTGGCCTGAAGTGGGCTTCTATTGTGGCCAGGATATATTGATATACTTACTCGTAGTAGGATACACTTATTTGGGACGGACTAGTTTGGTCAGCTTGTCTATGCTTTTAATGGTACAGTAAAGAAATAGATATGAAATGATTTGTCTAAAATCAATGTGTGGGAATATCTATTTGTAAATATAGTTTCTACAGTGTACTAGGGACGAAGTGCCTTTTTTTGCTATCATTTGCTTTACACATTTATGCAAAGCTAATGCAGTTTTAATTATTTATTATGTAAAACTAGATAAAGTTGCCACCAAAGGTAGCAGAAAACTTGTTTTTTAATAAAAAATAAATAAAGTAAATTAATATACACATATGTACTATAAGTAGATCGATATATGATTGATAACTTGTTTGTTGCATTCTTAAAATTGCAAGAGAGTCTCAGAGTAAGACTGTCTTTATTTAAAAAGTGCGAGAATTTGCCAATGTTCTATTAATTGACAATTGATTTACTTTCAACATTTTATGTTTTATTTTTAATAATTTTTAAAAAAATATATTTATAACGTACATGCCTATAAATTTTACACATATGTATTACTCATACGCCACTTTTCAATAAATATAGACTTGAATGGGCATAGTCTGATCTGTTTGAAATGTTCGACATTTACTATGCTATAAATAACAAATAGGGTAAGATTTTACTCTGTATTTTAATTTTTCGATGTAATGCAAGACTTTACTTTGGACTTAGTAGGATAAAGAACAAAGCAGAAAGCGTTGCCACTTAAAAAAAAAAGAAAAAATTCAAAATTTTACTTTTGCATTAATAAAGTCTATACGAAAATCTAAATCTCTAGTTCATGCCAAAAAATCGGCTTTTCACCCATGATGCAGTGAATAAAAGAAAACATTGTAGTTCAATTATCACCGCAGAATCAGCTTACACTTAGCTTGACTTTTAAAGCCTAGAATTATACTAATATAAAATATATTTTAGCCATTATTGACAGCCTTTGACTAGAGCCCAGATTCTGCTTTTCTCCCGCAGCTATCACTTTAATGAGTCATAAATTTATGACAATTATATAAATGGCTAGACGATGGCTTTTGGCTGCATACGCGCAGCTATGCTTGAAAGCAATTTGCTCTCAAGTCAAGTCAAGTCAATATATCTCGTCGTATCTTACATATCACCTGGCGCGCAACTTATTCCTTCAGCTGGCAAGAGAAAAATTGTGTGGTGCACACGAAGTCAGCTGGCTGCAAGCCGTGTCGCTTATCGGAACACGTTTCACAGCCAGCCCGTCGATAAGTTGAATTTAGTATGCGCTAGCTAAGGCTGTGGGCTGCCAAGGAGCAGGAGGGGGATGAGGAGGATGAGGAGTGTGCCAGCTAGTTCGACCACATCTCCAGATCCCTCACTAGCTGCTGCTGCTTTGTTTGAACTTTGTGCGATATGCTTTCTTTCGACACTTTGTGGCTGCGGTTGCTGCTGCGGCTCCTGCTGCTGCTGCTTCGCTGCATTTGAATTTAAAGCATGCAATTTTATGCTTTTAATTTTACGCTTAATAAATTCTGTGGCTTTGCGCAGAGCAATTTAGCCGAGGCAGCAGCTGCAAAGAAGATGAGCTTCCTTCACCCACACCCACACACACAGAAGTAATAATGAATTTAAGCAGCGTAACAACTTTAATGAGCTCTGCGAAAACATTGAAAGGGCATAAACTCGGTGCCTGCGATAACCATCTGCATTATCTTTAGGGCAAATGAAAAACCCACAACAAAACTAAACTTAAAATTCTATTGTGCGTAGTTCGTAATTGTATATTGAAAGTATTTGTGGCTTCTGTGGCTGCCACAAGGATAAGGATAAGGGAAACTCTGCCAAGACAGCTAAACTGCAATCCACACGCTCCCATATCATACATCATTTGCTGTCAAGTTTTTAAACTAAAAGCACTTGGCCAAAAGAAACAAAAAAAAGGACGCGACGGCGACAACAAGTTGGGCGTGTCGAAAAACTTGAAATTGTTTTCAAAATTGCAATGTCACGCCACCCGCCACGCCCCCAACACAATAGAGCCACAAAGAAGCAAAGTTTGGTGGTGAAAACCCACAAACTTGGCATAACTCTGTGGATATATCTATCTATCGCTCTGACGAACTTTCTAGATCCTATGACAAATTCGAGTGGAGCCAAAGCTTAAACAGGAATTTTCTAAATATATAAGAAAACAACTAGGAATTTGAGCATCTGCAGAAGTATACCATGGTTCAGTGGTCGGTGCTTACGTGGCGTTTACTCCACTTTCCATATCCAGTGCAAGCAAAGTGTTTTATATGCGGGTCGCTGCAGTTGCAGGCAACATTTGCTCATTTCAAACAATGACATTTTCGTTTCGGATTTCGACTCCGACTTCGACTCGAACTCGAGCGCTGACCGCGTTAATGGGCAACAAAACAAACGACGCCATTGACAGGACACTTGCAGCCAGCGCGAACTTGGCAGCATGCGCCTGTTGATGACAATGACTTTTTAAATTGTTTCAGGAAAGTGTCAGACTGAGAGAGGGAGAGAGAGTGAGAGAGAGCGAGAGTGAGCGACAGCTATGGTCAGAAAGTTTAGCAGCTGCTGGAAAATAAATGAGCTCAGTGTGTTGGCCAAAAATGAATGCGACCTGCTGCCCAATAGTTAGCAGAATGATGCTCATCACCATTATCATTATCGTCATCCTCATCGTCATCGTCACCATCATCATCAACGTTATCATCAGCATTCTTGCAGCATGAGCGAGCGGAATCCGACTTTATGACTTCATTTCGCCAGCCAGCCAGCCAGCCAGCCAGCTGCTTACCCGCCCGCACTCGTTGCGGTTATCACGCAGCTCAATTTGCAGGTGTGGTTGCCACACCGCAGACAGCGTTGTCACCGCTCTGCGACTGCAACTGCAGTGCTTAAGCTGGGCTGGACTAGGCTGGGCTGGGTTTGGGCTTGGGCTGTGTCCAGTCTGCATTGACAATGCACAGACACTATTAAATAGACATTCGTTGGCTTTCATTGCGCCATTGAGGCGCAAAGTGCTGCCTGTTCAGGCTGTCAGGGCTATCCAGGCTATCCAGGCTGCCCGACACAGGTGAGCACAGGTGTGCAACATACGCCCCATTGGCTGGGGCTACTCATAATCAAAGTGCGTTGAGCGAACAGCTTTCTGATGCTTCAAATTGAGTTCAACTCGGGCTCAACTCGACGATTAAAGGCTCATTCAGCGCCTTTGATATGTGCAATTAATTGTAATTCTCTTGTGCGTTTCATAAAACTAAATTAATCCCTTTATAATGCAAAGAAAACAGTTGCTCTTAAGCTGAAAAACATACAAAAAGCACATCGAAATCCCAAGTGATTTTTGCAATTTATCTTAAGGCGTAACAGGCAAGGTAATTAGAAAAACAATTTTCTTTTTGTTGAAAATATTTTATTTGCAATCTGTTTTAAACCAATCGACTAACATTATGAATTACTAATCGTATGGCTTGAACTCCAGTGAACTCAATATATATATGTATTTCCATACATTTATCTTTTTATTTCGTCTTTGACAACAGAAAGTTTTCAAAGTGCTCCTGTTATTTTTCTTAGCGTCATTAGCCGTCTTTTATTTCAAATTTGAAAATAAATTTGTTAAGAAGAAAGCAAATGCTTGAAACTGAATTGATCAATTTTATCAAAATATTGAAAAATATATGGAAAATATAGAAAAAGTATAGAAAAAAAACACATATAATTACGCATTGATCTAAACTTTATATGACAATGGGCAACTTTTGACGCTTGATTTTTAATTATTTATCAATTGACGACAAAAATCAATAGAGGCCCATAAAAATACTCAAATGGGCTCAAGAACATTGAAGACCATAATTCGAACTCTAAAAGCAAAGTTGCAACAATCAAACTTTATAATTACTTGACTCATTGATGTGTGGGTGTGTAGCTGTGTGTGTGTGTGTGTGTGTGTATACCCTATTCAATGCGAGTCACTCGCGTGTGTATATGGAGCGCACTTCAAGGAACTGGGAGCTTGGAACTCCCCCTTTCTTTCCCAACAAGAATATGCGTGTGCATAAAACTTTTGCAGCACATGGGGTAAATATGGTAAATATTTAAAAGAAAAGTTTGACTTGAGCGAACAAAAAAACAAAAAGGAAAATAAAGAGACTAAAAAACAACAACATGCACTTGAAGAGCAGCTGATGGCGGAACCGAGGACTTAGCGGGACTTTCAAGAGTAATTGTGAAACAAATAATTTTCAATTTTTGGCTGCACTTCAGCCAAAAACTAAATGCGATGTGCGCTCGCAGTGCATATGAAAAAAAAAAAATATATATATATATATAAAAATAAACGCCTTTAAGAATTATTTTTAATGAGCGCTCGTTTGGTTAAGAATAATTTATACGTTGCCTGATGGAAATTTACTTTCGTTTTAATTAGGAGCTGCGCCAAAGTGGAAAAGTGCGAAGCGCTGCACGGAGCTCCGAGGGGTGAGCGTGCAAAAAGACGAAAAATTAAATTAAAACACTTTCGTGCATTTAAGCAAATAAAGAGTGACGGTCACGTGGGCGTCCTGGCGTGGCACACCCACCTCTCCACGCACCTGGCACACACACCTGGTTGCATTTTGAGGTTATGTAGCAAAACGCATGCGGTTTTAAGCACGTGACGCGCGCAGCGGAGTTTTATTTTTTAATTAAGCTGTTTACATTAACTCGTAATGTCCTTGGTACGCTTTACCTTTATGCACTGCCGAGGTGGCAGCTTGTTTGTTTTTGGCTGCCGCAAGAAAATGCTCACCTGTATGTATGTGTTGCAACTTGCAACAAACTCAAGCCTAGACCCAGCTCGTCCATTCGCCTTTGTGGGTCAAGTGAACAGCAGAGCCTTTGCTCTTGCACCTGTCGCCGGTACAATTAAAAATGTGCGCAAACAAGAATCGCACTTTCGGTTGACACTTTTCCAAGCTTTAACAAAGCACTGCAAAAGAATACCCTCTGACCTTTGCACAAGAGGCGACTAGGGGACGTTGCTGTAAAAGTAGAACTTTAACAAGGCACAGCATGTGGCAAATGTTAGCCTGTCCACCTCTTAAGCCAAATGGGGCCAGTCGAACTTTAGACTTACTCAATGGACATGCAACATACATACATATGTATGTATGTATGTAATATGCTTTCTAATTAAATCAAATTAAGTATGCTTAGTCAGCCAATTTCTTCTTCTTCTTTTAAAAGAGTTTGAATACAATTTTATTAACTAATCAATTTTCATTTTTCAAAAATTAAATATTCTAGTATCAATATTATTCATTATAATAATTAAATCAAATTAAGTATTGTAATAAGGAAATAAAAACGGGAACGCATCCGTTCGCTTTGCAATCAGTTTATTCAATAATCTGAAATGAATAATGAAATAAAGTCTTAAGCTAAGATACATATATTTCTTATTATATATATATCTCTGCCGCAGAAGGCAGCAGAGCGAGAGAGCGTAGTATGTGTGTATGTATATGCAAAGGGCATATACATTAGGATTGATATATGATCCTCAGCTCATAAGTATATATATATATGTGCATATATATATATAAGTATGCAAGCGGCGGCCGTTGGCATGTGTGGCGGTCAACTGCTGACGCTGCCATTCTCACGCCTTTTGTATATAAGTGGTTTATATAAGGGGCCGATAAACTCAAGTGCATTTATGTTTACTAGACTTTATATTTACATAGAGACAAAGTGTCACTATGTGTACATTTTAGGGTATTGAGTATCGGGTATATATTATTGGTTGAGACATACTACACCTCCCTTTTTAAAAAAATAACGTAATATATGTAGTTATTTAATTATAATATGTATACTACAAAATTTTTTTTTTTTTTTTTTTTTTTTTTTTATTTAATAAAAAATTTAAATTTTCTTAATATATATGTATATATATATTTATATGTTTTTGTTTTTGTTTTGATTTTAAAAGTTTAATTTGAATTAAAGTGAAGTAAAAAATTGTGTAATTTTAAAATTAATTATGGTATTTATTTATTTATTTATATATATATATTTTTTTTTTTTTATTTAGTTGGTTGATCAGACCGATTTTATGAACCTTTTAATTATGGAATTTGTTTAAGCCTATCCTTATGTACTTTCTGTTTCTTATTCTTACTATCCTTAATGAAAATATTGTCATTATCTCCTATTTTTTCTACTGTATAGGGTCCTATATATGCTGGTTCTAATTTATGCCCTGATTCGTTTCTTATTAGTACCTTATCTCCTACATTTAACTCGAAATTTTTAGTATTTTTATCGTATTCTAATTTCCTAAAAGCCTTGGCTTTTTCTAACATAACTCTAGTTCTTTTGTATGCAACTTCTAACCTAAATTTTATTTCCTTAGCATAGTCGTCTAAATTATATAATGGGTGTACTATATCATTTTTATTAAAGTTTACGAATGGTCTTGGTAGTCTACCAAATGATGGTGTAGTGTTGAAACAATATGTGAAATATTGTATCCAAACATCCCAATCAGTTTTGTCCGCAGAGATGTATGAACGAACGTATTCATTGAATGTTCGATGACTTCGTTCTATTGTCCCTAAAGTCTGGTGGTGATGTGCAGTAGACGTTATGTTGTCTATTTTCAAATACTTGCACAAGTCATTTATAATTGAGTTCTTATATTCTGTTCCCATGTCCGTAATGAACGTCTTCATTGGACCGTACTTCAGAATAAAGTTTTCAAATATAGCTTTGGCAACAGTTGTTGCACTTTTATTCGGAATTGGAATTGAAACTAAGTATTTTGTTAAATCACATATTAACGTAACTGCGTATTCATTGCCATTTTCCGAGCGTGGTAGTGGACCTATAGTGTCTACTATCACTCTGTCAAAAGCATGTATCGGGGTTTCTGTAATTGTCATTGGGGTCTTTGCTTTTGTTGTTATTTTTGATTTAAGGCATTTTTAACATTTCTTAATGTACTCTTTGATATGACGTGTCATATTTTTCCAATAATAATGTCTTTTTACTTTGGCCAAAGTTTTTGTAATGCCTGTATGACCTCCTTGAATTGGGTCGTCATGGTATGTAAACAGTATCGCTTCTTGATCTTTTCTATTATTTATTACGGTCACCGGCTTGAGTAGCGCTACTCTTAATATTTTCAATATTTTATTGCCCATATTTTTGAAAGATTCTATTGAAATTAATTCAAAGATCTTTTCGCTCGGTGCCACTTTGAGTTGGCTGATCCCAAGTATACCGGCTTGCTTTTCAAGCCTTTGGAAGAATTGACCTAAGTCAAGGGTTCCATTGGTGTACAGATCGTCAACATCAATTCTTGCAATAATTTTCTTTCCATGTTTCAAAAAACATGTATTGTTTATTATGTGCAAGGCCACTACTTTCCGTATTTCGTCATTACAAATGACTTCATATACGTTGGGCTTAGAAGCGTTGTCAAGTGTTTGCCTAGGCGAATCTTGAACATTTCCTGCGCAGGATTTTTTCTGTTTACTTTGATTTCTTGTAGTGACTTTAAGAATATTTTTTGTTATAGCTTTTAATTCTTTTATAGTGATGCGTGATAGTGCATCAGCTACGAAATTGTCTTTTCCTTTCAGATACTCGACAGTGAAGTCATATTCTTCTAATTCTAATCTCATTCTTGTTAGTTTCGAGCTTGGATTTGTCATTGAGAACAAATACGTTAACGGTCTATGATCCGTTTTTACAGTGAAGTGTTTGCCATAAATATATGGTCTGAAATGTGTAATTGCCCAGTGGATTGCTGCTAATTCTTGTTCTGTTGTTGATTTGTTGCTTTCACCTTTGGTGAATGAGCGTGAAGCATATGCAACTGGGAGTTGTTTATCTCCATAATTTTGTGTTAGTACAGCTCCACAGGCGTATTTACTTGCATCTGTAATTATGCAAAATTCTTTATTGAAATCTGGGTATTTCAATAATGTTGGCTTAGTTAAAGCTTGTTTTAAGTAATCGAATGCATTTTGGCATTCGTCGGACCATTGAAAATTGACATTCTTTTTACATAATCTAGTTATGTGCCGTGAATAGTCGGCGAAATTTTTAATAAAACGTCTATAGTAATTGCAGAATGCAACGAATCTTCTAGCACTGTCTGCGTCCGTGGGGACAGGGTATTTTTCAATGACATCATACTTTTTGTCATCTGGTAAAATACCATTATCAGTACACTTATGACCTAGGAATGTCACTTCGTGCATGAAGAAAGAGCATTTTTCTGGATGCAGTTTAAGGTTGTGCTTCCTGCACAAGTCAAAAACATTTGTTAGGTTTTTGATCATGTGCTTTTCCGAACAACCGATGACAATTAAGTCATCCATGTACAAGAAAGCTTGTGAAGGGTTTAATCCAGAAAAAGCTATTGTCATCATTCTTTGAAAAGAATTGGGTGCTATTTTTAAACCGTAAGGTAATCGTGTAAAACGATATGAACCATTGCTGGTCGAAAAAGACGTTAAGTTTCTAGAGTGTTCTTTTAACTCTATTTGGTGAAATCCAGACATTAAGTCTAGGCATGAAAAATATTTTGCTCTTCCGAGCTGGTCAAGAATATCGTCGATTCTTGGAAGGGGGAATTTATCGGACAACAGTTTTTTATTAATTTGACGATAGTCTATTACTAATCGCCATCGTTTTTTATCTGAACCTGGTAAACCTTTCTTAGGTACCAGTAATATCGGACTATTATATTCAGAAACTGAGGGCTCTACTATCTTATCATGAATGAGTTTATCGACTTGTCGGTTTACTTCTTCTTTGTGAGCGTGTGGTATTCTATAATTTTTTATATACACTGGTTCTGTATCTTTCAATCTCAGTTCTTGTTTATAAAAATTATTTGTAGATATTGATTCGGTTTCTAGTCCGAATATATCTGTATATTTTGTGCACAGGTCTGTTAAAATTTGTTTGAATAAATTTGGAAAGTTCTGATTTAGTTTCTTCATGACAGTATTTTGTCTGTCTTCGCTAATTTCTTGGGCTATCTCGTAGTCACTTAGCGTTTCTATTTTTATTTTGTTAAGGTTTATTACTTTAATTGAATTGGTTGTATTTAATATTCGGACAAATGTATTATTTTTATTGGAAATAGTGTTTCCAATAAAAATTCCTTCTTCAATTTCCTGATTTGGAATTAGAACATTTTGTTCTTTGGAAGTTATATTAATTTGACGGACTACTTCAGCGCGAGCTGGGAGTATTGTGGCATTATTATCACATGTATGTATGATTGGTATATGTATTGGATAATTTAGATTAGTTGGCCTTAGTATTAGAGAATCACTTGATTGTGTGAAATCTAATTGGCAGTTATATTTTTTAATAAAATCTATACCAATAATGCCATTGCTTGGAATTGGGAAGTCTTTATCGACTAAATGGAAATCATGTGGTATGACATGTTTGTTTGTAGATAAATCTACGAATGCTAAACCTTTTGAAAAAACTGAACCTTTACCAATACCTGATATTTGTGTTGAAATATTATTATTTATATTATCAAATATATCTATATTCTCTTTTAGAATTGATATATCTGCACCTGTGTCTATTAGTAAGGTATATGTTTTACCTGTACTTTCGTTGTTAATCTTTATAAATATGCTATAACTGAGATTGAGTGTGTATATTTTGTTACCTAATTGCTCTGAGTATCTGAAGGATTCTGTCCGTTTCCCGAATTGCTTTGGGTAACTCGGACATTGTTATTGCTGCTATGGTTACTATTTCTATCTGAATAGTTGCCTCGGTTGGAATTATTCCTACCTCGGTTATAGCTTCTTCCACCTCTATTGTTGTTTCTATTGTTGTTATAGTTATTGTTGTTATTGTAAGAATTGTGGTTACCGCGGCCATTGCCTCTACCTCTTTGGTATCGGTAACCACCTCCTCTATTGTTGCGACTGTGCTGGAATAACACTGTGCTAGAACTTCCAGTCATTTCAGTGCTGCAATGGATATATTTACCCATTACATCATTGAAAGTAACGAAGTTACCTGCTTCCAATATCATTTTCAGCTTATCATGCTCGCAATTTCGTGTCATTGCAGTTATTGATTCCTTTGTGGAAAATTTTTCTGCATTTTCTGGGTCTAGACCATCATCAATATACGATGCTTCCAATTGCTTTCGCAAATTGTCTATTTCCATTGTATATTGTGATGCTGTTTTTCCTTTTTGTTTAGTATTTGCCAATTTAGCTTTAAGTACGTCAGAAGATTCTCCTTTTACGTTACTTTTCAGCTTATTAATGATTCCGGATATAGTAGTTTCATTTTGTACTTTGTACAAGATTGTGCCGGTTATTTTAGATTTAATAACCTCAACTGCTATATCCTCTTGGTCACCTTTAGTTCTTTCTACGAGTCTTAAGGCTGTTAGGAATCTATTCAATGATAATTTTTTACCATCAAATTCAGGAACGGAAGCAGATACTTGCTTCACATATTCCCTGTCTAGAGCGACCTGATTTGCCATATTTGTATTTGTTAGTAAATTAGGTTTTGTATCTACTAATTCACTTGTTTTGTCTTCTAGTGTTTCTATATCACTGTCAGATTCAGTGTCGCTTGACTGTATAGATTCGTCTAAATCTTTTAATTGGCTGGCATTAAAGTCTGCCAATTGATTTAAATTTTTTGGTACTGATATTTGAATGTGTCGTCTATTGGCGACAGAAATTAATCTTGTGTTTAGAGATTTTAAGACTCTTAAACATTTCTCTCTATGTTCAGCTGTAAATCTATTCTCGTACTTATTTACTAGCGTTACTATATTATTGTATTCTCTTACAATTATATCTATATGGTGTATTAATGTGTTCGTTTTTATAACTGCATCTTTATTGATGCATTTGTATGACCTTTCAAATTTATAACGAAATGCGTCTATGTTTTTCGCTATTTCGTTCCATTCCATTCTTTAATGGAAATTAATTCTTGAAGTTGAATTAACCATCTGGCTGTTATACTTTTCATTTATCTATGTAATTTAACGAGTACTATAGTTGCTGAACCAAGTATCGGATGGACCTCATCTCTAGTTTTGACTATTACATAAGGTAATGTGCTTAATGCCATGCCTTTTTCTATTTGAAGTAAGCCGAATAATGGGCTTGCTATACTATCAAAGGTCTCTATGTATTCATTTTCAAATTCGAAAATTGTAATGAAGTCAATATGCTTATGTAATATTCTTAATGAGTTTATTATGAAATTAGGTTCATTATTGTAAATTTTATTGATTTCTTCTAACATTTTTGATCATATTGTTTATTGTTGAATGTATTTTTATAACAGTTGTCAATTACTCGCTTATGTAGTTTAGATCTTATCAAGATCATTAGCATGGCTTAAGGCTCTCTTTGTTACACATTTATTGTGTAACTTGTATGCTTTATATAGTACATATGCGCTCATAATTACCACAATTATTAATAAAAGTACATTCGTTAATTTCGAATCTGAATTTGAAGATTCTATTTTATTGATTACATTTGCAGTGGAGTCCACTGTTTTTGTTTCGATTAGACCCATATTGGGATCAAATGTGTTATCAAATTTACTTATGCTATTGTCAAACATGTATATTTAATTTTTTTTTGGATACTTATATATATATATATATATATTTTCTTTTTATTATAATAGTTTTTTTTTCAATTTGTGTTTTTGCCTACTCGACCAACGCAGTGGTCTTCCTGTCTAATTTTTTGTATGGCTTTGCAGGCCATACTCTATCGGGCAGAAATGTTTCCGCTCAATTTAACAATGTAAAAGATTAATATAGAGTTTATGCAGCGCAGTGCATTTTAAATTAAAAAAAAATTTTGTGGGCGTCCTTGCTGCGCGCTCTTTGTAGCGCTGTCGGTCTGCTGGCCCAGCTTGGTGCGCTGGGCGGTGCCGGTGCTGGTCCTCTAGCACAGGCTTTCTTTTTGTTGTTAGGCCCAGCTTGGTGCGCTGGGCGGTGCCGGTGCTGGTCCTCTAGCACAGGCTTTCTTTTTGTTGTTTGCTGCTGCTGCTGTTGTTGTATTTGCCGCTGCTGTTGTTGCTGCTGTTGCAGTTGCAGCTGTGCCTGCAATTGACTAAGCTGAACATTTGCACTGCTATTGCCAGCCACGCTGTTGTTGCTGTTTCCAATGGTTAGTGTCGTGCGACGAAAGGGCCTTGCGCATGGAGCGTGTCTTCTTCTTGCGCAGATCCAAAGGCTTGTATTTCTTGTTCTTGAAGACCTTACGCAGATTCTCCTTCTGCTTCTGGTGTATCACAATGTAGACGCGTGTGATGGCCTTGCGGACAACGCGGATCTTGGACAGCTTGGAGGGTGCTCCACCGGTGACCTTGGCCACACGCAGATTGAGCAGCTCGTTCTTGAGCTCATCCAATTGCTTGGTGAGCTCCTTCTTGTCTTTCGTTCTCAATTCTGAGCACTTGTTGTCGCTGGACTTGGTTTATTTTCTTCTTCTTCTTCACAACACATACATGTTCGTGACTAAGTCACGGTCGCCATGTAATAAGAAAATAAAATGTGGAATGCATCCGTTCGCTTTGCAATCAGTTTATTCAATAATCTGAAATGAATAATGAAATAAAGTCTTAAGCTAAGATACATATATTTCTTATTATATATATATCTCTGCCGCAGAAGGCAGCAGAGCGAGAGAGCGTAGTATGTGTGTATGTATATGCAAAGGGCATATACATTAGGATTGATATATGATCCTCAGCTCATAAGTATATATATATATGTGCATATATATATATAAGTATGCAAGCGGCGGCCGTTGGCATGTGTGGCGGTCAACTGCTGACGCTGCCATTCTCACGCCTTTTGTATATAAGTGGTTTATATAAGGGGCCGATAAACTCAAGTGCATTTATGTTTACTAGACTTTATATTTACATAGAGACAAAGTGTCACTATGTGTACATTTTAGGGTATTGAGTATCGGGTATATATTATTGGTTGAGACATACTACAGTATGCTTATGTAGACACAGTGTACAGTGTACAGTACAGCCAGCCAATTTCTTCTTCTTCTTTTAAAAAAGTTTGAATACAATTTTATTAACTAATAAATTTTCATTTTTCAAAAATTAAATATTCTAGTATCAATGTTGTTCATTATAATACATGATCTCGATATGTTGATAAGTTTAGGGATTCCATTTAGTAAATCATGAAAAGGCAAGTTTATGGCTCTAATAAAGTCCAATGTCAGGTTTTTCCTCCACCCACATGAGCCATTTCACAAATTAGTGGTCTGTAAGCTAATTACTGATATATGAAGCCATTTGCCTTTCAATAACAGATTTGCCCATTAATAATATGATTTGATATATGTGTAATCCATATTTATATAGCAAAGTTGCTTATACGATTTCATGTTTATTCTCTGCTCACATGAGCCATATCGTAAATTGCACCTTTTTGACCCGTAAGCTAATTACCTGTATATAAAACATCAATTAATAAACACTTTAAAAACAGGCTGATATTTTGTTGTATATTTTTTTCTTTGATTAATATGCTGACATCGGTTGACGACCAGATACCTAATTTGGCCGCTGCTGCAGGTGAACGAACGATTCTTGCCTGACGCCCTTGTTAAAAACAAAATATATTTAAATAAAAATTAATTAAATTGAGCAGCAAAGTCAATTAATTGCTACATTTTTGGTTAATTAAAGCCATTGAAATATTTATACGTGTGGCCTAGGCACGTATATTCCCTTGTGCAGTGCCACACAATGCAATTAATTAAAATGTTTTTTTCTTCTTTTTTTATCAACATGTGTGCGTGTGTGTGTGTGTGTTTGTAGCTGCTTTGTGCCAGGTGGTCTCAGGTGAGGCAACATTCAAAATAAAAACAAGCGCAACGTAAAAAAAAATATATTTAATTATCCCGTGATAAAATATCGATAGCAATTGTTGTTCCACTTCAATCGTTCCGCTTAGCAGCAGCGGCTGAACAGTTGAACCACTGCAGTGCTCTGATAATAGTCGAGTACGTATAATAATAATGTGTGTGGATTGCAATACAATTTCTCTTCATTGGCCCCTTCATTGGGCTGCCATTGACAACCTGTCGCTGATGGAACAATGTCACGCCCCATTGACTTTAATAATGCAATTTTCTGGCTATTTCTACTGATTGACAACGATGAAGAAAACACGTTACACGTTGCTCGTTGCACATTGTATTAGCCTCACTTTGGATAATAGCTGCAGTCACTAACAGTTTCTGCTTGCTTGGCTAGTGCTGGGCTATTAGAGCTGGGCGATATTAACTGTGATTGGGACTCGAGAAAAATTGTAAGAGTTTCACTATACGTCTTCAATTTTAAGCATCCAGATAGTTCAAAATGGCACTGGATCAGCAATTTTTAAGAATTACTCAGGTTTGCCAATTGTCGATATTTTCTTTTAACGAGGCTAAAAAGAAATATTTATAATTATATTTAGATGGGAGTTTTGGCAGAAGAAAGTTTTCTTTGTAGCATTTATGTGATTTTTCATGGAGAAGTTTTAAAGTTGTTTCAGTATCTCAATTCTACATATTTCATTCATTATCAACGGCTGATATTGCGCTCCTTTTTTGTGATATTAAAAAAACTTATGCGTAGGTGTATTAGACTTAGAACTTGGAACAATTTATCATCTGCAGTAAGTCAATACTAAAGAGTTCTTAAAAATATTTTTTAGAAACTAAAAAAGATTGATTTGCCTTCAGCTTCAGAGTTTTGGAACTAATATTGTGGGATAGCTCGGATACATTTTCAACTATTCATCTAAAGAAAAATCACTTATGTTAACGAAAAAAGCAAACAAAGCGATAGATTAGATAGAAATAATTTTCTTTTATATAAGAAGATAGCATTTATTTGAAGTAAAATGCTAGATTTAAGAGTATTAGACGCTAATTAGTAATTATGTCAGCAAGTACATTAAATAAAAAAAATCTACAAATCTTTAACATTCCATAAAACAATCCCAGTTGACTCTGACTTGTATCCACATGCCATGTAACATGCCATCTTTCATTGTCAAAAATTCAAAATATTCATCATGAAGCACACCATTTTTTCATATGTATGGATGTACAATGGATATATTCTGTTGTATAATAACTATATGGGCATCAAAGGGAGAAGTGGATAATGCAGGAATAAACATTTGGCGCTAGCCGGTCATCAATGCCATGATACAAAATTATTTTACCATCGCGACACAATAAAGAATTGATTTTAAAATTGTATTTTTGAACTCTATGAACTGAATGAAAGAATATAAATATCTGAGCGCAGGTATCCCAGCTATTGGCCATCTCCAATAAACTGCTAATTTTGTGCCAATTGTGCGTTCCATTGAGTTTTATGTGGCACTGCAACGTTCGACGTTGAAACTGGCTATTGGCTACTGGAAGCCGTGTAATTGACGCCATGTACGAGCATCACTTTGGCATGTGTGCAATGTGCATTGTGCAGCATAAAAACTTGATTAGAGCTCGCAGGGAGCTCAGCAGGACGAGCAGGAGGAGCAGGAGGAGCTGTGGCTGTGGCAACGGCAGCAGAAGTGGTTGTCGGGGCTCTGGACAATTACTAACCCGATGCCAACATGGACAAAGGCACATGGTTGAACAAATGCTACGCTTTGTGGGCAAATTAGCTGGACGAGAAAACAAAGCTCTGCATTGCAATGCGAATGCGAATGCGAATGCGAATGCAAATGCCAGCAACGATAAACGTGCTGGCGGAGCTGAGGCTTCAGCTGGAGCAGACGCCGTCACAGACATCAGAGGAATGGACGCCGCATCTGTGGCCTTCAACAGGAGCGACGCGTCGGCAGCAGCAGCAGCAGCAGCAGCAGCAGCAGCAGCAATCGCCACATTAGCAGCTCTTCTGGTCATTACCTCTTTTTTTTTCTTGTTTGTTCTTCTCCACGCATTTGGACAACAAAAGACCGCCCGCTGGTTTTCGGACGCGCGTGCGTGCCGTGTGCTGCCTTTTAGCGCATTTTAGCAAACAATGAAAACGCTTTTCAATTCTTGTTGTTTTTTCTGTTTTCTGCTGTTGATGCTGCTGACGGTTCGGCTGCATAGCTAACAGGGGCTACCGATGACCAGTCACGTCACGTCACGTCATCTCATCTGGAATTCAAGCTAAAACCAGAGCTTTTCATTCTCTGCCAATTGCAGAAATGTCACACGAATGAATAGAAGCGGAGACCACCATCGACATAAGCCCAACTAGGATTGTTAGTCAAAGCCTAAAAGCAAATTAACATTATGTGAAACTGTTTGCTTAAGACTCCAAAAATTGAGAATCAACCGCTAGCGCAAGCTCAACTTGCTCCACATCTTAGTCAAGTCTACTACCAAGTCCTAAGAACGTTAAATGGACTTAAGCCCAGTTTAGAATGTTTGGGGACCCATGAAATTCAATTCCTTCCGCGAGCAAGCCATTGTACGATGTGTGAGCTATAAAATGTAAGTGGAGATGCGGCTTATCTTTTCAGAACTTTTTGTTTTAAGGTGGAGATGGAGATGGAGGTGGAGGAGCTGCTGGGCACTTGGCACTTCAAACTTTGCGCATCGATGCAAATCGATCATCAAAATTTACGAGTCAGTGCTCGAAAGTGCGTCGTAAAATTGCGCCCAGAAAACTAATTAAGTACATAAAATGCGAATTAATGGCTTTCAAAGTGCCGTAAAAAATGCAGAGCGCAACAATTAGCCAAAAGTCCTTAGGATCTGGTTGGAGGATGTGCAAATGCAATGGAATGCGAATATGTTGTTGTCAGCCATAAAAGCAAAACGAGACTTCAACTCGGCCTGCTCAATGCGGCCTTTTGGCAATGAAAAAAAAAGGAAAAGAAAAAGAAAAAGGAAGAGCAACCAATGCAAAGTCGTTAAAAGCAACCAAAGTTGTTGCCGGAAAGACCACAATCGGAGTACAGTTTGCCATCTGAATACTCTTCAGCTGAAGTGCTGCCATGTTGAACTGAAATGAAATGCTTAGCATAGGCCAAAGTCAAGCAGAGATCCGTGGTACTTGTTTGTTTTGGGTAGGGCATTTTTGATGCCAGGGGAACTGCTGGGGGACATAGAGAAGCATTCGAAAACTTTTTAATTTAATGCATCGTCGTAAAAATTGGATACTTTGTTAGCGAGTCGGCTGTAAAAATAGTTTTGCTTTGCCTCTGTGATTCCCTTTTTGGTTAGCTTTCCCTCACTGTCTATCACACACTCTCTCTCTCTCTCTCTATCTGTCTCTGTCCGTCTTGGTTCATCTGTCTTCTCCGTGCAGCGCCCGTCAACGTCACGAGCTGTCAGCCAAAGTTGACCTAATAAGCAAGTTGGCAAAAGTTTCCATTTCAGTTTCAGTTGCAGCCTCAACTTTGAACTGGCTGCCATTGGGCCGGCTAGAGAAGAGGATTAGGCCGGGCTAACGCGCACCGCGTGACCGTTTCAAATTAAAATAAATTAAATGCGGCGCGCGCGGTCGCAAATGTCAAAACTGTTTGCGGCTCAATTAGCCGCACTGTCAAAATTTACGTACAGAGCTGCCGGTTCGACAAGGCCTGCGCGAGGCATGCCGCACAGTGCTCGGATGATGAGCTGTAAATTGGATGTGGCTGTCTCGTTGATAGTGGCTGCGGAGCACAGCTAGGCAGGCACTGGAATTGGGGATGGGTGTGCAAGTGGGCGTGGAGTAGCAGGAGGGGCACACGGAAACCCGGCAGCAGCATCAAGTCAAAACTTCTGTATATGATGAAAGCTGTCCCAAACACGCTCTGGCAGCCAAATCTCGTGCTGTCGCTCTGTCCGCCGCCTTAAGCAAGCTTAAAAGTTGTGCCACGAAACTTTTACTGCCAATAAGCAGTAAAACAAAGGATTTGTCAGATTTTGAAACAATAATTTTAAGCAGCCGTGTAAATAAAGCAAAGTGAAAGCAAAGTTAAATAAAATAAAATTAAAATAAATAACATTTACAGCACACACTTTTGCCCTAAGTGCATATAATACCCTGGGTTCCTGATTCCTGGGAATGAACGCAGATAACCATCTGTAGCTAAGTAAAACAATAGTTATAACAGACACTTGAAGACATTTCGGATAATCTATGTATGCAGTTTTAAGTTATGGTTAAAACCATGGATGGTACAATCAATAGTATCATCAGAGATCGATGGATTTGGTTCGATGTCGACATATCGTCTCACTTAGCGGAGAGCTAAAACAGCGATTAAGAGTAAAATTAAAACTAATTACATTACTTTACTCACAAAACTATTTATTCCATATTTATAATTTAATATCGAATAACTGTCTTTTTAGTTTCCTAAGTCATTCAAGTTTTCAAAGTCTTTCTAGTTTTCGAAGTCTTCCAGGTTTTCTAAGTCTTTATAATTTTCTAGGTCTTTCAAATATACTACGTCTTTCAAGTTTACAAAGTCTGTCAAGTTTTCTAAGAGTTCTCCAAATTTTCTAATTCTTTCAAATTCTCTAAGTCTTTCAAGTTTTCTAAGTCTTCTAGTTTTCTGTCATTCAAGTTTTCTAAGTCCTCCAAATTTACTAAGTCTTTAAAATTTTCTAGGTCTTCCTAATTTTCTAAGTCTTTTAAATTTACTAAGTCTTTAAAATTTTCTAAGTCTTCCTAAGTCTTCCTAATTTTCTGTCTTTTAAATTTACTAAGTCTTGTAAATTTACTAAGTCTTTATAGTTTTCTAAGTCTTCCTAATTTTCTAAGTCTTTGAAATTTACTAAGTCTTTAAAATTTTCTAAGTCTTCTAATTTTCTAAGTCTTCCTAATTTTTTAAGTCTTTTAAATTTACTGTCTTTAAAATTTTCTAAGTCCTAATTTTCTAAGTCTTTTAAATTTACTAAGTCCTTAAAATTTTCTGTCTTCCTAATTTTCTAAGTCTTCCTAATTTTCTAAGTCTTTGAAATTTACTAAGTCTTTAAAATTTTCTAAGTCTTCTAATTTTCTAAGCCTTCCTAATTTTCTAAGTCTTTTAAATTTACTAAGTCTTTAAAATTTTCTAGGTCTTCCTAAGTCTTCCTAATTTTCTAAGTCTTTAAAATTTTCTAAGTCCTCCAAATTTTCTAAGTCTTCCTAATTTTCTTAGTCTTTTAAATTTACTAAGTCTTTCAAATTTTCTAAGTGCTAATTTTCTAAGTCCTTAAAATTTTCTAAGTCTTCCTAATTTTCTAAGTCTTTTAAATTTACTAAGTCTTTAAAATTTTCTAAGTCTTCCTAATTTTCTAAGTCTTGTAAATTTACTAAGTCTTTAAAATTTTCTAAGTCTTCCTAATTTTCTAAGTCTTGTAAATTTACTGTCTTTAAAATTTTCTAAGTCCTAATTTTCTAAGTCTTTTAAATTTACTAAGTCTTGTAAATTTACTAAGTCTTTATAGTTTTCTAAGTCTTCTAGTTTTCTGTCATTCAAGTTTTCTAAGCCTTCCTAATTTTCTAAGTCTTTTAAATTTACTAAGTCTTTAAAATTTTCTAGGTCTTCCTAAGTCCTCCAAATTTTCTGAGTCTTCCTAATTTTCTAAGTCTTTTAAATTTACTAAGTCATTAAAATTTTCTAAGTCTTCCTAATTTTCTAAGTCTTTTAAATTTACTAAGTCCTTAAAATTTTCTAAGTCTTCCTAATTTTCTAAGTCTTCCTAATTTTCTAAGTCTTGTAAATTTACTAAGTCTTTAAAATTTTCTAAGTCTTCCTAATTTTCTAAGTCTTTTAAATTTACTGTCTTTAAAATTTTCTAAGTCCTAATTTTCTAAGTCTTTTAAATTTACTAAGTCTTGTAAATTTACTAAGTCTTTATAGTTTTCTAAGTCTTCCTAATTTTCTAAGTCTTTTAAATTTACTAAGTCTTTAAAATTTTCTAAGTCCTAATTTTCTAAGTCTTTTAAATTCACTAAATTCAATTTAAATTTACTAAGTCTTTAAAATTGTCTAAGTCTTTGAAGTTTTCTAATTCTGTCAGAATTATTAAAGTCTTCAACATTTTCTAAGTCTTTTCTGCTTAGCTCAACGATTATTAACATTACCTTATGTCTACAGTTTTTCTTATATCTTATATTTAAACAATTCTTAGCAATTATTTTTAACTATTACAATTCTGCTTAAAATACTTAATAATATTAACTATTTAAATACTTACCTGATCACACTTCACTTCACTTCACTTTCACTATCACTTTACTGCACTGCACTACTGACCCCCACCGGGCCTGGACGACTGAAGAAATGCTGCAGCTGCTGCTCTTTATATAGGGCCACTTTCACTCAAAGTCCAAGGCGCGCTCAAATGTTGAGCCTGCGTCGAGTTGCGGTCGCTGCAGTCGATCGTGATGTGACCAATGAGAACACTCTCTGCTGCTTCAAGCATTCTAAATGAGTTTATCTTAAATGTAAATGTAAACAAATATTGCTGAATACATAAAGACAACAGAAATGATCTTCTGCAGCTCATTTTCGTTGCTTGCTTTGGTTTGGCAGACAGACAGACAGGCAGACTTAGAGATAAAGAGAGAGAGAGAGAGAGAGAGAGAGAGAGAGACAGACAGATTTGCTGATATACATACAGACATACGGTCAGATTAATAGGCAAACCAACAGAGAAGAAGAGTTCAAGAATATTTAGTCTTCCCCACCAATAGCCAATCATAATACATTCTGCTGTATAAAGCACTCTAATTAGGTTTTAGTTAAATATATATATTGTTACAGACATATAAAGTTCTTAAACTTGCCTTCTTCTATCCTACTTATAGGAATTGAGTTGTTCATGCACAAAATTAGGAAGCACTATCAAAATCAGGAATCGCACAATTACACTGACAGACAGTTAGACAAACAGACATACACATACATACACATACATATACATGTTATGTAGTTTCATCGGCTCTTGTCATAAATCATAGACAAGCTTTTGCTTCTGCTTTTGCTTGTTAAACTAATTTAGATATATTTTGTGTGCTAGGTATTAAAATGAATGTTTTATTTTTATTTTTATTTTGAATGAAAATTAGGTATACAAAAGTGTTGTGTTTTACATTTTTTAGTTAAGAGTATTTTTTAGTTAAGAGTATAGGACACCTTAGTTCTAATCTTCTTAAACATAATAATATGTAATTATATTGGAAAATTATTGTATGAAATAGAAATAAAAGAGAGTTACTATATATACCCTATTACTATAAGCAAATTGTCTATAAAACGTATAACGTGTTCACCCAGACATGCATAAGTATTTTTGTCATTCATATTATTTCAACAAAAAAACTTAGATTACCAAAAAAAAAAAAAAACAAACAAAACATATTTCTATAAATTTTCTTAATTCAATTTTCAATTTGAAATCTGTTTTAGACTAAACATTTATGAAATTGACTACAATTACCCAAAGAGTGTGAGCCTCAGTGAATTAAAACTATATACTTACATAGTCTACAATTCATCATAATTCTATTTGGCTAATACAGTACAATAATTATCGTATGTATTTCCATAAACATGAGAGCTGATAAATCATCCGATGGAATCATCAATAGTATCCATTGCATCAACCATCAATTGGAGTAGCCTCATTATCGCATGTTACTGCGAGAAGACTTGTTATAAACTCAAAGGCATTTTGCCAAAGCTACTTAGATTTGTTTCCAGGCGATATACTTATCATATGCAGATGCATATGCGCTTAGTACTGCTTACTAATTGCAAATGCTAGACTCTAGGTCATAGACACGATTACCTCTAATTAAGCTTGGTGCTGCGCAGCAGACACAGCTTCAATGACCAGACAACGCCCACCGAGAACTGAATCATGTGCTGCCGTCAGAGACGTTTGGCGCCATCGTGAAGAAACATGACATTTTAATTGGACAGCCGGTGGCAACAACACCTGTGCAGAGTAAGCGAAAGAGAGAGAGAGAGAGAGAGAGAGAGAGGGGGAGAGAGACAAATGGAGGAGAGAGATGGGAGAGAGGGAGAGTAGCATTCAAATTACCCGAAAAGCAGAGCAAACGATTTGGTTTCTAATTAAACGACAATTGCAAATGTTTGGTGGCATTTAGTGAGAGGAGCATAAGAGAAAGAGAGAGGGAGGGACAAAATATTGCTGCTCTGTATGCGGACGTCAATTGTCACTGATCTAAATTTATGCAAATTGGCAGCTGCAACCTGTGTCCACTGTACAATGACTGCGTATGGGTGACTGTATGTGCGTGTGTGTGTGTGTGTGTGTGTGTGTGTGTGTGTGTGTGTGTGTCGTCTGCTCTCTGGGGGCTGCGTGTGTTGCACGTTGGCCACATTTCATTTTGCACGCGCCTCCAGTTCGCAGTTCGTTTGCCCTCTTAATGGCCATGCAACAGTGCCAAGCCATTCATTTGGCCGGAACAGGAGCTGCAGCGGCTAGAACAGCAGGAGCAGTAGCCGTTGCAGTGGCAGTGGCAGTGTTGTTAGTTGGCACTTTGGCTGATTATTAAATCACAAGCAGAACTGGAAGCTGGCAGCAAGCACTGGCAATCTGATATGCAAAATCCCGACTAGTTTAGCTCTGAGCTGCATTAAAGTCGCAAGTTACAAGCAAGGGTTCCAGCTTCAGTTGAATTTCGCTCCATCTTTTTAGCGTGTATGTGTGTGTGCGTTAATTACAGCTCTGGCCAGGCGGGAACTGGCAAACGGCAACTTGTTAAAAATTTCCGCTGCCAGTTTATTAGAGGGCAGCAGCTCCACTGCTCCACTGCTCCACCAGTCTTCCCTCTTTATTCTCATTCTTATTTTCAGCCTTTCCTTCTAGCGACTTGGCAATTAATTGGAGCTTAGCTCAACCTGTTTTAATAGGAGCCACTCTGAGCCATGGCCAAGATGACGCCAAGTGAAGTGCGAGATTTCGGCTAAGACGGCAAATTAGCTGCTGCTGCTTCCACTGTAAATTCACAGATGCACATCGGAGCATGAATGTAGTCCCTGCTTAAACTCAATAAACAAGTAAATTTACAAGTGAAGTGAATTTTCTTATTAGCTTATTCTAATTGGGCCACAGCTTTGTAAACTATTACGCCATGACTTTCACATCAATAACTATTTTCTAAATGGCTTCTGATTTTGAATTCGGCTGCTGTCAAAATATTGCAAAATTGGTTTTTAGTCCTATACACATTTTCCCCTGCTTTCTAATTAGCTGGGCTTTTTCAAATTGGATAATGGCTATATAACCTATATCATCACGATTTCAACTGCAATAAATAGATGGAATTTGATAAATTTATAAATCATTATTATTGTTAAATTGTAGCTGAGCTTGTTTTAATTGGGAAATGGCTATGTAACCTATTTCACAATGATTTTAACATCAATAATTAATTTATAAATTCCTACCAGATTTAGTATTTGGCTCTTTTCAAAATTGTGCAAAATTCGCTGTTAGCCCTTACGCATTAGACATGGCCTTAGAAGCAATATCAGGCGTGAATAAGCTGCCCTTTATGAACAAGTTCGATGAGGTGCAAAAGAATTGGGATCTGCAGCAGATTCAAATAGCCACCAGCAACTTTACCAATCCCTATTCATTAATGGCTCCGCCCTTTGAAAATGTATTCGAGTGATCCATTATTATTAGGTATGGTATATTATTAATTAACTATTGGCCATCTCGCTTGCAGCCAGCTGTTAATCTGCCAAAAATTCTGGAGCACTGCAAGGTGCGCATGGAGTTCGACCATGGCACGACGACGCTGGGCTTCAAGTATCAGGGAGGCGTGGTGCTCTGTGCTGACTCGCGAGCCACTTCCGGCGAGTATATTGGATCGCAGACCATGAAGAAGATTGTGGAGCTGAATAATTATATGCTTGGCACCCTGGCCGGCGGCGCTGCGGACTGCGTCTACTGGGATCGAGTGCTGGCCCGCGAATGCCGACTGCACGAGCTGCGCTACAAGCGCCGCATCTCGGTGGATGCTGCGGCACGAATGATGTGCAACATCTGTGCGGAGTACAAGGGCATGGGCCTCGTCATGGGCATGATCCTGGCCGGCTGCGACGATGAGGGCAGCAAACTCATCTACGTGGACTCCGAAGGTATGCGATCGCATGGCAGTGTCTTTTCTGTGGGCAGCGGATCGCCGTACGCCCTGGGCGTGCTGGACACCGGATATCGCTGGGATCTGAGCAACGAGGAGGCATACGACCTGGCGCGTCGTGCCATCTACCATGCCACCAGGAAGGACGCCTACTCGGGCGGCATTGTGCGGCTCTATCACATCACGGACAAGGGCTGGCGAAACGTCTCCAATACGGACTGCCACGAGCTGCACGACGTGTTCGAGAACCAGCCGATGAACTACGAGAACAATCCAAATATGCCCTGCACGAGTCGGGAGTGGATTCTGCAAAAGCTGCGACAAGATGTCCAGGCTCAAGTGGCGGCCGTCACCACAGAGAAGGCAGTCAAGGTGTAAGGATTTATAGTAAATTGTTTGTTTTCGAATTGATAGAAAATTGAGAGAAAAACCAAATAATTATTTACTTGTGCTTGAGCTGCAGCTTGGCTAAGCTCGGCTAGTTAGCCAAAATAGATAACCCTTTGCCGGACCGCACCTCAAGCCGACGGCTGGCAGGCACTCGCACCGTAAGTAAATACGTGCGCCTTCAGCTTAAGTAATTTTCTAATGAAACCGCCGAGGAAAAATGAGTCTAACGTCAGGGGTCGTTTGTCGTAGTGCCTCGTCTCTCGCCATCTCCCGGATGCTCTAGCGGTGTTCATTAGATTAAAAGCAATTTACAGTAAAACTTTTGCCCGCAAAATGCAAACATTCTTCTCATCTCACTCGACTCTCTCTATCTCTATCACACACACACACGCACATGCAGCAGCTGCTGTCTCACATGTTCCCCAAATGCCGTGCAAATGTCGCCACTGCCATTTGGCGCCTTAGTCACCAGGCAGCAAGCAGCAGGCACATGGTACATGGCACATGGCACGCTCCTGGCTCCACAGTCATTTGGCGTCCTTTCTGCCTTTTTATTTCTGGAAATTCAACAAATTTGCGGATTTGGTTTGTAATTTATTAAATTTATCGCATGCTCTACGTAAGTGAGTGTCGTTCTGCTTTGCCCTACTCTCTGCCCCACTCTCTGCTCCCATCTTTTGTGGTTGCGCCTTTCCGGCCAAGCCTCGCTGCTTCCATCTCTGCGTGCTGCAACATTTGTTGATGACAACCCAAAAAGACACCAAAATGCAGAAAATAACAGGAAGTGTACGTTCCCATTGCGTAGACTCGATGTGGAGCGCCATTTGGAAAAGCCATGTACCCAACCCAAGTCCCCCCCTCCCCCCTCATGCTCCACCCTAGCACAGCTTAGAAGTTATTATTTTGATTTATAGAAAAAGTTCGTTAGCGAGCGAAAGTTGGTCGTAGATATATTGTCAGTGGGATATGTTCGTCCTGCTGTTGTGTGTGTGTGTGTGTGTGTGTGTTAGCCCCCTCCTCATGACTGCTGCTGCTGCTGTTATGTTGCAGTCATTTTGGCCAAAAGTTGAGATTGTTTTATGCATTGATGTTGCTCACCCAATGGCCGTTGTAATTAAAGGACACACACTTGCCGAATTTCTTTACGCGTTGCTTTAACAAACAAATGAATTTGAGACAAATATAAACACACAACTGAATAAATTCATGAAATATAACTAAGATCTAAAATCCAACTCTGTATTTGTGGCGCCTGTGCGAGCGACGCTCCCTGGGCAGGCTCCACCAGTTGCCGTGGTAGCTGATCAGCTGGTAGCAGGACGAGACGCGTATGGAGGAGGCCAAGGCCTTGAGGCGCAGATTGTTATCGTTGGTCAGCAAGATCATGTGGTCGAGCTCCTCTTTCAGCTGCAGGCAACAGTTGATTATGCTATCATCGCCACTGTCTATATCGATGAGCTGATCCGCGTCTTCGAGCGCCGACTGTGCCTCGATTAGCTCGCGATCATCGAACTTGTCATTCAAGTACTCTATGGCACGTCTAGCCGCAAAGCTCGTCATCTGCTTGCACTTCAACAAGTCCAGTTCCTTGATGACCATATAGGGTATATAGAGTATGCTGCCCGAAGTGTCGCGCAGCGTCAGCTTAGACACGTCCTCCAATAGCCGGAGATTATCTATGAGCACATTGGTATCCAGCACAAAGTACATGTGGTCCAGCTGATATTTTGAGACTTGACGCTTCTTTGGCTTCTTCGTATCGGCTTTAGCCTGAGCATACTTCTTTTTGGAAGCATCATCTTCAACTCGACTGGGTCTCTTCGTATGGTCCCATTTTACTGAAATAGTTTCGCCATTTTTGGTTTCGTTCGCCTCGGGAAAATTGAATTTAAAATTTTTCAACTTTTCGTTCACAGCTTTCGAGTTTTCCTTCTCGCTGTCTTTTACTGGAACTTTAAGGAATTGTCGGCTAGAGCGATATGGCGATGGCGAGAACTGTAATATTGATTTGCTTCTGTCCCGATCCAGTTTCCGTCCATCGACAATGCTGTAGTCATTGTGCAAGCGTTTGTAGTGCTCATCGATCGTTGGTTTCTTGGGTTTGCTGTTTAAATGCTGCGCCTTGAGCAGTAAGATGAGTTGATTCAGCTGCTCCTCATAGGCTACAGAAGTTTTCTTAAAGTGTTTGCTCGACATTTTTGTACTACTGAATGAACTGAAAGCGTATCGAGTTTAAAACATGAAATGAAATTTAAAGATAAACTGCTGCCTTGATAGAATTCATTTGCCATTAGCCCGGACCGTATCATGTTGTGCATATGAATAATTGGCTCGAGCGACGCTCAACATTCCATCTCAATTCCCCACTGCAAATTTACAACATGTGTCAGTTCTCATTCATTGTCAATTACACATGACACCACTTATGCCAAACAGTAGGAAAAATTGCATTCACCCTCGCCCCGCTCCTGACGCCTGCCAGCTACGTCCATTCGTCTACTCCAATTTCAGCATGCTACAAATTTGCATAAAATTATAATGCACAAGGACAACGATGTTGACGGCATATTAATTGCGGCTATCATTTTCCACAAAATTAGCTGCTTCCACAGAAAAATATTCCCCAAGCCGCATGCCACATGTACCACGCTCCAATCTACTCCAATCACCCCACGAGCATTTCGCTTTTCGCATTTGCTCCCACTGCTTCTCAGCTAATATGCGCTTAAAAAGCATGCGACGATAACAAAAACTATAATTTAAATTAATTTTCAAAAGCAACAGCAACAACACCTGCGCCACAGCAATAGTTGCTGTTGCTGTTGCTGTTGCTGTTGCCATTCCACTTTTGTCAACGAGCTCAAATTCAATGAAATTTCACACTTTGTCGTTAAAAGCCGCGCCGCTTGCCAGCAAATGGGGGAAAACAGGAAAAAGTAGTTAGGCGACGCAAAGGGGGCGTCTGGAGGCGGGGCCGGCGGGACAGACGGTGCGGGTTAACTGGCAGGCATAAGGATACAAATATGCAAATGCATTTTACCCAGCGAACAGAGAGTGTGGATGCATGCCTGGACGGAGCCTGTGCGGCGAACTGGCAAAGGGGCAGGACAGCGTCGCGAGTGTTTGACAAGCAAGCGTGACTGTTGAGCTGGGAGTTGGCGGCTTTGGATGATGTGCAGCTGGAAGGCGGCATCTTCATTTAGACCAGTGCCAACATAGAGTACAGAGATGCGAGTGATGCTGTATGTGCCACAGAATTGTAATGATACCCAGCAGAGGAAAAGAGCTACAAAATATGAATATACATGAATACAAAAAAAAAAAAATAAATAAATAAAATATATGAATGTATATAAATATAAAGAAATACAAAAGTGGAGAGCTTGCCAGAGGTAGATTTTATTTATTTCATATTTATTATTATTATTTTATATTTATTTTGTTATTATTATTATTTTTAAATTTATTTATTCACTTATTTATTTTTTAAAATTTTATTTATCTTTTATAAACAGTTTTTTTATGTTGGCTAAATCTACATTTACAGAGTATCTTCTAGCCGTTCAACTCGCTGTTGCTTATTGTTGCTGACACTGTTGCCGCTGTCAAGGAATACACGTTCAGCGCCGCTCGTATGAGTTGCTGCAGCAGCTGACGAGGGAAACGAACGGTCGGCGGCGGGAAATGACTATGGAAACTGTGGACGCTGCCTCGTTTGGCGTTTTCATTAACGGAGCCGCCAGAGTCGAGACGAAGACGATGACAACAAATGCAAATGCAAATGCAGCGCCAGGGCCAGCCGGGCCTAGACACGCGCCTTTCTGACAGCCACAGCAACGGCAACAGCAACGGCAGCAACAACGTCCACATTAGCAACAGCAACAGCAGCAGCAACATTACAAGCAACAGCAATGGCAACAGCAGCAGCAGCAGCAGCAACATCTTCTGCAGTTACAACAGCTACGGTGTCAAATGCACTTCCAATTTATCAGCTCCTGGCCTCAGACACACTCCACACATGCCGCTGCCGCTGCCGCTGCTGTTGCTGTTGTTGTTGCTGTTGTTGTTGTTGTTGCTGTTGCAACATGGGGCAACTTCAAAGCGCTGCTGTCGCTGTGCATTTTCCATTTATTGCCACACTTTGAAGGCGGCAACTGCATATTAGTCGCATATCTGTTGAAATTCACGGCAATTAGCTGCCATGTTATTGTTGCTGCACACACTTAATGGAAGTTTGTTATCAGCTGGTTTAATTATACTATGACTGCCAACGTTTACAGCACAGCCACAAAAATTGCCTCTAAGTGGCCTGAGTAGCTATTACTTATGCTATGATAGAATGCACGCAACTATTTCTATGAGTCTTATGATAGGATATATGTGATATGTGGTATGTGAGTCAGACTGGCTTTAATCAGTCAAACCTTATGTGAGTCAAACTGGCTTTAATCAGTCTCTCACTTCCTCTGCTCTTCAATTTTAATAAGCCCAAATGGGGTTGGCGTTTGTTTTGGCAACTTATCATTCAGGATTTTGTCGTTTGTCACATCCGGAATAACTCTTTATTTTCGCTCTTTTCTTTTTTCGGCACTGCCAAATTGTGTCACAACTATTTCATTATCCGTGCGAGACAAAGCGGCGCCAGCCATACCCAGCATATGGCCAAAAGGGCTCATTGCAGCACATTTTTGTGCAAATCCTTGTGATTGCAATGAATAATATTTTTAATGCAAATAACCGGAGGAACGTCAAGCTGTATGGCAGACAGACAGGCAGTGGAGCAGGCTAGAAGGAAAGGCAGCCGATGTTGGCCGGGACGACAAGTTGACAGGCCCGTTGACAGCGAACGCGACAACGAGTACGACAACGAAGAGGAGCAGGAGCAGGAGCAGAAGCAGGAGCAGCAGGAGGAGGATGCCAGCCCAGCCAATGGCAAGCAAAAACTCGCCCACATTTCATTCGTTTTCTTTTCCATTTCAATTGTCGTCAAGATTGTAGCAAGTGTCCCCGCCTCCCTCAACGACCTCCCTAGCCATCCGCCGGCGCAATGAATCGTCCATAGTCCGGTAATGAAATTTTGCTCATTGTTTCAGTACGTTCGAGGCAATTTTTAAATGAATGCCAAAGTTCTGCAGCACAATTTCTACAGCAAATCGCAAAAGCTGACGCTAGAATTAAGCCATAAGAAATGTGTTTAGAATGAAGATTTACAAGAAAAGATTTACAAGATTTATTAGTATTAAAATATTTAATTGTTATTGTATTGATTTACTAGAGACTTACAAGAGATTTGAGTACAAATATTTAATTGCTATTTTGTTGATTTCTTGTCGATTTTGATTGTTGAAGCAATTGGCCTTAAAAATTCATGCACATATATTTACTTATGTTTGGGTGGCTCAGCTCTCTGTGCGCTCATCTTTTATGCTCATCGGCTTGTCAACATTGTCATCGTTGTCGTCATTGTCATCTGAAATTCATTACGTTCTCCTTCTCTCCCGCTCTGCTTGTGGATGTGGATGATGGGCGTGTCCATGGCCAACTAGTTACTCTGACTGCACTTTATTATTATTCATAGCAAGTAATTTGTTATCTGTGCTGCTTTCATTGTTTTTAGCCTTATGCTATTAATTTGTTTGTTGCAAAATGAAATTGCACTTTTGCATGTGTCGTCGTTTATTCTAGAAATTTGGGTCAGATCCCTTTATAATAAGCAAATGTGTTTAGTAGACATACACAGAGAGATAGATGTACTATGTATGTATTTATGTATGTACTTAGTATCTTGCCCATTTTGGTTTATTTATTTTATTTTCCACAACATTGACGACGTAACCTAATTTGTCGTTGCCCTCATCCTCACCCCCAGTCCAGCTCCAGCTCTAGTTCCAGTTCCAGCTCCAGCTCCAGCTACAGCTCCGTCCCAAAGTACATTTCTGTCTGTTACTAATTTATGCAAAAATCGACCCTAACAAGCCAACTGGCCATATTTTAGCTATTCAACACACAGACACACACACACACACACACACACACACACACACACACACACACACACACATACTATGCAAATTTTTCGTATTAGAACACAGGTTTATATGTCGAACATGACCAAATTCACATCAGCAGGCAGCCTAAACATAACTAACATAACTGACATATTGTATGCTAATACTATAATGAATGTAAGTGTATGTATTTGCTATACATGCATACATACATACACATATATATACATATATATGTATTTAGGAACGTATAGCAATGTAGCGCAAGGCCATACAAAGAGTTTAATTTGATGTTAGTAATTTAGAGAAATTGCACAATATAAAAGCTACACAAAAGACTTTTGCATTGATTCCCTCGAATAATAAGCCTTGTGTTAAATTAAATATTCTGCAAATGATTTTATCTTTTTGAAAAATATTTTCAATGCATTCACTAAAAATCCATACAAATTCGAATTTAAAGTGTGAATTTAATAAAAATGAATGAAAATTCAATTTCAACGCAGATCTAATATAAGCCTTAAATTTTCTTTTAATGCAAAATTTAATTATTTGCCTAAAATAATTTGAGCCGAATGCAATGCCAAACATAATGTAATTAAATTTCATATATATATACATATAAAACCGAAAATGAAGTGAAAGACATTGAATATCAATGTTTACCCAGGACTTCGAATATATATATATATATATATGTAAGCAACACAGGAAATTGAAGGCGTTCCATTGAGTGTCAATGTCTTTGGTTAGTGGTCTGTATTCCTAACTATCCACAATATCCAATCATTAGGCTATGAAATCGATGGAACCGTGTGTGTTTGTTCATTGTGTTGGCCCTCCCAAGTGAAACATATTTATGTGGCAACTTTTATGCACACAAATTGAACGGGAAATGAATGTTGCGCATTTCAATAAAATTTATGCAACACAAAACCAGGATATATACACTGGGACAAACACACACAGCCACACACACACACACACAGAGGAGGGCAGACATGCAAAGCATATGGGAAATATAATAAAGAACTATTTTTAATATAAACTCAACTTAGACACACACGTGCACACATTCACACACACACACACACACACATTTAACATGAATGCTCATTTGCTGGGCTCTGCTATATGAGCACGCGTCGTTGGGCCCAAGAGACGAGGCATCATGTGTGTATGCCACTCTATGTATGTGTGTGTGTGTGTGTGTGTGTGTGTACCTTTGTAAGTGTATCTGTGTATGTGATGTTTCTATGGGTGAGTTGTGTGCAGGTAAACTGCAACAAATTTCATACTATTGAGTGGTTTTTGAGTGCATTTGAAATAAATGTTATCAATGAAGTTGCATACTTTATGGCGCAACGTCGACTGGGCAGACTTGCTCCCTGGGGGGGTCAGCGGCGAGCAGAACCATATAAAATGAAACGTTTTTAAGTTAAGTGCAGTCGAAGCTGAACTGGTAAAACCAAGCACTGCACAACCAGCGCTGAGTGTTTCAATTTGTTTGATGGAAAACCAATTGTAGCCCCCGGCTTAAATTTGTCCCACTGTCCAAAAATCAAAAAAGAAAAGAAATGAAGAAAAGCTAGACGAGAAATCACGAAATCATTTAAAACTCCTGGTCATCATTAGTTCTACCAGGGCTATTAAAGGCCACCTGCGTTTGTCAATTTCCGATTAAAGTTCACTTTTAATTAAAACCAAAACTTGCTACAAAAACCCAATTCAAGGACCGACGCTGCCGTCGCTGTTGCTGCTGTTGCTGTAATAGTTTTTCTGAGAACCAAATAAATCACAATGGGCGTAAATGCTGCGGAAAAAATTGTGTTTGAGTCCGAGTGGGCAACAGCCCGGGCAGAAGCCCAAGCACTCGCAATTTGCATGAAATACTTTTGCGTTGGGCGTTTTTGATGCGTTGATTGAAATGCTTTCGCATTTCTGATGTGCCCAGACTCTAGCTGTGGCCTCTGCCTGGAGCTGCGCTGCGCTTCGTGGCCCTTGTCTTGTTTATAAATAAATGTTTCAATTTACCAAAAAAACACTAAAATTGGCGCCCTATTGTTGCAAATTCCATTAAATGAAACTGAAAAATGACAGACGCGCAAAAACGTCGCATTCCCAATCAAATTCAAATGGGCCCCGGCCCCCAAAAAAGGAATCGATAAGTGCGCAGCCCAAAACCAGCCCGTCAATCTGGTCACTGGTTTTTTGGCTTCTCGCATTTGATTTCATCAAATGAAAATATTTCGATTGAAATAATTGATGACGAGTTTGTAGTCATTGAAATATCCGATTAGTTGTAGACGATTTGTAAAGATTTGAAAAGTCGAAACTATTGCAAGTTATTCGAAAAGACTGAAAGAGATTTGATATGTAGACTAATAGAAATCCTGAAGAGAATAAGTATTTATAACGAAATTAATATCATAGGTATTACTTGAGTTCATGAAAATTGCATAGAAAGGATGGTTAGAAATGGTGCAGAGAGCGGGAGAGCGAGAGAGAGAGAGAAAGGAAGAGAGAAGTGAGCGAGAGAGAGTAAGTAAGAGAGATGGAGGGAAAGAAAGGAAAAGAGAAGCAGAAAGAGATAGAGAAAGAGAAAGAGAGAGAAATAGACAGTGCTCTCTCTCACTGTCGAGCGAGAGAGCGAGAGATAGATGGAAACAAATGGAGACTGAGAGACAGAGATATAGAAGTTGTTAGATAGAAACATAGACAAAGAATTATACAGAGAGAGAGAGAGATAGAGAGAGCAGGAAAGAGAAAAAGAGAGGAGAGAAGGAAAGAGAAAAAGAGAGGAAAGAAGAGAGTGAAAAAAGAAGGAGAGTGTTGGAGTGAAAGAGTGAGTAAGAGTGTTGGAGAAAGAAAGAGGGAGGAGAGAAAGATATATAGGCAAAGATATATAGAGAAATAGAGAAAGAAAGATACAGAGAAAGCGAGCAGGAGAGATAAGTAGACAGAGACATAGAAAAATATATCTTTTAATTATACATCTATCTAACATAACTAAATCATTCAATTAAGTTTATTTGGCTTTAAGCTAAGCTTTAGTAAACTAGTTAATCTACTTGCTTAAGCGGGAGCCAGCTCAATTAAGCCAAGAGTGAGAGACTGACAGACAGACAGAGCTTCGATTGTGCACGCAAGGTGACTAGTTTCTAGTGTCCGCTTTTTGCAGGAGGCACCCTCAGTTGCCACTTAATTGATGGCAATTATGCGCTTATCATTTTTTGCGCAGCTGGCGCTGCCGCCCATTCGATTGTTGGTATCACTCGCTGTGGCAATAATTAAAATGTTTTGTTGAGGAGGCAAAAAGCGGACAACTACAACGCATGAATAAACACCGCCAAAGCGGGGCCAATTAAGAGGAGAGTCTGTGCGACTCCACCTGTGGATGGGGCACAAAAAAGCATTAAATCAATTCCACTGTCAGCGAACTGACAAGCAGCATGAAGCGAACCCACCGAACCACTGGCCGTTGTCCACCACTGCAATGCTCAAAAGTTACCGCCAACAGCAGCAGCCAAAGCAGCCAAAGCAGCGACAGCAGCTGGCTGAGGCACGTAGGGACCAACAGATGGATGGCCTAACCAAACGAGTGGCATGCATCGCTGCCTGTTGGCTTCGACATGGCAATGAAGTTGGGCCAAGAGAGCAAAAACGTGGCAGCCGTGGGGCGAGCAAAGGGATAAGCCCGTTGCTGGTGCATGGCGCAGCAATGCCAGCAATTTAACACAGCGAAAACGCCAAGAAATTTCAGCAATTCGCTTCGACATTGAGAAATGCGTCGAGGTTACGCTCAATCAATCTCAGCCGTAGGACAACTGTCTGTGGGCGAGACGATGACCACCGCAGCAGACAGCTTTGTCCGCTCCAAATTGTGGCTAGCTCTAAATGTTGCATATGATCGGCAAGGATGTCGCCTCACTGATGACTTCATTTAGCTCAAACTGGACTCACTGGGTGAGAGAATAATTACTTGATTTCATTTTAATTAATTACTAGCTGGACTGATAAGCCTCTGTGAGTTAGACGCCTTAATTGACGCTGGAATATCAGATAGTAGAGCTATTAAAGCCATATATATGTAACACCATCGATAGTATCGATGGAAATTATGCGATATAGATTGATGGACTTTAATGCTTTCAATGTTAATAGTTGGAAGTTAACTGATCCGTTAGAGTAAGTCTACTAGGATTTAAATTTCTTACAGATAATTAAGAATCTAATTGTCTCGTTAAAAATTTATAATTTCACACATACACATTACACACTTGATATCAACTAAGTTTTTGGTAAGTTCAAAACTTTTCGTTAATATTTAGTAGTTCCAGCTGCGAATTCCTAAAAAATTAACAAGTTTTCAAGAATCTCAAGGACCTATTTCCACGCATTCATGTGTACAGGTTTTCTTTTTATTTATTTATTTTTTTGTTATATTTTTCAGATTCAAAAATGAGTTAAATTACTCTGTTAATTGCACTAAAAAATATTTAATGTATTCCAGCAAGTTCCGTTTAGGCTGACAGGTACAATTTTAAGGGAGTGTAGGAATTTGTTAAAGCCCAATAATTTAAATATATTGATTTTGATGATATATATATATATATATATTTTTTTTTTTTTTTTAGTATTAAAGAAACTGACAACGATGATCTCAAGCGAACAAAAATTTAATTATAATCAGTCTTAAGACATGAAGTCATTTAGTTTTTAATAGATTTATTAGTATTGGATTATTTACTTTAATACTTATTTAATACTTTTTAGAATTAAATTTTTTTAAATATATATTTTTTCTTTTTATTGAAATTTTTATTTTATTTTTTATATAATAAAATTGTTTAAAGTGCTAAGCCTTAAAATTACTCCCAGGTAGCTAACAGCTAACCAAGCTTTCTGTCTGCCTTTAAGTAATATTTTAATAATATCCCTGCTTACTCTAATAATTAAAATAATAATCATAGGAAAATTACATTTTTAGTCCCACTCCAAGCTTCTTCATTATGCTCATAAGACTGAGAATCAGATCAAAGCAATTCAGTTAATGAAATGCTGCTTCTAAGTTCTGCAGCTTTAGCTGATTACGTGCCAATTTCTTTATAGTTCTTTAATCGCCAGACCAAGGACTGCAGCAAGCGCTGGTCTTTTAGTCTAATTCGCTTCCGCTCTCGCTTTCCCTGTTCCATGCTCATCTTTATTTCCTCGTTATTTCCGCTCTGCTAATTCGCAAAGAAAGTAATTAAGCGAACTTCTTTTGCTGCAATTCCGATTTGATTTTGATGCGCTTTTGACTGGATGGTGGTTAGCCGGGCTCACTGCTAATACATCATTCACACTTTTTCGCACATCATGCGCGTTTGGGTTGTCGGCAGCCACGTCTAATTAGTATGCCACTTCTGCTTTGCTCATGATTTGAAATTACCTTGAATCGGATGTCCGCTATTATTCTCTCTATGAACCATTGTTTCATTTGGCCAACTCCGAGCTGGGCTGGGATGCAGTCAGGCTGCGCTGTCTAATTAAAACTCGTTTAACAACGTTTTCAATTGGCTCAAGAACCTGTTGCCCATCCACACCTCTCCTCACCTAGTACTCTGTGTAATCATTTCGCTTTTTGTTTTCCCATGCAGCGTAACAAGGTTTCCATTTCTGCTTCAACTGATGCTGCTGCTTCTGTTGCTGCTGCTGCTGCTGCTGCTGCTCTGCTTTTTGCTGATTGTGTAATTTTAATGTAATTCGCTTTTATTGTTTTTTATTCCTCTGCGTCGCTGTCCTCCGCGTCTTCCTTCTTGCTGTCGTCTGTGCGTCTGACATTAATTGGGACTGAAAGGGGCGAAATATAATAATTTATTTTCGCCAACTTTTTATGCATGCTTTATTGATTCAATTTGGCCACTATAAGTGGGTATTATTTATACATGTATATATATATATATATATATATATATATATATATATATATATATATATATATATATCGTTTGGGTGGTGCAGCAACTCCGCTCGAACAAAGCGCTTATAAATGCCAGCCCCATAAATCAAACAAATCGGTTTTCGAGCAGCCAGCCGCCTCCCCACCCACAGCCATCGAGAGAGCAATTAAAGTTTTTCAAGGGCCTCTGCTGCAATTATGAGCATTACGAGAGCAGTCCGAAGCACAAAGCAAGATGCTAATTGGTATGGGTGGTTGGTGGGAGATATTGTGTATATACATATATATATAGCTACTATAGAGAGTGTCTGGCAGGTGCTGCTCGCTGCTGGCAGCACTTGCACAAATCTACATTAAAATGATAATTTATTACCCCAAAGACGAGCAGGTTGTTCAAGCAATAAACAGCCAGGCGAGTATTTTTAAGCCATCGATTGAGAAATTCTTTAAATGAAATATTCAAGTGATACACTAAAAAAAAAACTCTTATTTTTAATTTAAACCACTTTGTTATCTTTCAATCGATCTAGAAAAAAAGTCAGAAATTTATAAGAGCCACTTTCTATTTTTGTCACTTAAAAATTTATAAACTGCTGCAGCCTAGAAAAGACGAAAAACTCGTGCAAATACCAACGAGATTGAAATAATATCTGTCTGAACTTGAGTTTTGTCGCATAGCGAACTAATCAAAGGAGGCTTTGCAGGCGCCGTCAGAGTACACATACATATTTAGGAATTGCATTAAAGCATTCAGCTATGCCAGGGGAAAGAGTTATGAGGCATGGGGCAGCTATCAAAAAATTGCAGACAAACACGAAAAGCGTCGAGTTCATCAAAAGGGGATTTTCGAATACAAATGAATTTCGGCTGACAGGCAGACGTCCCTGTGAGAGATACGAGAGCTAAAGAGCTGAAGAGCTGCTCAAATAAACGCCCACAAGGCCGTAGACAAAGCATTCTGTCGAGGCTGTGTTTGCCGGACCTGGCAACGTGTACTCGTACTTGCAATCAGCTAAAAACAAAACTGAAGGGAAAAAAAGCTGAAAACACTTGCCAGGCAGCCAGCCAAGAGGCCGGGTGAGAGTCGGCCGGGCCCCTGTTAGGTGTTGGGGCCCTAAAAACACAGCAAAGCAAAAAAGGCTTTTGCTTACTCTGCGAGAAATGCCAATCAACCCTTTCTTTGCCTTGGTATGTGAAATATGCACGAACGAATGCCCCGGCAAGAGGGAGGGGGATAGGGGTAGACTGAGGAATTTGGCCAACTACAGGGTGGCGAGGGAGCGTTGACTCATTTGTATTTCGTTGTGTCTGTGTCGTCCTTGTCGGCTGGTTGTTGTAATTTTCCAAATCATTTCAGCGATTCAGTTGGCAAACTTTTCAAACGTTTAACTAGCCGACATTCCGGGACGTTTAGGATGTGGCTGCTAAAAGTGTAGCATACCAAGAGGCGACCGAGCCAGCTCGCCGAGCGTGGCAAGCGCAAAATGAGCGAATGCTAAAGTAAAAGGCATTGACGCGGATTTCAAAGTTTAAATAACTTTTACGTATCTCATTACTCAGTGCGACAACATCACGAACTCCACTCAGGGCTCCCTCGTTCGCTCCCCCCTCCCCTACCTCCCCTCCCCTCCTTCCCAGACAGCCGACACTGTTGTCTGTTTGTGCGACTCTGAGCTCTAAAATAATCACAATAAAATCGCATAATTCAATTACAAGCCTCGTTAAGCCGGCTCAAGTGATTTTGTCACACTATGCCCTGCACTTTTCCCGTCTTCTAGTACCATTAAAAAAAAAGAACAAACAAAAAAAAAAATATATATATATATAGCAAACAGACAGCAAAAACGGAAAACTAAATAAATCGCTTTAGTGGATGGATGGAAGAGCTAGTGATTTATGTAGGATTTAGAACTGACGATTATCGGTTATATCGCCAGATAGACAAAGGCTAAAAGCAAGGCTTAAAGACAAAAGGCAAAAGTTAAAACAAAATGCACTTGGACATTGAAAAGGGAATCGACAATCGACCGACCTATTCACTGAAATGTCAAAGAAACTCAAAGCATAGAAATTTATAAAGAAAGAAGTTAAATTTGCAGCTGATAAAACAACTGAGACTTGCTGAAGACAAGAGCAACATTTAAAATGATTCTATGGGTCTCAGATTGTTGTTAAATTTCCTGTCAAAAATCACAAAAACTTTCACTTGTTAAGCCCACACAGTTTGCCAGCAAAGGCCTAGGCTTTCACTTCAAACTTTTAGAACTTTGCCAAAATTGAATACATTTTTCGAGCAGCTCTTCATTATTTTGTGCGTCACAGCTAGAGTTTTGCATTTCTTTTACGTTTTATTTAAAAGACAAGTAAGAACGATTCTGTCGGGCGCTACCCACTGCGTCTAAATTATTCATGATCACAAAACAGTTGAGTCTTTTTTGGTAGAGTCAGAGAGGAGCTTGCAGTAAGTTAACTGTGTCATTGGAAGATATAGTTTTACTGGCCGTACCTCTAATGGGCATAGATAAATCTACTAAACATTTTATATCATGTGTTATCAATGCGAGCTTAAATTACAAATTTCAGGTCTAGTACTTTAAATAGTACCCTTTCTACCATACCATATATAGTATTTCTCGATTTGCCACACCTCTCGTGGGCGTTATGGAAAGTCATAACAGTTTATAAGATGAGAGTACAAACGAGTATATAATTTTTATTCTCAATAATAATAATATGGTTTGCGTACATACGGGTGGACAGACAGATGGACAGACGGGCAGATGGAGAAACGACAAACGGATAGACGGATGAACAGAAGGACGGGCGATCTGACAGATGAATGGACAGACGGACGGACAGTCGTACAGTAAGACGGACATTGCACAGAACTGACCTCTTTCATTTAGTGATTTATATACATATATATTTAATATATAAAAAGAAACCTATATACATATAAAACATACATATAAAACAAATAGTAGTAAATATATGCAAATTTAATCTTGTAATGTTGGGATTGCTTCATTTGACTTACTTTAAGAAATATTGCATTCTGAATCATGCACTTTACTTCCCCTACTTCTAATGCTCTTATATTAGATTCCCTTTGCTAATTGTTCGCTTCAAGACTTTCGACCTAATTGAGGTGCAACTTTTTGGACAAAAAGTCAGGACTTCCTTCCACTGATGGTGTACACTTTGTTCTCATAGCCGCACATCAACAATTAAACAAGATTCTGAGGCTTTTTACCGAGTTCACTTTTCAGCTGCTCTAATTGTGGGGCACGCTTTTTGCCGAGAGCCGCAACCATCACTTGTAGCCCCATTGGATGGGCAACCCCAAGCGTTTCACAGCAGGAGCTGAATTTGCCAACCTGCTCCTGCTTTTGTTATTCTTGTTCTTGTAGCTGTTGTTGGTGCTGTTGCTGTTGGGTTTTGCACCTTGGTATTTCATGACTGGCTGCCATTACGAGCATTGAAGCGAGTTCGTTTGCATTTTTAGTTTCTTTTAAGTGAAATCTAAATGCTTTTACTGCCACTGGCTTTTCTGTTGTTTGTGCTGCCCCATCTCGCATCTCCCATCTCCCATCTCCCATCTCCTGTCCACGATCCCGCTTCCCTGGCTCTGGTCATTATCACTGCAAGCATTTAACTTGGCTATCGGAATTCGTTTTGTTGTCGCCCTTTTATTTGCTCCCTTTCATTCGAGTGCTGTTGCTGCCAGTGGATAACGTCAGGCCACTGGACGCAAAGAGCTGGTCAATTCTTTTTTGTAGAGTGTAAACAGCATTTGCTGCTCGGTTACCCTCTGTCTCGCCTTTTTCATGCCATTCCATTCCCTCGTCCATCTCTCTTCTCTCTTCTGTCTTCTGTCTTCTGTCTTTTGGCTCTAAGAGATAAAAACATTTTGCTCTGCGTTTCATTTCGTTTCGTTTCGTTTGTTTTCATTACATATTCTTCATTCCTCATTCCTTATTCCTCATTCCTCGTTCTTCATGCTTTGTGCAACGCTGGTCCAGTGCCACGCTGACCCTGTGGCCAAGTTAACGAAGGCCCTGAATCGAATTCCCTGGACACTTGTAATTTTCACCAACAAGGCGACGGACGCAACGCCATGAACGTTCCACATTCATTATGCCGGCTCCCGGCTCCGGCTCCCGCCTCCGGCTCCCGCCTCCGGCTCCGGCTTTGGTTGTGGTCCAGATATCACCCGAGCAACCGTTTCATAAAACATGCGTAAAAAACTGCGAGCTCATCGTCGCGCCTGAAGTGTATACGAAGCAAAAAAAAAAAAAAATAAATAAAATAAATAAAGAAGAAATGTCGAAGAAAATAAATACGCATAAAATTGTATCTGTGCTATTTTTAAATAAAACCACGCACAGCGAAATGCTTTCGTTTTCATTGCTTGCTTTTCGCTTTCGTTTTAAGTAGTTTGATTCCTTTGACAATTTCCGGTTTGTTGACTCCTTTCCTTTGCGCCAGAGCCTGGCAACGACCGCCAGCACCGCCAGCACCGCCAGGACCGGCTTTTATGGCTTGTTATTTAAAAGCCATAAAATTCAGCACATGTCTTCAATTTGTGCGTCCCACAGCCGCCTGTCAAATTGGGCAGTTCCGCTGGGAGCCACCGAGCCACCGAGCCACTGAGCCACCAAGCCACTGAGCCACCGAGCTGCGTGAAATTTTGTGGGCCGTAAAACCCAACGCTGGAAATGAAGGCATCCGCCAGAATGTTCGGATTGGCTAAGTCAACACAAATTGACAAGCTAGCTGAGCTACTGTCAGTCCCTCAAGGACTATCCCCCAAAAGAAAAAACAAAAAAACCCCGCTACGAAACTGGTTAAAAATGATTATGTAATTAGGGTAAGCAATTCATTCTATTTTCTGCGCTGGCTTTTAACCTGATTATAAAATTCATTGTAATACTTGATTGTTAATTGAAATGCATTTGATTTTCGAGTTGCTTGCTAAATTGAATTTTAAATTTTAACTATGCTCCTGCTATTAACTTACAAAAACATATTGACTTTTTCAATAGCCACTCTTCGCCTTGCCATTTACAGAAAACAGTTAACATGTATATGTATATATAAATTTTCTCTATTATTGCAGTTTGCCGTCTGTGCTCCAGATCTTGAATAAAAGCATTTTAACAAGCGAAACAAGCGAAATAAATGGCGATTAAATTTCCACATGCCGCATTTCGCTGAAACACCAACACACACACACACATGTACACACACACACACACACACACACACTCACACACACACGCACACGCAACACAAAGCAACAAATGTGCTGCGAAATTGCACAGTTGAATGCACTTTGAATGGCCGCTGCCACGCCCACAAAAAAAAGGAAGAAAACAAAAATCAAAATCGAGTTTCAACTTTGCCCTCAACACTTGAGCATGTGGATATGCAAATTTTTCATTAGTTAGTTGATTTAGCCAGCCAGCCAGACTTGACTTGGCTTCAGCCACGCCTCCTCCTTATGTTATACTCCTTCCCTATACTCCTGCTCCTTATTTACCCACGTTCGGGGTGATGAGTGTGCGATTTTTTAATCAAATCGCTGCACGATTATGGGGCATGGTTGAGTTTCTGGAATGCTGAAACTATAATTCGCACATAATGTGCTCAGAGAGCGTTTGTGTTTGTGTTTGTGTGGTGCCGGCAGTGGTGGCAGTGGCGGTGGCTCTTGACTGGCGGTGCATCAGGGTAAGGTCAGCAATTTGTTCGCTAAAACAAACTTGCGCTAAAAAAGAGCTCAATTTAACACATTTCATATGTAAATACCGCAAGTACAACATCACGCATGGCACCCAAAGAGACCCCAAGGGGGACATAGCCAGGCATCCAGAGTGCCAGGTCCTCAGTCTCCGTTCTCCGGTCCCAGGTCTACTTGCAGTTGGCGAGCCAAACTTGTTTTGCTCCACAAAAGGCCAGTAAATTACTATAACACGCAACCCAGACTGGGCTGCTTCGAACCAGGCCATAATAATCGCCTTTAATAAATTATCGGCTTGCGCGGCGCGAAAACGCAAGGCAGCCTCAAACAAGGGGGCGGGGCAGGACTAGCAGTTGAGAGGGTCGTCGGGCCGTTGGCTGTTGGCTGTTGGCTGTTGGCTGGTCAGGGAATACTTGCTGCATCACTCAGTGGTCAACAATGCAAACGGGAGCATGTCCGCGCCCGGGCGCAGACCGGACCCAGGCGATGGCCGACATTTAAATTGCACCACAGCTTTACCCCTACTCATCGTTGTTGTTGTTGTTGTTGTTGGTAGTGGTGCCTGGGCTGTTCCCATTGCGTTTAACTTGCGTGAAATTTCAATTCGCGGCTTTCAGTCTGCTGGCAAAAGAAGCAGGCACCGAGTTCCGATGGGGCAATTGCAATAATGAAGTGCTTGAATGCCAATCAACAGCAGCAGCAGCTGGAGGAGGAGGAGGAGGAGCAGCGGCAAGGCGCTTGGCCTATACGAGGTTAGCCCTGAAAGTTTTCCCACAGCCAACAAGTATTGTGGCCCAACTTTAGAGTTGAGCCTCGCTCACAGAAGTTAACCTTAACCCGTCAAAGCGCCGCTCTGGATGTGTGGTATTGGCAAGCAATTTTGTCATAATTTTGATAAGTTGTTAACAAAAAGGCTGCCAAATTGTTGAGTAAATAAATTGGGATTTCGTTTTCAGTCACGTAAGCATAACGACAACATGGACCTGGACATGTTCCTGGTTTTGCCTCCCCAAAAAAAAAATAAATAAATAAAAAAAATAACAGTTTCCCTTTCCCCTTGCCCCTGTAAAACATATTGCAATTACTTTTCTCCCAGCTCGTGAAAATAATTGTTGTGTTCGCGTTGTTGTAAATTTATGAGGTGATTTTTCATAAACGCTTGAACGTTCGAATCGCTACGTTTTTACATATTTCTCGCAGCAGTTATTTTTTTCACTCTTATTTAAACGTATTTTTTATATGTGCCAACATGCTGAAATTAATTTATGAATTACTTTGTTTAAAATACCAAGAATAAACAACACGAGGCGGGCAATTAACGGGCTGCAATCGTGGGGCGGTGAAAGGTGCCGCCTCAAGCTAAAGTCAACAACGCTCAAGTTTTTAATAGTCAAGTGTTGAAAATTGCCGGCCTGGGCCTGAGTCTGAGCCTCAGCCTGAGTCTCTTCCTGAGCCTGTGCCTCTGCCTGGGCATTGACTGATTTATAAACATATATTTTATCAGGGGAGCAACGTCGCCTGCGGTCATATGCGACAGTTTAAGAGGCGATAGTTGAGCACAGTTTAAGACATTTAAGTGTTGTGCAGAAAAGTCCTTTCAGAGTAAGTAAAGTTTATCTAATCAATATGATTAGATAAAGAATATATTTTCTTTGGCATAAATCATCTTTTATTACTTATTAATAATAATAATTAATAATAAGTTATTATATAAATTAAATTAAATTAAATTAAGTTAAATTAAATTTTTTGCTGCATGCCTGAAATTTTACGATGTTTCCAAAGTAACACAATTGTTTAGCTCTATTTCTTTCTTTCTTTCTGATAATATTATTAGATATTGTTAATGGATTTTTTTCAATTTTATCCTAATTATTTATACGACTCTTATGCTAACGTCTTTGCTTTTCCTTTTACATATGTATCGATAGTTAACTATAGAGCTCTCCCATCTAATTCCAATTGGCCTACTACAATATTTTTTGTTTTATATATAATTATTACGTATATGCCTATGAGCTTCGATAGTTTCATTAAAATTAGCAATTGTTAAATCAACAATGTACGAATATTACGTATCCGTCTTATTTCCACAAATAGGAGGATAGATTAATCGTAGTCTGATTTGCTTGAAGTTTTCAATATTCTATACTATAAGTGAAAAATAAGCTAATAAGCTATCATTGTAGAACAACAAAGAAGATGAATTCGTGGTCACATTAAAAACAAAAATTCAAAATTTCAATTTGGTTTTAATAATGTTCATAAGAAATCTTAAATCTCTAATGATAAATAAGCTAAGTTACAATACTCATCTTAATTTGTCTAATCAGTGCCAAAAATAGCAGGACAACGAATGAGGCAAATAAAAAACTTCACTTTGGCTTTAATAAGGCACAGGCAAAACTCGAATTCTTTAGCTCTATATTTACAGTTAAAACCAAAAATCAGGCATTTCGGCCATAGAGCACTGCTATCAATTTAAGACAGTTCGATTCAGCTGAAAGGCAGCTGTTGAAGTTGTAAACGAATTGGCGATCGGTTTCACTTCATTTGCTCATCAAATTGCAGCGCAACTCATCTTCTACATGTAATCGATGTGCAAATTACATTTTGGCCAACAGCTTGGCGCATCCACAGATGTGGATGGCCATCCAGTGGAGCTGGGCAAACGGCAGACCAAAAGAGCGCTTTAATGTACTGCGTCAATCAGAGCAGTTGGCTTGACCTCCATTTAAATCATTGACGAAGCCGCCGACAAGTGCCAACGCTTGGCAACAGAACGGAAGAGAGTAGACCAGCAAAGACACACATAAACACACACACACACACACACACACACACACACACACACACACACAGAGAGAGACACACATGGGCGCATGTAGGACATCTGGGCTCGGAGGAAACGCATTGCAAATGTAATCAAGTAATCAAAAGTCTAAATCATGGCTCTGACAGACCCGAAACATTATACGAACTTGGGCTGTGGGCTCAATGCTGTGGCAAGTGGCAAGAGTTGTCCATTGCGTGCTCTGGCCAAGTGACAGTTAGACAGACAGTCGGACAGACTGAGAGAGACAGACAGACAAACAGAGAGACTAACTGAGGGACGCAACATGCAAAGATGGCACTTAACGAAGGCAGTCGACCGACAACTGATTGAAGTGAGACAAACCAATGAACAGACAGACACTCATACCATCGCACGGTGTTTAGATCAAAGCAGGAGTCGAGCTGCACACACACACACACACACACACACACACACACTCACACACACACAGATCTGTATGTGTGTCCCAAACTCCAATGCAAGTGCAACGAGAAGAAGACAGATGGACATTCAGGCTTCAGTGCGAGTCGGTGTCGGTTGGAGTTGGAGTCGTTGTCAAATACACTTGGACACGTAGTCTTAATGCTGGCATGACATTAGCAGCAATCAAAAAACAAATTACGAACTCTGACTTTTGCCATGTGACCTCAAAAAACAAAAAACAAAAAAAGTAACGAGAGACACACAACGAACAAGAGACAAAAGCATTGCTCAATCGACTGCAGCATTTTGCTTTAAAGTTCAAATTGCGAATGAATTCACAAATCCTTCGACTCGTGTGCTCAAAGAGGAAATGCCCAACGCACTGGCATTTAAAGAGATGAGCAACAGAGACGTGCAGCAATTGGAGAAAACGAATCTGTGTGGGAATGTCAAACCGAGTATTCCATAGACTAGATAGATAGATTTTTAATCAACAAGATTTGGCCTTAAAGAGATTTTCAAAAGTTATGAATATTTCTCTGGCAAAATGAAGCTTAAAATCAAGTGAAAAAGACTAAAAGTATTGATAAATATTTCTATGCCAATGTGAAGCTCAAAACGAAACTTGTTTTGGGTTTGATCCGATTAAATATTTCATTAGCAGAGATAGTATGAGAATGAAAGCTGCATTTGACCGCAGATAATCCGACTGATGTCGGCAAGTCTACGGTATACTGTATAGTCTTTTGATTAGCACTTGTTTCAGACATTTGGAGCTTTTTATGGTGCACATGTGAAATGCAAACAAGCTGTTATTGATGCCGGGCCAGGCAATTGGCCAGCCATTTGTCTTGCCGCCCGCACAAGCTGACCCCCATGACCTTGCCCACACACAACGATTGCTTTGAACTTGTAACTAGAGCTGGCACGTAGCTGAACCTAAGCTCACACAGAGAGAGTGAGAGAGAGAGGGGGAGAGGGAGATGGAGAGAGAATGGGGGAAACAAAGAACTATAGCAGCAAGTTGTGCAGCAGTCAGCAAAACTATTCGTCAAGTCGTGCGAAGCGTTTATGTTTGTTGTATGTGCTACGTGACGCTGATTTGGAAGACGACTTAAAGGTGACATTGGCAGCAGCCAAGCTGGGCAGACGTCATAAAAATGTCGCAGGATTTGCTGCCAGCGCGCATTTGGCTACAAATGTCTGGCCAGCTGTATTGAAGCTGGCACTTGCTACTCACCCCAACTGCGACCCATTGAGGCAGCCAGGCATCCAGCTGTGAGCAGTTGTCCTGACAGAGCCAGTGTCAGTGCCGTTTAGTTGTGCGGCGCCACAAAATCACTGCAACTCCTTGTGAGCGGAAGCCACTGCAGTTGCCCGTCCCAGTGGCGGATCTAATTGCAAATGCAGTCGATTCGACACTGCAGCCAAACGTGCCGCGCATTGAGGTAATGATTTAAGCAGCCAATTTGCTGCACGTACCAGGAATACAGACATCTATATTTAGCTATATACTATGCTCTATATATATGCATGCAAAGGTTATTCATGGCCTGGAGCAGCATGCAAATAAAAATCATTCTAATGTACAGCGAATGAAAGGTCAAAGCTCAATGCCGACTGCGGCTGGTAAAGAGCTGAGCGCGGAGTTCAGTGTCCTTTGGTAGCATGGCTTTTGCGTCTGGACCGCACTTCCCTAGACTAATTTAAATGCTAGCCTTTGGGCTTGGCCCAGCCAAAGAATGAGGCCAAAACAAAAATAGCCAAAAAGCGAAAGCCAAACGAGACGTAGGCGTCCTTCTGGGCGTCTCTTCATTTAAACTTTAATTTGAAACCTATTGACATTGGCCGCTTCCTTTGTCTAACCTTTTTTTCAGCATCTGTAATTTCCTCATTTTTGTGGGCTTTTTTATTGAGCCCGCAGGTGTTAAACGCATGAATTATGAAGAGGTTGCAGCACTTATTATTATTATGTGCAGGCAGGAGATATTCCAACAGGTTTTTCTTAAAATCAACGCATAATTCGCTGTGGGCCATGGAAAAAACGGGTTGAGCTTTAATATATGAGCTGAAATGAAGCACTTATTATAGATTTACCTTGAACAGATTCCATTTTTAATTTCTTACCAAGAAGAAAGTATTTTTGATCCAAGAAAGAGTTTATAAATAGCCATATTTATGCGGCTCTTCATCTCGTGCTGTCTTACTTGTCCAATTGTTATTTACTCATCCCATAAACTAATTGACAGTTAATTAAAAATTCTATATTTATTCATTTGCAGTCGCTTTTCACATTCAGCTGTCTTCACTCCTAAGCTCCACTGATGTAACTTCAGTGGATTACGTTGCCAATGAAAATATTTGCTCAAACTGTCAGTCGGTCGGTCAGCCTGGCACTGGGGCAGTCGAATGATGTAAATCTTTTATTAATTGAATAAGAAAAATTCATTTACAAGAACTTAAATCAAATAGTCAAATATGGTGATGGATACTTCTGCGGTGGCTATCTGAGTGGCTGTCTGTGTATGTGGTTTGCTCTGATAGCGCTGCGCGTCGTAAACCAATTTCATTGGAATTAAAATTCTAAATAAAATAAACAAAGTTGGCGAACGAAAGAAATACAGGACATGAACGTGTCCACGTGAAACGTGGGCGTCAAGGGGGAAGCCTTTGGCTGCTGCTTATGGCCAAGTAAATGGTGCAACATTCGAGTAGTTTTAGTTTTACTTGTACTTTTAGTGCAGCAAATCCCAATCCCAATCCCAATCCCAGTACCAATCCCAGTACCAATCCCGGTAGCAATCCCAAGCCCAATGCCAAAGTCGCCTACAGTCAAACTTGCCGCCTGCAGAGATGCTAAAGCTGATCCTGAGATTGTGTTGTAACAAGTTAATTGAATTTGCACTCAGCCAAGCGTCATGCATCGGCATCGCCAGCTGAATGCAGACGTTGCGAATATGCTGGCTAAAGATAGATAGAAGGAGGCAGCGCCCCCCAGCCCCTCCCCCTTCTCCATTGGAGGTGCAGGCTAAAGAGGTAGATATTCCGATACAACTTACTTAGTTTATGGAAACACCAACACCAGCACTCTCCCTCTCTCACTCTCCCTCTCTCTCGCTGTCTCTGTTCAGTTTTGTGTGCGGATTCGATTTCAGTTTCCACATCCTCTCATCCACACACACACACACACACACACATACACTCTCTCCCAATTTTCACTGCCTCCATTTTTCGCCCCAACAAAATGTTGTGATTTGCACAGATTTTTGCTTGTCCTTCTCAAGTTCGCCTTATTCTTTTCTTTTTTTTGGTAGTGTTTGTTGCCTTTTTGCCTCGTTTCTGTTCAGTTGTACTGTCGATTCCGGCGCATTTTATGCTGTGCAACATTGTTGTAGCTGCTGGCAGCAGCAGCTTTGGAGTTCATTAAGCGCATGTGAGCCGGTGCCAAACAATGTCAAGTCTTCCTCTTCAGTCCTCACTCAGCATTCAGCACTCAGCACTCAGCACTCGACGCCTTCTGGCCTGAGCTCGCAACTCAACGGCAGCGTGTTGATCCTTGCAGACAAATGGGCCTCATTCCTGGGAGCGAGAGCACAAGCTTTTAGCAGATTAGTTTTCATCATCTTAACATTCCTAATTAATGACGCCTTTGTTCAGCTCCGTTTAGGTGTTAAATCAAAGACTCGCTGGGCATGCATGCGTAATGACTAATGAGTTGCGAGATATGAGAGCTTGAGCCTGCGATGCCTGCTGATAAGATGAGCTGACTTGAGATGAGGTGCTGAAAGCCCTGCAACTGTGAGCTGCACTCGAATATTTGCCATTTTGTTGACAGCTGAACAAAGCAGAGTGGGCAGGAAATAACAATGCGAACAAAGCTCATTAGTTGAGCTGCTTTTATGATTACATATTAGAGTTGAAGCCTTGGATAATCAACTAGAGTTTCTCATAACAATATTCATATATATTATATATATATTTTTATTATTTTATTTGGGAAACTATTTTGAATAAGGCTGGTGTTTTACATTCAAATTTAAGAGAAGATGTATTAAACTTTTCTATAAAAAAACATTTAAAGTAAACACAATTTTTATTAGGGAAAATGAATACAAAAATCTCATAATTTTAAAGTAACTTAAAAAATTACTAAAAAGAAAATTTAGCCAATGAATATTTTGGTAGTATTAAATTGTTTTTAAGTGTGGGTGATTTGAGTTTGTTATGCCTAAGATGAACTGAGATGAGATGAGATGAGCAACTGTGAGTTGCACTCGAAAATTTGTCATTCTGTTGACAGCAGTAACAATACGAGCTGCAGCTTAACAAATTTCATTAGTTGTGCTGTTCGTATAATTAGAGAACAGAGTTGGAACTTTATACAATAAATTCAAGTCCCTCATGACAGCTTGCATATATTATTAAAAGTTTTTATTGCCAAATAATCTGTGCTAATTAAAAACGAATTATGTTTTGAGTAGCTCTTCAGTCTGTTGTCCCTTTTGGCCTAGAAAATAATAATAATAATAATCCATATAGGGCTTCTTTCACTCACGGCCGAGCTTCAGTTTTCATATTCAATTCGTGACATTTTGTTTAGTTGCACGCATTAGTTTCATTATTTGCGTTGTATACAATTTTAATGCAATTATTTGAGTGCAGCACATTAATTAACATTGTACTTAATTAGCTCTGTGGCTATATTTGTTTTAATCAGTATGAATGAGACTTCATGTCAATTTGCCAGCAAATGCAAGTCAACAGAAATGTTTCACAATTTCGCTCGCTCGCTGTTCGTGCAGCTCCATTATAATCATATATAATTGTGATATTGAAAATCAAATACCGCATTAAGTTAGAGTAACAAAAGGGTGACCGATACACAAAAACGCCAAAGTTTGTAAAACTAATTTCCTAGTGGGAAATGTCAAAATGTTTTTGACAAGTCCAATTTTGGAAAATTTGAAAATTTTGCTGTAATTAACTTTGGGCTAAGGCAATTAGCGTTGTACAGAAACTAATTTATTTTATGTGCGTATTTCTATGTTTGGAGCATGGCTGAAAGGTTTCTCTTTTTCTCTCTCTCTCTCTTTCTGGCCCTGGGTGTGTATATACATTCACTGTCCAGGACATGCTAACCCACGTAGAGCATTATGTCAACATTGTTAATAATTGTTGTACAACAAGTGCATATTCTGCATAATAATTATTCTGGGAATATATTTAAAACAGGAGCGCATTCAAGATAGAAAGTTGTTCTGCAATATTATTAGTTGAAAATATATTTTATTTTTTAATTTTAATATTTTGCATAATAATTATTCTGGGAATATACTTAAAACAGGAGCGCATTCAGGATAGAAAGTTGTTTAACAATATTATTAGTTGAGAATATATTTTATTTTCTAATTTTAATATTTTGTATAATAATTATTCTGGGAGTGTATTCAAAATAGGGGTGGAAAGTATTTCTAAAATATTTTTATTATTTTGAAAATTTAGTTTATCAATATTCTGCATAATTTATGGGAATGTATATTAATATTAATCAAAATGTATTAACTATTTAACTAAATTACTTTATTGTATTATTGATTTTCATTTTTTAGTTAAACAGTGTCTAAAAATATGTTAGTATTAGATTTATAGATTTAGAGAATAAGATAAGATTTTGGGCCCATTTTAAAGCACAGATGCGCTCCTGTCTTACGTCCATGGCAAATAAATTGCAAACATCAAAATGAGCCCCGTGTCGTTTAGTCGCTTTCTGAAAGAAAATTGAGTGAGTGAGCGAACGAATGGGTGAATGACAGGAGCAGCAGCAACAACAGCAACAACAACAACAGCAACAGCAGCAACAGCAACAGTCTGGCGTTGGCTGACATTACACTTGTCAACGGGTAGTAATTGCTTTGACGATGCCAGGCGATGAACGGCTGCTGACTTTGACTGCGGCTTTCCAGGCACACAGCTCACAGCTCACAGCTCATCACAAAACACAATAATTGCCAAGTGAAGGCTGAATGGGGATGAGAATGCTGATGGTGATGGCGATGGCAACGGCGATGGCGATGGCGATGGCAATGGCAATGGCGTTAGCCATTGATGGTGTTTGGAAGCTTGGTGTGCGCGCATCAATAACGCGCCGCGTCGCCTTGCTAACGTGGCCAAGTGGCCACCAAGTTGGCAGCAAGTCAACAGGCAACGTTGGGCGAAAATCACACCCATTTATCAGGCAGCAACGGCAGCAGGAGCTGGAGCTGGAGCAGCAGCAGCAGCAGCAGCAGCAGCAACAGCGTCAGCTAATTGCAGTTCATGCGAAAAACATCGTTAATCAACTCATTGACAGTTTGTTATTTGTTAAACAAAGCTAATGACTTAATGGCATAAATGGTGCGGCAGTGGCAGCAACACACACATATACATATATATGTATATATATATGTATGTATATGGAGTCAAGCAAGGATATCCGACAACAGCGCAACCAGCAGGTCCATCCGATCCATGACACGCCAGGCCACGGCTGATAACCAATAAAATGACAAGCCAAGGTGAAATTAATTGTGCGGGCCGGGATCGAAAACTGGGCGCAGAAACAAATGATACAGACATATGATATATATACCATAAATAATATATGCATATATTATTCAGTTTTAAGTTGTAAGCTATATAAGCTTAATTTGGATGATATAGATCAATTAGACATAAAAGCAGTTTGGCAATAGTCTAATATAATTATACATTAAATGAAACACTAAAACTTTCTATTAGAAATAAAATTGTAAGAATATTAGTACTTGATATTTTTTAAATTTAATGTGAATAATAAAAAATAAAGAAAGAAATGTGTTTCTAGAACGATTCGATTGAATCCAGGCAGGCAATGACTATTCAATCCCATTTCGAGGGACCTTTAGAAATTAGAGCATTCACACAAACCTTTTAGTTCATTGGCTCTCAGCATTCAGATCGCAAAAACAAAAAACAAAAAAAATAAAAATAAAAAATAAATTTTAATTTTCTCAAATTTTGCCTAAATTCGAAGTGAGTGATATACTAGTTGATTACGCATTTTCCTGAAGGACTTGGCATTGAACGAAGGATATGAACATGAATTACAACATTCCCTATGAAGCTAACTACACTGATGATGTCGGCAAATAGATTGGGTACGCTGTCGCGAGCATTCTAATTTCTCATGGTTTGCAATCCTTACAGATGGTGGGCATGCAGCCCCTGGGTATGCAGGGCATGCCGAGCATGCAGGGTGCAGCCGGTGGCTCGATGCCGATGAGCATGCCAATGAGCATGCCAATGGGCATGGGTGGATCGGGCATGAATCAGATGCAATTACCACTGGCCAGCATGGCGGGCATGTCGATGCCGATGTCTACGGCTAGCCAAATGCCCTATGCGATGCCGCGGACGGCAATGCCATCGCAGCCAATGGGCATGATGCCGTCGATGCCGCAGACTCAAGGCAGCCAGCTGGGCATGTCGATGTCGCAGCTGCCGCCTGGAGCCGTTACGCCCTTGAACAGTGTGTCCGTGATGCCCGTGATGGGCGGCGGGGGCGGCATTGATGGCGGCGGCATGAATGTCGTTGTACCCGATCTACAGCCTCTGTCGGCCATGTCCCAAATGGGCTCGAACACTCAAATGCCGCAGATGCAACACGGTCGAATGACTGGCGGCTCGGCGGCCGGCAACTCCAATTGGATGCAGAGTCCCAGCGCCAGCCAAATGAACCAAATGTGGAACTTTGCTCAGGCCTACTCAAATATGCAGCAGCAGCAGCAGCAGCAGCAAGCAGCTCAACAGCAGCAAGCCGCTCAACAGCAGCAGGCCGCCCAACAGCAGCTGCAGCAGCAGCAACATCAGCAGCAACATCAGCAGCACCAGCATCAACAGCAGCAGGAGCATCAGCATCAGCAGCAGCAACAGCAACAGCATAATCGCATGAAGTCCCATTACGATTACTCCAGCAACAACAGCTACAGGGAGACTCGCAATGGATTAAAGTAAAGCTGCCTCCCAATTATACAATTCATTTGTTTTCAAATATCCATATCTTTGCAGCTCACCCACAATGTACGATTCGTTAAGGTTAAGAGGTAGCAGTGGATGCATGGGTAAGATCAACTCTCAATTTATTATTTCTGTATTCATCTAATATTTATCATTCACTTGCTGCAGGGAAAAAGGTTCCGCAGTGGCGCTAATCCTTGGATTTGTCTGGTTATATGGTCATATATACACTTTACAGCAGCTTCAGTTGCCACTTGTCGTCCATCTCATACAGATTCCGTTCACATCAACAAATATTTCAATCGTGCTTTGCCACTGGCCACAATTGTCCTCCACACACAATCGACAATTTGCCTCTAACTAAGTTGGCCAGTTCTTCAATGAAGTATTTGCAGGTGTCTTTTCTGAAGAAATATATAATACATTTTCAAAACAAAACGAAAAGTGAATAGTAGGGATCTGCTTTATTGTGAAACTAGTACAACAGGTCAAACCGTTTCATTTATGTCCTAATACAATTTTAACGTAAATTCAAAGATGCCTTTTCTGGGTGGTATTTCCATTGGTCTATTTAATAGTTGTAGTTCAGCTCTGCAAATACTTTGTATGCATAATTCTGGAGGCGACCGCAGCCGCAAATGCCGCAACGACTACAACAAAAACTCCCAAGTAAAAGTTTTCCACAGTTTTCGCTGGCGGGCACAAATGCATTTGGCGTCGGAGTTTTCACTTTGACTACAACTGCGGATTTGGCTTTAAGCGCTTTGATTTATGGCATTCAGACATCAAAATTGGCAACATGTTGCAACTGGCCGGAGTGGTCCGATATCAAGACATTTGGCTAAAAATGAGCCAGGCAAGCGAATCGGAAAAAGCAAACGGCAAACGGCGAACGGCGAACGGCGAACGAGGAGCGACGCGTCGACGATGAAAAATTTATGCTGACCGCATGATGAACGCATAAAAAATGCTGCCAACTTATGGCCAAAATGCAATCCAACTCGTTCCAGCGCATATAAACAATGGCTTTATCGAGTCAACGGCATCAGCTGGCGTTACGAGGCCACTCTGGGGATACTGGATGCGGATACACACGCATACATACACCTATATATACACACACACACACACACACACACACAGTCCATGACCGGGAAACCGAAAACTAAGTCATTTTGTTGAAACGTTAGAGATTCTGGCAGAGCGAAGGTGTGAATATTTTATGTGACACTATTTTGATATCATAAATCTTTTAGTTGTTTATTCAAGCGCGCTGGCTCTAGTTGGATTTTACATTGGCCGCATTGGGTTTGCCACAAATTTGCTGTTTGAAGAACGTGGCGCCAACTTGGGGCTGACAGCTGTTCTGCCAAGCAGCTCTATCCAGCTAAAGGCTGTGATTGACTAACTAGTTGACTGACTAATTGATTGATTGATGCTTAACATTCAACTAAAGTAAGATATTCCTTACCAGAGGTCCAAAACTCAATTTGCAAATCTCTTTGATCGATTTTTGGTATAGATGATGAATAGAGTTCAGCCTGGTTGTCTTCTGTGAATCTCCTCTTACCTCTGAGCGCGCATCGAAATATCTTTTTCTGTTGCTGAATTACGAAACAAGTTTGCAAAAATTTCAACTATGCCAAAACTAAAATAATCTCATTTAAACTGCCATCCAACTGCAGCAGCATCCGTAGCAGCAGCTATTGCCATAAATACATACGAATAAACACAAACACAGAAATACTTTTCCATAGAGTTCCATCTGAACGGGGTCTCCGAGTCCCGATGCGCACATAAAATGCACATGCCCAAAATTGTTTTGGTTGAGAATTTTGCAGAGGCAGCTCCCCCAAGTATTTTACATTTTTTGTGGGGGTGGCAGCTGGCGGACGGGCATCATTAAAATTAAAAAAACCCACAAAAACAGACAGCTGAATGGACGTTGAATGCTCCACGAATGGACATTTTGAAAACTTTCAAGGAAACTGACGCACACGACAATGTGAGTACTCCAGCTGAACAGTGGCTCCCCTCTTCGGGTGGGGCGACAGTGGGGTGACAATGCTGGGAGTGGCTTGCCCAAAAGTTGCAAACCCTCTGAAGTTGGCTATGCGTTGCATTTTGTGCACGAAAATTTTATTCATGACGGAAGCAATACTCAAAATTTTGTCTATTAATATCTGGGCAATTCTTGGGTTTTAGTGTAAAACTGAAAAGTGAAGAGTGGGTGGTGGGTGGTGTGTGGTGGGTTGAGGATGGTGAGTAGTGGGGCTTGGGCTCTGGCCGTACGGTTGGCTTGCTGCGTCTGCATATGTCCAACTGCCAGACCAACTGTCTGTTTGTCTAACTGACACACAGACACATACAACTAGGGATGCGGTTGCTTGGCTACGAAGGCGGCTACCGGGACCGTACGGCCGATCTGCCTGGGCGTACATTGCCAACATAACCTCAAATTGCATTCCTAATTCCTTTTATACTCTACACACACAGAGAAACACACCCACAAGCGCTTTCTGCAAAATGTGCAGCTCCCTCTTGATGGCAACGGACCGAGCTTTGGAATATTTCGTAGCACAAAATTTATTAGAATCATTTTATTATTTTGCGGGCAACTCTACATGTTAGCATCAACATACGTCATATTTTTGTAGAGGGCATCAGCATGAGGACCTGCAGCTGAGAGGAAGCGGTTGGACCAGGTGCCTAGACCTAAACACTTGGAGAATGTAATTTTGCAAATGATGTGTGTGTGAGTGTGTGTGTGTTTGTGAAGAGTGTAAGCCAACAATCAAACTATAATACTAAGTATTACGTAAATATACCCAATATTAGGCTATATAATACTTGCATACAAATAAGCGGCTTACAAAATGTTTTATATTTGTCGTTTAGCAGGTGAAAACAACACACTATACAAAAGCAGATTTAAATTGCAAAATTATTTAGAAACAATGGTATATTTTCTTGAGGAGTATGCGATAGCAAAATGCCCTTTAAAAGATTTTAATTTACTTTTAAGTTTTTGCAAAATTTGCTTTAAATTACATAAATGTATATTATAAGTGCATAAATGTATATTATAAGTAGTTAATTATATTATTATGTATACATAAATACGGCTTGAATTGATTTTTGCCTATGTATGCATATAAATAAATAAAGAAATTATATATGCATGCATATACAAAATTATGCCCTAATTAAAATAAACATTTATATTAGATATTATTTTCGGAATATGCTTTTAAAATAAGAATCCTTTTTTGATTAAAAATTCTTTTTCAAATTCAGCTGGGAAATTTTATAGAACAATTTGACTAAAAGCATTCTTTAGCATTTCGGTTAGCCACAGAGAACTGTCAGTCGGCTTTGTCCGGGCACGGAAATGAGCCATAATTGCCGCTTCAAAATCCAGTTGGCAGCTTCTTTGCTTTAGCCACATTTTGGAATGGCTTTGCTCGGCTTGCGGTAGGCCGCCAGCTGCATTCGAATAAGTGCTTAAACAGCAATAATGAATCGTTCTCTCTCTCTCTCTCTCGCGCTTCCTCTGCCTCCCTCGCTCGTTCTCTCTTTCTGTTGGCAACACGAATGTCAACATGAATTGGACTTGTCGTTTGATGCCGCACAAAACATTTACAGCTAGGACATTCGCTTTTAATCACAAAGAGCATCGTGTACCGGGTGCACCCACAAGCCTCACAGGATATTCTCCCTGCACTGAGTTTCAGATGCTGTGTAAACTTTGTTGCCTTGTTTAGCATTTGCAGTCTGCTTTTTTGATTGTTGTCTTTCGCTTTTTCTCTCTGTCTCCCCATATACGATTTTTTCTGTTGTTGCCAACTTTATAGCTTTTTAAAACTGTGCCAACATTTTGCTTGTTTTTACTGATAACTTCATCATCGTCATCAGCGTCATCGTCCTTGCTATGCTTGAGTATTTGCACCGAAAAAAGAATAACCAGAAAAAAAAAAGACGTAAACTTGTTGGCCAAATGTTTTGTCATGATTTGTGAGTGTGCATGTCCCTTTCTCTCACTCTCTCTCTCTCCCTCTCTCTCTCTCTCTCTCTCTCTGTAGATGTTTTGTACTCAGCTTTTGCCTTTCATGAACCACTGTCAATGAAAACGTTGAGTATGTGTACACATCACTTGGCCCAAATTATAATGCGGGCTGGGGGCTCCAAAGGGGTTTGCAAATGGCTTTTTGTTTTGCTCATTCTGGTTGCTTTGAGTAATTAAATTTATGGCCAGACGGCACATGCATAAACTGGCAACCTGTTCGCTTCGATCTCAATATTCAACAGACGCAGATGCTATTCAAATGTTTGACTTTTTGGCCCGTGTCCATAACGGTCCGCATAGGCCGGGCATGATATTGCCTAGTTGTTGTTTTTATTATCATGCCTGACTGGCCGGCCGGCTATTAATTTCGAGTGGGAGTTCGCTCGGACCGGAGGCCCATGTGTACACATGTTCGGGCTTGTAAAAATGTCATGTTAATTTGTGGATTGTGCGACCAGCACTGGGCACTGGACACTGGACACTGGAGCATGCAAATAAATGTCTGGCTCACCCGCTAACCCGCTCAGCCGCTCAGTTGCTGGCTCACCAGACACCACCCACGTATTGAATTGGCTTTGAGCGGCTTTTTTTCTCAGATTTATGAGCGAATCTGATAAGTGCTGCCAATAAATTTCGGATACAACAATTTGCAGTGCATGTTGCTCGTCTCACTGGAAAATACGGACTTCGGAGAGTTTTTTGTTTTCTTCTTTTTTCTGGGTTCCTTTAAGTATTTGGGGTTATTTTATAGCTTTGAATATGCAAAGAAAGATTTCGTTTGTGGATTGCAATAATGATCCACAGTTTATCTAGTATTAAGCGCTCGCTAATATTTGTAGTTATTAATATAAATATAACTTTTACAGAATTTTATTATTTCGTTATATACATATATAATATATTATTTGATTATATTATATACATACAACTTTTACATAATTTTATTATTTTGTTATATACATATATAATATATTATTTGATTTTTTTATTACACTATTATTATAAGCACTTGAGCTCAGTCGAATTCAATATCTGGTACTAGAAAGCAAACCAATTTAATTATTCCATTTCCTCATATTTCCACTTAAGGCTAACATACAATTCTCTCTTGTATTTCTCGTCGCACACACAACGAGCATTGCTCATACGCATCATGCGCCCAGATTTCAAACCAAACGTAATCACAGAGCCGCACACAAAAATACAACAAAAGCCACAAGAAATCAGTGAATTATACAACATTTAAACAATCACAAAACTCTGCGCACACACTCTCACAGCGGGAGAGAGAGAGAGAGAGAGAGAGAGACAGGACGAGTGGGAGAGCGAGAGAGAGTGAAGAAATGCATAGAAATCCACAAAATTAAGTTAAGGCGTTCACACAATGACGTGAACAAAGTTGGCCAAAAACTTTTGAGAGAGCAAGGCAAGTTGAGGAGAATGAAGAACAAAAAACAAAACAAAAAAACCAACGCAGCAGAAGTGAAGTAAGTTGAATGTAAGCAAACAAGTTGAACCAACAAACCAAGTCTCTAATTGTGTTTGTGCATGTGTGCATGCAAAGACTGCTGTGGACTTGCAATGGGACCTGGACTGCGGCCCACTGTTCTCTGTGGCAGACCAGAACGCATCAATGTTGGCTCTGGCTCTGGCTCTGGCTCTGGCTCAGCAATGCTACAACAATAGGAGAAGAGCAAGAAAATGTGTAACAGCAAAGGCAAAAGCGAATGCCACAGCCAACGGCGCCAACAATACGTGAAATGCAACATTTTCGGTATGACGCTCGAGCACAAAAGCTCCCCACGGCGCACAAAGCCCAAACAAATGGACAAAAGCCGCCAAACCATTCTAGCACACAGTACAGAGTCGAATACGTTTCACAATTTATTCAGCGAGCAAATTAATAAGATGCTTAACAATTTATGCATAACTATTATATATATATATATATATATATATATATATATATATATATATATATATATATATATATATATATATGTATATATATATACATAAAAGAAAATTATATGTTTAATAGATATATTAAAAGATAAAAATAAAATAGTATATATATTTATATGTATATAAATAATAGGAATTCATGCTGTATAGCATTGGCTTCAAATTTGAAGTGAATCATAATTATAAGTAAATTCATTCAGCGAAAATTCTGCACCCCCAATAGGTTGCCATTCAGTTTGCATTGTTCAATTATATAGCGAAAATCTTTTTTTTTAGCCAAAGTGTACGGATTGCCAATTAATATCAATAGCGACTTGGCTCGCGAGAGTAGCACATTCAGCAGCTGTGGATTGGACAAAAAGGTCGTGTCAGCATTTGAACAAACCATGGAAGCAACAATTATGGGTTTTTCTTGGCCCTGGCATCCATGCACAGTGCACACCTTCACCGCCTCATGGCCCTGTTGGCGTAGAAAGTGCTTAAGCCGCTCAGTCTGCGCCACGTATGGTGTGATGACACCAATGTCCTGGGCTTGCGGCTTTACGGCATTACCAATACCCTTCCTGAGCATAGTTCTAATATACCACGCCAGCACCTTGGCCTCTTGATCGTTGTAACTGCTCGATGAGTGAGGCTTACGGCTTGTAATTCCAAATACTGCGTGGAATAAAATAGGAGACTGCGCATTTGGCAAATGGGTCCATTTTTCTGCCAAATTAACGCTCAGCGGCGAGGCCATCGCAATTAGCTCGTCATTGTAATATAGCTTGTTGAACAGACCCATTATCTTTGGATGGGATCTATAGTTGTAAGTCAATCGCGTTTGAAGCGTGCAATCATAGTTGCCTTCAGCATCCACCTCGAATTGTTTGCTCAGCATCAGACGCTCCATTAAAGACTGGCCCAGACCCAGCGTGGCTGCACACTTGTTAATGACAACTGGGCCCAATTGTTTGTGATCACCAGATAGTATTATACGGCAAGCGGAGTGCTTAATGCCAACAATGCCAAGCAGCGTCTCCGGCTCAGTAGAAGCGGCTGCCTCATCAATGAAAACATATGCAAAAGGCTGACCTTTTCGTCGGAATGCGAGAGCGCCAGCCATGCATAGAGTGACCACAATTATTCTATACTTTTCTAATTCATCATTGTCGATGTCTTCAGGCTTGCTTTGTGAAATCCAATAGTAATTCGAGTACTTCGATACCAAGGGATGTACAGAATGCAGTCGTCCTTTTAAATATGTTGATCTTGAGAAAAGGCGCAATACCGCATTTCTTTTCTTGTCGAGACGCAAAGTGGCAAACTTTTCGTGATTCTCAATATATTCGCAGATCTTTAGAGCGATTGTATCGCAGGCAGAGTTGGAGCCAGCTGTCACCAGGATGCGACCTTTATTGCGTACATACAATTGAAGAATAGCCTCCACTATGGTTGTGGTTTTTCCAGTGCCTGTAAGAGGATGCAATCAGTTGGTGTCTACAGCTGTCTCTCTCACTCACCTGGTGGTCCGAATACAATGTATGGAGAAAGTTTGCTGGCGCCACTGACAATATGCCGAACAGCTTGCAACTGTTTAGCATTTGTTCCAATTTGGCTGTTGATCGGGAAAATGTCTGCCAAGCTGGCAGTCACCTGTGGCTGGCTGACATCGGGCATGGGATATAGATATTGTCGAAGGCTTCGACAATGCAGAATTACATCGAGTGCGTTATACATCAAACGAAACGCCACACGCTGGGACCTAAAGATTACGGTCCATTCCTTTTTCAATTTCTTATTGGGTATCTCTAAACTTTTGAAAATAACAAATCTGTTATTCACTCTAACAATACTGCCAATATGCCGACACATTTGATTCTCTGGGCCGAGGTGCTCATGTGCATGTGGCAGCTGTGCCAAGAACAGCGGATTCGGCAATGGATTTTGTCGCAGACTTTCTTCGGAAACGAGTATTAGCTCATCCACGTGAGCCTCGATGACATCGTTGGGACTAATGGGTAGCTGGCCAAATTTCATTTTGTAAAATGTATCATCGCTTTCATGCTGTGGAGCTTGAACTTTCCTGACTATTACTTCCGTTTGGTATAATTGAGTGTAGGCATTCATTTGTGTCATATCCTCAATAGTGAGCAGTTTTCTGAGAACAGAATAGATATTATCATAGCTCAATTTTCTTTCATCCAAATATTCGCCAAAGCTTGCATCATTCTCTCTCAGACTTTCTTCACTAAACCTTGCTTTGAAAGCTTTCAACATATCATCACTAGGTTTATAATATTTCAATTCCATAATTTATTTTTATTTTCTTTGTATATGCAAAAAACTTAATTCCACTGTTGTTTTTTATTTATTTTTATTCAATTTTTTGTCTATATAAAATACTTTATAGTCAGATGCCACTGGTTCAGCTTGCACACTGACCGACCACACAGTTTAATGTGAATCACACAGTTTAATGCGAATCACACAGTTCTGATAATAAATTCGATGCTGATCATGCAAAAATGTTCAAGATACGATGTATCGATATCTAATTCCTGTCACAGTGGATTGCTTCTTATGGGTCATTGACAATTTTGATTCAATGAATTGAGACAGTTTCATTAGCAACGTGTTTATTTATATATATATATACATATATGTATGAATACGATAAAAAGAAGACGATTCCACACACCAAATTGGTGTAATTTATATATACATATCTAAATGCCATACAGAAAGCGAATATACATATTTATATATGTACATCGAAAACTCAATAAATCCCAATTTGAATCGAGTGCTGTAATTCAACATAGACAAAAGCTGATCGACATTCGTTATTCAACGCAGACATAACCTGAAAGCTATAGAATAGAATTACCTCAAATGTATGAAAGTTCTGAGCAGTGTTGCCGTTTTGGCTTATTTTCGGCCAGATCTGGCTTTTTCGTAAGTGCTATTGAGGAAAAAGTTTGGAAATTGCGGATAGCACGGAATCGGGCTTATTACCGGGCTAAATTACCTAATTATCTATTAGATATTGCATAATTAAATGAAATAGAGCAAAATTGTAAAAAAGGTCCATAAATCTACGAATGCCCGTTTATGAATACAGCTTATTTTGATTGGCTTTCCAGCTAGATCTTGCTTTTTGTGCTGAGAAAGAAAAACGGACGGGCGGACAGAAAGACAATCAGGGCTACATTACCTCAGCGTGCTGTCCTGATTAAGGACATTATACCCTGATTTCGGATTTTCAATGGGTTCAGAGTATAAAAAAAAAAACATAACAGAAACATTTTTGTTTAGCTTTTTCTAGCTTTTTTAATCAGTTGATCAGGTTTGTGTCTGAAGTCCTGTAGGAATGGCAGCACTAGTAGTGTAAGCCTCACGTAGATCTATCTAAGCTTTCAATTCTCACACAATATGACAACGCTTACTATGTATTAAGAAATGGTGAAAGAAAATGAAAATACTGTGAAGAACAAGCTGGAGCAGCAGCATCCGAAAGCAGGCAAGTACATTTGCCAGCTGCTGGGAGCGTTGAAATGGAACAAATGAACTTAGTCAAGGCTTGCCAACTGCACATTCAACACCCACACACATACACACAGAAGGAGCGATTGTGTCTGTAAGCAAGCCAAACAAATGATTTTACTCGTTACAAGAAAAGTTAAACTTGTAAATTCAAATTTCACATTTGTCTGAAATTCGCAATTACATTTTGGCAACAACAATGAAATACGAGCACCTGAGTGTCGGCTAAAAGCCCAAGCACAGGCCACGTCCACCCACTTCATGGCTCATTGTTCCGGCGAAGGATGCCGCAAATGGAGCATGAGAGAATACACAGAAAAAGAGAGTGGTAAGATGGATTGAGAGCGAGAGAGAACGAGTAGAAGAAAGAGACGGACAACAGCCAAACATTTGTGAGCTACTCTCCTAAAGCATATTGTAATAATCCAAATGAAATTAAATGTACCGTAAACATTTCGAATTACGGGAGCAATGGGAGCACACGGAGCTTCGTTCGATTCAACCGCCACATGCGGCTCCACTGCCAGCATCCAGCATTCAGCTTCCAACTTCCAGCCTCCAGGTAGACCATATCAGGTGCAAGCGAAGACAATAAAAATAGCCATAATTGCAAATGTGAGTCGACTGGCAACAATTGGCCAAAAAGCAGAGAGAATGGCTAACTGAAACCATTGACCCATGCACTTGGTCAATGGCTAGACGCAGGCTCGGCTAATTTTTTGCAGGTTGGGCAGGAATAAATGCGAAATTAAGCTGGATCAATTGGTGGCTTTTAGGTATCATTGGCTCAGGCTTCGAAGTGGGGAATGAAACTGGAACTGGCACTGGCATTCAAATGACCTACCTTAAATGAAGGTGCTTAGGTCAATGACTCTTGATCCCTGCTCAAGTCAACACAATTCAAATAATTACACTCATTCACGAAAGTGAATTAGTATATTGGCTTTGTGCAATGTCCGTCTTACTGTCCGTCTGTCCGTATGAATGCGAACGCAAAGAATATATACTTATACCAATTGGAGGCGTAACAAATCAGCAAATCGGCCGTGAATGAATATTCTGCAGTCGGTATTGTCCGACTGCAACGTTTTAAGCTTGTTTTAAAAAGTATTTTTAATTCTTCAATATACATGCATTTAAATAGTTTAATATTCTTTGCTTTTCACAATATTTTCTAGCTGATCATCTTTAGTTGTTCTCTTATTCTACAGTCCTCCTGAGCTTAGTCATCGAACGAAGACGTTGTCGGCCCGCATGCTGTAAATCAAGAGAAACCAATATTTCAATCAATTTGATAGTCGCTAAATTCAATTTGGCTATTTTATGGTATAGCACCATTAAATTAGTGCTGCAAATGATTGGGCTAAGTAAAAGGCATACCAATGAAATTGCACATTTTACAATAATTTAACGGCCACTAAACGACGATGAAAAGCTGCGAGGATCTGCAGTTCGCCTTGCTGCCTCGAGGATAATTTATTTCTAAAACAACTCTATCGCGATCCGCGATCCGCGGCCGTTGCGATGCCACACAGCGCACATTAAGAGCTCGATTTATTGTGCCGGCTTGCAACAATTTGACAAGCAAATTGCTATAATTTCTTTTCCTCAATGATCGAAAACTATGCGGGGGCGGGGCAAACGAATGAAACTGTATTTGTGTATATATATATATATGAGTGTGTGTGTGTTTGTGTGCTTGTGTGGACATGTTGCCAATCATGAGCAACATTTTCGCGCTTTTATCCAAGGAAATTTATGTAAGCGATAAAATCTCAACGACTACTGCTCAGAGACCGGCCCAATGCAGTTGGCCCCGAGGCAGCGTGTTGCCAACTAATTGCAATGCGAGAGGAGCTCCAGAGGATCGCGATCCTCCGTTAAATTGCAATAATTCCGTTTGCATTACGAGCTGGCAAATCGAGCCGTTGGGGAGCTTGGCTTATTAGGTGGTCACAGCTCTATTGCAACTGTTGGCACGACTTGGCCGTCGAATCTGTTGGCCAAAGTGTTTTGATTTTACGAGAGCAAATGAAGGCAAATATTTATTGGCCAGCTTATTGAATTACTTGTGTAGTGGTAATGGCAATGGCTAAGACTTCTGCAGCTACCCCAGGCATGAGCCACTTGCAATCAAAGGCTGAGTGCGTGTGGTCCTCAGATATGATGCATATATGTATATGCATACAGATACGCATGGTCAGCATTTAAGGCGTAATGATCGGCCAAACATAGAAGCGGAAACCTTGCAGCGCATCTGGTCGAAAGCGAGGCTATAAATCAAGAGGCACGCATTGCACCAAAAGGCAATCATCGTTAAAATATCAAAAACAAAATAAAATGTTTGTATTTTATGGACATAAATACACGTATTATAGATACATATACATACATATATGCATATATTATATTTATTCAGTTTGAAATTGAGTTCCCGCTTCCCGCTGCAATATTTTTCCGAAAACTCTTGAGATACTGTGCAAAAGTCGGCATCGTAAAAATCAGCAAAGGAAAATCACAATTTTGCTTTTATTTGCTCAACCGACAAAATATGACTTTGTTGCGTGTTTTACGAGGCGGCATTAGTCCGATGACATTGGCTAAAGCTGTACTAAATTAAAAAGTACTCCAAGCGCATCAACATCTTTGGTTTTTTCCTTTTTTTTTTATTTTTCTTTTTCTTTTTTGGTATAACGAAAAATGGCATTTTATAGCGATTTTAATATGCCACGTTGGACTAATTGTTGGCCAGGCTAAACACTGTGGCAACTTTTATGGCACTTAGAAAGCCGTTAATTCTAATTTTATGTACATACTATGTTGGCTCTTTCAATTTAACGGCTCACTTCGTGCGGTTGGCTTTGCCTCATAATGTTAATTCCTTGTTGATTCAACAAAATTTATATTGCTGGCGAATTGGACGGAATCATCGAGGGGTTAATCAAGTGGAGATTGTCCCAACGGTTCTGTCAGTTTAAACAAACGTCGTTTCTGATGACAATTGGAATTTGCGCTTACCAACACTAAATGGGCCGTGTAGGAAATCGCTGAACTGATTCGATTCTGCCTTAAATTATGCTAGTCATTGTTATCGATAATGACAAGAGGCTGCACTATTACATTCCCCAACACTCTCTACGAAAAGTCAGTGCAAGTGTGTCAAAGCTTGAGAAAACTTCTAAAAAAAAGAAAATTACTAAGAGAAAACTGTGAAAAAATGTCTGAACACGGCGAAAATAATTTTTTGCAGATTATCTCGGTAAATTACACGAACTTTTAATGCATTCAAAAACCAAATAAAACAATAGATTATATTTTATTATTTTGCTATGTCATCTACATATCTCCAATTTTCAGTTGACTATCGAGGACTGTCTGGGTTGCGAAAAAGAGTTCTTGAAATTTTCTCAGGTTGACAATGTGCATCTATTGCTGTACAATCTGGACAAGCCGAATGGCACAGTGCCATCATCGCCACTGATTGTGACTCCCGTTGGCCATGCTCTGCAGCTGATGTGCAGCAATGAGTACACCAATGAAGAGAGCTTGCGCCGTTTGCCGCAGCTGGAAGTTGGCAAGGGCAGCGTGAAGATGACTTTCAAGCTGGAGCGCATGGGCGGCATTAGTGTTGAGTATGATCCGGATCCGTTGAGCGACCTGGACATGGAGCCGAGCACCTCGAAGCAGGCCCAGGAGCGCCGCGAGCGCCGCGCTCTGCAGAAGAAACTGTTGCGCTCGCGCCGCCATATGATGTACGAGGTGAACGTGCATCGTCGCTTCGATGACGAGGATCGCTTGGACTGCATTAGCTTCCAGATCAATATGGGTGAATGGCGTGAGGTGTCCGTTGTCGAGTTCCACAACATATTCTTCGTACAGCCACCGCAGTTGACGGAGCTGATTTGCAGTGTCCAACAGGACTTCGCCAATAATTGGCTCAGAATTATTCAGGCCGATGCTAGCTCCTATAGCACTCTCAGGTGCCTGTCATACCCGAACATAACCTAACCAAACTGAATAGACTCATGATTGTGTATTATTATTATCATAATTGCAGGGAGAATGGCAATCCGTTTGATACTTTTGCCAAGCTGTGCGATCGCCAGTCCAATGACAATCATCAGTCCCTTTTGAAGAAGCTGGCCACCAATTGCCTGACTGCCAATGAGGCAACTCGTTTGAGCGAGCGTCGCTTCTTGTTGCAAGTGTTCGACAAAGTTCGCCACATCTTTGAGTACATAACAATCAATGAGTACACCGTGTGGTTCTTTGTGCCACGCCTCAATCGATATACTGCTCTGGATCAGGTGGTACGAGAAGAATACCTACTAAATCATTGCTCACTATATCCAATTCAAATGATTTTTAAATTTCTGCTCTATTTTCCCAGACTGTGGACGACTTTGACTTTTGCAATGTGCGCAGCAGCATTAAGTTGATTCGTGATGAAAGCGATTCCTTTTGGAATCGCGCTGACCATAACATCATGGATATACTGCTGATAGCCTTCCAATTGGCACTCGCCAACATTGGCAGGCAGTCGGTTCTGTTTCTGGGCCAACTTGAGAAGGTGTGTATAAGCTGACACTATATACTATGCTCTATGTATATAACTACCACTTGCTACCACAGCTCAGCGAGTTCGTTTGCTTGCAGTACGCAACGGCCACCTTTATGAACGGCACTCAATCGAAAGGTGATGGCCAAGCCAACTCGACTGTAAGTTTCGATCAATTGCAATACGATACCCATGATCTGATTAATCTCATTCTTTGCATTTGATTTTGTGGCAGAAATGGTTTTGCATGCGCTACTTGCAACGCATTATTGAGCTATCTGATTCGCTGGGTCTGGTGGTATTCATTGAGTATCCGGGTGCCATGACGCTGCTGCCGGAGAATCGCCAGGTAATCAAATGCGTGCAGAAGCGCGATGACAAGACTGGCGCCATCTCTTGGCAGCTGGACGAGGATGTGACCAAGAAAGCCGCCAGCGGCATTCAGGTGCTCAAGGAGGCCATCAATTTGGAATAGTGCATGTTTCAAAAACGATTCTATTTATTTTTAAATTTATTTAAACAAAATGCTCACGAGATGGTTTTGTTTGAAAAAAAAAAAAACGACCATGATCACGAGCTAGATTAATATATATATAATATATATAAAATTGATTTTATTATATATGTTATATATATATATATATTTATACACCCACACACACACATACACATATACACATAAACGTAAACACATTATATATGTATATATATATATTTATATATACATATATATATATTCACATACATGCAATCACAGACATAATAAATACATATAATCATATAATCTATTCGGAAACAATGTAATTTTAATTTTAACTCTAAATGTATTCTCTAACACAGTTTATATCCTAACGATATACATATGTACATATGTATGTAAGTCTATAGACAGACTTCTACCCCTGGCGTGTCAACAATACAGATTATATCATATCAAGTCATTTTATCAAATTATATACATATATTTTTTCCAACATTAAAATTTGGAAAAGTTAGTGTCGCCTGCCTCATTGACAATATATGTATGTATGTATGTATTGTATTCTCCGTTTTCAGACCGTTTCTCGATGTCTGCAAATAACTGTTTCTTACTGACATTCTGGAAGGTTTTTTCCGCTTTGTTTTTTCCCCGACAATTCAGTTGAGTTTCATAAAGCAAAAAGTGTTTTGTGTATTGTGTATTGTGTATTGTCACTAACCATACAACGACTGGTCTCTGGTCTCTTCGACAAAGATATTCGCCGGTGAAACATTTTGTTCTGCTTGTCTCGTCTATATGTTGTATGGTTAGTGGTATTATGTATTAGGTGTCTTAGCAGGGCTGGACTAACAAGTAGGTAGAATGGGCAGTTGCCCAGGGTCCCCGATTTTAGAGGGCCCCGTAAAAGGAGAGTCTTCTAAAATGTTCTTACACACCTAAAATTCCGACATGCTTAATATGTAGATAGTAATTTTATATAATATATATATTACATTGTGACAATAAAATATATATGAAAGATATAAGTATGTATTTAAATCGAAAAAAGACGGAAACGGACTTGAAAAAAGGGTCCCTCAAATTGATGGTAGCCAAGGGCCTCGTTGAGGGTTAATTCGGCCCTGTGTAGTAGGTGTGTTCAATACACTGTTGTGTTTTGTATCGTATTGGTAGTGCTTGAAAATTATCGAGGGCACTATTGAGGTATCGAACTCGTACCTTTCTTCGATGGTCGAGAGCCGATAGTCAGTAGTCATATATTCGCAAATTTGTGAACCCTGTTTTTTTTTCTTGTAGATTTGTTTTTTAATATCAGTTAAGTACACTATAATATGATACAAACAAAATTTAAAACAAAATTTAAGATATGTAGTTGAAAGTTCATAAAAATGATACTATCGATATTATCTCAACACAGCGAAAATATCGTATTATCCATTATCGACAGTTTCCCAGCTCTAATTTCTAGCACTAACCATAAAACACATAGACTGGGCAGCTAGTAAAAATTTGCTGACAAAGAAAAAGTATGCTCGGGCAGTGAACATATAAGTTATATATATGTATATATATATGATATAACACGACAAATTCAATGCGCAGCAAACGCTCTAACGAAATGGTAGATTTATTTGTATTTAAAGAAAATGAAGACATTTAATACTAGTTTACAAAGTGAAAAGCTCATAGGAAATTGATTTTATATAGTATATAGAGTACACCTATTGCTGTCCAATGGAGTCTTGCAATTTTTTATATTTATATACATATAAGTTTAAAATAACAAGGACAATTTTTTTTTTAACTTTGAGTGCTAATTAGGCTGACGGACAGAAAGACAGACAGACTTAGAGATAAAGAGAGAGAGACAGACAGATTTGCAGATATACAGACAGACATAATGCAAGCAAACATAAGCAAGACCAAAGCAAGCAATGAAAATGAGCTGCAGAAGATCATTTCTGTTGTCTTTATGTATTCAGCAATATTTGTTTACATTTACATTTAAGTTAAACTCATTCAGAATGCTTGAAGCAGCAGAGAGTGTTCTCATTGGTCACATCACGATCGACTGCAGCGACCGCAACTCGACGCAGGCTCAACATTTGAGCGCGCCTTGGACTTTGAGTGAGGGTCGCCCTATATAAAGAGCAGCAGCTGCAGCATTTCTTCAGTCGTCCAGGCCCGGTGGGGGTCAGTAGTGCAGTGCAGTAAAGTGAAAGTGAAAGTGAAGTGTTGTCAGGTAAATATTTAAATAGTTAATATTATTAAGTATTTTAAGCAGAATTGTAATAGTTAAAATTAATTGTTAAGAATTGTTTAAATATAATATAAGAGAAACTGTAGACATAAGATAATGTTAACGATCGTTGAGGTAAGCAGTAAAGACTTATGCTTAGAGCAAAGACTTAGAAATTTTAAAAGAAATTTAGAAATTTTAAAGACTTAGAAAATTAGGAAGACTTAGAAAATTAAAGACTTTGTAAATTTAAAAGACTTAGAAAATTAGGAAGACTTAGAAAATTTTAAAGATTTAGTAAATTTAAGACTTAGATAATTAGGACTTAGAAAATTTTAAAGACTTAGTAAATTTTAAAGACTTAGAAAATTAGGAAGACTTAGAAAAGTTTAAGGACTTAGTAAATTTAAAAGACTTAGAAAATTAGGAAGACTTAGAAAACTTTAAAGACTTAGTAAATTTAAAAGACTTGGAAAAATAGGAAGACTTAGTAAATTTTAAAGACTTACAAAATTTTGAGGACTTAGAAAATTTTAAAGACTTAGAAAATTAGGAAGACTTAGAAAACTTGAATGACAGAAAACTAGAAGACTTAGAAAACTATAAAGACTTAGTAAATTTAAAAGACTTGGAAAATTAGGAAGACTTAGAAAATTTGAAAGACTTAATAAATTTAAGAGACTTAGAAAATTAGGAAGACTTAGAAAATTAAAGACTTTGTAAATTTAAAAGACTTAGAAAATTAGGAAGACTTAGAAAATTTTAAAGATTTAGTAAATTTAAGACTTAGATAATTAGGACTTAGAAAATTTTAAAGACTTAGTAAATTTTAAAGACTTAGAAAATTAGGAAGACTTAGAAAAGTTTAAGGACTTAGTAAATTTAAAAGACTTAGAAAATTAGGAAGACTTAGTAAATTTTAAAGACTTACAAAATTTTGAGGACTTAGAAAATTTTAAAGACTTAGAAAATTAGGAAGACTTAGAAAACTTGAATGACAGAAAACTAGAAGACTTAGAAAACTATAAAGACTTAGTAAATTTAAAAGACTTGGAAAATTAGGAAGACAGAAAATTTGAAAGACTGAATAAATTTAAGAGACTTAGAAAATTAGGAAGACTTAGAAAATTAGGAAGACTTAGAAAATTTTAAAGACTTAGTAAATTTAAAAGACTTAGAAAATTAGGAAGACTTAGTAAACTTGAAAGGCTTACAAAATTAGGAAGACTTAGAAAACTTGAATGACAGAAAACTAGAAGACTTAGAAAACTATAAGGACTTAGTAAATCTTAAAGACTTAGAAAATTTTGAGGACTCTTAGAAAGTTGACAGACTTAGTATACTTGAAAGACTTAGAAAATTAGGAAGACTTAGAAAACTTGAATGACAGAAAACTAGAAAGACTTAAAAAACTTTAAAGACTTAGAAAACTTGAAAGACTTAGAAAACTGGAAAGACTTAGAAAACTTGAAAGACTTAGAAAGCTAGAAGAACTTATAAAATATATCATAATGATATATATATTTTTTTTGTTCATTATTTAAATTCTCTTTCCTTTAATATATCATTTTTTCTGCCTCATCAAAAATACAAAAATACTGCTGATTAATATTTGCATTTTCTGCATTATCAATCTCATTTATAGTTTTTGCTATCAGATGCAAATATTTTGGAAGTTCTGCTAGCTAGATGAGATCATTTTTCAGCTGAATTTCAATTAGGTAGCTGTCTGTCAGTGTGGCCTAAACAACAGGGCTAAAATAAATATAAAAAAAAGAAATGTTTGCTAGCATTACTACCAACAGCAGCAGCAGCAGCAACAGCAACAACAGTACGCTACATTAGTTGTCAGCCAGTGGCACGCGTCATTTTCCGGCGAATTGCATTTTGTGCAAACCGAAAGCATTTTTAGTCAGCATCCCGCAGACCGCTCCTCGCCCCGCCCCGCCCACTGACACATATTAGAAGAAGCAGAGAGCCAAAGAAGGATGTAGCTGACAGTATATGTTTTCCGCATCCGTATCCGTAACCCAACACTGGCTGGCTAACTGGATGGCTGGCTGAATGGCTGGCTGGCTGGCTTGCTGGCTTGTTGGCTGACTGACTGACTGCTTGACTGATTGGTGGTTGTTTGTGCAACTTTTAGTGGTGCATTTGTTGGGCCCAGGCACCATTTTGAAATGTTTTCCGAGCATTTCGCACGTCTTGTTGTGAGCGTCGTCAGTCAAATGCATTTGCACTTCATCGCTCATACGCAACTTGGCCAAAGAAATTTAAACAGAATTCACTATCATCTAGTCTCTAGCGCTAAAGCCCTCAGAATTCCGTTCACTGTTAAAAGCAATCAAGTTCTTTCTCAAAACATCATCTATTGCTTTTAATAGAGTAATTAGTTTTTTATAGCTGCTGGCCAACATTTTTTAATTTATTGGCGAATATTTGCAGCCCTGGGGTCAGCTTTTAGTTGTCGGTGTTGGCCAACTTGCCTGACAGGTTCCACGACAGCTCTGCCGGCAGCTGCAGGCCGAATTAAGTGCCAGATCTCGCACCTCATCCAGTATGACGCGACGTCGTGACGCCGCGACCTGTGCCGTGCTGCACTCAACGAAATGACAGCTAAGCCTCAGATACACGCACTAGCCAAGAGCTCACAGCTACACACAGCCAGACACAGCTACAGCTACAGCCGGTGCTGGCAATTATTCAAATTGCGAAACGGCAACGAAAAAATCCTCTGCGAGGATGCCCCCAGATTTGCCTCTCATTTCACGACTTGTACTTGTTACATTTTCTGCTTCGGCAATTGGAAAGTAAACACGGTCTAGATTCAAGCAGCATCTTCTTTGCATCTTCCTCCTTTGTGTGCAGTGCAAACAGTCTTATATCAATTTTAATATATGCGATCTAAGTAATGAGTCGCATTGTTAACATATGACTTTATTAAATTTCATGTGAAAAGTCCCCTCAACAACTGCAGATTAAACAGCGACGCTGATTACCCACATCAGGATGCCTAAGGAGGCAGAAAAGGTTGCGAACTCGAGCCGGCGGCAAGACAAACCGATGCTCAGTGCTGCATAAAAAAGGTCAAGCCCGTCTGTGGGCATAATTAAAAATTAATAAGCGGCTGCTGGAGCAAAAACAGCTGCTTGGCTCACCGAAGCGTGCTGGCATCGCAATCTGTAATTATGTAAGGGCGATTTCATGATGCGACTCCAGCAACAACAGCAGCAGCAACAACCACAACAACAACAAGTGCACGGCTATGATGGCATTTGCCCTTTTACTGGCTACTGACCCGGCCAGCCGAAAATGTTAGCCAGAGCTGAAACTCAGCCCTCCCCCCGTTAGCTGTAGCCAGCTGCTAAAAGCGCAAATGAGCATTAAAAACTCGTTTCAACTAAATATTTAAACAGTTTATTATACTGGCTGGCATCCTCCATATACACACACATGCACATATACCCAAGCCCACACACGTGTGCCATGGGCGTGGCAGACGCTAAAAGCCGCGCATGATTATGGCCACCTGACCGACCGCCCATGGACCGCACTCCCCCCGCAAAGCAGGCGCGTGCAATGCGCCAAAAGGAAATTTAAATTTGAATTAATTATGATGCCGGACTGGGGCATGATTTCGCCCTAGCTCTATTTGTACTGGCCAGTGGACACTGCCGGCACCTACAACTGACTGCAATTAGTCGCTGCGGGTCTGTGGCCGACTGGACGAGTGCTGAAATTTGCCAAACAACAAATACTGCCACTTAACGCCACACAACAGGAGGTGTGAACGAACCTGTTGGACAAGACTGAGATACGGAGCGCCCAAAGATATATGTAAGTGGAATAATTTGCTAACGAACTATTTTAAATGACCATCTAACCTTGGTTTAGCTAAGTATATCTGTTTACAAACAAATAGCTGAGCAGCAGGAAGTCTGTTCAAAATCTGTTCACAATCCCAATCAAAATGTGAATGGCAGCAGCCTGTTAAATTATAAATGAGCTCGATGGCAAACAGGACAACTGCAGCTGCTACCGGGAGCCAAAAGCAAGGTCATCGGCATTTCACGATTTTCAAATACGAAATTCGTCAAACTGCAAACATGAAGCCCTATCGCTTTGACTGACCCCACAGATAAGGCTCTGGGCGGTGTTTTTAAATGGAAGTGCAGCTGGCAGTGGTGTTGGAAGTGGAACTGGAAATGAAATGAAAATGGAAATGGAGCTTTGGGGCATTCGGTGAAATCAAGCATTCAAGTGTCATTAATTAGTCAACAAACATGGCCAAACAATTGACGGCCGCTTTGGTGGTCAGTCAAAAACAACATTCATTGGCCACGCCCACGCACGCTTTTACGCTTCATTTGGCCAAAACGAAAGAGTGAAGGCGCTTGGCAGTGGCCGCTGCATTTGCGTTTAATTACGAAATAATCCAGTGGACGGTGTGCACGAAAATCGATTGGGATTGCGACTGGGATTCGGATTGGCATAGGCATAGGCAGCTCTCATCTACGTTTCAATCCACTTCAATGCACTGATCACCCGCCAGCCAACAGCCTGCAGACTCGCGGCATGCAAGCTCGCTGCATGTCAGCGCCAATGATCCGACTCTGGGATGCCCGTTGACGTTGCTAACCCAATTAAACTGTCGCCCGCTAACTCCGCCCGCCTCCCGAAAGTCTACTCCGTCCGTCCCCGCAATCGCAACAGTTGCCAGCATTTTGCCTGGCACTTTGCCCAAACCGCAGAAGCAAAAGCAAAAGCCTCGCAAACGTTTCACTTCGCGGGCTTCAATAGCAATTTGGGTAAATTCCTTTTTAATTTCAACCGCAGCCGCCCAGCCTCGTCGCTCTCATGGCCTATTAGCCGCTGGCCTAGAGATTGCCGCGTGACTTTCCATCAAGCCCAAAACAGGACTCAATAAAGAGTAAACGATGTATTCTAATATTTGTTTGATGAACTTGCATTAAAGTACTATATAATATAATTACAAAAATATTGATTTTTAGCTGTTTAAATTTAGTCCTTATGCAACTTACATAAAACACAATACATGTTAAATTTAAGAAAATATGTCTACAATAATTCGTAATAGTTATCTGAAATATATAAGTAATTTTCACATATGATAAGTTAGACTGAGCATAGAATTCTTAGATTCTTAAATTTAATTAATTTAAGGAATTTAAGAAATTTATATTAATATTTGATTGAAGGATAGAACTTTTATTATAATTCTTTATTATTATAAAATACAAAAAAAATATACATAGATTTTTAATATTTAAATGCAGCTTAATTCTGAAAAATTTACCTATTAAATGTAAGCAAATATTTATATAAAATATTTATATAAAATAATTATATAAAATATTTATATAAAGTATTTATATAAAATAATTATATAAAATATTTATATAAAATATTTACATAAAATAATTGTATAAAATATTTAGCAGCTTATTTGGTTGGACAAGATAAACTGAGGATCTCAAAACTTAAAACCAAGCTATATTTTGTTGTATTCCACATTTCATCCTCAATTTAAGTTGGTTTTTAAGGCAGAGCAAATGTTATACATATTATATATATTTTTTATATTTATAAATACTCACATTCATATACTTTGTGTCCTTGTTTTCTGTCACGCGCTCATCTCTAATTTGCTGTCATGGAGCGACGCAAAATTGAATTGGATGTTAGTTTTAGTTATCGTCTGCTTTGGGCCTCCATATTTGTTTTTTTTTTTAGCTTCAACGTCGAAAAACAATTTTCAATGGCATAAAGACGAAAATTTCATTAGCCTTTCAATTACACGCACACATAAACACATAAGCAGACACACGCATATTCAGACAGGCAGACAGCTAGACAGCCAGAGTCTAGGCCAGATATAATCACAAAGAGCATCCAAGATACAAAGACGCCCTTTGCGCCTTTTATATTTTGGCTTTATTTTTTACATTATTTACTTTCTTGTCTGGCGCAAATCAGATTTGGATAAATTCTTTTGCCGCTGTTACTCTGTGAGAAGTGGGTGTGTTTGCTCCACTCAGTCAGTCGGCTCCACTTACTAGGTATCTGTTAATTTGTCATGTGAGCAACAATTTGGAGCAGAAAATGATGCTCTAAATTGCTCAAGAAATTGCTTATGAAATCTACAAAAGTTGCTACTGTTAATTGCTTTAAATGGGACACCCTCATACAAGATTTTCATATTTGATGCGCAAACATGCAGCAGCCTTTGCGAAAATGTTCACATATTTTCCAGAAGCAATTTTCTTTAGAATTTTTCGGCAACTTTTCTTTGTTTTTTTGCTCAAGTCTTTGTTGACTTTTGTCAGCGGCTTTCGGCGTTTTATCATCATGTTTATCTTCACAAAAGTTGCATTCTCTTTGTGCTTATGCAATTATGACTGAAAATGTAATTTCGACTCTTCAGTCTAAAACGTTTTTGTTTATCTTGTAATATTGTTTACACAATTGGTAAAATTGCCTCTTGTCTGTGCACAATTTTTTCTTTCATTTTGCAATGCAAAAATTTTAATTAGTTTCGCATTAAAAATAAAGCCTATTCTATGCCAATGTTTATTACTTTTCGATATGAGCCAAAGCTTTACAAATTGGTGCAAAAAAGGAACAATATTAATATATATAACGATGGCATTATTTAATTTTTATTTGGTTTTAATTAGAAATATGAGTGAACAATATATATACATATATAAATATATATTTATTTTTGTATACTGATTGGCCTATTAATCACCGTATTTATATTGATTTAGGTGTTAAAATTTTAAGAGCTACTTATACCAATGGCATTATTTAGCCTGATTAATAATTTAAACCTTCAAAAGATAAAAGAGAGTATAAAAACATTTAACTTTGCATTGGGGTAGAAATCTGCTATTTAAATTCACATATATTTTAGCTAGAAAAAATCATATTTAAATCGAAATTGTTAAATTATTGTATTTGAAAGTGTTTGTAATTAGACCGCTTTCAATGAGAGTATATATATATTATTTAAATTATTATATTTTTAATTTATTTATTCCTTACTTATTGTTGTGGTAGAGCATCTACATTTCGTCAACTTTAGTCGAATATTTTGTAGTATAATTTACATATTATATTTTAATAACAATTACTCTTCACGTAGGCAAAATATTTTTTTTCAAATTGACTTTTTTCTTGTCGTTCTTCGGCTATTTTTATAGTCTTTTAAGCATACAATACTTACATGATAATTATGCATTTTAATGCTAGAATATTATCAATTTAACAATGCATTTTAAATTACTTGATTAAGTTAAGCGTAAAATAAACAAATTGAATTTATATTGTTTTTTCTGAATTTCTGCTATTGAAAATAAATATAAAAAAAAAATATATATACACATATACATACATACATACATTTACACATTTCTGAGTTTTGCCCTGCATGACACTTGATGTTTTTTGCTAAATATCTGAAATTAGACTCCAAAATATTGCCAAAGGCAGAACATTAAATTGAGAAGCTCAACAGCGCAGTTATTCTCGCAGACGAGTGAAACCGAGAGTTAGCGAAGTATAGAGAGGGGGAGAGAAGAGATAGAGAGAGAGAGAGAGAGAGAGAGAGAGAGGGAGATACACATGCTTCCAGCAGCATCCTTTGTTTGTAATTAATTTCAATATAGCGAAGCATTACAAGTGAAGCTCAGTAAATTTCAAAGTATGCTGCGAGGCCAATAAACTCCGACAGGCGGCATGGGGAGCATGGGCATGGGCGCGAACTTGGGCGTGGGCGTGGCTTTTGTAGAGCAACACATTCAGTATATTGCACACGCGAGGCGCGTGAGATGAAACGAAATGTTGAAATTTAAACGTGCACGTGGCTGGAACAGGAGGCCCAAGGATTGGAAGCGGGTGGAAGAGTGGGTGGGCCAGCACGGCAGGATCTACACGATGAAGTCTTGCCAGGGCACTGTCGGGCATTACTTTGCCCATAAAAGTAGTAAAATTATGTTGACTGAAAAACAGCGGCTGTGTTGCTGACGGAGGCGTGGCACGATGGGTGTGTATTTCGGCGCCTTCATACACACACACACACATACATACACACAGAAACGCACACATACTCAGATACACACACATACAGGCACACACATTCACAAATACCCATTCCTATTTGCAGCTGCAGATAAAAGTAACTCGCTCGGCGTTTAGTTAAAATATTTGCACGCTTCCCCAGCGCTTCGGTTCGTGTATCTTGCAGATACTTTTTGCCGGCTGCTGCTCACTGCCACTGTTCATTTCATACGAATAAAATGCTCACTTATTGGCCGGGGAATTGTTTTTCGGTAGCTACTGTGGCACAGCAGCAGCGCAAACAGCAGCAGTGCATAATTTCAATTTACGGGATAACAAAAAAGCAAACGCTCGACTGAGACTGAGGGAGCTCAGAGATTTGCCCATAGACTGGGGCACTAAGGCATATAGGACATGCAGCAAATGGCAATGAGATTTTAATCAACGAACTGGTGAATGAATCGCTAAAGAGCTGATTCGAATTTTATTTTAAATATATAATTAAAATTTCATAGTTGGGAAATTTCAGCAATATGTTTAAGCATTCAGGGAACAATTTGATGAATGTTTAATAAGGATTTTCATTTTGACATACAATTTATTATATTATGTTATTATAAGTTGAGGAATTTACGAAACATTATCTAATTTTATTCACAGTTTCAGGATAATGTTTAAGCATTAATAAAACAATTATAATTTTAACATACAATTATATTATTATTATATTTGAGGAATATATTGAAGAACAATTTGATGTAGATCGTATTTTTGATATGCTGTATATAATTTTAATATAAACCACTTTAATTTCATTTATTGAACTTTGAATTTGGGTTTTTATCGATCAATTTCTGCAGTTGGATTAAAGCTCTCTGCAATTTCCCAATGATTACCCACCAATCTATTGACGGGATAGGGCGTATAAAGCTTAGTAGGATTTTTTATCAAATGATGTGATAGTGATGTAGTTGTCCATGTCTAGGAGTTGGATCATTGATATGATCCAAATCGATAGTCTTAGTTCCTTCTGCATACCTGTTACGATCACATAATTCTTAAGAGTTGCCTGCTGATATTAGTTAGATAATATAATAATAATATATAATTATATAATAATTAATAATTGGCTAATATATAAAATTTATTTGATATGTTTGAGTGAATAAAAAACTGGTTGCAGCTGTCAAGGAGTATTGCGAGCATGTTAAGCTATGGGCAAGCACTATCAAGCACAGTCAGACTTCGATTAATGTGGTATTGTCAATGGTTGACAAACTGATAATATGAGATTTGTCGGACATGGTTCGACGTTGTAAGAAATTATCAAACATGTCAGATACCAATTGACATCAAATAAATGCACTGAGACATTTTAACACCTGGTCAGATATGTCGGACTTGGTAAAGCGTGATCATAACAATTATAAAAGAATTTACCTATCGGTTGTCAAATTCTAAAATTCATTGTCAAAGATCGACAATAAAGACCAAATATCTTTCAGGCGAGCTTATTGACTCTAAAGAATGGGTATGATTGGAGAGCTTACGACAGACTACGCTGTAATCCTGCCAGCTGGTCAGAGCTGTCTATTCAGCTTTTATTGCTGGTCCATTGGCTGTAAACGTGTGTGTGTGGGGTAAAATTTCACACTTTGTCACTTCTCGCCAAAAGAGAGGAGAGGAGAGGGAGAGTAGGAGCTGACTACTAGCGACTACCAAAGGTGCCGACTTGTAAACGGGTGGGGCCGGCTTAGCGAGCATCGCGTGCCAGTCGCGATAATGAAACTGAAAGGCAGCCTCAAGCAACCCAAGTCGCTGCAACTCGCAGCCAAATGGCATACTTCAGAGCAGCTGGACCCACACTGCACAGCAGTTTCATTTTTTTTATTTTAAGATTTGGCAATTGGCCAACTAATCAACTGCGAATCCAAAGCTGAAGAACAGAGGCTCTTGGCCAGCGGTGCGTGTAAGTTTTTCAATTAATTTTGCTTAGCCTGCGAGAGTTCTGAGCTGCACTGAGCTGCCACACTATTTACGGCTGAGTTATTTCAAAAATGTTTTGCATATCAGATTGAGCTGCAGCTTGAAGCTGGTAGCTCGGCGCTGCGAGCTGCGAGCTGCGAGTTGCAAGCTGGGAGAGCACTTAAACGCCTTCGTTTTAATTTAATAAGAGCTTGCCAAGGCAACCAACTGGCAACTCCAACACGAGCACTGCATCCAAAATGAATGGGAGCTGAAAGCTACCAACATAGAAGCCAAAATAGAACAAGAGAGAAAAAACCAATGAAAGTGCGAAAAGAAGCGACTAAAATATACCCTGTCTCAAAACAAACTCTGCAAGAAATAAGATAACAAATAAAGAGATAAAATAATAATAATTAAATAAACTTTAGTTCACAATAAATTTACATATCAAAATATTTTCTGAATTTTGATATTCATAATAATTATGTAGACATGTAACCAGAACAGCTTGATTGCTTACAGGGTATACAAAAAAAAAAAAAGAGACAACAGCAGCAGCAGCATCAGACACTCGCGAGTCGCGGCTTTGACTCCAACTTCGACTCCAACTGCGACTCCGCCTACCGCATGTCAAATTTGAATTTAGCTGCAATTTTTACAACTGTTGCAAAGTCGCCTCCATCTCCAAATGCATCTGCATCTGGGAAGTGGTTCTACATGTGAACGCGAACGTGGCTGTGGATGTGAATGTGGATGTGAATGTGGATGGCTGCCAGTGGCATACAGCATGATGCATGGTGGATGCTGCATGCTGCATGCTGCATGGAGCATGTGAGCCAGTCAGACAGTTGGCAATTTGCATAAATTTAGATTAGTGACATCTGACGTGAGTCGGCGATACGAGCAGCGAGTGGAGCGAGTGGAGTGAGTGGAGTGAGTGGAGCGGGCGAGCGGAAATATTAAGTAGGCGACTGCGCGATTGCCACCTCCTAATTCTCAGTCAAGATTAGCTGGCAAAGTCGGCAGCAAGCTGGCAATGACAATGCATATGATTTATGAACTAACTTGCTGGCGATGTTTTGCGCCGTCTCTGAAAATTAGCCGCTCATGTGGAAAATTAATCGCATGCAAGCTCATTATGAGCTATCAGACTAGTGTTTGGGCTAATTGTAACAGCGCATGACACATGAAGCATTTCAGATTCTTGGTAAGAGTTTCAAATAAAGTATTTGCGACTTATAAATAATATATTATTTACAAAAATAAATATACTGTTTAAATTGATCGGAAAATTCTTATTAATTATCTAATATTCTATTACTAATATCTATTATTAATAGTTTTATATGGAGCATCTGCGATCTATTTATAAAATACTAATTGCATATAATACTTACATACTACTTAAGGTTTGACTAAGCTAAGAATTTCAGATAAAGGAATTTAAGACTAACTCATATAATATTATATCCATAAGCTAACGTATTTCCAGCGTTTAGAAGCGGATTTTTTTATGACTTGCTGCTGATTTCTCAAAATCTCATTTCAGCCACGTTTACAATTCACAATTGCTAATGGCAATAATTTACAGCCCTATTACTCTTCAATTTGTTGGAAACTTTTCCTAAATTTCATTTAAATTTTGCTTTTCCTTTTTTTTTATCTTATTTTTTTTTTTTTTTTTTTTTTTTGCTTTTTATATTTTATTATATTTTTAAATAAAGTATTAGCAATATTATTCTCAAAGTAACTTATATACTACTTAAGATCTTAATCGCTAATTGAAGTAACAATATCAGATTTTCAGCAATAAAATAAGTTGCTTAATTAATTGCTGATGATTTATCAAATTTTCATTTATGTCACGTTTATTCATAATGCCAACGATTGTTAATAGCAATAATTATATAAATGTATTTTTAACCCTTTTACTCCTCACTTTAAGAACAGTTTCTACTTTTCTGTCCCTCTTTCCATGTAATTGCATTCAAGTTTAGCTCAGTTTCTGTCTCGCTTCTACTACATATATACATTTAGATAGAATTTAAAATTGTTCTTAGTTTGCCTTGAGACCGAGCATAAAATAACTATAAATTCCATTCAGCCATATCGCCCATTTTGCAGCTACTGAATTTCTGGTTCAACATTTGTCAGTGCGGCGCCCGCACTGGCAATTTTCTTAGCAGTTTCTACCCGACAAAGATATAACAATTCCTAACCTATAATTTATTCAGCTAAATCCTTTCGCCAGCCACTTACAGTCTTAGAATAAGCAGCGAAAATAAATTAAATGGAAATCATTTGTCTTGCTCAACAAAATATCACGCAAATGGCGAGCTGAAGCTGAATCAGTTGAACGGAGGCGGGTGGACGGGGCAACTCCCACTTGACAGCCAGTCACAGCAACAACAACAATGACAACAACAAGTGGCAGCATTTGAAGGAAAATTTGCATAAAGAAATAATATTCATTCGTGCCGTGTCGTGTACTCCACTCCAAAGGCTGCCAGAGCATGTCAAAATTGTCCTTCAAGGACCGAGGCAGCAGCCAGCGTCCAAGTCGCTGAGCGGATAAAAGAATTTCATAGCAAATGCGACATAACATTAAGCCCAGTTACAAGTGGGGGAGGAGACTTATCTGCGGATTACCAAAGATTAAATACACTGGCAGACATTTAAAAAAGATAAGATATATATATTATAATGTATATATTACTATAATATAATATATATATATTGTGATTCTCTTAAGCTCATTTGAGCAGTTAAAAAATTTACTAGACTGCATGAAAGTATGCAACAATTATTTATTTATTTTTATATATTCTTTATTTAATTATACATTCGGATCCAGTTTTTCTGCAGGGCATATGTATATATATATATATGTATGTACGTATGTTTGTATAATTCTATATAGCCAACAGTATTTGCATTCAACATGGCTATTTCGGTGGACACGCCCCGGCTCCGCCCACCAATACATAACATACAGCAACATCTGCAGGAGACGGCGGCGGCAGCGGTGGTCGAAAACTATCTGAAATCTCCGCTAACCAGGCAAAAGGCCGATTAACAAGATTAAAAGCGCCATTAAATGCTTTGATTCCGGTTACAAGTTAAGACCACGCAACCGCAGATACGCAAATGTTGTTGTTGTATCAAGCTGGTGCTGGGGCTGCCTTGAGCTTGGGTTCTACATATACAACATCTAAACAATAAGGATGCGGTATCGGCTATGTGATACTCTGTCTTCTTTTTTAACTAATGCAAATATATTTTAATTTTAGCTTATCCTTGCCATCTCTTTCATGGATTTGAATTCAAGTGAGTCATCTGCCTCATTCAACTCATTTCGTTACTAATTCTTATATCAAATCTCACATTTTAATCAAACATTTTTCATGTCAGCTCGCTTCCCCTCTAGTGCACTCATCATCATTCAATTTATTATAATTCATCAACGGCAACTATCTCATTCATCACTCTACAATAATAATACTTGCTTCTACTCCAACTCAACGCCACAATAATCACACCAGTGCTTATACTTTCAAGTATTTTAGATTTAACCGAAAAAAATTTTTCAAATAACAAAAAACAATAAAGAAGTAATAATAAATAATCAAATAATATTTGTATTTCATTTATAAGAAGAACGAAAGATTTTCGGCTAAATATTTCTTTAAAAATTGTCCTTTTCACTTGTGGAGTTTTTATTTCACGGCTCAAACTATACTCAATAATATATACTGAACTGAGCTGCGAGAATCTAGATCCAATCCCAAATTGTATTCCTGTAGTTTTGTTCTTAGCCAAAGAATTTGGTTGCCAGTCTGAGCTGAAGTAAAGGAATCAAGAATGAAGTAAAAGAAAGCAAAAGACATTGCTTGCCAGTGTGCACTGATCTACAAGGATCCAGACTCGAATATCAGATTGTGTGGCTGAAGCTTTGTCTAAAGGCCTTGTAACATATCACAACTAAAGCAAATCTTTTCACAATAACTCACTAAATGGTAAATAGTAGTTTTTATTACGACTCTATATGGACACATTAAAACTAATATGCTCCTTTTCACTATGCCAACAGTGTGTTTAGCACACACCCAATAACTTATCCAGCCAGCGCTGGAGAGCAAAAGTTCTTTGGTACTGCTTAAAGTAACATATGTTTTGTGGCAGCCGCCCATTGGATGCGAATGTGGCCGGGTGTATCTGGAGCTTGTTAAAACGCATATGTTGAATTCCTGGTTAAGACGTAAATTACGTTAAATTGCTGTTAAGTAGAATTGTGCTAGCGGGCAAACAAACGAATACAAATACGCACATACACACACACACACACACACACATATATATACACATACACACCCGTATGTATCTGTAATCCCATGTGCCGGTCTGCGGCTGCGACTGATTTGCGTGCTTGCGTCCTGGCCGTATCCTTGGCTCAGTGTTTGCCACGCCGCCTCGCATGTTCGCTTGATTGATTTAGGTTGGGTTTAAGCCCCACGGGCAAAGCGTTAACGCAACCGGCACACTTAATCCCAATTTGCAAAAGTACAAATCAGTTTTAGTTATTTTGCTTTGGCCCGCAAAAACTAAATTATATGTATTATGCATGTGGAACCTATTAGTTGGCAGCCGAGTTGAGAATCTGAGATGCGGGTAACAGGTAAAGAGGTTTGCACGTCAAAGGTTAAATGATTTCCGCACTCTCAACATGATGTTGCAATGCGATATATCAATATAATATATGCGTATAAATATATGTCGTACTTGTTCTGTGTATGCCAAAAAAACAAAACTTTTTTATTTTCTAATTTAAAATCGTAATGATAAATTTATAATTTATTTTACTATTGCTTTTTATTTTTTACGCATTAGTTTTAACAAATAGTATTACATATTTCTTATTAAATTATTTATATTTCGCAGCTGCGATAAGTTTTTTCTCAAATTGTTGAATACAATTTACAATCAAATCAAAACAAAATAAACTCAAATGGACTTTTAATTCGCATTAAATCCCAAATGAAATTTCACAAAAAAGGAAAAACCATAGCATTTGTCAATTGTCGAAAACAATGCAATTTTTATGTTAATTTTATGTATTATGTTGAAAATTTGTTGAAATTTTAATTTGCTTTTTTTTTTTTTTTTTTTTGGTTTTTGTTTTTGGCCGTGTGACAAAATAAGCAAAAATAATTGCGGAATGAAATGAGCGCGTGAGGTGAGAGCGATTTGTGAGAGGTCAGAAATTGGTGTGAAATGCATTTGAAATGCATGGAATATTTTTAAGTGAAATTTATTGCGATTTTTGCAACAATTGGCGGAGTTTAGCATTAAATGCAATTAAACGCGAAAACAGCAACAATAAAACCAAATTACCAGCGAGCGAAATTGCATTCACTGAAAACGGTAACAACAACAACAACAACAGTAAACAGTCAACAGAAACAACAATTGGCAGCAGGAACAATGGCTAACAAAGAGCAACTGGCCAACACAAATGAGCAAAAATAATTTTATGGTCAATGCAACGGCGTTAAGTTGGCTGCGGCTGCAAGTGTAGAACAAGTTGCGGAGGTGGGCTGGGGGGTAGCTAGGGGTAGGGGGGCAGTCAGAAAAAGCGGCAGCAACAACTAATTTAAATTGAAATTAAAATTGATTGTTTTTTAAACGCGTCGAATTGCCAACGAGGCACGTACCCAAACGTTGGCCATGCGCCACCCCGTTTAGCCTACAGCCAGCAACGGGTGGTGTGGGGCGTCGGTGGTGCAACAGAGTGTGGCATGCGTGTCAAACCATAGCGGCGCTGGTGCTGCTGGTGGCCACGTCATTTGCAACAACGGGCAACAATACTATGAGTAGGCGGCTCTCAATGTGCCACATGCAAACAAATACGTTAACAAATGCTGAAATTACAACAGGCCGCCCCCGACTCAAAAGCGTAGCGCAGAAGGAAATGGACCACAGAGCGAGAGCTGCAATAGCAGCACCACAAACTGGCCTCTGCAAACATGCTCCACACACACACACACTCAGCTGCTATAACACACACACCCGCACAGAGCTACTCAATTATTTTGTGTGCTTCTCGCTTTGTTTGCATTTGTTGCTGCTTTGCTACCCAATGCCTACTTAAAATAGGTTCCAAAGAGGGTATATTACAGGATTATCTGCTTGCAAATGTGTAAACATCAAGAATAATTACCAAAGTTCAATCAACTATAATTGTGATGACAATCAACGATATATTTATGCTGTTACCACGTGGAAATTCATTAAGTACAATTTCATCAGGTGCTTTCATTCAATTGCACAGGGTATTTGTCAGTCGCAGCTATTCGATACATACGCCATTCTGTCTTGTTGCCGCTGTGACTATCGCAGCTGCGGCAGCCTCTTATTTATTTGCAGAAAATTGTTGCTAATTTCGCATATAGCCAAATTGAATTTACAACTGCAGCTGCAACCGCCAGCTACCCGCTCAGCATCTCGTGCTAACCATATAATTGCCGCCATCATCATACGCGTGTTTACACATTTTGGTCTGCCGGCCTCTCTGGTCCTTGTCCAGTTGGAGTCCACGCCAATTAACTGACTCACCGTTGTCGCAGCGGCTGTTAATTTGCGTAAATGTTCCTGCATGTGCATATAAACATATATATTTGTATGCTGCTGTATAAATAATGCATCCCCCCATTATACCTTCATCATATATGGAGAACAACAGCAAAGTGAAGTGAAGACAAATTTCTTGTTTGACTATTTTCCAATAAAATGCTTTTTCAGGGGTGTGTATGTTTGGTATGCAAAGTGCAAAGTGTAATTAAAGTAAATTTTTAAAAAATTTCACTTCCCTTCTTTATTTTATGTTATATTTCCTTCTTTGTTTTCTCGTTTCAAAAACTCCGGGACAGCAAATCAATATTAAGTTAAATTTTCCCTTTAACCTTTACACGTTTGCTATCTCTCTCACTCATTAGCATACAATTATCTCTATTAATAAACATCTATTAGGCGAAGATTTGTATTCACAGTTTTCATCCCATACATAGATTTAGTAACCACAAGTAATTAGTTTCTAGACAGCATAAGTCATATGTGTATGTATGCGTGCGCAAATAGCTGCAGATATGTGAAATCTCACACGCATCATTTAAATACTATGTAATATTATGTTTTCTTAATATAGAATATATGCACACAAACATGTGCACAGAACAAATGCGCCTTCATCTATATTCTTTCGCGTTTACTCATTGGAGAGCTTCTTAAAGGCAAAAGTAAATGCACTCTCACTCTTGTATTTAATATAAATCGCAAATTAAATAAATACTTGAAAAATAGTTTTAAGAAATGAATTCGGCTGTTCAATAAATATTCTTTCAATTTAGTATCCGAGTGGAGCTCACAGTTTAAGCTTTCTCTTTAATTTGCTTGCATTGTCTTTGTAATATAGAGAAAAAACTGTCGTCGCCAACTGAAGCCAATCTCTGTTGACCGCTCTATTAAGAATCTCTTCTTCTCTCTTGCGCTTACTCTCTCTGTATTCTGTCCCGCAGGCATATCTGCATAAGTATGTATATCTATCAATGTATGTGAATTTTTGAAAAACGTTTATTATTCAAAATTAGGATAATATAATAAAGTAAATATTTTTCTCTGGATGGGAAACAGCAGTGAAAGAGACCAACATTGCAGCGTTTCCGCAAATGAGCCAACAAAATTTTGTTTATTAAATTTTCAAAATTAATTAAAGATATAAAATGATTAAAAAAGTTAATAAAATTATTGTTGGAGCACAAGCTATGAGCAATGAAACGATTACGCAAGCAGCCAAAAAAAAAAATAAAAAATATAATTAAATTTTTAAAATTTAATAAAAATACAATAAATTGATTTAAAAGTTTATTTATTTTTCTTTCTCTTTTTTTTTTTTTTTCTTTTTGAGCTAAAATAATTTTAAAGGAAAATCAAAATCAGGTTTATTTAGATAACTTATTTCTGCTTTATATCTTTGACTGAACTCGATTGTGTATGAAAAGAAATTAAAAAATTAAAATTTTATACTTGTTTTGCTAAATAAATGCACATAAAGCTCTCACTTTAATTTTAAATATTTTTAATTCACTCTCCAAATTTATGTTAAGCTGACTATTGACTGACTCTCGAATACCATGCTCAAAGGATCTATTGTGTTAGATAATTTAACGTGGCATCCAACTAAGCCAACACAACTAGTTAAAGCTCTTTTTTCCCTTTGTGGCTGCAGTTCACCATCAATAGTTTGTGAATTATTAAAACTGCGCTAAAGCAATTAATTTTAAATTTTAGCTGCTTATATATATACATATAAAGAGAGAGATAGAGAGAGCCTGGGCGTACTGTAGGGCGTGTGTGGGGGGCGTGGCTGTAGATGTCGCTGCGGTTAGAAAATATTAAACACCGGGCGACGTCTGGCAAATGTCACTTAAAAAATTGAAAGGTTGCGCCCCCAGCCCCCCGGGGAGCCGAAAGCGGGCACAGCAGGACTGCAAAAGGAGGTGAGTGCCTGGCAAACGGATCTGGGCGCTGGTGCACGGGGCGTATGCGCAATGTTGGCAAAGGCGAAACTTAATTAATTTGAGTAACTTGGCAGCCGGCCGGTTGGACGGCTTTGCCACCCATCAGCTGCTGCCGCCGCTCGCTGCCCGTTGGCGTCTTTGCAGCGCCGGGTGTGGCATGAATTCTTAATGCATGCTGTGAGTGTGTGTGTGTGTGTGTGTGTGTGGAAAGGGGGGGCGGCTGTGGCAAGGGCATGGTCGTGGTCTGTGAAAGAAAGAAATAACTGGAACTGACTATGTCAACATAATTAACTTTGAAGTGGGCGCCCCGACAGACAGCCAATCCTTTAGATAAAAAACTCATACATAAGCACTCATGTGATGATGTTGCATGTGCCAAAAAATTGGCGAGAGGTGCAACCCAGCAACCCTGCAACCCCCGCTTGGTCCGCTGCTACCCGTACATCATGCACATCTCCGAATGCAAATTACTGTGAGTGTTGCAAATAATTAATTTTAATGCATTTCCAGCATCCACATGGCTTAGAGATGGCACACAGTGGAAGGCCCTTTCCATTGAAGCTTGCAAACCGAATCATAATTTCAATTTCAGATTCAGATTTTCACTTAAAGAGCAAAAACGAAATGAAAATATGGCAGACACGTGTTTTTGTTTGTTTTTATTTCATGTTTTTTGTTAAGAGAGAAAAAAAAAAACACTCACATCTCTAGTTTGTCTGCTGCCAAAATGCACTTAGCCCAGCTGCATGAGATGTTCGTTGTGTTCGCTGTGAAACAGAATTCTTAATAATTTGGCGCAGACTAGGTTTTTTTTGTGTCCGCTTACAAAGTGACAAGAGCATATTGGTTTTGTGCTTATTTTATGTTTTACTTATATATTTATATTATTATAAAAGTGCTTTTCATGAATGTCAAATATTTTTATAAAAAAAAAAATTGAAAAATAATTTAGTAATATGAAATCAAAACTGCCTTTTTATGAAAACTTATTAAATTAATAATGAAACTTTATTATTTTTCAAAGTGTTATGCAATATGAAAATGTCTTCTAACAATAAACAATAGAAATTAAGAAATTTAAGCCTACAAAACGAATTGTTTACAGGATAAACCAGGTTCTACAAGTATTGCAAACTGTTAGCCTCCCAGGTTATTTGATATTCGGGAACAAAGAGAAATCATGACTTGCCAAATCAATGTTGTTAGGTTGATTGATACTCATACACACAACTAAACATACATATATGTATTATATTCTGTGCTGCTCTCCCTTATTTTAATTTATATTCTCTTTGCATTATCTGTCTGTTCATTATCTACAAGCAGAGCAACTATGTAATCTTTCTCGCTATATATGTATTTTTGTCTACAATAATATATAACTAGATAGTTAAACGAAAGCCTTTGCTTTGCCTTCGTAAATGATTGGGGTCAGTGTTGCCGAAAAACCTCAGCCCACAAAATGTTCATGGAATATAGAATGTCTGCTGGTCCAACTAATGCCCAATAATGCCTCTATCTCCTGATATATCACATGACGATCTTGAATTATCAATTAATGTTTATTCGATTATTCCGGGCATAGCCAACATTTTAGGACGATCTTTAAGAAATTCATTCTGCAAGGATCAAATACCATGTTGTTCTTTGAATTATCCATTTACAGTAAGTAAATAAATGATCACTTTTGTGCATAGATTGCAAATAACAGTTGAGTTTCTCTACACCCTGAAAGTAATCAGACAAGAAAATACATTGAATTAGAGTTGATGCAATTTATAAGTAGCAGCAAAGTTGTCCAAAGTTGAGTTCAGCTTGAAGGATTAACACAAAAGCATTTAACTAAGCCCGCACTCATAGCTGTAATAAAGTGAAAATATTTTATACGGAACTATTTTCTGATTGATTATAATTGCCTGTCTCTCGTCTCATTTTAGTTGGCCAAACTTTTCACATATTTCGTGCGGCGTTAGCACTGAACGTCATCTTTCCAACAGGCGCCTGTTGAAAGTTTTTTGGCCTCATATCAGCTCATTTCAATTTAACCTGCTGAAACTTTTTTGATTGCCCAATTTGCGGCCTGAATGCAATCAGCAACCGAATGTTGTTGCTGCTGTCGTTGTTGTGTCTTAAAGAAAACTTAAACATCGACTGCACTTAAAGTTCGATTTTGTTTGTTGAAGTGTTGCAAAATGTTGTATGTAGTGGGATAGGATCTGGCCCCTGACCACTGTGACCAGGCTACATGTCTTCCAAGCAGCAGCAGCAGCAGCAGAGATAATGCGCAGCAATATAAATGGGGAAACTGACAGCTCACTGGAAGAGGGGCGGGGCGGGGCGGGCTGGCCAAATGTTGACGACGATGACTTTTAAATTGTTTTATTGAGGTGCCAGTGTTGGTCAGAAAGTTTAGCAAGTGCAAAATAAATGAGCATGGAAGTCCATTTTAGAGCATTACGTAGCTGCTGCTTGCAGCCCGACAGCCAGGCGTTAGCATGGACCCATATGTGTGTCTCTGCCTGTGTGTGTGTGTGTGTGTGTGTCGGGCATACAAAGTCAAATTGTTTACAGATGTCAGAGCTGGCAGGAACGGGATGCAAAGGCGGGGTAAGGGCAAGGGCAGGAGCAGGGACAGGGGCAGGTCAAATGCGATTCTCTGCTAGCATTTTGTGCCGTGTCACGTTATACTTTTGGTTTGTTGGCCTAAGTAGCTGGCGCCCAATATGCCCGCTGACATGTCCGGCAGGAGCTGCCCGAGCATTTGGTCACCAAAAACTGCTCATAAAATGTCGCCAGCCAGCACCAACTGCACACATGGCCAACATTGGTATGAGGCTTAAAGCTGCTGTCAATTGGCATTAGCCCTGTGGCACTGGGCCAGCCTGCAGCGTCATTCTACTGCTCGTGCACTGCAAAAAATAAGTGGTTTAAATTTAAAAAAAATTATATAAAATAAAATAAAATTATATAAAATATAAAATAAAAAAATAAATAAATAAAATATATAATAATTTTAATAATAAAAATAAGATTAATAATACTAATAATGAATAATAATAATAATAACAATAATAATAATAATAATAATAATAATAATAATAATAATAGTAATAGTAATAATAATAATAATAATAATAATATTAATAATAATAATAATAATAAATATTAATTATAAAAATAATATAAACTGAAGCACAATTTTCTCGCAGTGCAATCCTCATGTACGTATACGTGTGTGTATGTGTGTGAGCAACTGGAAAGTTAATGCTGTCGCCGTGCAGATTAAAAGGAATACACAGATCCAAGGTCCTCCGCATAGTGTATGCCAGCAGCATAGCCTGGTAGTCGTAGTCGTATTAGCGTTGTGTCATATTAGCTCAACAGATTTGAAAAGAATTCGCTGCGTAATGGCAATGAGACACGGTACAATGTGTACTAATACGGCAGCCAGCAGAGACATGTGTTGTTTTATGAAACAGCTCCCGCTCCGATGGGAAAAACACGTGTCAATTGGCTCCGGATTAGAGGAAGCTGTGCGAGGCACATCACGTTGAATTGAGCTAAAGAGGAGAGTGAGTGGACTTAACTGTTTTTATGCCAAGTGAAATTTTAAAGTGAACAAACTGTATATTGAAACATATTTTATAATCAATTTTAATTTTATTTTAAAATTTTTGTAACTTTATTTAAACAGATATTAATAAAATAAATATCATAATACATTTGAAGTATAATTAAAAGCAAAAGAGTGCAAAGATGTTGCTAAAACTATATTGGAGCTTAAGAATTACCTTTTTGAGCTCGTAAAAAATGTTGAGTATGTCGGGAATGGAGGTGATATTGATGCATTCCCAGCTGGCATATCAGTGTGTTGTTGTCTATTTCTTCTCATATGACAACTGAGCCTTTTCTTTCTCTCCTCTCTCTCTCTCTCTCTCTCTCTCTCTCTCTCTCTATCTCTCTCTCTCTCTCTGCTAGTCAAACGTCCAACTCTATCGAAGTCACTGTTAAGAGGCGTAGTATTACTCAATCGTGGCTCGAAACGGCTCTCCTCTCCCTCTCTTATTTTTTCTCTCTCTCTCTCGCTGTTTCACAGCACTAGAAGACTACCCTGTGCAGTTGTCGTTAGACTTTTTCCCTCTATTTTATAGTTATTTTTTAACGTAATGTTAATATTTAATACGAATCAAACAAATCTTTGACAACTGCATAAAAACGGATAACTGAGCAGACCAATAAAAAGACAGCAGGATAGAGAATCGAATTCCAAATAAGTAAAACAGGTAAAATTCGCTCAAATTTGAATAGCTTTGGAACTACATATATCTACTATGAAATGCCATTTGCCGAATGTTTGAATGACAGTCAACTATGTGAAGTAAATAAGAACATGCATTAAGACTTTAGTGCAAGCCTCTTGGATCACATAAAACACCTCAGCCCAACCTTGCTTATTCTTATAGTATCAACTTGAATTCCTCATTCGTAAGCTCCCCTAGAATTCAGTCGAGTAAATTAACATTTTAGTCGCTTATCTGCTGTTTCACAACTTTATATTTGATGAATGGAAAAAGTTTAAAATTGCATTGCATGCGAAATACATTTCCAATATAATTGAAAAAAGAAGAAATCTCTATTTGATAACGCATCGACCACATTTCGTTTTTTTTTTTTTGTGTTTCGTTCCATGATTGACTTCGGTTTGTAGCTTTAGGCCAACAAAATGCCAATCATGATAAAGTGAGATGCGTTGATGTAGCGCTCAATTAGCCGCTGTTCCAAATCAATAAATGCAACGCGCATTAGCTGCAACTGGCAACTGGCAACTGGCAACTGCAACTGGATGGCAGCTGGATCGGCGTCAATCGAGCGCTAACAAAGATAAATGGCTGAAGCCACAAAATTGATTTGGTTGACAGATGAATTGTGGGGCGGCTGGACGTCAAAGCTCTGAAGAGCGCCAACAACAGCAACAACAATAACAAATTTAACAACAACAACAAGAGCAGCAGCAGCAACAACAACTGTTACAACTGCAACAGTTGCCGGTCAACGACAATAAAATCAAAAGCATATTTTTCAATCAGCCATTCAATGGCAGCAATATTTCGCACAAAATGACAAAATGGGGGCACGCAGGGGGCGGCACAGGCAGTGGCGTGGGCGTGGCTGTCAGTGAGATATGCTGTGCGCATCATTCGTATATTGAATGAAGCACTTAAACGCGTTTCAGGCCGCTGACCGTTCAAATGTAATTACGCATACGCCACGGTTGCCGAGCTTCTACGGCAACTGCTGCTGCTGCTGTTGCTGCTGTTGCTGTTGCTGTTGCTGCTGCTGCTGCTGCCAATTGACACTTTGACGCATAAATCAACTTTATTGTTTATTGATTTTTATGTTTGTGCCGAGCGTTTTTGTGTTTTCAGTTTTTTTATATTTTGGATTTTATTAAATCTTACCCGCTGCCCAATCTTTCAATCAGTCGAACAGCTCGTCCCTTGTTATTTATTTGAATTTATGCGATTTTAATGAAATTGGTTCATTGTTTGCAGTTGTACGCATCAATCGCCGTCAATATGTGTATGCCAGAGTGCTGGACATGATGAACAATTCATAAATCGATTAAAGATTGTTTTTGGTTTGCTCTTTTTGTTTTTTGCATTGTATTTTTCATAAATATTTTTTTTTACTATTTGCTGTGGCATCAGTTATTTGCATGTTGGTATGTCAGTCCTGTATGGCATTCAAAAAATGTCAGACCATAAATAAATCCAGCTACCGATTTTGAGCTATCTGCATAAAATCTGTGCACGCGGGCATATTATTTTTATTGATTGACACGCGGCTTAAACGAAATTTGCTTTTAACGAAAATTGTATAAATTTAAGCCTGAAACAATTTCAACTATTTCCGTTGTCAACTGATTTAAAGTATTTCATTGCTTCAACTTTTCACTCAACTTTTCTAGCTGCCTCTTTGTCTGTCTCTCTCTGTCTGTCTGCCTTTGCCACAGTCAAAAGTGTTTCACAATCTCAGTCAATAGTCATCAAATGTATTCATGAGACCAGACCAACAGTCAACTGGCAAACGCTTTGAAATATAATGGGAATTCCTTCAAAAGTTTGCAATTGCCCAAGAAACTTTATGCCCCCGGAAAGTGGGCGCAGCTATGCGGGCGAAAGCGCAATACAAATTAAAATTTAAATGAGCCGCCGCGCAGTGTCCTCCAGCTGGCAGTGCTCCTGCAACAGCTTCTCTATTGACACGTGACAAAGTCGAGCGGCCAATAAAAAACACAAAATATATATATACACACACACACACATATATATACAATATCTGCCAGCGGCCACGCCTGGAAGGCGTCAAGTGTTCGAAACAATTTCAATAACCGTTTCCCCCGGAGCACAGGAAGTGGAGCCAATAAGCGTTCGACGAAGGCAAATCTCTGAGAGACGCCGTGCAGCCAGCTAATAATAGAAAACGACAGCAGCGACGCTGACGCTGACGTCGACGTCGACGCCAGCAGCGGCTGCCTGGCCCGGCTCTGGCTTTGGCTAGGGCATTCAACTGATAGAAGCAAAAATGTTTGATTTAATTGGAAAATATTTTCAAATGAATTTTTTGCCGGGCGCGTGGCGCAAATCCATTTTGATTTCGGTTTTGTTGCGAATTTGTGTATTTATTTTGATTGTCAGTGTAAACAGGTGCAGGATAATTGAAAATGCCGTTAGGTTAAATATTAAATAACAATTTAATTGTATTTGTGATGGCAAAAGAACCGAATGAGTGAGTGAATGAATGAATGAATGTTGCCAATATTGGCTTTGTTTCACAGAGAATATAAGATTTTAAAAAAGATTTGAATTAAATTATATATGAAATAATTGTATTGAATTAGTATAAGTACTGATCGACTTGAAAATACCGTTGCCATGGCGTTCAACTGTAGTATTATGTATTCTAGTCGTTTAATTTATTTTTAATGGAATTGTATACAAGCCACAGAATTTGATTGAGAGTCTTCATCTTAGGAAATATGCTTAATTAACAAACATTCCATATTTCATCTTATCAAAACTCATTCGCATTTATAAATATCAATAAATTAATGAAAGCATTGTTTAAACAAGTATAGAATTTAAAAGTATAATATTAAAATTATATAAAAAGTAGAATTGGCTGTGAGCGACTAGAAATACCCGAACTTATTGTTCTAAGCACTCTATGTGTTTTAAATAAGTAAAATATAAATAAATTTGATTTGGTTTGATTGAGAGTCTTGACTTTATGAGATACGTTTAATTAATATATATTCCATATGTAATATGAATTGACAATTTAATAAATTACAGACTCGCATTTTCATTCATACATATGATTATAATGGCAGGGGAGTTATGAGCAAAAGTTTTGATACTACAAAGCAGAGTCCTCTGTACTTAATAAATTCAGAAAAACAAAAAGCCAGGATATATGGACAAATATACGTAAAGTTCTGTTAGTCCCAATCAAGAACTAAGCAATTGACTGCCAGTAACATGACACCCATCTTAGCCTCTATAGGGTATACAAACTATAGGGTACACAAAAGTAGAAGAAGCACTTCTCCATCTACCTGTTTTAGTCCTCAATCAACTAGGCACTGGGTCTTCTTTGCTGGCCAAAAAAAGCGATTCATCAACTGTAAACAGACGAGACATAGAGCCGACATCTGACGTCAGGCCGATGCTCGACTGCCACCCACTGTGACCGCAAGTCAACGAGGTGATTTGCATGCAACAACAACAACAACAACAAAAGTACAAATAACAACAACAGCAGTAAATGCGGACTCACATGCGGTTGTTAGATTAGGCGCTGATTGCTTCGATTGGAGTCCAGAATGGAGCTGCGTCCGTTTGCATATCAGGCAATCGCGTCAAGTGAAGCCCTCGCCCCGAGAAAGAAAGAAACAAATAACGCTGTAAAGTAAAATTCGGCAGTCAGATTGCCATACTCTCATTTACATTCACATTCGCATTGGCATTCGTATTCGCATTCGCATTCGGAATGGCATGCGTTACGCAAATTGAAATTCGCTGGCTGAAAATTTATGCAACGTCGCGTTCGCTGTTGCCCAGCATGGTGGATGCATTGGAGATGCTGTTGGTACAGTGGAGCTGCAAGCCAGCCGAGCTGCACCACTTGGTTACAGTTGCCTCCACCTATCGACAGAGTTCGCAGCCCGAGTCCGAGCCGCAGCTATGTACATGCTACATGCTACATGCTACATGCTACTGCCAACTGGTAACTGGTAACTGAGAAATTTATGCTTTGTTGTGTCCGGCGAAACATGCAACATCAATTCTCGTTAACTTTTCATGCACGGCTGCGCCATGGACACACTCAAAGGAATAAAAATGAAACCAAATCGAAGTAAACAAAATACGCATTTCAAATAAAAGTACTGAAGTCTGGCGCTGCTTATTTCATTTCCTTCAATTCTAAATAACCTATAAGAGTTATAATTATTGCCGCTACTGTCAGGAGAATAAAATACATTTTAGATTTGTTGCACTGAAGGTTCGAAATTCCTCGACGCTCTGATGGACTCCTGTTCCATTCACCACCTTCCTCATTGATCACTTCCTCAGGCATTTTCTCAGTAATTTTGAAAATTGTTTAGTTCGGTTCAATAAAAAATGTACAGAAATCCATTGTTGGACTCAATACTTACGCATCAATCAGAAATATTAGAAATCCATATTGGATTGCTAGGAATATGCATGTAACACCTAAGAGTGAAGAGCCTCAATTCAAAGCTCTATTTGACTTGAAGCTTTTTAACAAACATTTGTGAGTTCTTTTTCTCTATGATTCTCAGAAAAGTTTTGAAATTGTTTAGATTTTGTTTTTTTTTTTTTATAAAATATTCTTTATTCGTTGCCTACTGCATTTTTAAATTTGTGCATTTATGGAAGAGAGTGTAGTTTTTTTTTTTTTCAGCAATTTGCGTTTTGTTGTGATATCGCCGATGCTTCCCTTAAATTTTAATTGTGTTGCCATTCTCTCTCTACCTACAAATATTAATGCCCCAATAATCGTTCACTAACCACTATTAAATTACAAAAATCGAATTAAAGCTATTGATAATATTCTGACATAGCTCGCAAATAACTGAAGAACGTTTCACGATGTCTGCATATAATTGTATTTTACTACCACTCTGAGAAATAACTCAGAGTGCAACCGAGCAAATGACAATTTATCGTTTTATTCTTTACGCTCTGTTCGCGAAATCACTCTAGTAAGTTTTATCATGAATACTTTCCTTTGAAGACATCCATCTTCCAACCAGCGTTGAAGAAGCCACAGAAAAATAGAGTCGGCGTCTAAATTGAAGATTATTTTGTAGGAATAACAGCGCACATATGCAAAGATCTTACTTTTGAGGCCCAGTCGAACAGGCCATTAAATGATATTGGGTCCATACATATGGCATGCATGCAGTTTCAAAATGTTATCAAAATAAACGTAGTATCTCAAACTGATTTTGTTCCATGGCAATTTCAGTTCCTGTAGCTCTTGTTTGGTCACCACGTATATGGTAAATACCAAGCTATATCTGACACATTTTTAGAGCTATCACCAAATTTTGACCTCATCCATATAAATATTTACATACCGGGAAGTCTATGATTTTGCACCAAATTGAACTATTTTTGTACCAGAAATAAGTATTATGAAGTCGATATCGAACCACTGCAACGTTCTCAGATGCTTCTTCTTTATTTACTTTTTTTTTCTTTGCACAATTGAACAATGTGTACAGTCGATTTGGCAGGAACATAAACCACAAATGCTTTCGTTTTAATTTGCACACACAGAGGAAATGGGAAACACAAACAAAGATAGCCTTGGGCGTCTGCTTTCTGCGAAATGATATGCAAAACATGGCCTGACCTTCGTGACAGGGCGCCCAGCGACACCTAGTCACTGCAGTGGGGGGGCCATTCAATAAAAATGTAAATTAACTTATCAATTACAACGCCAAACAACAATAAACTGTGAGCGCCAACTGGATTGGGGGCGTGGCTCTGTGGGGCAGGGGAGTTGCGCGCGTGCCCCATACAAATATCGGGCAGTCGACTTCATCTTGTGGCCAATGTTGAGTGCTAGGCATGTGGCAAGGGGATGAGACATGGGGTACGGGCCATGGGGCACTCTTAACGGTTTTCTTATGCAAATGGGGCACGGCCAACGTTAAAATATTCCTGCTCATAATTTTTATTTCCGTTATTCAAGTTTCAAGATTGTATTGCACACTTTTTGGGCATCGTTGTCGCCAGGCCTGACCGAAGGCTCGTTTCAAATGCCGACCCGCGCCCCCCTCGGGTCCTCTTCCTGTTCTCGTTACGAAATTTGCCTTGCTAATAGACTCGAAGTGGCCCGAAGACCGCTTGGCGTCTGCTCTTTGCGGTGCGACCAGTCAAAAGGACACAGCGTGAAGATAGCGCCAACGTGACGTCTTGAAGGACATAAGTTACGACTGCCGGGGGTGCATTTATTTTAATATGTAGCTGATAAGAGCCTCAGCCAGATATCTTAATGAGATAAGGGCCCTGTTAACGGCGACTCGCAACGTGAACTTTAGTTAACAGTTTTTATTTTGTTTTTGCTCAACGTGAATTGCTAAATAAATCCGGGAATCCCAAAGCTCGAGTGGAAGCACGTGATTCAAGCGAACGCGATTGTCCTTGTACTTAAAGTTAGTGTAAGTAGCCAAATGCAAAGTTAATTACCAAATACTCCACAGTTAGCCAAAATACAAAATTAAAAATACAATTAGCAAGACTATTGCCACGCCACTCACAGCTATTATTACCCACACTGCGGTGGCATCACGATCCGGATTGATACATGTAGGGCGTTCATCTTCATTTTCATATCCTTTCATATCCATTCTGTCTATATTCTATAACTGATCTTGCTCACCTTAATTAATATTTTGTATGCCCTTCTTTATTTTGTTAATTACTTTTATAAAGCCAAACATTTTAATTTTTGAATGTATACCAAAAAGAGAAAATACAGTACTACGAAAAATTTTTCATTTCTAAGCTGATCGATAAGCTTACATAAAATTGACAGAAAGTTAATTCCTTACTGTATGAATTTGACATTTGATTTAGTTAAATAAATTTCTTATCTGTAGATTGTGCCTAAGCAATACTTCTAATATTTTCAATAGCATTTCAAATAGTTAACGATAGCATACAACTATGTATTGATATGTTGAACACGGTTTTTCACTTAATATAATGGTTTTGTTAAGATGTAACAGAAAGAAGTAGGCGTGACACACACCAAAAAACATATATTCTCCAGGGGAGTTATTTGTATGCTATCGTTAACTATACCCTTATCTCCAGTCTTTCTTTTGTTATGAATCCTCTTAAGTCTGTTGTGTGCAGATCGTTAATAAATATGAGCCAAATTCTCTTTTAGTTGGTCAGATTGGTACACATTGAAGTAGATTTAGTTGATAGTGCTGAAAAGTTATTGACACTTCATATATTGAATAGAATATTAAACAAAATTGTATTTTAAACTGGAAGCCAAGTTAATGCAGTCGGGTTGGTTATGTGGATGATGTCTTATTACATATAACAATTTCTGTTCTGCTCCTCTAGTTGATTGGCCTTCACATTTCCTTCAAAATAATTGATTTGAAACATATTGAATTTGAAATAGTGCCTCTAGGCAGTACTGTCTTCAGCACTGTTTCACATAATTTCCATTAGCAGCTACTGCCCAACCCGATTTGAATCTTAAATAGCGGAACAGCTTTGCTAACTACATTTGGGCACATTCCCGCATAGTCGAAGGCGTCTCCATTTGCCATTTGCCACATACGTTGGCTCCTAGGCCGGCCACACAGTTGCCACAGCTGTTGGTCGTAGTGCTACTTTTATCGCTTGTTGCAGCAAGCGGCAAGCACCTCTGGAATGGCAAGATATACTCATCACGTAAGCCGCCTACAGCATTTTCACACAATGCACTCGTGCCCCACTCGCACTCGCACCGCCATCACCTTTCGCACCGGTCCAGAATTGAACCATCAGAACGTATGAGTATAATCAGGAGCCGGCAGTTCTAGCTGGAGTCCGGCACTCCAGCTACTGCAAATGCGAGCGCGGCGAAGCGAGGCTTTGGCCGGCTGGACATGTTGAACCAGAATGATTTCCAACTGCTGATGGTCATGCTGGTGCATTTTCATTTTCACACCACTTTTGGGCCAGAGTGGCAGACAAATTATGACCACGACTGTGACTACTTGTTGGACCCGGCAGGCCTCTTAGAAGAGAATAACTGCCAGTGCTGCGGCTCCGACGATAAGCATTTGCGTGATTAATGAAATTTGATGCCCCTGCTAGGAGAATGGCGCCGCAAAACAGCTATGCATGTAGAGTGGGAGTAGCTGGCAGTGAGTAGCCGATGGAGAGGTACACTATACATGGGTGGTAACCATATATATAATGTATCTTTGGCTCTTTAAGCTCACGAAATAAACTTTTTTTTTAATGAATCCTTATTGACATTACGGATATAAATATAGAGATAACAACATTAGTGTTGAGTTCGATTCGAAAAGCAGAGTTGGTAAGGTTGAAGACACTCACATGAGTAGTTCTCAAAATATTCTCGAGTTAAGCTTTAAAAATCAAAACCTAAGTCAATTTAATATTGATACTAATAAATAGTTTTGCATAAAAGTTATATCCAGCAATGCATAAAAGTTATAACCCAAGTTATAATAACTAATCTAAGAGTGAATTCCAATTTAATATTAAGTAATGGATAATAGAAAATGGACAAAAATAATTTCTTTCCGATATGAAGCAAATTAGTGAGCATATTCATATATGATATTCTTGATATATTCCCGATTTTCATATTGATATTGAGAAATGGATAAAAAAGTCTAAAAATGAATTATTCTCGATACGAAGTAATTGTGTGAAAATATTTTTTGTACTCGTAATATTCAATATATTCCCTAATTAATTAGGAGAAACTAAAGTTGATTTCCATATTGGCATTGAGAAATGAATAAGGAAAAGCCCAAAACCTTTTTTCGTGTTTAGTCTATAAATCATTCTAATATATACGATTTCTCAATAAAAGCTAATCTCGAAATATCCTCCAGACCCAAATTCTTACGAAAGACACTTAAGACTTTCTTTCCTCCTGCCTGTTACATAAACACACTAGAAAGTATTATACTCTTTCTCAATGGGGTTCAGCGCATGATAAGGAAGGCGAAGGCGAAAGGCAAGTTAAAGCTTGCACACCTTTCGACAAACAATTACACGTTGGGTCAGCATGACTTATGAATATATGGGCATGCACTGTGGGCGGGCCAGCGCCAGTTCCAGTTCCAGTTCCACTATGTCTAATTGGCTGTTCAGTGGCATGGTGAAGTCGTAGTCCAATTAGAATTCGTAATCGCGCACGCTTTGCCCATTTGAATTTATATCGAAATTTAATTTAATTAATAGACCGCCAAGTGGGCCAATACGCAAAACTTGGCCCAGGTGCCGTTGGTGTTGACCACGGCAATAGCCACAGCTATAGCCACAGCCATAGCCATAGCCACAGCCATTCTTTGCCTATCGCAGCGGGAAGTGTCAAAAAGTCAACTCAATAACTGTTTATTTTACTGGCATATTTTCAATTTCCATCTGTGGCCTACTTGAAATTGGCGGCTGAGTGTGAGTCAGGCAGCCCTGGATTCCATATCCGAGCCCCTGTTGAACTGCAAGTCAACAGCTTTGTTGGCGGCGAAATTCGAGCCTCTTTGCATGTGGGCCAATACGATTATTTTTCTTTCTTATTTTTTTGTGTTACCTCTTATCGTCATTTGGCCATGCATTTTATTTGCTTAATCAATTTGATTTCCCCAGCGCTGTTGGCAAATCTCAAATAGATTGTTGCATAAGGATTGATGGTTATGGCAAGGCAGGCGTTGAACCTTTGAGGGTTACAGAGGGTTCAAAATTATATTTGTTGCTTTATTTTTTATTGAGGTAGAGATATCTAGAAGGCTAGGTATCAATAAATTGGAAAGTAAATACTATATATTCTACAATATTATAGAAGCTCTTATGTTAACAGTAATACAATACTATATGATCTTTACTCTTCATATCTGCACTTACCAGCCAAATTTATCTGCAACAGTTCCTTAACTCAGCTACTTCCTCATATCGTGAAGTTTTCGGCTTTTATTTCCATTCACTTTCGATTGATTTGCAGTCGAATTTCTCAATTTTGCCATCTCTCTTGGCTGCTGCCCACTTGATATAGTGATCGATATGCACAACTGGCCATAACGGGCCGACATGCCTCAGAGCCGCCCACATCTAAGCCTACACGCCCATTTGCTACCGTTTAGCCAGATTGATTTCATGCCAGCCGCTGCACGACTCGGATGATCATTCCCATTCCCATTCCCATTTCCAGTGGCAGTCCGCACAACGCCCACAAATGTAGGCGAGCCGCATTTTCCCATCGCCGGGCCATCAATCAAACTCGAGTGCCAGAGCGAGGACTAGAACTGCACTTCACTTCGGCCCAAAACGGGTTGAGGGAGCGGGTTGAGGGGCACCCTGAGCGCTTTTGGTTGTTAAAATTGAAGCGGCATCATTTTTCATATCCGCGGCAAACAACTGCCGCAAAAAAAGCCAAACAAATAAAAGGAAAACATAATAAAAAGAAAAAGAAAAAAAAACCCAATATGCAGTCGTATGGAAATCGAGTAGCAGCTAACAGCGGGAGCCACGTTCAGGTCCAGCTCCAGGTCCAACCTGAAGCTCGACCTGGACCTGCAGCTCGAATCTGTGACGTCGACGTCGATGCGAATACGTGATCGCCGTTTGTTGCCTTTCTGTTGTCTGCGCCTCCGAAAAACGCTTTGTTTTTTTTTTGTTTTGCATCAAAACCAAACTAACAGCTCCCGCCGCCGCCCTCTGCAATCCGCCCCGGCGTCCCTCCGGCCAGGTCCACTTGCTTTGTGTGCACAGCGAATGTTTCGATGCGCGCGAATTTGTTGCAATTTCTCATTGTCAGCAACGCGTTCGCCGGTAAAGTTTGATTAAACGCTCCACGGGAATTCACTTTGCTGGTTCGCGTTTCGCGTTTCGCGTTGCCAGTTGCCAGTTGCTCGGGCGCTTTTTAAATACCCTGTAGCCATTGAAAGTCATTTAAAAGTGCGGCTGCAGTGCAGCTGTGGCAATGCAACTGACATTTGCTTGAATTCGTATGAAAAGCTGAGTCGATCCAGAGAATTTATAGTTGCGGATTTATTGTCAGACTTGAAGAATTATTTGTTGTTTTTGTTAAAGTAAAAACTCAATTTTGTTGCTTATTTTCCTATATATTCAAATGAAAGTTATATGTGCTCTACAATAAATAGGTTAATAAATGAACAAATTATATATGTTTATGTAGGCTAAAAAATCAATATATATATTTGTAAAGGCTTAAAAATAAATGATGAATATTTTAATAAATTGATAAATATATATATAAATATACATTTTTATCCAGATTTAATACTCAATATATACCTTATTTATTAACCAATTACATATAATAATATAGGTTTAAAAATTAATATTGAATATTAAATAAGTTTATAAATATATATTTGTATATATATTAAAAATTTAATATAAATCTGTATTTTTATTCAGATTTAATATTCGATACATACTATATATATATCATATATTGCAATAAGTATAAAAATTCACATCTTTATGAACTGAAGCCTTAGAGTATCTCCCACGACTAGATCCCTCTTACCTATTCGTTTAGCTTTCAGCTTTTTATTTCTTATTTTATTTTTTTGTTTTTTGTTTTTGTGAAGTGCCGATAGGTGGACCCTCTTTGGTTCTTGCCCACCTTTATTTGAATTTGATAAATGGTGCTCGTCGCAGAGCGATATGTTATGCAATTTAAGGATTTGTTTTTGGTTGCGATATTGCAAGTTGGTTAAATGCTAGCACATCGCTGTTATAAATGAACAAGGCTCTTGAAAATCAATTAGAAGGTCCACCAGGTGAAAGCACACCTTTCTACCGCAGCTGCAGCCCAAGCGCTCTTTGTGCCCCAGCAAATCTGATTACAGAGGCTGGGCACAGCACAGGGCTGCTCAATGTTTGTCCCGAGGCCCCGAGGGACGGCAGAGAACAAAGAAGTAGCGCATTAATAGCGCCACAATAACAAGCTATAATAATAATTTTGCTCCAATTAATCAGCGTTAAATCAGCGAACCGACGCGATTTCATTCGATGTCTACCAATTGCCGCCTTTGTTTTGCCGGCCTTTTTGTTATTATTATACGCAGTTGCAGTTGTTGTTGTTGTTGTTGTTGTTGTGGTTGCTGTCGTCGTTGTTGTTGGGACCGTTGTTGAAGCGGATCAATGTCTGGGAACGTCGCAGATGCCGCAGTCGATGTCTGGTTCCATTAAGCTTAAATAATATTAAAGCAGAGAGCAAGAGAATTCAATTTACGCAATATTCGATTTCTTAAGAGTTTCATTTATTTTAAGGGGTATATTTTTAAATGGGTTGATTGGTGTCTTTTAAACTTAATTATTATTATTCTGTATTTATACTGATATAAAAATTTTTCATATTACTTGTACTTATATTGTTCCTTTTTATGATCATGAGAATTTTTAGTTAATAAGATTCATTCATGCTATGAACTTTAAGAACCGGAAAGATTACCACTGACTAATTTTAATATAAGTTATGGACCCCAATATTTAAAGTCAATAAACCCAGAATCAATAAACTCAAAGTCTACAAATCCACCACAAGTCCACCACCCAAGAGAGAAGAGGGCTACTTATATCCTCCGCACAGGGTCGCTATGATTTCAATGAACAAGTTATGCGACCAGAAATAGAGAGTTTGACAGAGAGAAGGTGAGAAAAGACACTTGGCCCAAGACTATTAGACAAGAAAGAGCTTCTGTGAAAGAGTTGAGCGACATAGGGAATTCTTTTTTACGCATAGCTATAATGGAAGGGAAGAGCAGCAAATTCAACGCTACGACATATTTTATATATATTTTTATATATTTTGTATATATTTATTTTCATTTTTTAATTTTTATATATTTTCTTATATTTGTTTATTGTATTTATATATAAATTTCTAATTATGATTTATATTTAATTTTTATCATCGCTCATCGACTAAGTTTTAATTCATTTTAATGGTATTTCTTAAGAAATTATTTCAATCGATTTTATTTATTAAACTTATGTCTTACATTTAGTTGTTAAGTATCCTCTTCAGTGTGATTTTCATTGACTGATTTTACTTTGTTTATACTTTCTCTTAATCACTTTCTTCAAGAAATCTTTTTTTTTTTTTTTTGCTGTTCATTCTCGAAGCCAATTTCAAGTTTTTGCTCTTTAGTTACTACTAAAAGTAGGTAATAAGATAATTGCTATTGGAATATATGCTAAGTCAATTGAAAATATGTCTTACTTAAGTACCACTCGAGTACATACAGCTGCGAATCACATTCAGCATCGAGAACCACTGACATTTGTGATGTGCGTGAAGTGTTTTTGTTGTGAAGCCTTTCAGCTGTAGATTGTTGTCTTTACCTTTTTGTACGTTTTTGTAAATACTTAAAATTGGCCAGGTTCGATTCCGTTGTGGAATGATTGTTTTCGCTGCTTTTAACAACTGATTTTCAACTTAATTGCTTCGTTGAGGGTCTGCTCTCAACGGCGACTCGCAGCCAACCAACAGCCAACGTCTGGCAGAGAGCCAACGAGCAACGAGTGAGCCGTAGGTGGTCCCATAACAAGCTAATGAAATGTACGCAGCTACAACTACAATGAGTCAGGAGCTGTCAAAACTGACGACTCCACTTGCCAGCAAGAAAAACATAAAATACATGCAAATTGCTCGGTAATTGCATAACTTATCATCATCAACTAAAGTGTTTTCTCTTGCTCTTGGGATGATGTATGTAAATGCTAATACGACGAAGAACAACAGAATTGCCTTAAGAAAAAATGTGAAAAAGCAACCTGAATCGCGATTGTTTTGCTGTATCATTTGATCTAAATTTTTGTATAGCAACTCAATTTTTTATTTTTTTTGTAGCGAATCAGTTGTAATGATGATTAAATAGATATAGATTGAAACGGTTTTGATATATCTGCTTGAATTAATTATGTGGTTGATCAATTTGAATATGAGAAGTTAATCTTTACTCAGTTAAACGATGTCAAAATGTAGTATATTGTAAAAATATAATCTATGATATTATTTGACTATAATACAATTGGAAACTAATAGTATTATTATTATACCCTGAACCCATTGAAAATGGGAAATCAGGGTATAATGGTTTTGTTTCTTATTATATTTAGTTATTATTCGAAGACAACAAATAATATAATAAAAATTAATTTCCAATTCAATAGAAAGATAATACCTTATTAAGTAAATACAAATTTAGTAAACAAATTTTTTTATTACAGTCGTATTCCTTTAATATTCATATATAATATTATCTCATATGAATTGATATATTGCTTCCAATCCTCTTGTATGTATGTTTAACTATCGATAGGTTTTCAAGATAGTTCGCCTTTAAGTCTCTATACATGTTGAATTTTGTGCTTTCTCATTGTTTTCGCTTAGTTCGATAATTTCTTTCGAAGTAAGACGTACTTTTAAATATACATATGTTTGTGTATTTATAGTATATTTAAATAAAAAAATTTATAGTAAATTTAAATAAATTTGAACCTTTTATTTGAATTTTTTGTAGGTACTCGTTTAATGAAAATCTTAAAATAAAATGTTATTCCCTTGCCATCTCCAATTATAGGCAAACGACAGAAAATAGCTGAAGGCAGCCCTAGAACTTATCGATAACTGTCGAAGCTCAGCAGCCTTTATTCAGTTGACAGCTTCATTGAGCGCGTGCAATATAGAAGTCGATGAGTATCAGCAATTAAGTTCCAGTTTTCAGAGCATTTGGATTTCTGTAAGTTTAAAGACGCGACTCTGGATCTGCTAATTAACACATCGTTGGATTCGTGTTGCGCTTAATTAATGACGATCATTAAAAATTTGCATGCGATTGCGCCAATGTGAACATTTGTCCTGGCCAGTTGGCCAGAACAGGCTTGGATTATTTTTAGATGTTTAGGGCAAAGAAAAATTGCAGCTGGCTTCTACTCTTTATGGCCTTTTGATGGGCTGAAAACCAGTTGAGCAGCGAAGCAGCAACAAAGTGAGCAACTGCTTTGACCCTCTGTGTAGGTGTCGTTGTCGTTGTCGTTGTCAACGCCGGCTGAGCCTCGACTTGTCAATATCGCTTACATCAGCCTCATATTGGATGCCCAACTAGAGAGTGTCAACTCCCGGGCAGTCGTCCAACGGCCACCGGCCACCGGGCAAGCGACTACAACCCGTTTTGCTGTTAGCCAAACTCTAAGCACAGTTGGCCCTTGTCACTGGCCACTTGGCTGTCAGCCAGCGGCGCCTGCGGTTGACACTTTTTCGCGCCGACACGCCCGCTAATCCTCTCATGCATAGCGACTGGCGGGGTCGAGTGGCCCGGCCACCGAGATGACTTGGCACTTTGAGCAGCGGCTGAAACGGAGACGCAGACAATGACAGGGATGGACCCAGCTGGTGGCCGAGACCCAATTTGTTGCGCACACAAAACCTTAGCCGTAATAACTGTGTTAGCCTCCAAAGACCCAAAGATATCGTTTACACGCTCAGCGCTCTCAAGTGACAAATTCAATAATAGCTTTGTGCGTAACTACAATACACACATACAGACATACATTTTTTTATTTACAGCACCTTGATTTTGGCGAACACCTTTTCAAGATGGCCAGTCCCAGGAAAAATGCGGCTAATAAAAAGGGGTAAGACTGCGATTAGCCATTGTAGATTTATTGAAAAACTTAAATTAAGTCACTACCCAAGGAACATGAGCGCATAGGCTTGAGTATTTATACTCTATTCCGAAAAAGAAAAAGAGTATATTAGTTTTGTGCAATGTCCGTCTTGCTGTCCATCCGTCTGTCCGTATTGATATTTTAAATTTTATAAATTTTATACTAGCGTCATCTGATTAGGTGTCAAATCAAATCGGAAAATGCATTTTCCGGTAAGCCAGGAATCCTATTAGTTGAATTGCTAGAGCAAAAAGATGCGATGAATATAGTTAAACACATTGCAAATTTTATATGCGTGTACCACCTATATAAATAGGTTTTATAGGATAGAAATAATTTTTCGTGTACCCTAGGTCAGTTTTTTTTTTCCCGTTTTTATGTGTGTTGCACTGATGTCATTTCAGCTTTTTTCCCGTCAGACTAGACTTTTTTCAAAGTCCGAGTGTGGGAAAAATTCGAAAACAGCGGTAAGCAGGAATTCTAGCTTTTATTTTAATTTTTGTCTTAATTTTGTATGTTTCTATGCATAACATTTGAGTATTGCAATGGTGAATTATCAAATTATCTATAGAAATTACAATTATTATTAAATAAATAAAATCGATGAAATGCACATTTATATATGCACATTTTACATAAATCCTGCAATAAGACGTTAAGTCACGATTCATTTATTTTTTAGCTTGCCTTTCCAGCTAGATCTAGCTTTTTGTGCACTCGAAAAATGACAACACTGGTGTATTGCCCTCAGACAGCGAACAACACTATTCGATTATTCAGTAGAATTTACTATATGAAATGGGGACACACATGAAACCGATAAATTTTGTTGTTTCCAAACGACAAGATGGGAACAGAGTATTACGCAGTCTGTTGCGCCCGACTTCAACTGTCATACCTGTTTTACACTCAATTACGAAATGAATGTCCATGCGAAGTATGTCTGTCCCAATAAACGCATATCACTTTGCCGCTATTGAAGATAGAGACCGCCCCCATTTTCTATTATGCATATAATTTTAAAAATATAGGGAGCTATCGAAATTCATAGAGCTACTAAAAGGAATTTTCTTGATTCTTCTAACTCCTCAGCTCGAATCCAAGCCAGGGCAGCATCATGGTGGGAGTTGTATTTGAAGAAGGCATTGTCTTGGCCATTAATTCAGTGAACAATCTGATTTACTATTTGGATGATCATATCTAGTAAGCTCTTTATCTATGATAGCTGCTATCACACTATTTATCAATTATTTTAGCTGTTGCGCAAGTAACGTCGGCTTTGATCGCGACTCGTTGATAGAGGTGTCCACAAAACTGGAGGAACTGGCTCGCACGAACAACCATAGGGGCGTTATGGTGGCTCAAGCGCTGGATCTGATTACCAAGGCGTATGACCAGGCAGAGGTCACGGAGCTGCTGCTGGCAGGCGAGGACTCGACTGGCCAGCACTTGGTAGCCCTGCAGTCCCCAGTCAGCAGCAGTGTGCGCGTCAACTATGCGGCACTGGGCGCTGGAGCTGCTGGAGCTGCCGAGTATCTGAAAAGCCAATGGCGGCCGGATCTGGGTGTGAGGCAGGCGGAAGCGCTGGCACGCCGAGCTGTCGCGATGGGTAGTGTCAACAAATTAGTCGTCGATGTGTGCATTTTGTTCAAGCGACCGGCAAGTCCTATTTTAGAAGGATGCCAAAACTCTTTGAAGAATGCCAAGCAAGAGCAGCGTTAATTTAGCAATCTATTCGGTTTGACTGATTTGTTGTTTATGCTTTAAGGCTTATCTAGCAGAATAAATAAATGAATCGTTGATGCTCAGCTGGCTCTTAATAATTAACCACATTTCTCAGTGCTTGAGCTGGGGCAGCCAGGAATAGATTATCTGCCTAGGCGTAGCAAACATTCTGCTCATGTCTCTCCGGGCCAGATGACTATCGCAATCGCAGGTCTCTGATGCTGCTGCTGCTGCAGGTAAATGCAGAGTAAGCACAAATGATTTATGCGCCCGGGCAGCATATAATTAATAATGATTAAAAGCTGGCGCCCATCAACAGCCCCAAATGGACAACATGGTCATAAGCAACTCGATTCCTTGGGCTCCACGACTAATCGCCACAGACGGACTTTCCTACGAAATGAAAAGTGGTCGAGTCAAGATCAAAATCCACTCTCTGGCGCCCAGCAGACGACCCGCTGTGTCTGGATTAACTTGAAATATATATATATATATGTATGTATGGCATTTGAATGTTCCATATTGAGCCACGAGTTCACGATTCATTGCCTGGATGCCTGTTTGGCTTGGCCTGCTTGGATGCTGTGCGTGACCAGGTTTCATTTTCATTAGCCTCGTTACGTCTCTTGAGCCTGGTGCCCGGTGTGTGGTCTGCGCTCCATTGACAGCACCTGGGTGGCATTATGTTGTCAGCCTCTTGATATTTACTGCAGCAAAAGTTACTAATTGATTTTTGCCCAACAAGTTGCGGCCGAGAGAGCGAGAGAGAGAGAGAGAGAGAAAGAGATATCTCCTTGTTTTTTGTGCGGTGTCATAATGGCAATTATTTTAATTACATATTATTTAGTTGAACACGCCACGCATTTTTATACAATTCATATTTGATTTACTTGGACTCATCGGGCTTCTGATAGTGGCGATACTCTTCCTTGAGCTCCCACATCTGCCTGTGAGCGGGATCCTTGCTGTAGTCGCCTATATCCTTCAGGATGGCCTTCAGCACGAACACAGATTGCTTGGTTATGAATTGCAGATCCTTCAGAGCATAATATTGATGCTTCTCAAAGGCCTGAAAGAGCATATCCATTGTGTTCTCCTTGCTGAGCGCCTTCGAGGCGCAATCCTTCTTGCGCTTGGTATCGTCTTTCTGGAAGGGACAAGGGAACTCTTAATCAAAGTGAAAAGCTAAGGGGAGAGCTGAAGACAAACATTGTGAACATGGTTGCTGACTGGTTTGTAGTTCTTCACAATGTTGTTGAGCGGCTCGGCGGTGCGTGACGGCCTCACGCCTCGCAAGCAATGCTGTTTCATCTTCAAGTATTGGGCATTGCACACGGGCAGGCACTCCATCTTGTGGGTTATGAAGCCCTCCAAGGATGGCTCCGCATCATCGATGGTCGTAAAGATTCCCGTTAGCCTGGCGCCCTGGACGGTCTTAGATAGCTTCAGCTCGTGCTCTCCGGCTATAGGTGAGTCCGGATCCAGTTGCATCAGTTCCGGAGTGAGGCTTAGGGTGACCTTGACCGGTTCGGTCTCGATGCTTGGCTTCTGCATGCGCATTGTTGCCACTGGCATCTCGCTGGGCGATTTTTCCCACAGGTCGGACAGATAGTTGGGCACCTTGACCAGCCAGATGCCACGCTTAGCTCCGGACAGTTCCATCTTTCTTTTCTTCGGAGTATTTTGGGACATGTTGAATAAAAATGATATGAAAATTATTTATTAAAGCAGACTAGAATGCTACACAGTTCAACGAGAACTAAAAAAAGTTAAGTCCCATCCTAGACCTCAAGTGAAGGCAAAAACTATTAAAAGGCATACTTTGATATTTGAAATTCTTCTCAAGTTTCGTTTGAACTTAGCGCCCAAAGTGCGGCAATTCTGAAAATAAACCAGTTCTTTTGACACTCGATAACGATAGTACTTTTGTGCAGCTCTGAAATATGTCCGTTCGTTGCTTAGAAAAAGCTGTCAAAGTAGTCCATGTTGATATAACTTCAATTATATTGTGAAAATCATCAGTCGCACAACAAATGGGAAAACGAAAGTCGAAAATCCCATCGGTAAATATATTTATTGTTTAATAAATATCAATTTTTAAATAAAAAACAATATTAATTTAGCAACTCGGCGAAGGGCCTACTCCTGCTAAGAATATACCACGTAAGTGTTTGATATATTTTAGATTTTTTATATATATATATTTCCATATTTCGTATGTCACCAGCGACTTCCCAGTCGGTTGCTACTCCGGCTTCATCTAGTGCTTCAATGGCAGATTCATCTGGCACTCCACCAGCTCGCCCTGCACCACGCCAGCGTGTAAGTTTTCCCATTCGTGTCAATTCATTTCTCGCAAGTAATTGCCTCTTTTTGCAGGGACGTCCACGCAAGAATCCGTTGGGTGGCTCAGTAGCCAAGAGGGAGGAAAGTGTTACTAGCACAAATTCCATAGTCAAGGTATTGCTGCGCTATATAAAGGAAAACAAGATGCCCATGGCCACGGTCAATAATGGCTTTTCACGCGGTCTCAAGCCAGATGGCATCGTTGCCGGCATCCTTTTGGAGAGCCAACTTTTGTTTGCTGTCAAGTTCAAGAATCGTAAGTTGCCCGAATTGATCACAACAATGGAAATGAAGACGCGTGCGCCCAATCTACTAATTCAATATTACATATCCAATTTGCACTATCCCTACAATGATTGACCTAACTAATGTGTGTTATTTTAACTTTGCTTTAATTATTGAGATGCTCTTTTATGGGCTAATTAAATATATGTATGTGGAACTGGTGCACCGCCATCTTGAAACTCAAAAATGAAATACACGCATGCGAGTTTTTATATACATATAAATATGCGTATGAGAAAACTCTTTGCTTGTTAATTAGCCAAGCGTTGTGTTCAATAGTATTTGTTGATTAGCGGATTTTAATGAAACATTAAGCATTTGATCTACTACATATTCTATTCAGTATTTGTCCAATAGCTCTACTTGCAACTGACCTTTATGTGAGAATTTGGTGAAACTTGGAGCCGATCTATAAAATATGTATCTACACCAAAGCTTATGCTAGAAGCTGACACATCGGCAACAAAGTTTATAGCGCTCAACTGCATATGTAAATAGGCTTAACAAGAAGTGCTGAAGACCAAGAAAATGTACTGGCTAAGCGCAGAGAGATACATTTAAGATTATGCTTGTTTTATTACTACAATATTTAGCTCTTTTATCTATGTTACAGTTTTGCACTGCGGTTGTTTAGACAAGTATATTTTTAAATATTTTTTTTTTAATAATGGTAAGCAGCCTTTTGATTTTTGAAATTCATTAATACGACCATTTCATTAATCGCATACGAGTTGTCCTTAGTCCTCTCCCACAGCTCCATCATTCTACTTGGAGGAACCGCATATCTCGCAAGTTGCTGGTGACTGGATTATGGGAACTCTTGGCCAATACCAAGGCTCGAAACGGGTAGTACGATCAAATGAAACAAAAATCAATCGTTTCGAGTAAGACGGACGATCCAGGTTATTAAAACACTTATCGAAAATCAGTTATAAAATGTTGTCTCGTACATCTTTAATGCTTGGGTCTCTGAATTTTAAATATAGATTTTTATGTATTTCTTAGAATTTTAATTTTTGTTTTAATCTACAGATTACATTGAGAATCAATTAATTAGTAAAAGTACATACAGACATTTTCATTTATTCCAGATTAAATGTTCTTATTATATGAGAAGTGTTCTTGATATATTTGTAAAAAATGTACAGAAATGCTCATCTGAGGCTCATTCACAATAAGCATATTTCTTGTGTAAGCCACAGGTGTCTTTTGGGCACACCTGCGTTCATCATGGGAGTATTTGCTTTAAGCATACAGATTTGCAGAGTTAACGTCGCATTAAGGCTACAATCACACTCTGGTTCGCATATAAATTCAACTCCAGGCCAAATGCAATTCTCGTACTCTCATATATTCTGCAGCATTCGCGACTTTTCGCAAGGAGAGGCTACTACAACTACTACTACTACTACAACAGCAGCAGCAGCAGGAGGAGCAGCAACAGCTCGAACGATGGAGCAGATAAATTTTCATGTTGTCACACCTGCATCGTCGTTGCATGCACATAAATATATATGTATGTCTGTATCTTGAGTGCGCGAATCGAGCCGCCAAAAGGTGGCATTGCAGCAATTTCGGTCGAAATAAGATATCAAGGGAGAGGCATTCAGTTCGCACCCAGCCTGCCCAAAGAGGTGTAAAAAATTGAAAGCGAAATATTATTAAAATGCCGCATTGTTGGACGTCGCGACGTTCCTGCTGCCTGTTTCTTGGAAGTTGCATCACTCTCTTTCTCTCTCTCTCGCTTATACTCTCCCTCTCTCTCACACTCCCGCTCTCCCACTTTATTTATGGCGAATATTTGATTTGCGAATTTTCGTTTCTGGCACTCGTGTCTCGTGCTTGTGGTGGCTGGCATTGACAGTTTGACTGTGCGCCTCAGCCGGCCAGGCCAGGAGAACCTCGCTGCATAAATATTTGCTTATTTATGCACCAAAGTCAACACTCTACGTACACAATGCACACAAACTGTGCGTATTCGAGTGCGAGCGGAATGCGGCTGAACATTTTATTCGGCTCTGCCCAAGCAACAGGTACGAAAGTAAACTCACATTGCAAATAAATAACTCAGCGAATGATTAAAGGCTCTAGATAAGTATGGCCTGAGCGACACAGATGTGATTTTAAGATAAGGAAACATATTGCGCTAAGTGCTGCCGATATAAAATGTGGATAATCAAAATTACGCATACGAAACGTTGCGAAACGATTGTTTAATTTGTTTCGCCATATATATTTTTTAAACATCACATTTTAATGCCAAAAGTATTTCTGAGTACTTAATGATTGACCAACGATAAAAGTGCTTTTCTTTTTTTTTAAATTTATGCAGCCAACTTTGAGCTGCTGCAATTGACTGTTTAATACTCATAACTAACAGTTATTATGTTAAAGACATATTGAAATTTAATGTTTATTTAATTTAAGACTAATAAAAGAAAAAAATTCAATATAAATTATTAAATATATATAAAATGAAATATGAAATATAAAACGTAAAATATAAATTACTACAACAAATTTAGACAAATTAGAGAACTATATTTAAAACTTTATTAAACGAAGATAACTGAAATCTGGCCTATATGCTTTGTAGCGCCTTAAGCAAAAGTTATAAATATAAACCAATATACTCCTTAGGGTGTATACAGAGTAGTACAAATATGAGACAAATTTGTTGTCTTTCTTTTCTTTATTTTCACAATTTATTATCATAATTTTTTAATCATTCTGCTCAAGTGGCCCCCACTCATTGTCAGCTCTGTTGTTGCTGCATGAATGCCAACTCCTCATGCATTGTTCAATGAAAATTAAAAATTGTTCACATCGCCTCGGCAGTTTATTATATGGCGCTGTGGTCTGTGGTCTGGCTCCGAGCTGAAGTTGGAGTTGGAGTCGGAGTTGGAGGTGGAGTTGGAGACCCGTGTCCGGTTCTCTTAACTGCCCAATCATAATTCACTGCCCAGCCAGCTCATGTTGTGCGTAAGGATAATCGCGCGCATCCTTTCGCCTCTCAGCAGCCCGCTACAAAAACCGCAGGCCTCTGCGTCTGGGAGTAATAATTTAAAAAATTGCTCTATTATTTATTTGAGCATATGTCAATGAAATTTATTTATTTATTCACAGCAGCAACAATAAACAAAATGCCTGTGAAGTCAGCGTGCTGTTAATGAGCAGCATGATGGCTGGATGCAAGGGATACCAGAGGGCGGTGGCATATAAGGCGGCAACCAGGGCATGGTCGGCATGGTCGTGGGGCAGACGCTGTTGACGTTAATTGACCGCAACCATTTTTTGCTGCTGCTGCAGCGTGCAGTAAATTTTAATGAAATTGCTGCCGTGCATTGGCAGTGGTTGCTGTTGTTGTTGTTGTTGTTGTTATAGGGGCGTAGCCTGGCCATTGCTACACTTGCAACTGCAACTGCAACTGCATCTGCAGCAGCAGCAACAGCATCAGCTCAAAGTGCTGATGACACGCCTGTCAGCGACACTTTGCGCCGCTTGTTGCATAAAAACATTTTTAAAATAAAATAAAATAAAACGAAAATAAATAATACAGAAAAACAAAATGAAAACGAAATATAAAATCACGCAAATTGCCGAGGCTTAATTCGCGACGCCCTGACAAGGGATAAGCGGCCTGTGTTGCTGTTGTTGGCGATTGTGTTTAATGTTTTGCTTGCTCGCTGGCCATTTTTGATGTCGCTGCATTTATAAATTAATTAAATATAAATTACTTTATGTTGCATGTCGCATTTCATTAAGCTTAGCAAGCGACAAGTATTGCCAAGCAATACGTATTTAATAACACAACAAAATGTGCTGCATTTCGAGTGTGAACAGTTGGGGCTAATTGGGTATGGCTAATATTTCATATAGGGAAGATTTATGAAAACATTTCTTGTTGGCCTTTACCCAACAATCTGTAATGAAACTTACCAAGACAGTTTATGAAACTCCAAGATAATTTGTATTAATTACTTACAGCATTCGCTTATCGAGGCTGAGCTGAAGTGTGAATATTAATGTAAACAGATCTCAGATCTCAATCTAAATTCCTTATAGAATATGCTGTCATTAATCATACAAAACATAGATAAAACATCTAGAGCAAACTCTTTCTATACATGCAAGTTATCCTATGAAGCCAAACTCAACTTCGTATTAGCTCGGGTCCCATTCTTCCAGGCCCGATCAACATATATATAAGATCTCAAATTCAGTTCACATCGAGCTTTCCTTGCCTGCTGAGAGAAGAGTGTACCAAAATCATTAAAGGGCCTCATGTAACATTAACATTTTCATTATTATTTGCGAGAAAGGAATAAGAGCTTCTAGTCAAACATGCATTTTACGCACATTTACAGTCCCTTGCTCACAAATCTGAGCATAGCTCGCTGTTAAAGTTGCTAAATCTTAAAGCTTGTAGTTGAATCTTTTTTAAAGTATACATTTGTATTACGTTGGCAAACATATATTCATACGCGAAACCCATTGAAAGTGCTAATATGTTATAGTTGGGCACTAATTTGCACATTTGCATTTGCTCCAAATGTAATTTGTTGAAATTTAATACTTGATTGATTCTCTGCATCAAAATTAGTATCATTTGTTACTAATTAAAAATAATAATAAATCACTAAACTGAACGCTGGCTAAATGCATGTATGAAATCAAACCTAATTTGATTGCAGATTAATTCTGCTTATTTTGGCTAGTTATAATTTTTTCTATTTATTACATAAATTTACAAAAAAAAAAAACAGAGCATTTTTCTATATATTTATATAGAAACGGATAAATGTTATAAAAGGCAGATATAGAATGTACATAAATATGCATGAAGAGTATTGAGTTAAAGAGGTTTCAATGTCTTCAGTTTTATTAAGTGCAGGGTATATTATTACGGCTCACTAAAACCTTTGACTCCATAACAATTTAGGCTCCTTTTGTGCGTAAAGGGAAATTGAATAATCTATCATAAATAGCTATTTAATTGTCAAAAACTTGGCAGCTAACCCAATTGCACTCAAAGAGAGAAACCTTGATTTGGGATCCAACACGAAATTGATTCATGTCTCGAATTGAAAAGAATTTAATTAAGCACGCAAGCTGAAGTGAATGGTCTTGTGCAATTTGCCTAAAACTAACAAACTAAGTTAGTTAGACAGACACACAGAGAGGCAGAGAGAGAGAGAGAGAGAGAGAGAGAGAGAGAGAGAGAGAGAGAGAGAGAGAGAGAGAGAGAGAGATTGGGACTTGGCAGTTGCCGCTGGCTAATTCTGAATTTAATTTGAATGACTTGCTAGTATGGACTGGTTGGGGCGGGGCTGGGCTGAGCTGCTGTTGACCTGACCCCAAAGATTGCACAGCAAACAGAACTTATTAAACCAAAAAGGAGGACGGAAGGGCGTGTCGGTTTGGTTAAGTGGCAAAATAACAAAGGCTCTTGAAGTTCGGACTTGAACCTAAACTGGAAAAGGAAATAACAGACACTCTGGACGTTCGGTTCGCAACAAAACCGCAAATTAGTTGGCTGCCTCAACGGGCCACAGATGGCACAGCAGCAACAATGAGAAGAGGCACAGCAAACAACATGCGAGCTGCCAGTTACCAGTTGCCCCCAATGTCAAGCGCATCCACATCCATATCCACAGCCACAGCCCAAAACCAAAGCGAGAGACAAAATAAATAAGAAAATATTGTTCGAGCTGCCATCGCCGGAGGCGTCTTTCCAGGAAACCCAACAAGAGCCAAGAACAACAGCAACAGCAACAGTAAGAGCAACAGCAGCCGCATCGGCAGCATCATCGTCAGCATCTTCACCCTCATGACTGGGCTTCCTCTGCCTCCTCGGCTGCAGTCTCTTATCAGCTCCCGCTGCTCGTGTCCCACTTCAACGAAAAATACAAAAATTGACGCGCGCGTCGCTCCAAATCGCCGTCAACGTTGTCATCGTCGTCCCTCGTATCGACTCCATCTGCAACTGCATCTCCATCTCCATCTGCATCGGCATCGGCATCGGCATCTCTTCCATGCGTACTTGTATGTGCACTTAGATGCCAGCGTCAGATAAGCTCTCGCAGCCGAGCCGAGTGGCTGGGACTGGGACTGGGCCGCTCCACGCTCCACGCTCCACTCTCCACGCGTTCGCCTTTGTTCATAAATTATAATTTTATGATCACGAACATATTCGTGGAATATGTTGGCGTATGCTCCGGTCCCTTGGCTCCGCTCCATTGTCGCCATCGTCTGCGCGTTAAATATTAAAGTGTCTGCGCGAGAGACTGCGAAATTGGCTTCGCTTTGCCGTCTCCGGGCAGTGTCATCGTTTGTGTTTACACTAATTGAAGAACTCGAACGTGGACACTCACTCCGACTTCGTCACAGCCATGGACACTTTAACAGCTCCCATGGAGCTCACTCGCTCTCTCTCTCTCTCTCTCTCTCTCTCTCTCTCTCTCTCTCTCTCTCTCTCTCTCTCTCTCTCACTGTCGTCCAATCTCAATGTCAGGCAGCTTCCGTGGCCCATGGCGCAGTCGCAGACGCAGTTCCCCGTTGTCTCGCCTGGTTAATCGTAAAAATTCTCTAGCCTAGGCTGGAAATTAGTTTGTTTAAGTTTTCGCCGACTGAGCAGCAATAGCAAACGATGAGTCTCGCGCCTTTATTGAAGCTCGTAAATCAATTAGCTCGCACCGACAGCTGAACTTCAAATATTGCATTATTTATGCCTTTTAATTAGCATACTCGAAGACTTCACACCCAGTTTTAGCGCACGCAATTAAATTCGAGGATTTTTCAAATGGAGATTCCAAACTCAAAGTGTGCCGCACCGCACTCAACCAAAAGAGGGCGAGTTTGGCCGGAGTAGCTCACAAATTCGGACTGTTTTTATGCCCTGAATTCCTATTTTCAAAGGGCACAGCGTATAATGGTTGTGTTAAAAGGCAGAAGGAAGCATGGTCGGCCTTATGCTGTATATCTATTATTAATTGGAGTGAACAGTCGAGATGATGTGTCTGCCTGCCTCTTTGATTGTTTTGGAGTTTCAAATTTTACAGATGGGTCATGAAATTTTACACACGCAGATCTGTTTTATCATTGTTTTATCATTGATAGTTTTTCTTTTTCAATAATGTTGCTTTAATATCAGTTACTCTCACGCTTTAAGAGCATCCGCAAGAGTGATATCCAGATTATCACCTTTATTGATTCTTGGCCAACTTTTTTTTCTATTTTTAAAGCTATTGCAATTTAAGCATTTTAATATGCAATATACCAGATTATTATGTTATGATTTAATGTAAGGTAAACACATAAGCTTTGACTGCTCTTAAAGTATCAAAGAGAGACCTTCTACAAGTTTGTATGCCATCTGCTGCACACACACAGTAAATGGACGCTAGTTTAACTCAGTTTGTCTCTCTTTGCAAAAGTATTAAATATCGAGTTCTCAACCTTGTACAGCTTAGAAAAAGTTTCTAGGCAACGACAAATGAGCAATTTAAAGAGAAATTTTATAATGATAGTCTTCAAGGAATTTGAAATTTCAATGCAATTGACTCTCCCTTAATGTGTGTGTCAATCTTGTTATAGTTAGTTAGTTTTGGTTTACTAATTGTCAGTAAATCTATGAAATTATTAAGCTAAGTAAACTCAGAGTAAACATCTGAAGAATTTAAAGAATTGAAGAATCGAAAAGATTATCCCAGTCTATGATTCTCTTGGAATTTTCTTAGGTTCCCCAATCAAACCATTTTTATATAATATAAAAGGAGCTCATTTTTTAATTTTTATATTTGTTTAACATTTTGTCACAACTCTGAAAATAGTTTATTTAATTTAAAGCAAATAATCTCTAATGGCTTAGGCAAGCGTGTTTCATATCAAGCAGCTTATTGTCAGATAGCCTTGAGTTCTCTTAGTATTCCAGCAAATTCATTTAAAGTGTAAATTATTTATTGTGGCTTTATTAAGTTGTGACAATTTGTTTTATGTGCAACCTTTTGCATTTCATGATATTCATTATAAAGCAACAGCAACAACAGCAGAAGCAACAACAACAGCAGCAACTGCAGCAATATAAACACATTTTGCCTACGGTTATGGAGCTTAATTTGAATTTGCAGCGCTTAATGAACTTTTGCATGCAATAAAGTGAAATTTAATATAACCGCGTGGCTTTATAACCGGCCCCTGGTGAGGCCTCTTCGTGGTCGGGATCCTAATTAGTTCCTTCCGCATAATTGTGCATGGAGCGAGCAATTTTCATATTCAGCTGCAGCAGCTAAATTAATTTATTGTTGTGACCCGCAATGTCGAGCAACACCCATTGTTGGAGCTTGGCTTGGCTTAGCCTGGCGCATTCAGCCAAATCTGTGATGTCGTGTGACATGCTAAAAGTTTCTCCTCTGTTTTAGTCAGTTTTTTCTGTTCTTCCTGGAATCAATTGCAATCCATTAGTTAGTCAATTAAAATTATTTGGCAAACTCTTCAAACCTTTTGCAAACTTTTAACACTCTCTGTACTGTCATAAATCTCCATTTGCAGGCAACGAGCAAAATATTTGAGGACACAGCGTCCTTCATCGGCATCGGCATCATCAGCATCAGCATCATCATCATCATCATCATCAAGTTGCAGTCGGTTGCTGGTTTAATTCCCTGGAAATCCAAGTTGAAAGTTGAAGGCAAATTAGCAACAGCGTCAAAATTGCGCCAGCGTGAAAATTAGAATTAAAAGCTGCAAAAGTTGCCAAGCAGCTAAACAACAAGAAGAAGCGCAAAGTTTTCGCCTCAGCAACAGAATTAGCCAAAAATGGAATTACTGCTACTTATAGAATGTGTGTGTGTGTGTGTGTGGGTATTTGAGTGAGTATATATATATATATATATATGTGTGTGTGTAGCAGTCCCCTACGAAAGTACATTTTTAAAGATAATTTTTAATAAAAAGCTCAAGATTTTAACCTATATAAACGAGTTCTTGTGCAAATAATTAAAGCTATTTATAAATATATACGAATTTGTTCAGTCATTATAAATTGAATGATTGACCGATTGTCTGACGGTTTGACTGACTAATTGGTTGACTAAATGACTGATTGAGGGACAAAAGAGAAGCTTGACAGCTTTAACGGACAGAGCTTGTGTGCTGAATGATATGCACAAGGCTCAAATATCAACTCATTCAGGTCGAAACAATAAAATATTTATAGCCTGTAAACAGTGGAAAACTGGGTCAACTGAGTATTTAAAATTACATTATTCGTATATTTTTAGTATACACAAATTAATTTATATGGAAAACTGAGTTTTATTTTTTATTTTGCAAGGACGCACATCATTTCTGTTAACAATATTTCAGACTGTGTGACTGTGACTATGTTTTAAAGCTTTTTGAACAATACAGAATAATACAATTAACAAAAGCCGAGCTTAATTCTATATTCCTCTACTTGCACTGCCACGAAATCAAAGTTTTTTGAAACTCAATTTGATCAGTAAGTTGTTGTTGACATCTCTATTGATTTGCCAAAAATAATATAGATATTCCTCATTGCGTTGCAGATCAGGAAAAACTATGCCTTTCTAGGTTTAGGAGTTAGAGCTCCAAGATGGACAGTCAAGCTACTACAGACGCATTCCTGACTCCTTTATAAATAAATTATCTGTTAATTTTGGTTGCTTCTGATTTATCCCTAATTGTTTTAACTTTAAAGGGCTTTTAAAAAAACTCATCTCATCTCATCTTCTCCAGCTTCTATTCTTTTATATTTTACACACACTATAAACATATTTTGGGAAAGAAAATTGTGTCTTGTTTCAATTAAATCAAATGTTCATATATGCTCGTAAATATTTGAATAACTGTTTGCTTTCAGTTCGGCTGATAGAATGTCAAATACTTTCGGAAAAGTATTTACAGATTCTTGCAGCTAAACTAAACTATAGCCAACTCAACTGTCGATTGCACATGAATAGCACTATTGTGTTGCATTCCAATTATGGAGCAATTACAAATACAAATAAGTTGGCTATGTGCCCGCATTTCACACCTGAGGCACACTTCAAATCCGAACCACAATGCACTTTCGAAGGACTCTCGAACAGCTCTCCAATGAACTAAAGCCCAGACATCGTGCAATTGCTTGTGGTCGACCGTGAAGCGAACTTAAGAAATTCCACTTGAACTTCAATTGCGAGTGCGAAACTGCAAAGTAAATCAGAGCCACAACCAAGCGGGGTGTGTGTGCATGTGTGTGTGTGTGTGTGTGTGAGAGTGTGTGTTTGCTGTTTTGGATATTTTTGTTTTGTTTTTGAGTGTATTTCTTATATTTTATTACAGCGCTTTATGAGAGAGCCAAGCAAAAATCGGTTGGAAGCGCAGCGCAGTGAAATTAATTAAAAACGCCCACATTTCAGCGATAAATCAGCGACGGATGCAGCGGGTGCGAGGGCGGGAGACGGGACGTGGGCGTGGGGAGGAGCAGCGGCCAGTGACGACGAAGACCGAGGGCAAGATTAAACGACAGCAGCAGGCGATGCCACACATACATGCTACACACGCACACACACACAGAGAGAACTTGAACTCGTGCGGTGCCATAAGTCGCCCCTCGTTTGCCACGCCCCCGACCCGTGAGGGGCCGTGTTTGCTTAAGAGCCACTAATAATCCATTGTTGGCTTTTGTCCTTGCCGCCTGTTGTTGCAGCTGCTGTCGCTGCTGTCGAACCGCAGCAATCGAACGCAGTGCAACCAAAAGAAATTGCATGTTTAACAAGCAGCTTTAACAGCGTACCAAAAACAACGACTACACCAACAACACCAACAACAACAACAACAGCAGTAACAGCAACAAGAGCATAAGAGCCACATTGTGAAGAACTTTTGGAAAACAAAAGTTTGTTGTTTTTCATACACTGAACAGAATCGGAGTTGGTTAGAACGGGGTAGATGATTTTTGTGGCAGTGTATGTGACAGAGAGAAAAGTCTAAGGGTATTTCTAGAAAGTGAGTATAATCTTGATTAAGATCAAGCTGTATTGGTCGAACCGTATCTACATTGGGTATATAAAGTAAAGATAAATGCGAATATAAGAGCTAATACCTATTTGGTAGGTAAAGTCTTGTAAACACAACAAACAAATATCGTAGTTATTGAAAAGTTAAAGTCATTTAACAGTATGAAAAATGTTATTTATGATTAACTAAACTACTTTAACAGTACACAAAATTTTATTTATGATTAGTATTTAGTATTTTTTTACATTTTTGATTTATTTGACTATAGAAAGTGAAATTGTTGAATACTTTTTGTTTACTTCATATGATAGTCAAATTGTCAGCAACTGTTTAAAGTATCTTCTAAAATTGAGGATTTATCACAACTCTCAAATGTTAAAGTCTAGAAAATTAAGTTTTGAAAAATTTTATGTTAGCTCTTTGAGAGGTTTTATTTAACCTTATCTAAACTTAAATTATTTAAACAAACTTGCGGTTTTCGTCTTCACTTTGTCTGTTCGAATTAATTTCCATCTTCTTCTAGTTATGGCAGCCTCGTTGAGTATCGATGATATAATTAAATATCGATGACATTAAAGTTAAGTATCGATGACATTATAGCTAAGTATCGATATCAATGTAGTTAAGTATCGATAGCTAACCTTAGTGCTCTCCCCTCTAATTCCTATTGGCCTACTTCAACTTAATTTTAAAAAGGAGTTATCAGGAGCCGCTTGTGGAATCTCGTAAGACAAAGACTTCTTCACATCCTCATATTTTTGAGTGTAAAAAATAAATTCTTTTCAGATTTTACGATTAGATCTATATGCTAACTTTATATTACAAATAAATTTCCCGTAACTGTCTAGGGTATCATCAAGTCGATTTACACTACCCAACCCAACTCAGCTTTGTTTTCTTTTTTCAAGTCGCAAGCAGCTTTTATGTGTGTTCCACACGGCTTTCGAATGGCGTTGTGCCGTGCTCTTTCAGAGTCCCTTTGCTTTGAGCTTTTCGAGTGCATAAAATTTCAGATTTATTTATGTTTCAGTTGTGTTGTTGGGGGCCTCTGCCGTTGCTGCTCTTCTTGCATATAAAATGTGTTTTAAATTAAAAAATTTTTGGCGTTTATTTTTTTTTTTTTTTTAATTTTTTTTGTTGTTTGAAACAAAATTTATGCAGATACTCTTAATGCTGACAGCGTCAGAGTCGTCGGACAGCTGTGGAGCTTGTCCAGATCCTGGGCGGCAGCTCTCGTTTTGGCGCCAAGTGGCAATTTAGCCGGTTGGCCAGTTCTTCAATACTATCATAAATATTGTGCCGGCTTGTCTCTGAAATTGTCGACATTTTTATGAGCGATGTCCAGCGTGGACCGAGCCAAACATTTTGAATGCCAAAAAGCAGCTTAAAAAACTGCTTCAATATTCGTTTCGAATGTGAATGCAAATAATATTACAATTGGCTCTGAGCTACAGCGCTTCACTTTAAATGTTTAAAAAGGGGCATAAATATTGTAATATTGCAAGCAGTAAAAAGTTGAAGGTTTGATTGTTCATAGGAACCACTGGAAAAGCAATCAAAGAGGCTTAGGGATTTATTTTGTTTTCTTCAAATCATTGATAGCTTTTGTACTTCAGTTCACTTCACTTTTTTTTTTATTTGGCGATATGACATATATTTAATTTACATATATTTAATTTAATTAATTAATTAATAATTATATTAAATTAATAATTAATTTTATTTAGTTTTATAAGAAATCTGATAGTAAATGTTTGCATTCAACAATAAAATCTAAATATTTAGCAACAAAAGGCTGAACTAGAAATATGAAGCTAATCTGATAAGATTATATATATACAAAAAAAAAAAAAAAAAATATATAATAAAAATAAAATAAAAAATAAAATAAAACTGACAAACATATACACATTTTTACCGCTTTTCCCCTATATAACTATCCATAATAGATTAGCCCTAAAACTATGGAATATACTGTATATACTGATTTCCATGACCTCAATGGGAGGTAAGTAATATATATTTTAACATTTGATATGTAATTGGGTAAATCAAAATAAAAGAGCAACATTTTCTCAGTTTTTTAGTTACTTTCTGCAAAAAGTTACTTATACACATATATATTAATATAGAGGTTTTTTAATAAATTAAATTGATTTTTTAGCTTATGCCCAACAGCCGTATTCTTACTAATTAATAGACATTCATTTATGAGAACCATTTCAGCTTGATTGAAAATTCTTTTCAGCTCACCTAACAAATTATTATTCATACATACATCTATTTTCATTAAGCATCAGATCCCTAATAGAACTCCAATAACTTTCCCAGTATTATAGCTACTATTTTAAACATGCATATTTCTCATTCTTAACACCTTCACTCAGAGTTCTGTGGAAGGCAGCCACATTACTTGCATTTCCACATGCCGCCATAGGAAGTCGTCAGGTTCGAATGATTTATTTAAACACATATCTCGGTAACGTTAACACCCACACACAAATACACTCACAAGCAAGCGGTGCTTGACTGTGATTATGTAATGAAAATGAAACGAGCTTTTGATATACGATCGATATGCATTTTAAATGTTGTGTTAAATGGCGTATTTAGCTCGGGCAGAGCGCAAAATTATGGGACAACTCCATTTGAAACGGCGCAGGAGGTCGGCGGCGACGATAAATATCCAAGTGTAAATGGATACGAGCCGGCAAGAGGCACAGCACAGCACCAAAGCACCAAAGCAATGAACTAATAAAGGACAGCCATGACAACAACAACGCAGACGCTTTATTAGCTGTTTTTGTTGTAGCTGTTGTTGTTGTTGTTGTTGTTGGCCATGGCATTATGTCCGTAAACGCGCGCTGCAAATGCGTTGCCATAAATTTTCAGCTTTAGACTCGCTGTGAACACCAACAATGTCTATGAAGACGTCGACGGCGCCTGCTAATGAAGATCAACGATTGGCGGACGACGACGAAGACATCGCTGAGATTCCAGACAGAAAGAAGTGCAAGGCGCGTTTCACCTTTTCCGGTCTCAGCCGGCGGTTGGGTGGGCCGCATTTCTATGCGCGCCGCGCAAATAATTCATAAATTTCATTCAATTTTATTAAACGCAAGATATACGACCTGCTACTGTCGTCAGTCACAGAGCCTAAACGAACGGAACGTTCCGGAAATCCGCTCATTACGCAAGGCTTGTAATTAATCTGCAAAAGGCAAAAACAAGAACAGAAAAAATAAGACTGAAAAAAGCTTAAAGAAAAATGAAAACTTTTGAACCCGACTTTATGTCGGGGTCGCGCACCTGTTACGCATTGGATTTGGGATGCGCATCCGCTTGCAAAAGGGTTTCTCGATTTCTGTGTAAATATTTGCAAATGAGTTTGAAATTAAGCCGGTTGTTTTATTTATGGCGTGGGCATGGGCAGCATCCCAGCGCAGCCCAGCCCGGCTTATGCCTAAGACGTGGACTTAGGCTACGGGGTCGCACATTGGTTCCAAATAAAACAAGGCTCTCAAATAATATGAGATATTTATTCGAATTGCAAGCATTTATAATGCTGGCAGATTATAGCTTTCATATCGGCTGCTTTGGGATTTTGCTGAAGTTATATTTATGATGTGATTGGACTGAAGTATCCATACTATATGCCTAATGTAATTTTTAATGAATATTTTTCATTGCTTATTATATAATGTTATAGAAATTTCATTAAAATCGCAAGAATATTTCAAAATTAATTTAAAATGTATTTAATTGTTGTTCTTTAATTTTTTAAACATTTCATTAAACATTTGATCGATACGACATCAATATACCATTTATTAGACTTCGCATCAAATATGATTAATAAGAATTCGTTATGTCTAAATAATAAATAGATATCCAACCTAAACACACTTTATCTGCTACACACTATTATTGGCACCACTGTGCTTTATCTATGTAGAACGATGAGTTAGATAAGGCAACTGCATGCCACAGATTGAATGGTCAGGCCGGGGCAAAAAAGAAATATATACATAAATTATTATAATTCTGTTAGTTTTTTATGGCCGGCGTGTTTCGCTCGTGTCAGCTCAGAAAGCGGATCTTGGCTGCCATTGCTCATAGTCCCCGAGCTGGTGGCCAGCAGCAGCAGCAGCAGCATCAACAGCAACAGCAATAGCAACAGCAACAGCAGCAGCGGCAGCACCAGCTGCGTCTATGGCTGTGCCAGTGTTCGCCTACTCCTTCATTTGCTTCACTCTAAGCTGGGCGGGCGACACTTGACTGACGCCTCGCTGGCGCCATCTAGCGGCTGTCGGCTGCGCGTGCATAACTTGCGTTTCATTATAATGAGATTATCCTTTTTGCTTGTAACTGTAACTGTGTGTTATTGTGTACGGATTTACGTATCTATGTGTGTGTGTGTGTGTATCTATGTGTGTGTGTGTGTTTGTGTCTGGCACATTTTCATTCTCAGCCAGGCTCTGAACTGCAACAGCTGTTTGTGTTTTCTTATTTAAATTATTTCTCCCTTTTGACGTGTTGTTATTTTTTTCATTCCATTCCCGTCTTATGCTGTTTTGCCATTAGCTGCCGGGATTTAGGTTTGTCTTTATTTAACTTGAGCAAATAGCTTAACATAAAGAAGACAACAACAAAGTCAAAGTAAGCTAAAACTTTTTACTCGTCGATAATGGAAACATTTCGAACCTGATTGGATTTAGCTGGGTTATATTTAGGTAAAATCGGGATAGAATCATCTGATTACATTTTTTTTTTAATTCGAGCTTTTTAATAGGTTTTTCAGAGAATGGCTTGAAAAGCTGTACAGATTTTTTTTTAAAGAAAGATTAAAATTGGATGAGCGCAATGTTCGTCCTCCTTTTCGTATTACTGATTACTTTCTCAGTAGTGTTCATAAAAATAATAGCACGACTCACTTTTATTTTCATGAACAGTGTGTGGCTGACTACTATTTATCTGAACATATATATATACCATAGCTACTGGGAGAATCGCAGCTAGGGTAAAGAATTAGTTAAACTTATGTAAACTTAGGAAGAGTTTTCTCAATTTAGAAAAAACTTGAGAATGCCTGGAGTCGTCTCAGTTACTCTTTTTTAGCAGCGGAGTGGCTTGATGTTTATCAGAGATTTTATCAATAACTTTTATAGTCGAATATATAATTTGTAATAGAAATATCTGGAAGTAAAAATATATGTTGGAATTTTTAATCAGAGTATGTTCACATTATGCTCCTAATCATATTTGTAGTTGGATTAGTCCACCACAAATTGATCAATAAATTATATCACTCTGTTATAGGGGCTTAGGAAATTGGAAAGCTACGATTTTCTAGTTGCGTTGTGAGTTCGCTTAAGTTTGACTGCAATGTTCTAACAATTTTCTTATTAGCATTTCTGTTGATTGTTTCGCCCTTTCTGTGTAACATGTCAAAGAGTCTTGTGATCTGCTGCAGCGTTCATAATGTGAAAAATGTGTACAAATTATGCAAAAATGTGTAAAACACGAAGATAAATATGTAATGACATGTTGATTTTTGTATCGTTGCTTGTTTGGTAAACTGTTTAGGGCTATCGGATTGAAATTTGATTGGAACAGGGCAAGGCCAAGCCCGGGCTTGGCAATCAATTAGAGCCGAACACCAAGAGCCATAATGGTTACAGCTAACACACTCGAATCGTGTAATGGGGCTCATTACATCATTTTATACAAATAGCGTGGCTTGAGTCGAAGATCTTGTATCTTGACAACTTAAGGTGTGATCGCAATTCAAGGCAATAAATATGTACATAAGTTGCCCGCATGCAGATGAAAGCCAAAAGCAGATTGTTACAATTGTCTACTGTGTGTATCTGTAAAATTAATAAATACGCAAAATTTTATTCAGAAATTGAAAGGAAATGAAAGCAGAAGGAGTTAAGCATTTGAGCGCCGATTTGGCTGTGGATCGAAATTGAGCACATCGAAGGTGAGAATCTTGTAGAACGACACCGACCAGCCAGGATCGTTAAGGCGCGACAGCACGCGTCCTATCATCATATTCTGTGACGTTGTCGACACTGGCTGCTGGGCATGGTGATTGCGATCGTCGTCGTGGGAGGAAGTATCCGTTGGATTCTTGGACGCTTCCTCCTTGCGTCTCCACTCAGCTGTGTAGTCACGACGAAAGCGTATGAAAATCTCAGCGAAAACAATTCGATGTGGCACCGAGACAACATCCGACGGCGTCTTCAGCTCGTTATCCATGCGCCGCAATATATCATTGATCTCCACCAGCTCGGTGGGCGAGTCGAAGTCCTTCGTGTTCCGCAGACCGACAAACAACATATCGATAAACGCGTACTTCCGCCCATAGTTCTGGCGCGTGGCCACCTTCATGGGTATGGCGCGACGTAGATGCTCGTGCTCGAAGCGCACCAGCTGCAAGCGCGAATCGTTGCGAGATAGTAGCATGTCTCGTGTGATCTGCTGGAAGCCCACGGGCGTTGTAAATTCACTAATCTTCTCAGCACTTTGCTGCCGTATGATGTCCGTCATCACAATGGCCGCCTGCTTGGAGCCCTCGACGAACTCGCTCTCATTGAAGCCATAATCCCAGAGCCATTTGAGCTTCCACATATTGAACTTGGTAATCAGATACTTCCATGGATTGTGCAAATACACCAGCTTCGGTATGATCTTACGTCGCTGCTCGTTGACGGCATTTTGGCGTCTCCATTTGCTGCCGTGCACCTGGCGGCTGTTCAAAGCTGACTGTGTTGTCCGTAAGTTCCTGGGATTGGCCCGATATGATAGGCAACCAATGCAGCTACTTAAGCTGAATTTTCGCTGTACACCATGGTTAAGAAGAAAATTAATTAGCATCTCGACTTCAGGTGTAAAGTGCTTTGCATTTTTTCTGCAATCTGTTTAACCAAAATTCGTTTTATATTTTTAACAATTTTTTTTATGGCTGTAAACTTACGAATTTTGACAAACAATTCGAACTTTTTTTTTCTTTTTTGTTGATAAAACATAAGAGAGAGTGAGACGGAGATAGTGAGAGAGTCAAGATGCCCGCTGCTGGCAAGTGAATGCCTTATGTTAAGATCGTTAACATTATTTGGGCGATACATAAATTATATTCGACTTGGGTCGACTGCGTGAGTGTCTGAGTATTTGAGTATCTGAGTATGTGAGCGCTGCGTGGGCCAACAAGTGCTACGGGCTGACTCTTTTCCGGACTCCGATCACACACGCAAACGACATTAAAATGAGCGTAGAAATGATAAGTAGAAGAAATGAAAAGCTTAAACTGCAATTGTTGCGCTTTGGAGATGTGTATTTAAATGGCGCGGCAAATTTAATTATGTGTAAGAAATTTAATGGAAAATTAAAGAGAAGCTGGTTAAAGCTTGAGCGAAGCTAGCGACACACACAAAGAAAAATGTTCGTATAGGTTCGTTGAGGCATGTGAATCAATCTTGATTGTTTTCCACATAGAAGCATATGCATGTATATCTAATGTAATCTTGTAATATGTTGTTTAATATATAAACTTGATATAATTTAATATATATTCTAAATAAATACTATACAATACAAATACAATAGCTAAAGCAGGCTTAAACTGACTGAAAAAGACTCAAATCTGTTCATCATTTACCTCTATCAAAGTAAGTAAGAGTAAGTTGAATAGCTTTACTATATAACATGATCAATCTGTTTATTAATAATCCAAGTCGAAATAAAAGTCTCCCAAGAATCTATATCTAATTGAACTAAACAATTCGCATAACAGTTTTGATTACAAAATCAGACTTCACTTAAATCTGTCCATAATTTACATAAGTCTACGGGTAAATCAAACTGCACCCTAGAGTAAACTAAATGGTTCACTTAAAATTCAAATTAACTTTTAAAGGCTTTGGTTTCAAGTTCAGACTGCCATAAAGGGACTTCAATTTCTGCATTATTAACCTGAGTCTAACTCGAAGTTTAAGTGCTCCCTGGAGCAAGCTTAAATGCTTCACTGACTTCACTTTCATTATGGTCATCTTTCAATCGGTCCAATATGACATATAACAATAACATATATGTATATCATCATTGCTTTTACTCTACTAACATTTCATTTCTGGCCTAATGCTTTGTATTATGGAAATGTATATTACATACATTTTTTTTCTATTTATTTTTTCCAACAACAAGTTGAGCTAACATTAGTTTATCAGTTCCCAGCTTCGCTGACTGGTTGACACAAAATGCGTGGTCGTCATCAACGACGTCACATGACGGGGCAAGAAAGAGAAAAAGTTTTCGGAGCGCTGCAGCGTTGCGATAAGCATCTTTTATGAACCGCCGTGTTGCAGCCAAACACAATGGCAACAACTAACAGATACTTATTTGAGCGTTATACACAGTTGCGAGAGATTCAAATTGAAATTCGAATGAAAATAAGTAATTCATTTCGCTGCGGTTGGCAGGCCAGCATCTGGCATCGGGCTTCGGGCATCGTTTATCTTGTTGCTCATTAAATCATTCAACTGTCAATCAATTTCCCCCCTCACTCGATGCATTCGTCTCGCATTCGTTGTGCCACTCATGAGCTGCATCTATGATTTGAGTCGAGTCGAGTAGAGTTGAGTGTGGAGTGTGGAGTGTGGAGTGCGGAGTGGAGTGGATTGAAGTTGCGTCGGGTCCGGCCTTTGGCTATAGACAGTCGTCAATTGTCTTCGGCGCATAGCCAAAGGAAATATCTATCTTTTTTTCAAATCGTCGTCTAGCGGTCGCTGTCCAACATAATTACTCGCATCTACTGTTCAAAACTGCACGCATTTCATTCTTTTCACCAGCGACAACAATGGATATAGCAGTAAATTGATTCCTATTCAGCTTTTTGTAGTTTGTTTGGCAGTTGTAGCATGCATGTCTCACATGATCGCATGTATAAATTATTATAAATGACTCAAACTTTCTTCCATAGAATCTAAGCAAGTGCAAATTCCAATAAATATTCCTTTGTAATTATTGCTATTCGATATAGAGCAGACAATGCGAACAACTTGAAGTATTTATGAATATGTATTTGGATCTCTTCTACTCTGGTTCTGCATAACTCCAAGACGTACGAGACAGCTTCGGTTTGATTGTCGCACTTTGTTTTTCAGTTGTTTTTATTTTTTTATTTGCACTCTGATCGAGTTTTAAGTTTCAAATATGGAAGTTGACATGTATGCCGGCATTCAATGGACTTCCCTCCCAGGTTGCGCTTAGCATAAGTATCTGTGGATTTCCATATCTAAAGCTGAGTATGAGCATGAGTATCTCGTAGCTCGTAGCTCGTATCTCGAATATTGTATCTCGTGACATGGGCATGCCAAAATGCTCTCGTACCTGTCAGGCGATTCAGGTTAAATCAATCAAACGAGAGTTGGAAAAACGAAACCTGTCAACACGGTTCATTGTTTGCATGCGCAGCGTTTAATGAAAGAACCCGCCCCGAAACAAAACAAAAACCAAACAAAACAGTACGAATCGTAAGCGAGCCCAGCTAGATGAGGGTCTGCTATGGGGAGGCGGCACTATAGATAGATTTATGCGCGTATCTCACAGATATACGCACACACACACAGACACACACACACACACACTCTTACACACAATACTCGTTGCATTTGCTATTCGTGCAGTTATTTGCATTTTTAGTTATTTCCATCTGGTGAACTATTGTCTGGTTCATACGGGTGGTCATTTAGCATATTTTGATATTGAGATTTATTGACAAGATAGAAACGTGTGCGACGTGCCTTTACTGTGCTTGTTGTTGTTGTTGCTGTTGCAGCTTTGTCGGTTAGGGCCGGAAACGTTATGGAAACGCATATTATGTCAAATGTTATTTAGAGTTAAATTAATTGAGTTTTGATGCCGCTTTCAGATCGAGTTACAAGCGAGACCTGCCAATGGCTGGAAGAAAGAGGCGCCCACTTAAGCAAGTTGACCACAGAAATCATGAGGCACACTGCATGCCACAGTGGAACAATGCCACCAATGCCACCAATGGAAATCTATCCGAGTAGCAGAGTTTCCATGGAAACCCTGCAAAGCGCGGAATGTGGTCGTGCCATTGAAATGCGATACGCAAGGCGAGGGACTTAATGAAAGAGTTGCTGAACTCAGGGAGGCGCTGGTATCAATGCGAGGGCACTAAACGACAGAGTTGCGGGGATCATTCCGATGTGATCAGCGGGCAAATACGCAAATTGAGGAATTGCTCACGGTTGGCCAACTACTAGGGTTTCAGTAGTTGTCACCAGTTGTCAGTCGGTGCTGCGGTGCTGTGGTGCGGCTTGGCTGGTGCTCAATTTGTCTGGCAAATTGATCGTCACTCGACAAAAAAAAAAAAAAAAGAAACAAGAAATAAAAAGATGATTAACTGATGCCTGCATTTGCGGAAACGAGCAGGTTCAACTAAGTCGCCTCAAATCCGGTCGCTCAAATTGCAGACTTCGGTTTGATGCAACTCTGGTAATTGAATACTCTCACGCATGAGCTGATCCTGACGATTCGATTGTCATTCGGCGGCGTTGGCGTTGAGTCATTTAAAATTCTTGGCCGCGCTTTGGCTGCCAAACTGTCAAAGCGACACCTAGTGGGCAACACCTGCAACTGTCAGTGCCACACCACGTGATGTGCCTACTTTATGGCCACTTAAGTCCAGCCACTGACAGTTGGACGCTCGCTGTCCACAGAGCTTCCAAGAAAATCGCCTAGGTGCGACAGCAGCATAACCAAATCCGCGCCCCTGGCCACACAGCTACCTTGCACTCAACCATTCGTAACTGGGCCCAAAGCCTAATTTATGGTTTCAAATTGTATGCTCTCTCTCTATCTGTCTCTGTCTCTGGGGTAAAGTGAACTTTATGTGGTATTTGGATTAGTTTCATATAAAGTAGTTTAATATATCTCCATATCTATGTATCTATGTATCTATGTATCTATGCATCTATGTATCTATGTATCTATGTATCTATGTATCTATGTATCTATGTATCTATGTATCTATGTATCTATGTATCTATGTATCTATGTATCTATGTATCTATGTATCTATGTATCTATGCATCTATGCATCTATGCATCTATGTATCTATGTATCTATGTATCTATGTATCTATGTATCTATGTATCTATGTATCTATGTATCTATGTATCTATGTATCTATGTATCTATGTATCTATGTATCTATGTATCTATGTATCTATGTATCTATGTATCTATGTATCTATGTATCTATGTATCTATGTATCTATGTATCTATGTATCTATGTATCTATGTATCTATGTATCTATGTATCTATGTATCTATGTATCTATGTATCTATGTATCTATGTATCTATGTATCTATGTATCTATGTATCTATGTATCTATGTATCTATGTATCTATGTATCTATGTATCTATGTATCTATGTATCTATGTATCTATGTATCTATGTATCTATGTATCTATGTATCTATGTATCTATGTATCTATGTATCTATGTATCTATGTATCTATGTATCTATGTATCTATGTATCTATGTATCTATGTATCTATGTATCTATGTATCTATGTATCTATGTATCTATGTATCTATGTATCTATGTATCTATGTATCTATGTATCTATGTATCTATGTATCTATGTATCTATGTATCTATGTATCTATGTATCTATGTATCTATGTATCTATGTATCTATGTATCTATGTATCTATGTATCTATGTATCTATGTATCTATGTATCTATGTATCTATGTATCTATGTATCTATGTATCTATGTATCTATGTATCTATGTATCTATGTATCTATGTATCTATGTATCTATGTATCTATGTATCTATGTATCTATGTATCTATGTATCTATGTATCTATGTATCTATGTATCTATGTATCTATGTATCTATGTATCTATGTATCTATGTATCTATGTATCTATGTATCTATGTATCTATGTATCTATGTATCTATGTATCTATGTATCTATGTATCTATGTATCTATGTATCTATGTATCTATGTATCTATGTATCTATGTATCTATGTGTCTATGTATCTATGTATCTATGTATCTATGTATCTATGTATCTATGTATCTATGTATCTATGTATCTATGTATCTATGTATCTATGTATCTATGTATCTATGTATCTATGTATCTATGTATCTATGTATCTATGTATCTATGTATCTATGTATCTATGTATCTATGTATCTATGTATCTATGTATCTATGTATCTATGTATCTATGTATCTATGTATCTATGTATCTATGTATCTATGTATCTATGTATCTATGTATCTATGTATCTATGTATCTATGTATCTATGTATCTATGTATCTATGTATCTATGTATCTATGTATCTATGTATCTATGTATCTATGTATCTATTTATCTATTTATCTATTTATCTATGTATCTATGTATCTATGTATCTATTTATCTATTTATCTATGTATCTATGTATCTATGTATTTTTGTATTTTTGTATTAATGTATTTATGTATCTATGTATATATGTATCCTATGTATCTCTAAGTCTATACTTATATCTTTAATATCATCAATTTCTATATTTTGGCTAGAGAATTCACAATTCGTTGCTTCTCGTGTGCTATATTTTCCTGACCATTTTCCAATGCGGCTTGTGTGCTCGCGTCAGTTGTCAACGCGAAGTGCCACCCAAAGAAAACGTGGAGAGTAGCTGTCAGGTTGGTTGTTTACGCGGTCATAATGCAAATGTGATCGAGTTTGGCTCGGTCCGCCAACATCCATCAGCCGGGCTAGTTCTCTCGGCTGGGCTAACCAAATACATTAGCTCGCTCGTATCTACTGCATTACCCAGTAACCCAGATACAATAACTCAGACATCAAAAGCCATGAGCCAAAGCTGAGTTCAGCCGAGTGCGCGATTTAGGTTGGATTTTTTCACGTGTGCCACGTGTGCAGTTGCACACACACACGCACACACTCATTGCTTAGCTCTCGCTATCAGCCTGATACCAAAGGGCAAAAAAAAAAACAAGAAAATGAAAGCTGGAGGATGCAAACAAACCCAACAACTGCCAGAGCTGACAGTAGCCAAAAAATATGTCATAAAAAGATATGGTCTGCGTCAATATTGACACAAGCGCTGAGTGTGACAAGGGGGCGGAGGAGGGGGACGGCTGTGCACCTGTGCGGCTTTGGAGGTGGCAATGTTGTAGTCGTCATCATCTCTGTAATTTTCATTGTTTTGTGGTAAATGCCGCAGGCCAGGCAACGTGCCACACTTTTGTTTGTGAGCACCAATTACTGCACTGTGGTATGCAGAAAAAAAGTTAAACTTAAATTAAAGTGCCTAAGGCGTTGTCTGTAGCTTTAAGTCAATGGGTTGCTGCACATCAAAATTAATTCTAAACTTGAATAATGATTTCATAACTATTATCTATTTTGATTTTCAGTTTCGCTGCAGTTTCAGCAAATGTTTGCATGCATAACTCCGATGGCTGCTCCCCTTTTTATGGCTCCTTTGACATTTGGCACTCTGCGCTAACGCATTCAATGCTTCCCCCGGTTTCATTTCGAAACACTGGCTTAGAGGTTAACCAAGTTAAATTGTGCTATTTATATACCACGAAAATAACCCAAATTCTTTTATCGCTGGATAAATATTTATGTTCCCAACGGTACCGCAACTAACCCCAAAAATTCGATACGCTCATAAACAATGAGGGGAGAGGCGACTGCCAGCAGCCAGCAGCAAACAGCAAACAGCCAACAGCCAACAGCAAGAAGCAAAAAGCTTTTCGCCTCCCGCCGCCAACTTAAAACATTTGCCACTGTCCACTGTGCATTACAGAATTGTCTCTCGTGTGTGTATGTGTGTGTGTGTGTGTGTGTGTGTGTGTGTGTGTGTGTGTGTGTGTGTGGAAGGGCATCTAAATTTTGGGGTTGGCTGAAAGATGTTCGGGTAAATTGTCAGCAGGGTGGCGCAGATGTGGCCTAGAACCGAATTGTTATATGCTAACTGACTCAGTGCTTATATTAAAGCCCCTCAGTCCGGTTGCTGAATTATTCAGAATCTACTCGTAAAATGACTGCACACACGTGTATCAAAACTTTTCACATGGCCTGCAGGGGGGGAATGGGCTGACAAGTAGTTATAATATATAACATATATATACATATAGATGTATAAATGTACTTGTATATTTGTGACAATCTGTTGTAATTGCGCTAATTGCAATTTATTATTCAGAGTCTCACTTGTTTTGTGCTCATCATCGTTATCGTCAACACAATCATTACTCTGCGGACGATGATGATGATGAGCAGAGAGTGTTGGCACCGAAACCTGACAAAATATTGTGCAAAATATCCGCAGGATATGTGCTTGTTGATTTCGCTTGAGACTTTGACATTTTATATGCTGCACACACAGTGCCGAGAAGGCAGGGCCGGGCTTATAGGATGAGTTGTGTGTGTGAGTGTGTCTGTGTATGTGTGTGTGTAACACGACTAAATACATAAACAAATATACAGCTACCCAGAAATGTAGCAGATACAGATACTGTCACACAGCTACAGCTACAGATACAGATACAGATACTTATTAATAATAATGAAACCACGCATTTATTATGTCTGTTTGTTCGCGCTGCTTGTTTATTTATTTTGTATTGTATTTACACGCACATATCTTTATAGATATATAGTATATATATATATATATATATATATATATATATATGTACATGTATATGTTTGGGTAAATTCATAAAAAGTCTCTGTTAGACTTTATAGCATGGGCCAATATACATATGTTGTATTAAATTTCCGTACGAGATTCGCATTGCAAGTGGCGTCTCGAATTGCTGTCGTTATTCAATCACTTAAATGAAATGCGGTATTCCGCATTAAATATGAAAATCATAATGCAAAATTTCAATTTGATTAAGTGGTCTGCATTTTCCTTTTGTGCGCCAGCCAAAGTCTATGGCTCCGGACTCCGATCTCGTCTGGGCTGAGAGTTCAGCATTTGCAATTCAATTTACATAAGAGCTGGAAACGATTATGGCCTGTGTCATTATGATTGGCATTTATATATATAGAGATGACCTTAGAGAAGAAGAGAATATACAATTTTCTGAATTTTCTCCAACTAATATTAACAACCTTAACAAGCTGTGCTAATGATAACTGAACAGAAAAGTAAAGTCTTTGCAATAAGGACTTTTAATTCTGCCCAAAAACTTCTTTCAGAACTTTTCTGGCCAGGTGTAACAGGTTTCTTTGTCAACTCTTAGCAAACGCTTGACCCAATTAGCATTTGCTTGCAAAATTTAACCCCGTACATAAAAACACATAATATACACAAACACACACACACACACACACAGCTACATAAATTTTGGCAGGTTTTTTTTTTTTTTGTACCAATCTCTATGCTGCTCTACAACAGAAACCAGCAACAAGAGATAGAAATTGTGTGTGTGTGTCAGAGAGAGAGAGAGAGAGAGAGAGACATAAAGTGGCAGAGCTGCATGAACAAGGGCTAAATAGTTGTTACACTAACTTAACCTCATTTAAATATTTTGCTGTTGTTGCGGTTGTTGTTATTGTTCTTACTGCTGCTCGGCATCATCTTGTTATTTTTGGGCTCCCCAGCTCATCCCCATTCAGGTGCATCAGCACACATTTTGCTGCTTCTTAATGCCAGCACACTCTCATAAAGTAGCACACGAAGGAGGAGCGCGCGGCTGCGTTGCATTTTGTATTCAAGTACAACGAAAATTGTTGTAAATTAGTAAAAATGTAAACACACACATACACACACACAGTAGCCATAAAATGGTGAGCTCTGGCGAGATGGACTTGGGAAGGTTAAGGTGGCCGCAGCTTGTTTGGGGCACACGGTGGGGCCCGTGGACCGGGTTGCCCCTTAAGTGCCCGAATTGAAGTAGCTGCTGAAGCGCAGCGTCTTCAGGGCTACCAACCTACGCAATTAAGTGACGACGATAGCAAAATAAGAACCTGCCGTCAAGTGAAAGGCCTCATTCTATATACATAAATACTGAGTCGCCTCGCCTCCAACTCCTATAGACTCTTTCACTCTTTCTTTCATGGTCTCGCGATGGCTGCTGGCTGCTGGCTGCTGACTGCGCGCAGTTAACCTTTCTTGTTTGCATTAAAGTCGCAACAGAAGCAGCTGCCCAAGTCGCAACGCCTTGCCGCGCTTCTCTCCCCCCTCTTCCCTATCACCACTCGCAGCACTTGAACGGTTGCTTTAGCTTTCAAAAGGCTTTCGGTAACATTGTTTCCGACAGAATTCGGTCTTTTGAATACCCTAACATCGGCTATTTTTAAGGGGCTTCGATATTTTCACTCAAGTAACTATTGGTATACAGAAAATATTAATATTAATAATTAATAAATATATTTTTATATGGTATATAAAAATCAAGTAACTATTGGTATACAGAAAATATTAATATTAATAATTAATAATTTTTTTTTTTATATGGTATATAAAAATCAAATAGAAATTCATTTCATGGAATTTCTATTCATATTTTAAGTATAGTTTTTGTATACATAAAAATGACGTTCTATCTTAATGTTCATCTAAATTTCTTTACTTGCTTAAAGTTTTTAGGTAAACAAACATTAGAATAAAGTCTGAATACAAGAATAAATATTGTTTATATACAATATATTTGATATATGTATACAATAATTTTAGCTATGTTTCTTTCATTCTTTATCTTTATTTATTACTCTTAGCTAGTTATACACAAACCGTAAAATTTTTAAAATTTTAATTCTATTTTTATAGTTAAGAAATATGACAACATCTTATTTAAATGTTTTCCATCATATTTTCTATTCAAGAGTCCGAAACCTGAGTATTTCACACACATTTCCACATCTTAAGATATTTTTTCTCATTTTCAATTAACACTCTGCGACTTCACTTCCCAAAAATTCAACATGGCAAGAGTATTGCTTCTTCGGCTAGCTGTGAGCTGCTACTGTTGCTCTCTTTCTTGTTAGCTACAGCATGTTTGCATTTACCTTGGATGCTTACTCCACAAGTGGGTTGTCAAGCGCTCTGCCGGATTTCAAGCACTCGGTCGTTGTCAAGAGAAGTTGTAAAATGCGTTTCATACTCGCAATGACAACAACAAGAACAACAACTACAATAACTACACGACAACAATACAAATTGTAGATGCAAGTGGATTTGTTAAGTAAGAAAAGCTGCGCACAAGGCAAAATATTTTGTTTACCTTTATTTGATTATTTATTTAAATTTACAAACGTGAGCTTAGTGGATATATATATATAGAAATATAGAAAAAAGTAATGCTGCTGCTTTGAGTTATTTCGTCATATGAATAATATAAATACATTTTTATGCCAAATGAAAATAACTCAAGTACTCACAGAGCTCCAATAGTAGAATTTGTAATATGCTTCAGAGTTTCCAATTTGACTTTAGTTGGATTATATTGAAAAGCTATTTTATGTATTTGATGCTTTCTGCTAACTAACTCCAATTCGAACAGATAAAATTAAAGACATTTGCTTAAATTGATGTTTGACAATGGTTAGAGGGATAAACTTAACTTTTATATATTATTTTATATTTTCGAGAAGCAGATACCTCTTGGTTTACAGATATTCTTATAGAAGAAAATGTTTTGGATTTACTTAGGAATCTAATTAAATATTATAATAGTCGAAATCTTTGTTGTCCACGGTAAATGCTTTCATTGTTATTTCTCAGTGGCTGAATACTCTGAGTTTTATGTAGAAATTATGCTTAGCTCTCAATAATGACGCATCATACGATCTTATCCCTATATAGACACATTTCACATAGATTTTATGTCATTTCACCCAGCTTAGTGTAGCTACAGTAAAAGACGGTCCCCTTCAGTCTAGCCAAACTGTAGTGGTGTTTTATCTGCTTTTATTTATTCAACTTTATGATATTTTCGATGTAATCCCACTGGCAGACAATTGGACTTCTGGAAATCGGAGTTAAGTCGTTTTATGCGCTACGCTTTTGTCGACTAATACAGCCGAATAACCTGACCCGGTCTGGAAAACGAAAGTGTCTCTCTGACTGTTATTTTTATCTGCCCGATAAGCAGCAGCATCCGCGGGTTTTGATGTATGTGTATGTGTATGTATATGCAGATGTATGTATGTGTGTGTCTAAGGTGAAGCTGTGCAAATTGCGTGGTCGATTTATGAGCGTCTTTATGGCTGATCTTTGCATAAGACAGAAACTGCATAACAATGCGTGGAGTGGCGTGGCGACAGCTCATAAACACCCACCCAACACCAGCTTTTCGATTGAGGTGTCAAACTGTGCATTTAGATTAGGTAATATTATCAGATAACATCTTTGATGACTCTGTTTTAGGCTCGATGCCGTAAAAGGTGTTAAAAATGGCAATGATTGATGTTCGTACTGATGGCTTCACATAGTTCACATTATTTGGCTTGAACTTAAGGCCTGATCTGACCTGAACTTATCTTGATAATAGAGCATGCTTTGCTTTTGATTATTCTGCATGATGCCGCAGAGCAATCGCCATAAAACTGAAGAATTTATGCGATTTTAATTTTCGTTTTCGTTTTTTTTTCTTTTTTTGTTGCCATTTTCGAATTCGGTCATAAAAGTGTGTGCGCGCCCACCTACTGGACAGGTCGACCATAAAATGTTAAGAAGCCGAATAAATATTTCAAATAGCTATAAATATACGTCCGCATATAGAGACGTGGCCAAGGACTGGCCCAATCTTTTAATTAAGGCCATAAAACGGAAATCGACCACGTAACCTAAGGAAAACATCAACTTTACATTAAATCCACTTAATGTTCGAACAAAGTGCCATGAATGTCTTCTTTATCGCCACGTGCTCAGGCCGAGGGACTTCAAAAGATCCAGGTCCTTCGTATCGAGGGTGGTGCATACACGCATAGTAAACTGTTCTAATTCAAAAGTGTTGCCAGCCAACTGAGCAGCTCTCAGCTGCCACTTATACACCTGCACCTATCACCTGCCACCTGGGCCGTGTCGCGTTGTCCCCCATATTTGATTTTTATTAGCCGTCTGGACAGCACAGCGCATCGCCTTTGGCACTTGCTCTTTGCCAGGCTGGGACAGGCCAAACTGGCTGGGAAAGGCCAAACTCATTGGGCATCCGGCCACGGCCTTGTTTCACGCTGAACTAAGTACGTATAAATTAAATATCGCGTACATTAACGCTCGAGTGTTTATTTTTGCTTGGGGCCGGAGCTCAAAACGTTTCGCAAGTAGAAAACTCATTAAATTAGCAAATGCCGATTTTAATGTCCTCGGCCAGGAATATTCGAGCGCACAGAAATCATGAATCATTCAGAGTTTCCAGCTCTCCGTTTGCACTTTTACTTAAACCAAATAGATTCCAGCTCGCATGATTGTCATTTTATTTATTTCACATTTGTGTCAATGCCTAATCGAAAAGTTGTTGGTCACGCACTCTACCTACAGAGAAAGTCCTTGTGAATGACTGAGTAATATATATGATATGTTATATAGATATATGATTCTATTGTTATATTATAGTATAATTAAATAAATAATTAATATTAAAAATACTTCCTGTTTTTCGAATATTTTACTCGTAATATTAATATTAGAATTTATGATTAATTATAAATAAACGGAAAATAATAATAAAGGTTAATTACTAGAAATCCGATATTTAAATAATAATAAGTAGGCAAATACCAGCGTATAATTTGAAAGATTCCTGATAGTTTTGGGCAGAAAATATAAAGAAAGAAAATAGGTTAGGTTAGCTCATTTATATACAAATATATAAATTCTCGAAATTTTGATTAGAAATTTTGCGATTGTCTGTTTTATACAATTTCAATATTAGCTTGACAGCGGAGGTCAATTGTAGAGTAATTTTAAGGTAATTATATAGTAGATTCAAAACATTATTTGGAATGATTTGTAGCTAGCACATGGCTATGTTTGAGCAAACGGGTGCACCATGGAACGCTACTGCTTGATAAATATAACTGAATAAAATCATTTTATTTTTCAAGAGTTTTCATAAATAAATGGATATTGAGAACGAAACAAATCTTAAATTTGTTCGATTTTTTCATTTATATTATCCTGTAATATAAGTCCCATGTCTAGTGTGATGCCCAACTAGATGCTTGCCTCTTTATGCTTAGCATAATATATATTAACATATATGTATGTGTATATAAAGAAAGACATAAAATTCATTAGAAATTTATAGTTTTGCATTAGAGATTCATAGTTTTGCAAATGCAAAATGCAGTCAAAATGGATGTGAATTGTTGTGGCTTTACTATTCTGTGTATGCCATAACTTAGACTAGTGTGTCTTCAAAATCAAAATAATCCATCATATCAATGAAAACAAAGCATATTTGGTTCATTCTATAAGCTCGATTGTTATATGAATACAATGCATTTAATAATTTTATAGCTTTTAAATTTACAAAACGTTTTTATTTATTTTACAAAATTTACATATGAAAATTCCTTTTTATTAGTTTGCTGTTGCTATGCTAGAGACTTAGTATTAGATTATTGAATAATAAAATGTTAGCCTCATCTACTTGCTCGTGTAGTCAACGTTTTTGGGCGAAGTGAGGAGTTCTTTCAATATTGAGACGAAAATTAAATGAAGCGATCTTGTAAGTGTGATAGGTATATCATTTTGTTTGGCATCTTGTTCTATTTCATTGCTTTCTGGCAAATATGTTAAGGTGTAAATACAATTTAAAGTGATATGTTGCGGATGGCTTGTAGATTATATCTGAGGATACTTTGGAATTTGTTACTATTTTAGTGTAACGTATATGTGGTATTTTTTTTTTAATTCAATTTGTTTGCTTTTCTATAGACTGGTATTTAGTATCTTCCAATAAAGGAATCTTATTTGCAAGAATAGCTCCGAAAAGGATTCTCTTCAATCAGCATTGAGCAGTTCCGGCTATGCCCACTGCTCGCTGCATTGTTAACTCTCACTTTTCTGTATTCACATTTCTTGCCTATCCATTTCATTTCCATTAGCAACAGAGCATTTACAATTCGCTTATATTTCGAATTCATCTAACGTAAAATTTCTGTTTGGTTTCACACAGCGGGCGCTGGGCCGTCTTCGTCACAGTCTCAGCTTCCGCCTCTGGCATTCAGCTCTGTCTACCTGATGTGGATGGTCAGCCTTTCAGCGTGACCTAATGACACTTTGATTAATTGAAAACTGTCAAATTGCAAGTCAAATGTTGGCCCCTTTGGCCGCCCGCTGTGTGGTTTTCCTAATTGAATTAACTCATTAGCAGTAAATATCTGTGTGTCCATCTAAGAGCGAGTACCTATGCATCTGTATCTGCATTAGCATCTGTATCTGCATCTGCATGCATCCATGGGCTTCGTTTGCTGGCCTGTTATACAAATATTTCGAGAATTTTTTATATGTATATATATATGTGTGTGTGTGTGTGTGTGTCCTTGTGTGTGTGTGTGCAAACATTTTGGGCAAATGTCATTTGCTTAACATAAAATTTGCTCGTCTGGGATTTATTAATGACATTTGAAATCAAGGCTAACATTCATTTCATTTATTTGGCCAGCTCGAAAGTCTCTTTCCCTCCCACTCCCCCCTCTCTCTCTCTCTCACTCTCTCTATCAATCTAATCTCCCAGCTCAGCCGAGTTTTGCCTTGTTTTAAGTGCTTTCTAATTTTAAGTGGCAATAATTTGTGCATTTCATGTCTTGTGACAGCTACAGATTAAATATCTTTGCTTGTTTTCCGATAATTATTTTAGAGCGCCCAACTAGAATGTTACACTAATGCGGCTGTCAAAGCAATCGAATCGAAATTGAAATTGAAATTGAAATTGAGCACAGGCACAATCAGACTCTGAAGATCTGAAATATTTAGTTGGGTGCTTAGCCCAGTTAGTTCACTTACTGATAGCTCAAATTTGACATGGGCAGCTGACCGGCTTAATCTAGTAATTCTATTAGTTAGCCCTTCGTACAGCATATTCTATTGAATTTCTATGGCTCTCACATCAAATCTGTGCACATTATTCATATAAATGAGCTTTTTCTTTTATTGCCAGTTCGCAGCGGATGCCTATACTTTTATGACTGACTGTCTCTCTGTCTGCCTCGCTCTCTCTCTCTCTCTCTCTCTCTCTCTCTCTCTGTTTGCTTGACTGTAACTGGAGCCCGTTCGAAATCCCTTTAGCTTCAGTTCAGTGTAGTTAAGTGCGTGTATTACGATGGCTGGAAAGGGAGCGATAACTGATGATGATGATTCCATTTGTGGTTTGAATAATTTTCATAATTTAAATAACAGCCAACACGGCTTCAATACTGACAGTCTGTCATTCCTTCAGTCTGTCAGCCAGACTGACATACGCTAACCGAGGGCTCGACAAGAAAACGAGAGTGTAAATCACAGTCAAGTAGAGACAGAGAGATAGCTAGAGAGAGAGAGAAAGAGAGAGAGAGCGAAAGCGAGTTTGATAAATGGGGCAGCGACTTGTTACGCATAAAATTTTGGAGGGTCCTGGCAAGTGCCAAGTGGGCATTGAGGCTCCCAAGTAACTAAGTAAATCCAGAACGTCATGTGCGAAGTCGCAGTCGCAGTCGCAGTCGCAGTCACAGTCTCTATGCCTGTGGCTCCTGTTGTTCTTGTTTCGGTTGTCGTCCTTTGAACAGCAAAAAACAATATTTCATTACATTTACATATTTTCACTCAATTTTCATATTTTCGCATCGCGCTGGTGCCTAACGGATGCGAAGGGGCTGCAGCAGCGGCTCGTAGGTGGTTGTCGTGGGGTGGGGCTCTTGTTGCCACACTCCGGCTCCAATTTCGCGCCTTTGTTTTTCATTTTATGGTAATTCGCTCAGTCCCTCGGTTCGTCGCTTTCCCTTACTGCCACGCCTACAGCGCTGCGGCGCCCTCAAGTGTTGAGCGGCTCAGTTCATTCGTTCGTTCGCATTTCGTATGTCAGCATTTTAAATAGGCTTTTCATGTTCGAATTTTATTGTATTTTTTTTATGATTTGCCTTTAGCTCAGTTTTTTATTTCCACATTTCTGTTGCTGTTGCTTTAGCTGTTGTTGCTCTTGTTGGGCTGAGGACCTTTACGGTGTCGCCTCACCGTAGGATACATTAAATTCCGCCACTTGTATGTAAAGTCAAGCGACCCTGGCTTTATTAAATACAAATATTTTGCCTTTCGGTGGGGTTACCAGGCGCATACTTGAATATTGTTCGGTCTGCGTGCTTCCTGGCTGGTCCTTTCCGGTAAGACAGTGGCAGAGTGTCTGTTATACTCAAATGGGGGCTTAACATTTGACAGGAAACGTGTAGCTGTAGTGTGTGTACAAGGACACCTCGCTGTCATAATAACATGTTATAACAGTTAGCTTACGTACTACTTAACATGCATGTTAAAGTAGCTGATGAAATGAAAGATTATTCAACTTAAATGAGAAAAGAAATCAAACTTTCATAATTACAAAGTGTATGTTAAAGTAAATTAAACTGAAAGTCTAAATAGAAATTTAGCTGTTACAATTGCAATTTATCACAGTTTACATTCAAGCTATTTAACATGCATATTAATGTAACTGATGAAAGCAATTTGTTGTGTATATTAAACTAAAATAAGAAATGAGTATTAAATGGTATATAGCTGTATTAATTATGTGTTTACTGCTACTATTCTACTTAATATGAATGTTCAAGAAGATGATAAAAGCAATTTGTTATACACATACAAAACACATAATTAGAAAAAAGTATACATAGATTCCTAGGTGTTTAAATTACAAGCTAATCACGATCTACTTAACATACATGTTAAAGTAATTGATAAAAGCTAAGTGATTCACATATACACCTCATTTTGGAACAGAGTCTAACCAGATTTACATTATAATTGATAAAAGATTGCATACCAACTATACGAACAAAAAACTCAAATTAGAAAACGAGTATTAAAAGAGATAAACTGTTATAATTAAAAACAATATCAGTTTTCTAGCGATTTACTTACAATGCATGTTAAAGTAGCTGAAATACATATAAGACTCAATAGAATATCTTATAGCCATAGTTATAAAATAAAACAGTTTGCTTACGAATATATACATATTAGAGCTGTTGACAGAATCAATGTGTTATACAAATAAAATAATATTACAAGAGTATATATCAGTGTTATTATAACAAGCTAGGATAGTTTGTGAGCATGTGAGGTGTAAGCTGTTAAACTGACGAAATAAAATAGAATCAAACTATTATTTATTTGCAATATAATATGATAAAAAATTCAATATATTTTTGCAAAAAGGCCATTGCTCTCATGTCTCTTCTTTTTTCTTTTTTAATAAATAAAATCCGCAAAGGCTTAAAAATTACCATGACACCAAGCTGGCAACAGGGCAAACACAACAACAACAACAACAACAAAAACAACAGAAAGCGATGTCATTGCCATTGCCAATCTGTAAAAGGAAAGCTGCAAAGCGGAAAGTGTGAGAGAAAAAAACACAAAGCCGCATAAAATGCGAGTGGAGAAAAAAAGATTGTAAGGTCTGAACATATATTTCGCTCGTCATAAAAACATTGTGCAATAATTTTTGCATTTGAGGAACAAAACCAGGATCAAAATAAAAAAACAAACTGGGCTCAGTCAGTTGTTAAAGTACACAATATATCGCAGCTTAAGTGCAAGTAAGAACTGGACCTGCTGCAAAGTGCTGTGCCGCAACTTTATGGAAATTTTTCTGGATTACTCTTATTGTTGCTGTTGCTATTGCTGTGGCTGCTGCTATCATATAATAAGGCAGTTGCCAGGCAACGTTACCCTTTACAAGTCATGACATTTGACATTATCCAGCCAATCGACCCCCTTAACAAGTTGCCTTGCTGCCGATTCGTTAGCTGCTGTTTGTATTTATACTCTATCCAGTGAAAATCAGAATTGTGGGTTGTATGGACTTGTTAAAAACATGGAACAAAGAGAGTGAACAGTGGGTGATGATATAAAATATTCTTATCGAAAATTTGGACTCTACTCTACACACTATATGTATTTAATTTATTGGGTATCTCATAGTCGTGCTCATCCCACTAGAGCACTCTTTTTCCTGCTTTGTTTTTCAAGTGTCGCAACTAAAAACGGACTTCAGTCGCCATAACCTGAGTTTAAGTTTGGCTAAGAGCGTGCTACAACAATTTTACAAATCTTGTTTACTGCTGTTTTGTCTGCTTTGTCTGCTTAGCATTTGGCTTATATTACAATATTTTTGCGGGGGCTGCAGTTAAGCCAAACTGAAATTAACCCGACAACTGGAAGGTACTTGTATAAGGTAAGTTCTGCTTAAGCTTATGAGGACAATATTACGTAGCTACCAAGTGGATGACGCATCACAGGAGGCGTCTATAACGTCATAAAGTTACACTTTTAATGGTGATGAAGATTGAAGAAATCTGGTTTAAATTTTATTATCTGCTTATGTATGCATAGTTTTATGTATGTAAAAAACAAAGCTTGACTTATATTACAATACTAGGTTTATATAAACAGAGTGTTTGCTTCTCGAAGGTCCAACTAAAAAATCTGCTTTGTATTGTCTTATAAGTAACAGATATCTATACTTAAATGTTTACATATAGATATAAATAAATAAATATTTTTGTTGGTCTTAATATGAATACATATGTATATCATTTTTACGACATGTACTGCAATTACAAATAAAAAGTATGCAATAGGGAAAAAAAGTTATTGTAGAAAGGCCCTTAACTAGTAGATATCACAGTAAGGTTCTCTTGAGAGTAGTTATTCATATGCAATAGCTTCATGTGCATTCTATACACTTTATCGGTATATCAATATAGAGTATGTCGCTCCTTGTATTTCTCCCTCTTAAGGTCGCTCTATACATCCCTTAACTCTCGATCTCATCATAGTCAACTCTGAAGTAATATTCAACACTTCACTTCAAGTTCCCCCATGTAATTAGTGCAATTTGCAGTTACTTCTGTCACCTCCCCGCCCTTTATTGGCCTTTGCAGTTTCATTCAATTGACCGGTACCAAGTCGCAACGGTAACCGCAATGCGCAGACAGCTCGTTAAATATTGTGCCATTGAGTGAAGCGGGATTTCGGATTTCGAATGAATGCGTCACATGATGCGCCTTAATGAGTCCGAGTCCGGGCGAATAATAAGGCAGACAAAGGTGTGTCCGGCGTCTGTAGGGATTGTCGCCAGTGCAATTTTGGACACAGCGATATGATCGCAAGCTGACACGGGTCGACTGTGAAAATGTTTTGCCTAATTGAGGGACGCTCAATGGTGCCGAGTGCCGACTGCAGCGATGCCTCTGCCTCTGCCTGTGCCTCTGCCTCTGCCTGTTGCCACATGTCCATTCCGGCCTAAACAAAAGATTAGCAGCACTTTTTGCGAGCGCTGAAAACGACACGAACTGCTGTGTGGAAATAGTGTGGCAAAGGCAGGATGAGGATCTCTGTAGCTGTAGCTGTAGCTGTAGCTGTAGCTGTAGCTGGTCAGCATGTGGACACGCGTTTTAATGGCAGCAAACAGCGCAAACGTTGCTCTTGCCTCATTCAGGGCAAAAACAATTGTCAACAGACGTGGAAACGTGACCAACGAATTTTACGCACAATTTCACTTTATGCAGCGACGGCGACCTGGAGAGCCATTCAAAGAGCTCTATGAGTGTTTGTGAGTATGAGTGTGTGAGTGTGAGTGTGAGTGTGAGTGTGAGTGTGTGCATTCGTGGCACATTTATTGTTTAGTGCTGGCTCCTGCTGGCTGGCTGTCTGGCAGCCCACCTACAATAACCCACTCCATATGCTGACCAGACCATAGTCAACAGTCAAGCAAAAATCCAATTAGGCGTCGCATGCGCGACGTTTGGCGCTTTAAAATCATCGCTGCTTCTGCTGCTTTTGCTGCTGCTGCGGCTGCATTTTCTATTGTTTATTCGCACCCCTCGTCCATTGGCCACAATTGTGCAATTGTCCAAGGAAGTGCGTACACATCGTGCGCCACTCGATAAACACATGAATCATGCGCACTTTAGTTGATTTATTCGACTGTTGCATTCTAATCATAAAAAATGATTGTGCAGGCGCTTGGACGCTGGCGCTGACGACTTCGACGTCTCCAATGGATACTTTGTTGCGGCTAGGACTTCCGCACTGTCTGCGCTCATAATTGTAATGGTTACGGCCCATTGGAGCCGGGCATAAATCATTGCCACAAGGCGTCACAGACGGCATGATCGCACTCTGAGAGACTCCATTCCCTTTTACGCTCTTTGAAATAAAAGCTGAGAAATGTGAAATTATCTATACAAGTGGTTGGCGTTCGTTGACATTAACTGGAGTCTACTAATAGGTAGATAAATTGGATTAGATTTAAGCCATTCCTGGTCTAGTTATCATTGCTGGCCTTGAATAACTATAGAAGCTAACTTATGTTTTCAGTCACATCAAACTAAAGCCAGCTCAGCCTTTGCTCTCGACTGACATCAAATGCTAAGTCAACTAAGTTCGGGAACCTTCTGGATTTATTTTGAAATTTATTACAATTATCGTAAAAGTCTGCATACAATTTGAGTGGAAAGATTCTCTAAGAGGCGAATGCAGAAAATTGTTTTTAACTGCTCTTAAAATTGTTGTAAAATAAATATTTTGTGGCGTTCATATTTCTAATCGATATATTCGATAGATAATACAAACTGTCATCTTTACTTTAAGCTTTCCGCATACAAACATACTTATACCATACATTGTATATGTCGTAATTAATAAATTGTATAAAAATAAACGTAATCAAAATAATTGAAGATATCGATGTGTTATAATTTAATAACCATTGCCAAACTGATGACACCATATCTATAATTGATGACCTTGACGTGATATGAACACGTAACCTTCTGATCTTATTGATTTCAACAATTTTTAATTTTAATATAATAAAAAATACTTTTTTATTGATTTATTTTTAATAAAATATAATATTTAATTTATGTTTAATAAAATATAATACTTAATTTATTTTAATATACTTTTTATATTAACCTATTTTTAATATAATATAATATTAAATTTATTATAATATATTTTATTTAAAAAAATTTTTAATTAAGAAATTTATGTATTTTTTAGCTGTTGCAAAATTTATTTATTTATTTTTATCTGTTAAAATCATCTAGCTTTTATGGACAGATTCAGGCTCAGCTCGTCGCCCTGATTAAGAATATATAGAATATATTTATAGGATCTGACAGGCTTTCTTCTAGTTGTTACATATACAATATTTTAATAGAACCTTTATACCTTGATATCCAATTTTCAATGAGTTCAGGGTATCAAATAAAAACTTCTCTCACAATCAAAATGAAATTACGCTTTTCGTTTTCTGTCCCACTCGCTTCCATTATCATTGCAAATATTTAAGTTTCGGCCACGAGCTTGTTTACCTTTGTTTTGGCCATAGAAAAGTTTCATTTGATGATGTCGCAACTGAGAGAGTTTCCGTTGCCGTTGAATGTGTTGTTGTTAATGATCATGTTGACACAAGTTGTTAACAGAATAATTTATGTGACTTCTGACGCTTTAAAAGTTCAAGAGAAAAGTGCAGAAAAAATACAAAAAAAAAAAAAAAAAACACACACACACACAGAAAAATAGAATGAAGAAGCGAATCTATTGCATATTTAATGACGAGGCTGTGGCTCTGGCTGTGCCTGTGGTTGGCCTCTACTTAGGCTCGCGGTGGCCCGCAGCTTTGATTCCTGCAGCGCTTGAGCTTGAGCTTGGCCGGATGCGTGTGCTGGATAAAATTAAGAGCAGCTTGTTTACCGCCCCTATAGCACAAATGGACGGCGACGCAGTTTTTTGTCATTTGTCAACGTCGCCAAGTTCCAAGATTTTTTTCCAGTTTCGGCGAGAGCGTAAAAAATGATAAACGCATTCGCTTATGTTGTGTAGAGTTTCATAAATCATGTTGAAGCTTCAAGCCAGCGTGTTGTTGTGCGTCTGTTTGCTGCACTTGCTAAAGTTTATATGGCGAACGGGGAAAACTAGATAGAGGAAGAGAGGGAGAGAGAGAGGGAAGAGAGAGGGGAAGAGAGGGGGAGAGAGATCATGAGGTCTGTAGGTCTCCAACGAGACCCCAGTAAGGTCGCCACGCGACAGCGTTTAGACAAACAAGTGTCACTGAAGATGATGAAGAGCTGCCAGCCAGCATACATAAGAGCTACCCAAAAGAGAAACTGAGTTGTCGTTGCGATTTATGCAGCGATTTGCGAGTGCCTCAGCCTCTCTGGCCCCAAACACAGTCACAGTCACAGTCAGAGTCAGAGTCAAGGCTGACACATGCCAGATGCGCAGAGATGGGATTCTGTGTGCGCTTATTATTAAAGAGAGCATAGTTCTTCTTCAGCTGTGCTGTAATCCCCGCAGTGCTGCAAAAGACCAACAGAACCGTAATTGCCCGCTCACTCAACAAGTGCTCATTATTAATCAGCTTTCACTTACACAATTCCCAGACGCCGCACAAAGCTCCCAGCCCCGGGCTAGCATTCGTTTTTAAATGCCTGAACAAACTTGGAATCGATATCGTCAGCCTGAAAGGGCGTCTAATAATGTGTTCAGCATGTCAACCGCTGCCAGAGGGGGCGGAGTCGGAGTCGGTGGTCGTCAAAGCTCAGCTCAGTTCAGCTGAGCTCTGAGTCAACAATGGACACCCTGCTCGCTGTTTGGCCTCCCTAGTGCCACTTATGAAATTGAATGTAAACAGAATGAGCGTTCAGTCAGAATGTCCCCCACTAACACCCACTAGTCATGGCCCCGACCTTCTCTCTGTCCTGTGTCTGTGAGTGTTTGACTGACATATCGGCGCCGAGCAGGCAATTAACATGCAATTGTCATAAATTTGCCCAGTGCACAGATTATTAAACATTCATAAAATAAATTACAAGCCAAAGCGCATAAATTCTGAATTGATTTTAACGCATTCTGTAGAGCACCATTAAATGGGAATCAGAACAAAGCGCATTAAAAGGGAGAGAGTGAGAGAGGGCGAGAGAGAGAGAGAGAGAGAGAGCGTCCGAGCCAAGAATCTTGTTATTGAATTATAACAATTTCTGCCATAATGGCTAAAGGAAAAACATAAATTTTGCTGTTAAAGTTTCCAAGGGTTCCACCCCAGCAACAACAATTCATAGAAATCAATTGCTGTGGCGCATTCAAGGGTTAAATTTAACAAGGGGTGGGGCGAGTGGGGGGGGGCGGAGGGGGACAGGGACAGGGAAAGACCAGCAAATAAATAGTTGTGAATGCAACTAGAGAAACATAACAAAGAACATAAAGGGCAACTGCTGCACTGACTAAGGGCGAGAGGGCGAGAGGGTGAGAGGGCGAGAGGGTGAGAATGTGGGCGGGGCTGGGGGTGGCTTGTGTACCGACGGGTGAATTAGTTTGTGTAGTTCCGAGAACTTGTGGGCTTTGTAAAGGAAACTTTGTCGTACAGATACACAGAGAGAGAGAGAGACAGAGAGATAGAGAGAGAGAGAGAGAGAGACAGAAGAGAGAGGGAACAAGTCTTTGAGTTGACATAACTCCCACGAATGTTAAAGCTGCTTTGCAAATGCAATTACCTAGCATGCTGCAGTTGCATGCAGCAGTTACAAGTTCAAGATGCTGCCTTGAGGATGCCCCGTGCTTCGTTATTGGATTACTGAGCGCTCTAATGGCATTTTGTCACATCTCGCTGTCGAAGGCTCAAATGCTGCTAAGCAGATAATTTCGACGCGCTGCGAATATCATTTGGGATTCTCTCTGGCAGCGCTTTAGTTTTAATTTTTTCGCAGTAAATATGAAATGATGGAAAACTGCATCAGTGCCGATAATGATAATCAAAGTGATGATTATGACGTTATGAAGAAACAAATTCATGAAATAAAATGCAAAATGATCAAAAAATGCAAACAAAAAGAAAATATTTTATGACATTGCTGACAATTTATGATGCAAATGCCACGTTAAAAAGAGGGGGTGAGAAAGAGGCAGACAGAGAGCGAGAGAAGGGAAGAGAGGGAGAAGGGAAGAGAGAGAGAAGGGAAGAGAGAGAGAAGGGCAGAGAGAGTTGAAGGATGCAGGCAGAATTTTGGGTGCAGCGACGACAAATTGTCGAGAAATTGCATAAAAATACATATCAAAATAAATTGTTATGCTGAAATCTGTAATCTGAAGTAGTTGCGGATGCACTCGAAAGATATTTACGAGTGCAGGCCAAAAAGAGACACAGAGACAGGCAGAGAGGTCGAGTGAGTGAAGTGTAAAGGGCAGCAGTCCATAAAAGGCAAAAAACTCTGAATTGTTTTTCTGTTGATTCATCAGAAAATAAATTGAAATATTCTTGTTGACATTGCACCAAAAAACACAAAAAAAAAAAAAAAGAAGAAAAGTACAGCAAGACAACAATGCAAAACAGAGCATGTTCTCTGCTCTGTATATCATTGAGTTGGTTAAGCTGTGTGTGCTTGCCCTGTTGATTTATTTAATTCACTAAAACTAGCAGCATAAAATATTTGATAATAAAATCACGTTCACACGCCTCCGGCCACAAATCAATTGAAACACGCATCAGCCGATCGACCAACCGAACCAGAACTAAAACCGACAAAAAAATACCTAACCGAACCAACCAAATCAACAAAATCAAGCAGCCAGTTCATTAAAACTTTTATGCATATGTTTGTCAAAAAATGAGTCCCGTTTTCGTGGAACGGAGCAACCACAGCAACAGCAGCAGCAGCAGCCGCAGCAGAAGTCCCCAAACTCCAACAACTTCAATTCGCTGTGACGTTTCGGTTAGCTTCCCTTTCTCTATTTGGGGATTTCGGCCTTTGGGCTAAACTGAAATCCATCCCCAATAAAAAACCTATGTGTGCGGTCGACAAAAAAAAAAAAAGAAAAAGAGAGGCGTAAAACAAAAATACGTTAGATTCCGAATGTTAGTTAGTTAAAAAGCATTTATTTATGAACATTTCAATATAAATACCCCCAAATGCTGGCAACTTCAGCAACATTTACCACATTTGATATATGCACGCAATAAATTTTGGTGGCTAACCGCCATGAGAGCCACATATAGAAACGTCAACAACAACAGCAACAACAATAGCAGCAGCAGCAGCAACAAAACAACATTATTAGAAACCAAAATGCGCACATTTAAAGCCCGAAATCGGCGCATCGAATGGCCAATGACTAATGGCCATGCGATTCAGTAAGCTGTGGGAACTAGAAGACTAAGGTAAATAGGGTTAGTTTCAAATGAAGCTGAAGAAATTTTATAGTGTAGGAAATGCCAAATTGTAAAGTGAGCCAGTATTAATTTCAATTGAAATCTATTTTGGGCACGCCATATTAAGACCTTATTTTGCAGGCTTAGTCATCTTGGTCACTTTGACTATAATACACCTCATTTAATATACCTCAAGTTCGAAGCTTATATACCAGATGGTATTGCCGAAATAGCTGCTGTTTTGATTTGAATTATGTCCTATCACAAATACCTTCAAAAGAAAATCATAAGCTAATACAGAGGCTAGGCATTTAAAATGTAAGCTATTAAAATGATCATAAAGTCGCTTCGGAAACTGATTTATATTTATTTTAAAATACAGCATGTGAGAAAAAGTAAACAACAAAATTTTGGCTCGAGTCATATCGAATAACCACAATTTTCCTTGACTATTTTCTTTAGACAGTCAGTGGATTGTTTATAGCTTTTTGTTATGCTCATATATTAAATTAATAGTAGAAAGATAGATAGAAGAATAGAGTTTTATATATAGTAGTAAGTAGTATATCGACTGAGTTCACTGGAGCTCAAACCATTCGGTTAATTATAGTTATTGTTATTCTATTTGCTTATTGTTTAGTTTAAGACAGATTGCAAATTATACTTAAATTTAAGAAAACAAAAATTGCAGCAAATTCTTTTATATGCAATGCAAAAATACTCCGAACTGTTTTATTTGAGCAATATTATGCATAAAACAGCTGCGCTAATGGTCTAAATGTCTGCAACATTCCGAGCCATTTTCAATTTCAGTTCCTATGCTTTCATTTGTTCACCTCATTTATAAAATAATTATATAAATTATTCTACCTATAAATCTATAACTATTTCAATGCATTTTCTCTAATACACTTCAATTGTCCAACTCTGTTATCAATATTACTCATTCATCCTGCTTATGACATAATTATGCATATAATTCTACTTAATTTCTATCACTATTTCTATGTCATGTATGCATTTCCATCACAACAAATTCCCATCGATTTGAATTCTCACACATACAAATTTCTACATATTCAATATTATAATTAGTTTTATTTATTTTTGCTTTTTTTCTTTTTCACATTTTCATGCTGAGCACTTTATTATGAATTTTTATGGCGTCCTCTCATATTATTATTTTTTGTTTTTGTTCGAAATTAATTTATCGCCTTCAAATAATAACGCATCGAAATCGAAGCGAACGATCGAAAAAAGAAAGAAAAACAAATATATATACATATATATATATATACATATAACCTATACATAAACGCTTTTCGATTTCGGAGGCTTCGTCATCGTCAATGTCTGCAGAAGCGTTGCCTGCATTTAAATGGACAAATTAATTGCGTTTGTCATGTGGCCGGGTCTGGTTTTGGTTCTGGTTCTGTTTCTGGCCTGGGTCGTCGAGTACATGAGACCTAAATCAAAAAAAAAAAAAAAAAAAAAAAAAAACACCTGGAAAAATGCGATTTAATTGGTTTTCGGACAGCGTTGAAATGTGTTTAATTTAGCATTAATGAATATACACATCATCAGGCTGGATACTTGGAGAATTGGCGTTGAATTATTGGAGAGTTGGAAATCGTTATAAATCTTCTTATCGCTACGATCGGCGTCTGATCATCAAATGTCCATTAAACAGTTGCAAGCACGGCCATTATCCTTGTCTATCTGCGCTGAGCCTCTCGAAAACCTCTACCTCTTCTTCTACCTCTTCTTCTACCTCTTCTTCTTCATCTTATTCTTTTTCTGTTTCATTTGGAACCCCCAGAACGCGCTGTTGTGTTTCAGAACTCAAGGGGATCCCGATTCTCTGGACATTAATTATCACACAGTTTGAGTTTTTCGATCGAATGCCTTTTTGATACACGACTAAGTTGGTGCTGAGGGTTCACTGTGAGCCCCGCTTATGTGTAGGAGGTTCGATCGTGATCCCTTCGGTCCCTGCTCCGCCACCTTCGCTTTCAGCCTCGTGTCAGTTGACATTTTGATTGTGTCGCCTCTTGTGTATTAATTGAGCATCGCTTTTTTCATCTTCCTCATGTACCTCCAGAAATTAAGTCGTTTCCCTGGAATGCTGAACGCTCGAGCTATGCCCCTTTCCCATCGTGGACCACACATGGCGCACCATCACAGTGGGACGCGAGCAGCTTCATCAAATTCGAATGGAAAAAAAAATAAAGAAGAAACGATTCTCTATTGGCGCAGCCTGCGGGCTGCACATTGCCAATTAATTGGAATTAATTAGCGACATTAACAGACATTATTATCATAATGATGAAGATGATTCGCATGAAATTATTGAGTTAGCACCCGCAGCTAAATTTTTGTCCGTCCGCCGGCAAAGACATTGCATGATAAATCACTTAATTGCGGCTTTCAACCAAGTCCGCGAGACATTCAAATTAGCATTTCAACAAATATTTAATATTGGAATAATTGCGCTGTCTGATTGGAATGTCGATGGCATCTTTATGTAGGAATATCAAAGAAATTTAAGCATTGGGCAAACACGTAAGCATTCCTAGAGAGCTTTTGGGACTTGCACAAATTTAAATGAAACTCTGCCTGAATGCCTCCTTTCACTTTACAATGTCAACATAGTTACCTTTGTGCTTCCAAGCTGTCAAAAAAAAAAGCAGCATTGATAGAAGCCCCAAATCCCTATTTATTAATTCACATCTGCGTGTTTCCTGCGTGCTGCGAGTTTTCAAATTCTACAATGGGTCGTGGACGTCGCGAGAAGCATCAGTCGCGCAGTCGCCCCCGCAGATCACGTTCTCGCTCGCCATCCAAGCACCGGCCGACGCGCTCCAGTTCCATCACGAGCCAATCGGCTCAGGTGAAGCGTCGCAAGCAGCGCGTCGCTTCCTCATGGGATATACCACCGCAGGGCTACGAGCACCTCTCGCCAGTGCAGTACAAGGCAATGCAGGCGAGTGGCCAAATCGCATCTCGCATTGTGCCGGACGCTCCGCCCACGGGGGAGTCGGCGGCGATTGCGACGGTGACGCGACAGGCGCGTCGTCTGTATGTCGGCAACATTCCATTCAGCACCACCGACGACGACATGATGGCCTTCTTCAATGATCAGATCAATCGGCTGAACGGCGCCACTGGAGTCGATGGCAATGCTGTGCTCACGTGTCAAACGAATCTCGACAAGAATTTCGCATTTCTCGAGTTCCGCTCGATGGATGAGGCCACGCAGGCGATCACCTTTGACGGCATCGTCTATCGTGGCCAGACGTTGAAGATCAGGCGACCGCACGACTATCACCCGGTGGCCTCGATTAACGTTTCAGAGGTGGTGCAAGCCTCAAAGGGCTCAATCATACCCGTCAACAGTGGCCCGATATCGCCGGTGGTGCCCGATTCACCCCACAAAATCTATATCGGTGGCTTGCCCACCTGTCTGAACGAGGAGCAGGTGAAGGAGCTGCTCGTCACCTTTGGCCAGCTGCGCGGCTTCAATCTGGTGAAGGAGGCCGTGACGGGCCAGAGCAAGGGATTCGCATTCTGCGAGTATGTGGATCCCTGCATCACGGAGCAGGCCATAGCTGGCCTGAACGGCATGCAGCTGGGCGATCGCAAGCTCGTCGTGCAGCGCTCCATTGCCGGCGTGCGCAATCTGGTGGCTAATCAGCTGCCCGTGCTGCAGGTGCCCGGATTCCCAGTCGACATCACCACGGGCCAGGCCACCGAAGTGCTCTGCCTGCTCAATATGGTCTTGCCCAGCGAGCTGTCGGACAATGACGAGTACGACGACATACGCACGGACATCAAGCAGGAGTGCGCCAAGTACGGCAAGGTAAAGAGTCTGAAGATTCCACGTCCAGGCGATGAATCGGTCCGAGGCGGCTGCGGCAAGGTTTTCGTGCGTTTCGAGACCATCGATGACTGCAAGAAGGCCCTCAATGCATTAAGCGGGCGCAAGTTCAGCGGACGCATAGTCATGACATCATTCTATGATCTAGAGAAATATAAACGCAAAGATTTTCAATAATAATCATGGGACTTGTTTACTTTCGCTTTACAACTTGTCTGGCTTCATATGAGCTCATCGCTAGAATTGAGTTTGTAAACTTAACTGATTAAAATCAAAGCGATTAGGTTTCACTTGCCTTAGACTATAACAAGGTAGAGTATTAATTTCCACCTTGAAGAAAGGAAAATGTTTAAGTAAAATTTGTAAGACAACCGCTCTCTCTCTCTCTCTCTCTCTCTCTCTCTCTCTCTCTCACTCTCCCCCTGTTAGTCTTTACACAACTGTGTATAGTCTAGCAGACAGTTTGTATAGTAATCGATACTTATCGATTTCTTAACAAGTGCATTTATCCAGCATGTGAAATAATTGATCTTATTACTAGAATGCTGAGCTCATAAAACCCTTAAGGTTTCAGTTGCTGTTGCCATAACAATCAGCAAAGCTCTTTAGCCTTTTGGTTGGGTAGGCGGGCCAGGACACGCCCTCCGTTGCCAGATTCAATATAGGCTGGCAATCCTGAAAGCCACAAAAGCCGCTCAGAAGCTTAATTAAAAAATTTCCAGAGCAGCTCCCTTATCGCGAGCATTTCTCACATATTCACACCTAAACCCGCTGCTAACCGGCATGCCTTCACAAGCTGTGAAATGCCTTTCAAGTTTCAAGAAGGCAATCGGGCCCAGACGCGGCTCATTACGGCCAAAACAGGGCATTGTTAATGCTTTTTCAATTTCCGAGCCCAAAAAAAAAAAGAAAAAGAAAAAGAGTGTGGACAATGGGGAGCTGGCGGCAGCGGAGCTTATCGCACGGTTGCATTTTCTCAGGTAACACTGTACAAGAGGCTGTGTTGGGGCGCAGCTTATCTTTATTTTGGTCATTTGCCCGACAGCCGATCATCAATAATGAAATGCAACTGCCGCTGGCAGAGCTTGCATCGCGTTCGATTTATCGGCGCAGAGAGACGACTTAAACTAAACGCTTTATCGCAAAGTCTCGTCAAGAGATACGCTTCAATGTGGACTTGAAGTTGTGGCTGCGATTCCCGCGGACACAAATTAATTCAACGCCTTGGATTTGTCATTTGGTGGCTTTTAGGTAGAGAGGCCAACGCGTCTTGATAAAAGTGCTGCCGCCACAGTCGCAGCCGCCAGCAGCAAGGGATTTCAGTTGGACTCCTCGCTAGAAATCGATGCCTCTATGGGTAATTAATAAACGCCCATAAAGAGGCGGATACAATAAAAATTCCAAGCTTGCAAAGAGGCAGATAGAGAAAGGGAGAAAAACAGTGAGAAAGAGAGAGAGAGAGAGATTCAAAGAGAGAAGAGTCATTCGGCTTTGTTTCGGCTGAAGAAAAAGGGTTTCTCTCAACGTGGTTTTTTATGATCTGCAGCTGGGATGTCGGGATTAACTGGATTGGTGTGAGCGTCTCACTCCCCAACCGTCGGCTGACCATTTGGTGTCTGAGGTTAGGGCCCTTTGTCGATTGGATTTGAAACTCGAACCCGTTCGGATGTTAGGTAATCGACGCGATAAGAAAATTAAGCAATCAAATCCATGACTCTCCAGATAGTTGAGTGAACTTCTACGCATCTTTAATTGCACTCTCATCATTTATTGCTTTGGGCGGGCGAGAATTTGAATATGATGTAGTAGATAATTATGGGCCACAGGATGAACTTGCTGTCGAGGGCGTAATCTTGATGATGGTCATTAAAGGCAGCTACCTCAGATCGGCCAGGTCGACGCTGCTTAAATGGAACCACTTTTCAAGTAGTTTTGAGCGATGCTTCTTCGCATATCTCTATAGACTTAATTAGCTTTTGTTCAGCTCACTTGAATATTTTGATTCGTATTTGGAACGGAATTCTAACTGCTTGTTGATGATACTCTAAAAGCACCCACAACACGATATTTATTTTAATAGCCCCAGATATGCATCTGGCTTGGCTTAATAAACACATTCGGAAAATCATACAAATTTGTAGCTCTCTAATGATCAACAAACTAATCGCAGATGCTCAGATATCTGATCAATTTGTAAGATTTTTAATGAAGAAATATTGGACAGAACGAAACGAGATTTGAATTCCGGATTGAACTTTGGCATTCTTCAATTTATATTTGTTATTATTTATTTATTTATTTTTTCCATCACTGCGAATGCTGCTTGTGATCTTTCTAGCCCTTCTCAGAAAGGTTAAATGTGTTGATATAAGCAAAACATTGGCATTGATTGAGGCACAAAATAAAAGAGAAAAAAATATTCAATTAAACGAAACCTGTTGCCTGCTTGCTGAAGATTCACGAAAGCTAAAATCCAATTCAATTTGCATTTCCTGTTGGATACCCCTGAGCCTCGTAAACAGAATCAAATAAACAAAATATATATGTATGTATAAATAAAAAAATGTTTTGTAATTTCCTTTTCTTCTGTCTGGGACTCTGAACAAAGGCGCAAACAAATTACACACAAATACTCGTAATTTCGTCGAAAATGTACCAGGCTGGGCGGGGATGGGATGTCAATGGGATGGGGGCGTGGCAATGGCAAGTGACGTTCCTGTCTCCGACTCGCTGCGTTAATGGCAGGCGCAATTAATTCGAGCAAATCGTCTGTGAACCCTTTTTATGACCTCCATGCGGAGGTCTTGCTCAAATAAAAATTCATTAAACGGTGAGACCCGCAGCTCTCTGAGTTGGCTTTGAACTGAACTGAACTGAACTGAACTGTTTTTGCCGCGCAAATAATAAACGCGAAATAGGCGCACAAAAATACATATAAAATTTTTCTTTAAATGCCAGCCAAATTGATGCGCAATTTGTGAATGAATACACTGAACGAAATGAAGAATTTTCAAATTTAATTTGCTAAAACTTTGAATATATTTTTCAAATTTAGTTTTACTACAATTATATAATAATTTATAGCGTTTACTTTACTTGAAGTCACTTTAATAAATGATAGCTCAAAAATCCTTCTAGAATTTTTCCAAAGAATTTTCCATATAACTCTTCGATTTCCTGCTGATATATATATCCCAAATAAATCACATTGTCTTTAACAAAGATTTGTAAAAAGTTTTTCTTGTTTGGTAAAAGGTTACGCGAGTTCGTCCGAAAAACATATAAAAGTGGAAAATGTAAAATGTAAATGCTAAACTGAATGAATTTTCCGTGGCAGAAATACCTGAGAGCATGGCGCGTTTTAATGAGGGCCATAAAATCGAAGCGCCGGCCAGTGGCGAGGGCCTTCGGAAAGGAAGGCGGAAGGCCCGAAGAAGTGTAACAGGTGCGATAACAACAAAAACCCCGATGGATGTCTGGCCAGCAGCCAAGACAATGAAATTATAATGAAGATTATGTGTAAAACAAAGTGCGGCCCGCTTAGGTAACCCGGGCCAAAGGACATTCGGGTAGCATGTTGAAAGCGTGTTTTTAAAGCTGGCGACGACTTGAAAGCAAAACATTCACAAGATTTCGTGTTTGTTTGCTTTGATATTTTACCGACGCGCCGAATACCCTTTATAGGAGCATCGATGGACAAATGTAATCTGAGCATGGGCTGGCTCGATATGCTAATGCGGGGGAGTTCACAATGCAGTGCATAATATTATCTGTGAGTGAAAAGAAAATCCTAAGCCGAACAGAGGTGCACACAAAAGTACAATACGAAAACAATTTAAGCGGATTTTATGGAATGGAATTTGTTGTTGATTGTTGAAAATAGCGTCTATCAGTTAGTTAAACCTGACATAAATGTAAAAACAACTTGAAATGCTATTAGTGAAGAGATAGAGATACAGAGAGAGAGAGAGAGAGTGAGAGAGAGAGAGTCTGAGTTTGAATCTCTGCCTATTTGGCGTGCTTCCTTTGGAGTACTTGTCACTGCCACGATGACTGACAAGTTTATCCTTTCTGGCAGCTGCATCTTTTCATTATGGCACAGCTACCCAGGCCGGGCCATCATGCCACTTGCTGGCTATCTGCAGGTCAATGACCTCTCGCTAACAGAGGCAGGGAGTAATGGACGGCAGTGGAAGTTTTGTGCCGTGTAACGCGCATTGTTGCTGCTGTTGAATGCTTCATATCCATCATAGTGTTCATAGTCATGCCCAGCTCTATGCAGTTTTGCCTATTCATTTGTCCTGGCGTTTCGTCTGTGAGCTGGCCCCCTGCCCCCTGCCCGGCCCACCTATTCCAGATCTTCAACTTTTGATACCCATCTGAATTTGCATTATTTTCTTTCGCTCTTCATTTCTGCTGCTGTTGCCGCTGTTTACTGTCATTCTGATTTTAATCTTTACTACGCTGCCTGATGCCTGCTGCCTGCTGCCTGCTACCTGCTGGCCTCTGATTGCTCCCCTTGCCCTTTCCCCTCTTGCCCTGCTCCTGCATTGCTTTATTTAGTTTTTTAATTTTTTTCCACTCCTCAGCTTCCCTGTACATTATTTTGTTATTGTTGTTGTTGCTGCTGCTGCCGCGTGCCCAGGCGAACAGGTTCCATTTCTTTAGGTTGGCAGTGCACTCGTCTTCTTTTTCTTTCCGCTTTCTGCTGTTGTTGTTGGCCTGGCCAACATCCACTTGACGTTTCATTCGCATTTCATTTGCCGCATTGCCCGATTTAAGTCTGAAAAAGTATCCTAATTGGTATTAAAATCGCTGTTATTCTTTTCTCTCTCTCTCTCTCTTCTTTCTCTCTCTCTGTCTCTACCTTTGTTGGCCTGTCTGGACTTGAATGGTTTTGTTGTTGTTCTCGTTGTTGCTTCTGTTATTGTATTTTGATACTTTAAAAGGCAGATCGCAACGCATTTACTGTATTCAAATTGCATTCATCTCCTAAACACAAGACCAGCTCTCAGCTCAGGTTGCGCATTTTCTGATTTAATCACTTACAATTCTGATAAGAATCAAAAGCGAAATCGCTTCTGTTTGGCCGGCCAGTGGCCACCGATTTAAGTGCCCGATTACGTTCCAGGTATTTGGGTAAAGCGTATGTTATTATAGAACCATCTCTGGATTATGTGTAAGTATGCATAATTAACTCATGTTTACTCTAAGGAAATATACATATTTGTACAAAATATGTAATTATCTAGAATCATGTAAAACTTAACCGTTATGTCTTTTATATTGTGCAGGTCAGTTTAAATGTTACTTCACTTAGCTAGTTTTGTCTAACATTAGTCCGAAATGTGAGCAAGGTGTTTCTCTCAGGCATTAACAGCACGCAAAGCTCTTTGGCAGCATGTGGATTATGTTACTCCTAATATTCAAAGAATCCAAAATTTAAATAATTATTAGCTAAGGAAATAGAAGTTTTTACTGTGCAGTTTATAATGAGTAAAAAGTTGTAAATAACATGTCAAGAAAATTATTATACAAATAATAAATAACGTAAACATGCCTCACTTGCCAAACAATTTTTCAACAATTTTCAAACTTATTTCTAACACTCCGAAAAAAACCGTCATTGCTTTACATGACTGTTAACAGCCAGCTACGATCCACAAGAACTGATTTGAAGAGAAGATAACATTACGTGAGCGCTCTGTTTGTACTGTGGATTGCAAGCTGGAAAGTATGTCATTCTGTAAACGGTCAAGACATATTGCCAAGACCCACAAAGTACTTCCATGTAAATAAGGGAACAACATATTAATCAACCTTTATGCAAATACAGTGAACATTACGATTAATGATGACTAATAAGGCAAAATATGAACAGCATGGCATTGATTTATGATAATTATGTTGATGATGGCTGACTAAATAACTGAATTGCTAATGGCACACATTAATATCCGAAGCTCTAGATAAAGGTATTTGTATTGCTTCGTGGGTACTACAAGCAGTCAACAGCAGTTAACGTTCATAGCTAACCGATTTAACATTTAAATTATTCTCAAATGCGCATGCGAGCAAGCCACAATCCACAATGCATGCAGAGAGCCAACTCGCTCCAAGCGCTGTTAGCTAACAGACATGCAGCATTGGTGAGAGAAATGCGTTCCACACAGCTGTTAGCTAACATGCGTGTGCATTGGCTAAGCGAGCGTCCACTCAGTGTTGCCGAGAGTTCCAAGCGTGGTGGTTGCTGTCGCGGCTGGTACTACCTTCAATAAACGAATTGCGTTCGCTCGTGCGTACGTCTGTCGCCGTCGTGGTCGTCGTCGTCGTCGTCATCGTGGTCATATCGTGTTATCATATCGTATATGTACATATATATACATACATACATAGTCGTCTATCCAGATAACGATTAACAGCCAAGATCCTTAGCGGCAACCAGTTGAACAGAGTGCGCTTCAGTTAGTCGCGATCCGTGTTCGCTGTGTGTCTCTCCTGTTCCTGTTCCTGTTTACCGTTAGCGTTACGCGCAAGGAGCAAACAACGTTCGCTCGGCCCTAAAACAACAATTGAGAAGTAAAGCAAATTTGAAAGCCTGAATCTTTATGACAACAAAGCGAGCAAATTGAGAGAGAGCGCGGCCATTTTATGTGTTGCCATTAAATTGAATGCAGCTAATGGACGCTGCAGCTGTGCTGCTCCAAAAAGAAAACGAATATTGTGTGGGCGTGTTAGTGTGTGTGTGTTTGTGTGTCTGTGTGCGTGCGTGCAAAAGTGTGAATTATTAAATTAGCGCGTTTGCCAGAGCGGGACACAGCACAGAGCGTGGAAAAGAGGAGAACTCAAAAGGAAAACAAATTAAAAAACAAAAACAAAAACAAAATCGAAAACGAAAACGAATACGAAAACGCATACGAAAACGAAAAACGGGATACAGCGGATTACAACAAGGATTAAATAACAAAGTAATTTGCATATGTTGAAAATAAATTAACATTATGAATGTCCTTCTCTCAGCTTGCATAACACAAAGTTAACATTAATGTAGACCCGCCCCACCTCTACCACCCCCTCCCTCCACCCCACGCCCCCCGCTATCCATCTACACCGCATAGCGGATGTCCGTTCATGTCCATGTTTCAAGTCAATGAAAATTTTTAATTGTGCACGCGTGTCGCAACTGACCCCCAAGGCAGCCCTTGGGGTGTGTCTGCAGCAGGGACGGTGGAGGAGGTGGTTGAAAAGGAGGCGGCCTTTTTTTGTATGTCGTGCCGGTTACGCCCCCATCCTAACTGCATGTTAGCCGCATATATATCATGCGTATGGCATAAATACTTGTATATGTATTACCTGAGTGAACCTGGCTGCTGTCCCCAGCCAAATCTCCAACAACTCCGCACTCCCTCAGGTGCTCCTTGAAAGTGCTTGGCTGCGGGTGCAACATGATTAGAAATGTACTTGAGAGCTTTTGGCTTGCAAACTAAGCTCAGATTTTTAGATATTATTGAGAGGTCTTAAGGAAACTATCACAGTTGAAGAAATTTGTAAAATATCCACGGTTTTAAATAATTTACAGACAATTTTTTTTAATTTTTTAATTTGATCAATAGTTTGGAGATTTTCTAAGTGAATATATGAGAATGTTCAATAAAATTAATATATATATATATATATATATATATATATATATATATATATATATATATATATATATATATATATATATTATTTTTTTTTTTTAATTATTATTATTTTTATTTAATGTTCATTTTATGCCATTCAATCTCATTTGGTAACTTTAAAACAAAACTAATAAATTATAGTAGAACAAATCTGTTGCTATATGCAAGATAACTTAATTTAATTAGCATTTTTATATTTTTATTGAATTCCAGACGAAAAGCTATTATCTATATATTATATATATTATATTATATACAAACTATTCGTATAATTTCTTAAATATTTTAAGAGATTTAAGAATGAGTATAGGAAAGGTTCAATTAAATAATATTATTACTCCGAAGCTATTTATATATATTTATAAATAAATAATATATATATATATATATATATATATATATATATATATATATATATATATATATATATATATATATATATATTTGAGCATTCAAAAAATATGATATCTTGCAATACAATTGATAAAGCATAATAATCCAATTCTCTTGCTATATGCTAGAGAACTTAAATAACTCTGAATTAAATTTTAATTTCCATAAACTTCTAGTTTTAGTTAGCAGATGTCTGAGTTTTAGATATACGATTTTATCATTAGTTTACTACTTTCATCATATTAGTTTACTACTAATACTAAAATAAAATAATTTTAAATCAAAATCATATTAAATCCTTTAAAATTTATTTATTATATGCCAGCTATACTACTTTTCCCGTCAATCTGTGGATAAATCTTTTGCCACACAACTTTATTTATCGCTTGAGCTCCTGCTTAACTCACATCTTAATTTCAATTGGAGTCTCTTTGGTTTTTGTCGCTTCACATTGCCAGAACTTAATTTCAAAGTCCTCACACCAAACGTGTATTTGGTGTGTGCCATGCTGCGTTGCTTTTGGCCAGCAATTGTCGAACCACTTGACCACTTCAAGTTGGCTCCGTGCCATGCGTCTTTGCCCTTGCTCCCCTTTTATGTTGCGGTCAGTTTGCCGCACGTGAAAAGGACATCACACACACACACACACACACACACGCACACACACACACACACAGAGTCAGCGAACACAAAAACCAGAAAGAAACAAAAACAACAGCAACAACAACAACAGAAAATATAACCACTGAAATGGGCATGGGCTTGGGCAAGGTGCGGTGGTGCGGTGGTGCTGTGGAGCCAGCTCCACCAGTTCCTCCACCGTTGACCTCGTGTCGCCTGCAGCGTTAATTTATAATTTACTGTGCTCACTGAAACCGTCAAAAAGCAACACCCACCGCCGGCCGGCCACCTGCCCGCCTGTCCGCTCGGTGGTACTCGGTGGTGCTGCCCACTTTTATTATTATTATTTCTGTGCGTTTTCTACGCGCTTTTCCGAGGCGCGCTTTTCCATGCGAATCGCCGAGTTTTGACTTTTTTACATTTGCCGTCGGCGCGACGGACGTTTTGTCGTTGTCCTTGTTGTGGCTCGCCGCTGTTGTTGTTGCTGTTGTTGTTGTTGTTGTTGTTGTTGTTGTTGTTGTCCATGCTGTTGTTATTGTTGCGGTGTTCCTTCATTTACTGGTCCTTTGGGTTAGCGGGGAGCTGCTCCTGCTCCCGCTTCTGCTCCTGCGGCTGCTCCTATATCGTGCCACACTCAGACGCTTGTGGAAATTGCCTTTTCAACTACTCGCTGACATTTGCTCATTGTTGTTGTTGTTGTTTTAGTGCCTTAATTTTGTTTTCGTTTTAATGTGTGTATGTGTGCTTGTGTTTGTGTTTGTTTGGTGTTGGTTCTGTTGCTTTTGGTTTTGCTTTGCGGTTTTTCGACTTTTTTAGCGGTTCAGTTTTTTTTTTTTCATTTTGTGAATTTTTTTAGGCATTTTGTGACTTTTTTGGACCTGTGGAACTGTGCGGACTGTTGCTTGTCCTCTTCTGTCGCCGCTTTGTTGTTTTAATTAATTTGTAAATTTACTTGGCGAGATTAAAATAAAAATGTTATAAAAGAAGCAAGCAAATTAGCTCTTGTCCAAATGGCACATCATATGCATGAATTCTGTTGGACGAACTTTTTAAATGCTTTCCGTTTGGCAAACTTTCGTATTTTTTATAGATGCTGTTAGAAATATTTATTAGCCAGAGCATAACAAGAATTGGCTCATTTTCTCGGAATTAAAAGTGAAAGTTAGTTGTAAAAAAATATACTTATTGGAAAATGAAATTCTGGGCACATATTAAAGCTTAAATTAAATTAATGATATTCCAGATTATATTTTTTATATTTATATAAAAAAAAAGAGCTATAACTGTGTGCATTAAATTAAAATGCTGTTTGTGTGCATTAAAAAATGTTAAAAATTATTGATTTAAGTACAGAAAATATGTTTGACAACTAATTAAAGCAAAGAAATTACAAGTAAAAATAATGCAGTCTCTCAGTAAAGACGGCAACAATATAATGATATATATATATATATAATATTATAATAATATATAATATAATATTATCTCTCTTTTTATTTAATTCAAGATTTATCAGCAATAGCTTTTAAAATTTCAACATCCTTCGTTTTCTAATTATATTCTTATTTTATTTTTTGTATTAACATTTCAAAGGTTTATGAAATATATAGCATTATCCGATTTATCATACGAGTATTAGACGGTTAGTTATAATTATCAGTCAGTCCGTAGAAAAAGTCACACTCATGGAAGTTCTATGTATAATATTATTTTCTATGATAGAAGTATATTTTTCACATCTAGCCACTCTACCTTATAGACAGTCGGAAAAAGCAAAGCATAGTAAGAGAGATATTCAAATATGCTCTCTCTCTTTCTCTCTCTCTCTCTCTGTCTCTCTAAAAGAGTATAAAAAAAACTAAATAAAAATAATGTTTAACACTTCATTTAAGTACAATGAATAGAAAAAAACACTTACCACAAATTAAAAAAAAAAAAAAAAAAATATATATATATATATATATATATATATATATATATATATATATATATATATATATATATATATATTAAATGAAAAACCACATTTTTATATTGGCATAAAAATATAATGAATACTTAGCAGAAATAAAAAAGTATTTAAAGAAGGATTTAATTTCTTTTTTGTATTCTCTAAAATGAAACCACTGAATATAATACACTTAACGAGTAAGGATTACATTGCTTTTGATCCTCAAAAAAACACAAAAAAAAAGCTTAATAAATTTTCAGAAAACCGTAATTTATATTTTTGTTTCTTTTTTGGCCGAGTCTTTAAAGTCAGCGCAACCGCAAAATTGTGCTAATAAATTCAATTTTCTTATTCAGGCAGAAACAACAGCAACAGAAGCAGCAGGAGCAGCAAACATAACTCAAACACTTATACAAACACACACATACAAGCACATTCACACACACACTTAAGCACACATAAGCAAATTGAGGAAAAGCCGGTGAAAAACATTTGCCTAAAGGCCATTAATCGCTCATTTTTCGCATAAACAAAAAGCGAAAAACTTTGACGATGTTTGCCCAGTCAAAACAAAAGAATACAACAACAACAACAACAACAACAACAAGGGCAATAAGAACAATGGCAACAGCTTGTTGTTGCTGTAATGTGTTTAACTTTTGTTTCACTTTCGAGCACCGCAAAAAAGCCAAATAAAGTTTGTCATTGTCTTGCGACAAATTTGAATGGGAAAATGTCGATGAAGTCGTTGTTTTACGGCGTCTAATGAAAGCACAGAAAGCACAAGAAAAACGTTGACAGCCTGTGCTCGCAATTTAAAATTAAATAAACAGCAGCAACAACACCAGAAGCAGCAGCAGCAGCAGCAACAACAACAGCGAAAAGTCCCAAATGTGCAATTAAAAAATTTTACAGTCATAACTTTTTATTATGGTACATAATTCAGTCGGGTCTTTTTATGCACAGTGCTGCGCGTGCGTTTCTCATTTCATTTCATTCCATTCCATTCCATTCCATTTCGTTTCATTTCATATTCTCTTTCGTCCTTTTTTCAATAAATTGGCCTTAGCTGCCCATGCTCATGCCCTCTCTCTGTCTCTGAAAATTAATTTCATTTTCACAAGTTAAATTTCATTAAATTTAGCCAGCTTTACGTTTATTTTATATTTATTTTCATTTTCATTTTGTTGTTCTTTTTTTTTTTTGCGTGCAATTATAAATTATGTTTTAATCAGATTGGAAGCTAGTTTTATTGCCTTTGCTATGTATAAATTAAATTAAAATGCATTTTAGTTATGCTTTACGAGTGCTCTGTTCTGTGTAGCTTAAATTTCATTTGATTTGGCCTCGTCTACTATATTTAACTTGGCGTGTCTGTTGACTCATAGTGTGGCTGGCAAAAAAGGGTTAAAAGGCCACGCCTTTGATCGGCTGTCAGTTGACATGGGGGTGTGTATGTGTGTGTGTGTGTATGCATTCCCATTTTCATTGCCATCCTCGGGGGAGAGTTGAGCCACACTAATGCCCCACACATGTCTTACATTATCCTCTGGGCTCATAAAACTTCGTAACAACCAATAATTGTCGCTTCAACTAAATAATGCATAAATAATAAAACTCTTTCGACAACAACAAAAAGTTAACTAAGCGCCGACAACAGACACAGGCAGCAACAAAGGCGACGGCAGCGACAGAGGCGGGTGGTAATACTCTCTAATGGGATCGAAAACTGGGAACTGGGAACTGGGAACTGGGAGCTCTGGGTACTGGGTACTGGGTACTGGGAACTGGGAACGCCAACTGCCAGTGGATTTGTTGTTGGCCAACAAAGTGAGAAAAACCGCGACGTCGAGCATAAAAAATGCATAAAACGAGGACAAAATAAAGTCATAAAGTAAAAATTGCTGGCAGTACGGAACGCAGCGCCCCGAGACCCATAGAAAGCATAAAAGAATGAAAGAACGAACGGAGTACAGAGTGAATATGTTGCACAACAAATGACGGAATGAGTCAGGGCGCGTAGGTGTTGTAATACTCTGTGTGGTGCTCCCTGTTCTCGTTGTTGTTGTTGTTGCTGTTGTTGTGGTGCGACTTGTTTGAGGTTTCAATAGGTCATAATTCACGCCTAGTCGCCCTTTTTAGCCCAGCCCAGCCCTGCCAAAGGGATTGCATATTGTTCAGCAGAAAGGGAAAAGCGAGAGATTCTAGCTAGGTGGCATACACATGACGCTGGCGCCACACTCAAAGGCATAAATACATGTGCACATGTGCACATGTGCTGTGCGGCTACGACCGATATTATAAATGCAGAACAAGACGCGACCACTGTTGAATACCGTGACAGCACAGTGGCTTAATATGCTGAATAAAGGGGCAAAGTCGAAAGCACAGTGATGCAAGATAGTGATAAAATGGAGGGCAAAGGGGTTGGTATATAAACAGATAGAAATCATACTGCACATCTTAATAAAATTCTTATCATAAAGTAAAGAGAGAGCTGAGGAATCAGATAAAGATTACATATTATAATATACGAGTATGCATGACGGCACGTCATCAACATAGCACACTCTTCACGTTCTCGAATAATGTTGAATATTTTCTATATTATTCGAGCTCCTTATCTTCTGCAAATAGAAATTTTAAAAATATTTTGAAAACAAAATTTACAAAAAACAATTGCTGAAAATTGGTCAGGATTCGATTATGAATATCTCATTCAAGTTATTTATTTATTAAAAGAGATTGTCAAGACGATAGCCAACTTAAATATATTTTAAGCAATTGTTATATTTTAATGTATAGCCTGAATAGAAAAATATTTCAACAATATTACCAAAAAGCTTATCTTTTTTTAGAAAATAATTGTTATAAGAACATAAATAGAATTATCTTTGGAGGGAAGATGAAAGATATAAGCTTACTTTGATCCCCGCCTATCTAGACCACAAATCAATATAAAAGCTGACATGGGAAAGCTATTTTATACTTATTTTCTTGCAAATAACAAACTCTGTTGAAATAAGTTGATTGGCTAATTTCATTGGCAGTAAATTGATGATCCATGTTCCATGTTAAGGTCTAAAGTATTAATTTTATGTTTTAATTCTGCCTGAACTGAAGTACATTTGTCCATAAATATTTTCAAGTCTGTCGAAAGACTTGCCCCACTGTATCTTACAAATTGCATGTTAACTTGACAGCCATGTGATTAGCAGAGCTATAATAATTTAGTATTTATAATATTTTCAAGCAATTTGCTGAGCATTATATAGAGCAAAATATAGATTATAAATCATTGAATCATTACATGTTCCAATGTATGTATGTATATAACTTATATATGAATATACATAGGTACTTCAATAGAATTGATCTGCCGATACTAAATAGTTGTTTAGCAGAAAAGCTCTTCATTCTTATGCCCTGACACAGTGCTTATCTTTTTATACGTAAATCAAATACATTTAAGTTGATGTATATTTTTATTATGTTTCAAAATCTCTCAAAGAACTCGTCCCACTGTGGCTTACAAATTGCATGTTGACTTGACAGGGTTGTGATTAGCACAGCTCTAATAATGAACAATTCCTTGCTAGATTATTTATAATATTTTTAAGCAATTTGCTGAGCATTCCACAACAACAAGCCCTAAGCTAAAAAGGATACAAAGCAGTTGCCGACAAAGAGATGCTCTTGCTGCTGCTGCTGTTGCCTTAAAGAAGTAAAACCTCAAACACGTGTTGTTGTGGGAGGAGGAGTATTTACTGTTGTTGTTGCCATTGTAATTTTTGTTGTTGTTGTTGTTGTTGTCGGTTTCGCTTGTTTTTGTTATTAGCACCCGTCGCCGCCTGTGTTGGTTAACTTGCACTAAAGCTATGCGTCTCCCTTCCAACAATATCATATAGCTCATACCTTTCCTCTCTCTCTCTCCAGGTTGTCTCTGCTTTCTTTTTTTTCTGCACCGCGTGTGTGTGTGTGTGTGTGTGTGTGTGTGCAATGTGCAAATTTGTTTGGCCGCCGTGTTTGTTTTTGCATTAGCTGCGGTTTAGCCCTGTCCCTGCACCAGCTCTGTCGGCGTCTCTGCCCTTGCCCCAGTCCCAGTCCCAGCCCCAGCCCCCGTCCCAGCGTCTGCTCTTGGCCCTGGCCCCTTTCTGCCCTGGTGCCAGCCACTGGATAGTCACTTGGCTGTTGTCGCTTTTTGCCTTCTTTATGGCTGTTAACGATGAAAAATTTGTGCCCTGTGCGTGACCCAGCGCCTGCGACAGCCTCAGTTAGCTTCAGTTAGTCTGCCGCCCCCTCCTCGGATCCTCAGCTTCAGCCTCAGTTTTGGTCTGCGTGTTGCGCTGTTTCGTGTTGCTATGCATATGTCAAAGTAAGCCGTGTAGCCGGAGAGACAGAGAAGCGCAATTTAAGCTGTGTATACCCTGTGCACGTGGCTCAAATGTGGGGTATGCCAAACTAGCTAATGTATACCTTAAAATGGGAATCGTATGCAGAATAATGTCAGATAGTTAGTAATTATAGGGTATATTGTACGCGAACAACGAAAGCACTTATAAGTGGCATTTTTATATGTTGTCGCCGCTGTGGGTTAAAGTTAATCTCCATTAGAGACACTGTCCGGGGGCTTGGCTGGCGTCAGCTTTGGGGTAGAGCGTCTGGCCGGCGAATTAGGGAACTTTCCGTAATGTCCAAAGTGCGACCAAAGTGCTGGCTGCTTGTTTATGAGTGTGTGTGTGTGTGTGTGCGTGTGTGTGTGTTATTTACAGGTATTGTTTTAGTTGTTATGGTGGTTGTAACATGCTATACGCATCATAATTCATAGTACATTACTTCTGGGGGCATAGCAGCAGTTAATGGACGGCTAGATAAAGTCCATTCACTTACGAGGAGTGCGATAAGCAAAATCGATAAGCTAGCTAAATGCTCAATTAATGCAGCCGTGTTACGAAACATACAATTTTCGAGAATTCAATTGTTTGGTAGTCGGTGTCAGGATGGCTGCGCTCTGTTGACTTGTATATTTGGGCGGTAATTAAAACAAAAGATAAAGTGCGTAAAAATCCAATTAATTTCACACCGCAGCCAATTAAGTTGACAGTCAGCAGAGACGCCCAGCCCACTTGCTGCTGTGAGTAGCAGATCCTGTTTGTCATGGCACACACACACACACACACACACACACATAGACAGAGACACGTTTACTTATCTATATAGTATAGAAGGCATCAATTAATACTCGCACACTCGCACACATTTGGCAAACTTGCCTTTGGCACGTGCGTAGGCTATGAAAACCGCAAAACGCATTCACACAGCCAGACAAAAGCCCATAGGGCATAGACCATAGACCATAGACGCCGGCAGTTGGCCTCCTGTGCTACATCCACTAACAATTTCCTGTTGTGCCACTCAGCAGCAGCTCCCTTTAGCTGCCTTAAATCTCTCGACCATGGCTTCTAGTCAGTCATTTCCTTGCTTCGAGCACCCGCACACGAAATACATTTTTGAGAACATGCGAGCGAGCCAATAAAACATGTTTTAACCACCCCCGCCCCCCCTTCAATATGCCACCCCCGTGGCAGGCAGCCACAGTTAAATGCTGAAGAAACAGTAAAGGGCTGCAAAATGCGGGGGGTGGGGGAAACCAGGCCACAAAAATTCTCTGGCGGCACATTCGAAAATAATTTTCCAAACATTTTGTAATCCATTTGAAAAACGCCAAGGATCCCCAGAGTGCCCACGTGTGTGTGTTTTTTTTTTTTTTTTGCTGTGTGTAGCTGCAGTCATAGGTGGTTAGGTGAGCTGGCACACCTCGCACAGCTCGTTACTCGGCATTTTCCAGCGCGAGCTCCACGAGCTGCGCTGCGGTTGCTCCTTTTTTCCAGAGCTGCGGCGACAAAAAAGAAAAAAAAAAGAAAGAAAAGGAAATCAGATTCTTTTTTTATTTATTCTTTTTATAAGCAAACAAACTGTCTGTCGAAAAGGCAGCGAGAGCGAGAGAGAGAGAATGAGAGCGAAATACATATACAAATAAAAGATGCAACAGTTTTTTTGGGGGCGAGCTGAAGTCAAGGCAAGGGTTCGATTTCGTTTATATAAACAATTTTTGTTATATTTATATGGACTACAGTTACATGAATGCATTTTTTATGAGTGAGATATACCCTGTACTCGACTAAACTGACAGAGCTGTTATGAATGATAAAGCACAATATGATGTATATGGGAAATATATTTTTGTTTTCATAAATGTTGTATTACTACCTTAGAAAAAGGTCTATATTTAGTAAATCATAGAGGAAGGTAGACACTGCAGGGCATGTTTTAGTCAATCACAGTCACTATAGATATATATATATCTTATATCATATCATATAACATACCTCATTGTCTCTCGGCAGACACTTCTAGACATTCACCTGTATTCCAGGGTATCTTAGAGTTAATTACAATCCCAATAGATGTCGTTGATTGTCGTTTTCAATTCCATCTTCTGTCGGCATTGACGTTTTGCGTGCTCATTGGCCGGTGTCCTGTGTGTGTGTCCTGTGTCCTGCCAGTTGATCCCTGCTGGGACAGCATATAACAACGTCACGTTGACTTTTTGCTATTAATTAAAAAAATTCACTGAAATAATAATGCATATAGAGGTCATATAGCAAACATACATACATATATAGCTCACATATATGCATTTTTTATTAAAATATGCGTCAAAAAAATTCAGTGGAAATTGAAAATTGTTTTGTTTGGCATTGCATTTTCCATGGCAAATATTTTCACACCGAAATTTTATGCAATTTTATTTGCTTTTCATTTTGTTAAATATACAAAGCAACATGTGAAATGCATTTTTGCTTTTGCACTTTAAAACTTGGCATTGCATATAGCAATAAATTTGTGTGGCCAACCAGAGCAGTTAAGAGAGAAAGGGAGAGAGACAGAAGAGGGAGAGAGTTAGAGTCTGCTGAATATTGGCAAGCTGAACGAAAGTTTTGCTAAATGCTCGCAATATCATACGCAAAAGTCGTTCGACTTTTTGTGGCTTTTTCGTCAAGCCAAGTGGCTTAATAAGAGTTTTAAGGCTTTTGATTTTCAATAGACATTTTTGCAGCCCGAACGTTTGCTTAGCCAAAATGAATGCCAGAAATTCAAAGCAAAAATCTTTGATCAGATTGAATTAATTATATCAGAAAATATATGTGGTTAGATTCCAGGCAAAAGCTCCGTTTTCATTCTTGTTTCCGACTCATTTGACAGCCTGGGCATTAAATATTAAATTCAATTATTTAAATGTCAAATGGGGGGTACAAAGAAAAGTTGATTCAGTAAACGTTGCGCCCATTATTCAGAGCAGCTGTATATTAAGACATAAAACCAGAGCTGGCTAAACAGACGTTACGTGAAGAGAAAAGATGCCGAATCTGAAACTGAAACTGAGACTGAAACAGTAAAAGAAAAAGAAAAAGAAAGAGAAACAGAAATTGAAAGAGCAAAGCAACCTCTTTCAAAGGAAATTCCCTGCAGACTCAAGTGGAAACAAAATAAAGAATAAGTGCTTATTGTTGTTGTTGCTGTTGCTGTTGCTGTTGTTGCTGGAAGTTTGTAACGCGAAACAAGCAAAAATAGTAGCAAGATTCTATTATTAACAATGCGCCCTGTTCTAAGGCGACGTGCAGATATCCTGGCACTTCATAAACAGCAGCAGCAGAAGGACGCCGCCGACGATGAGAAGAGCAATATGAAACAATGACAGCCAACAATGGACAGCACAACGACAACGGCAACGAGAACGACAACGACGTCAACGATGAGAACGACGACAGCAACGACGACGACGTCATCATCTTGAATAAAGTGTTGACATCTTTTTGCCCATTCATTGTGTGCCGACGTCTGTCCGCTGTGCCCGGTGTCTGGCACAGTCTGTGCCAACAATCCTTGACTAACGCTATGCGTCCTTTTTAATTAATTTTACGTACTGCAGCCCACCAAGCTGTCCGCCTGCCCCAGCTACAACAGCAGCTACAACAGCTTCAGCTACAGCTACAAGCTGGCAATGTGACATGGTCCAGTCTCTTGGTCCCTTGGTCTTGGTGGACTCAGAATTGAGTCTCAAATTCGTTTTGCATGTAGAGATTGTGTTCATAAATTTGTTGGCGCTTGTCACGTCGTTCTATTTTGACGCAGTTTACCTCAATGAAGGAAAACAGCATTTGATGCGCCCCAGGATGTGAATGAAGAGATCATGTGAAGCGAGCTGGAACACCCAGCGCAGACACAGACTGAGACACAGACGGCCGAAGTAGGAGTAGGAGCAGAAAGAGAAGCAGCAGCAGCAGCAGCAGCAGCAGCAGAAGCAGCAGCAGCAGAAGCAGCAGCAGCGACAGCAACAGCAAATCACTTATGCAAATTGGCTTGGCGTGCAGAATTTCATGATTGTTTGCGGGGTTTGTCTAGCTGAACCCGAAAATCAACAAAATGAATTGAGCAGCTTAAAGAAAGTCTGGCAGCTATGCAAAGCTTGGCCTTGGCTCATATGTATGGGCCAATCCATCGAGAGCAAGAAATGAAAGATAAAGGGGAAAATGGGATTTCCATTTGTCCGATTTATTCAGTATTTTATTGTACTCCCTAGAGAGATCCCTCTCTTTGCCTCTGCCAGGGCAAGGCATATCGACAACAGGCCCATAAACAATTGACCATCTCTCTTGGCTGCTTCTCTCACAATACTTCTGTCTATACGTATTGAATGTGCTGGCGAATGTGTGGCACCTGCGTTTACCTGCACCTCCACAACGTATCCTGCTTGTAAACCCCAAATTAAATACCCATGTGAAGGCTCTAACCGCCAGCGTCTGCCGTGTCCTGTGAGTTATGTGCCTGGCTGACTGGCTGTGTTACGTGGGTGTTTGAAGTGTGCCAGAGACCTGTCTCAGATCGCTTGAATTTGTGTGTATATTTACACGTGGCGCGATTCATGAGGGCTGCCTTGGCCTCGCTGCTCTCGGCTTCGGTGCGTGCATGAAAATTAGATTTTCAGCCAACAGGTTTCCATTATTTGGCAACGTCTCCAGACCAAATGTACCACGCGTTTTGCTTTGCATAATACATAAATATTTTCTATTTGCGCTAGATTCTAATATGCGGGCGGGGGAGCTCCAGCACAACGTATCTGGTTTGAGGTTGGAGCTATGTGCTCGGTGTTCGGTGCTCTGGGCTCTGAGGTCTCGGGTCTCAAGTGGAGCCAATAGGCGGAGCATAAATAAGCAGCGCACTGCGAGTACTCCCTCGGCCCATTCAGTTCAGATATCCTTGCGCCTACCAGCCTGCCAGGCTGCCAGGCTGCCAAGCTGCCACTCACACATTTACCATTCAGACATCATTCATGCGAATGCTGTGAGTGGTGGAGAGGTGGCCCGTGAAGGAGGTGACTGCGCCAGCAACTCTCATTTTTATTATTTATGTTACTCATTCGCCTCGTATCCTGCTTGTTGATTGCTTTGCGTACACGTGTAGTTTGTGGGCCCAACAGCCAGCCTATATACGAGTATGTACATCATATATATATACCATATATATATATATATATGTACTTGCACATGGCTCAAGCGCTTTGTTTGCTTCAGCGTGTCTCGTCCTCGTTGTCCTCGTCATCGCCTCGACGCGCTAATATTATGAATGGCAATTCATGCATTGTAGCCAGTTACCAGTTGCCAGTTGCCAGTTGGTAGTTGCTTTCCACTGCCAGCTGGCTTCTACTTTTATTTTGGCTCCAACTGCTACGTAGATTGTAGCTCACCTCTGGCACACACTGTGGGCTAAGCAAGCGCACAGGAGCGCAGCGCAGGATAGAACTAAAAATAGACGCCAAGAGTCTTCTCTTATATGTATTCATCAGTCAGTACATAAATTCAGAGAACATAGAGTCTTGATGTAGTTTCTTATTCTTGATTTTTATAACGTGAACCCGTTAAAAATGAAAAATTCGTGGTATACTGGTTTCCCTGAAATTTATGTAAAAGGCAGAAGAAGGCGTGGCAGAACTCATAAAGTATATATATTTTTGATCAGGGGATGAGCTGAGTCGATTTAGCTGTGTTCGTTAGTCGCATCGATCTCGAAACCTATAGGAGTTGGAGAAATGTTTTTGGAGATCCTTATATAGCATGCACAGATCAAGTTTGTTTAAGAAATCGACATCTATTTGTGTTTTAATTTTATCGATAAAATCACTAATCGAAAATCAGTTGCTCAGTTCTATGATTTTTAAAATAGAATATCGGCTATATTTTGGATACCGGCTCTAAAACTAACGCAATTTATTAAACTCAAACTTCATTTTAAAAACAAGTCAATATGTGAAAAAATTTTCATGTTTACTATTTTTAAATATCAAAATAGAATATGTAGATGATATGTTGAAAAATGTATTCAAACCCGTTAAGTCAAAAAGTTCTTCAAGAAAACGTTTGGCCAATTCATAAAACCACGTGGAAGCAGTGCCAAGCATATTTCTATACATTTGCCCATACTCATGCAAATACCATATGTATTCAAACATCGGAATTGCGATTACATTTTTTTAATGATCAGCTGCTACTTTATTCAGGTTTTTGCGAGCAGTGAAGTAACGGTGTTGGTAGAAGCGATGCACATCTATTGAACAGGTGTTCTTTAGTCGAAAATTTGTATAAGCTTGTTCTGCTTTATTAGGAATATTCACTCCGCCGAGAGTTATTTTACTTTCTTATATGACAGTTGCTTTTCGAAATTAGTCGAAAAGTGCAAAACCGAAATTCTAAAGAATTAAAAAAAATAGTAAAATCGAATGCAGAATGGAATCAAATAATAATGAGCTAGACTGCTGCGCCTTCTGCTTGATGGCGAAGGAAAACGAGGTAATACTCCGCTGCAAGCATTCCTTTTGCTTCGATTGCATGGACGCCTATTGTGAGATTGTGCGCTGTAATCGTCGATGTCCGGTTTGCCGCACTTCCTTTACATATTATGAGCAAAAATACGGTAAGCCGTTGATTGTTGTTGTAGACGAAGATGAGAGGGGCTCCACCGAAGATGACTCTGAATCCGAAGCTAGTGAGTTCGCCTAGATGATAGATGAAGAATGAAGCTGAGAACAATCCTGAAACGAGTCTCCACTTCAATAGATGTCAAATATATTATTTGTTGTGCATTTCATGTTTCTAGTGTTAATATATTTCCCATTATAGTTAGTCAGTTTGTTGCATGTATGACCCGAGCCATGTGGATGCGCGCCTGTGTCTATTGACGCCTTACTGTTTGTTCCAACTTCACCTGTTAAAGTGTCAAAGTAGTTGTGAGTGTGTGTGCGTGCGTGTCTGTGTGTGTGTGTACGTACTTCTGTTTGCATTTGAGGAATCGCTGGAAAGCCCTCAGCTTGGCCAAAGAGAATCTTGCGAAATTGCTGAAAGCAGAATAGAGAAAATAAAGTGGAGCATATACGTAACAAGTCGAGGGGAAACGCTCGCTGCCGCCTGATTGCTACTTAAATCTTTGTATTTACTTCATATTAAGCAATATTTCACCTGGCCACACAACCGAGACTTTCACTGTGAATGACAGCCCCCCCAATGTGTGTGCTTGTGCAAGTTGTGAATAAGTTGTGCTCACCCTGTGTGCGCTTTTATTTGGTTACATTTACGACCTTTTTTGGTCGACTTCACGACAATCCTGAGTTATTTGTTATACAAAAAAAAAAAAAAAAAAATATTGAGGTCAATTTGTTTTGTCATGTTGAAAGCTTCTCGAAAATGCTCCTTTCGCATTAAACCCCCAGCGACAGCTCAGCATTCTTGTTGTTTAATATTAAAATAAATATTTATTTATTTATTACTTACTTCACCCGAGGGCCCAGCAGTAGCAGCAGCAGCAGCTGACCAACTGCAACCTGGCCACTTGGCAGCCCTCCGAGGTGGGCACTGTAATCTATCAGCTATATTGCTCCCAGGCTGTGCCTGTCCAGCATCGAAACCGCTTTCAGGCATTTTTAATATTTAAATAGTTGCCATCAAAATGATTACTTAAGTCTTCGGCAGAGGCCATGCATTCCAAATGAGTTATTTTTACTAAAGGCAAAACCTCTCGACAACCTTGCTGCCTCTTGCCAGCTAATGCCAAAGGCATTTCGTCTTTCCTCTGGTCTGATGTGCGTGCTTAACTCTTTGTTGTTGCAACCTTACTGTAAAATATGTTAGCTAAACATATCTGTATATATATATGTATGTAGATAGTATTTGATAGAATGGCAGTAGAAACATGAAAGACAAAGGAAAACAAGCAAATTGCATTAAATATCTACACAGAACACAGAGAGCATTTTCTAATCCGAAATAAAATGCTTTCAAATAATTGTATATAAATATGTTTGTTATTTAATATTTTGTAATTAGAAACATTTTTGTTTAAAATAATGTATCTATGTACCTGAAAGCTCGAATGTTTTGGTGCACTTTCGCAAATCGGCTTAGATAGATTAAATCAACAAGCAAAACTGTTGTCGAGAATAATCCGCTCAAGCCGTGGCAACAAAATGTTCAATAATCTAGCAAAAGAAAAACGATCAAAATTCTTTGCAAGCCACAACATGGAAATAGAAATGATTCAATTCGAATGCAATTCAATATTTGGTTGTTGGCTGTTGTTTTAGTTGTTTTTGTTGTTATGCATAAATGAAAACTAATTCGTGAAAATTCTCCATTTTCTATTTACAGTGGCGCATGGCTATGGCAAAAACCAAATGCAAATCAAATCAAACTGAAACAACACGAAAAACCACATTTATAGAGCGAAAAACAAACTGTGGCTAGTGCGCGAAAGAGACAGAGAGCCACAGCGAGTGTGAGAGAGTGTGAGAGAGCGTGATGCATGCAAATGCAATACAATGAACACAATACAAACATCAAATGCGAACTCGGAAAAGCTCCCTGGCGAAATGAAATACTTATGAAAAACACGAAATTAACAAACGCAACGCGAAAACTTTAAGCGCTGACAACGCGAAACGTGAAAAGCACTTTTCCACGGTTCGACGGAGCCAGGTGAGGGGCGCAACACCCAACACCCAACACCCACTGCTAACTGTATAAATAAGGCAGCCAATATCAAAGTTAAAATTATAATAGATCGAGCACCTGCCCCCACTCTGCGAAATGCCGCAGCGCGCAATTGCCACGATGTGCACAACGAACAAGAACAAGAACTGCTATGAAAACAACAACAATAGGAGCAACTATTGCAGCAACAACAGCGGCAAGGAGTCGTCCTGCTTGCCAGTCCTGTGGGCTGCCCTAGTTGGCATCGCCCTGGCCCTGAACGTCCCCGGCTGCCTTGGCGAACAGCACCCGGCGACGGCTGATGAAGGTGAGTCTAAGATTCCATTTCACATACTATATCTAAACCAGCTGATGGGGTTACAATACTCTAACACACACACACACACACACACGCACACACATACAACACACTCATCGTTTCGGGCGCAATTTAGCCAGAGGGTGGCATAAATAAAACATTGGCAGCTCCATTGACGGAATTGCGTCAAAACCTCAATTGAAAAATAAACAGCGTAACCACAAAAACACAAGTCGAAATGTTTGGAAATGGAAATGTTGAACAGTACGCTGGGTTACAGAGCCACACCGAAGCGAACCCAAACGAACAATACAATAGCAGCAACAGCAACAGCAACAGCAACAAAAAAAAAAAGCAATTTAGACATTAACACTTTGGTGGAGGGGTTGCTGTGTATTCGGTCGGAAGTTCAGTTGTATTGAGTTTTGCCTCGAAAATGAGCGTTGAATTAAAAAGAAAATGGGAATAACATTTTGACAGGCTTTACTTTTGTATTTTTTATATCTGTTGAATAAAGGTTAGTTTGGGCACAGTCGACCCATAAAAATGAACTCTCCAGTGGCTCAGGGGTGGCTATTGACATATATGACATATATAGAGCAGGAGGTTAAGCAATAGCATAAGAAAATACTTTCGAAAGTTCTATGCAAATTAATATGTATTTTATGTTTGACTTTTCTCACTGCAACATTTGTGTTTATTTTTATTGATATGTATAAAATAAAATATATATTGAAACAATATAAAATGTATATTAAAGAAATTCGTTGAAACAAAATATTCGTTGATGGAAAAAGCTTAAATTAACGTTGATTGCCCTATTATGACGACCAATTTTTTTAAAGGCTTTTTATTCACATTTTTTTTTCTTAAATAATTTTTGAAAGGTTAGTATTTTTTTTACGAGGCAAATTTTGCAAATTTTCAATATTAACAGAGATTGTCCATGGATAGGTTTAATTGGACTTAACATTGAAAATTTAAAAATTATTATATAGAGCTGTATATCTCTAGATATTCACACACTTATTAAAAAATAATCTGATTTACCATGCATAAAAAAAAGTTTTTAATAAATAGTTCATAGCTAAAAAATATAAATTTTTATTTAAGGAAAATCTTTTGAATTTCTATCTAAGTGTTTCTAATACATGTTTTTAACAATACAAAATTAAATAGATTTGTATACAAAATTCAATCAAATATTTTAAGTTAAGTTTTTATGTAAGGTATATTTAAAACCTACCTTAAAAAATATTAAATTGAATTAAATTACAATTAAAGTTAAATTCCGACTTTTTCCAAGAATTTTCCCAGCTTAACTGAATTTAATTATTTGAATGTGATTCACTCGCATGATGTGACATTTTGTCAAATTTGGTTGTTGTTTTTTTTTTTTTTTTAAGGAAAAGTATTTTTAATTTTTATCTCTTAGGGTATTTCTTATACATATCTTTAACAATATAAATTCAATTTATTTATATAATATATAAAATTAAAAGCAGCTCAATGTTAGATAACAGACTTTAAATTTCTATATAAAAGCTTTCTAAAAAATATCTTGAAAAGTATAAAATTAAATTAAATTATAAAAATAAATAAAATAATATCTAAAATTAAATGTAAACTTTCTCAATAATTTTCTCAACTAAACTAATTTTGTTATTTCAAATGTACAATGTTAAAAAGGTTTTTCTAATAAATATATTTAACATCTTTTTTTTTAATATAAAACTATCTGGACCAGACTTTTTATTTGTAATAAATAGCTTTAAAAATATTAAATTACATTGAAGTGTTTATATTAAATGAAATGCAGCTCATTGTCTGGAAACAGACTTTTGTCAAGCATTCTCAAACTTGTTATCTTAAATGTGAATTAGGTTTATTTATTTATTTTATATTTGTTATTTAAAGAAACTTTTCATTTCTGTCTATTTGAGTATATCTACATATATTTAATAATATGATATAAATGCAGCTCATTGTCCGCAAGCAGACTTTTCCCAAGTGTTTTCCCACCTAAGCCTAATTTTGTTATTTTAAACGTATTTCACGCACATGAAGTGAAATTTCGTCAAATTTCGTGAAATTATCAATGGATATTTGAGGGTTTTTGGCTTTTCCGGTTGTGAACTGTTGTTGTCCTTGTTGGTTCATTACGGCACACTACTATGATTATATACTGTTTGCTCGGTTGTGTGTTGACTTTTGGTCTCGACTCTTTTCGAAGGGGAGGCGTAACCTTTCAGGTCAAACATCTGGCATCGAAATACAGCACACACATCCAGATACACACACATACACGCACACACTCACATACATAGCCACCGTTAATTACTCTGGGTGCTTGGCAAATGGAAATGCACTTTTCGAGTTTGTAATGTTGCGCTTGGCTAGCCCAGCGATTTGTCGATGGTGACAACTGCAACTGTGACCGGGATGTGACTCAGATTCAATTGCGGGGTGGGCTCTAAATTTTCATACAAATCGTCTGTCTACCATGTATATATATACATATACTCCTCTTCGAATTGTGCCATGTGTAATTGGATTTATGCTGCTGCTGCTGATGCCGATGCTGATGCCGATGCTGATGCTGATGCTGATGCTGATGCTGGTGACAAACTGTGACAGTCGTCTCAGCCCAGCCCTCGAATCGCGCTCCATTGACAGCAGTTGCCGTTGTTATCGATGCCATCCACAGCTGATCGTCATTATCATCATCATCAAGCGTTAAGTAAATGTGATTTAAACTCGATTATTCTCAATTATTTTGTAACATGCATTTCATTTCAATTTCATTCTAAGAATGCCCGAACTCTGTTCCACTTTGGACTGCTCAACCCCTCGGCCCTTTAATTTCTTGACTTTTCCTGCCTTGGGTTTGATTTTTTCCTTGTTTGTATTATTTTTTCCCTCTCTCTCTCTCTCTCTCTCTCTCTCTCTCTCTCTTTTTTTTTTATTGGTTCACTTGAGTGGATTTCGATGCCTGAGCCTCTCCTCGGACGGTTGCATTTGTTTGATTGAAATTGATTTGGTTTCACTGGGGATTTCATTTGACTCTCCTTGCCTTCGTATTTTGTTTTCCTTCTTCTTCTTCTTCTTTTTTTTTTTTTTTTTTGTAAAACCATAACCATATTGTAGTATTATTTTCAAGTGCTGCAAGTCGAGTTCATTGCGGCTTAAGTGTTAAAGTTATAAGCAGTATAAGTACATATAGCTCCGATTTCCCCTCTGCATGCGTAATGAGGTTTTTTTTTAGCTCTTCAGGCCTGCTTTGAGAAAGATTACGTTGTTATTATTTTTTTTTTTGTGTTCTGTGTACATTTGAGACTTATTGAAGTACTTAATTTTATGTGTGGGAAGAGCGTCTCATAATTCGCCCCCATATAAAGCTGTCTTTATCTTAATTATAAGTGCATCCTCACTCTGCACTTCATGTTCTTATTATATAAATAGTACATCAACTGAATACTCCAAGTCTTCAAGCTTCAATTAGCAATCAGGGAGTGGAAGCAGCTTCAAGCAGTTTTGACTACATCAAATGCAAAATAGGAAACGTTGTCCTTTTTTCCTTTTTTCGCCAGGGTTCGGGGTCAATAGACCCCCAATTGGCCGACAGCGTTGCTATCTAATCAAATATTCAACCTTTTTTATTTCGCTGAACTGATTTCATGACTGCGATAAGCAAATATCTGCCATTCCCCGACAAATTACTTGTTAACAAGTGCATTTTAATGCGAACGAAGAAAAAGTAAAGTTTACCAAACGCCTCGATTTTCCTTTTGGCCAATTTGTGGCATGTGTTTAGCTGCCCGCTTCAACTCCATGTGTGTGAGTGTGTGTGTGTGTGTGTGTGTGTGAGTAGCCGCAATTGGAATGAATGTGGCTAATAAAAATAAAAACGAGCCTACAACTGTATTTGCCTGCCCGCTTCAGCTCCCCCCCGCCGGCACTTGGGCAGCCCTTGGCTTTTGTATGTTTGGCCAATTGGAATAGAAAATTGACATGGCTTTTTGTGCTCTTTTGTGCTCTTTGTATTTGTGCACAGCACCAGCTGTGCTTGTGGCCGTTTTTTTGTGGCCCGTAATGTAATTTAAACATGCAACAAACTATTTGGCAGGATTTGTAGTTTGCACAATTGCAGCTCCCCATCAAGGGGAGGGGGGGAAACAATTACATAGCCACTGACGATGAAAACGAAAATAGGGCCATTTCGTTGCGTATGAATCTAAAAATACCACACAAATCGTACATAATATCAGTTTCAAGGCCAGTCTAAAAAAAGAAAATTTGACAACGAGCCTTACGGCTTTAACGGGAACTTTTACTGAACGTTTTGTTGCCAGGCGACAAGGTCTTGTCACAGCTTTTTAATGAACCTTTCAACTGTAATTTTATTCTAGGAATTCTCTGCAGATTTAATTGTTAATTTCCCAGCAATTATTGACCAAAAACAAAGCAAAACCAATAAAACAATATGTATATAAATTAACATTTTAAGCGCTTATCACAAAAATAACGTAAATGCAAAAAGGCAAAACAAGTACATAAATATGTCAGGGTCTACTTTGAATAAATAATAAAAATAGATGGGGAAAAAACGAGAAACAAAAATAAAATAAAATAATAAATAATAAAAAATAATGCGCTTGGAGAGCGCAGATGTTTTGACACAGAAATAATACATTAATTCAATAAAGAATTTCGCTGCTGCTGTTATTTTTTTTATGTTTTGGCCAGGGGTCAGAGGTCGTCTCATTGTTTTCTTTTGGCAGGCAACTTTGGAAGCCAAATATTTGTACAACAATTTGTATAAATGGTGGCACTTTTTTGTGGGACACCCGCAGCATCCTGATGCTGATGAAATCAAAACCCTTGACGGCGCTAAGCGCGAACGCAAATAAGCAAAGTCCTGAACGGATGTTGTTCATTTTAATCCTTGATTTCTTGTCCCAATACATATATTGGAAAAAACCATAAAACACACATAGGATATCCCGACCCTTTACTGCCGGCTGCTGCGGCTTGTGTTGCTGCTGTTGCTGCTGCTGCTGCTGCTGCTACGCTCTCTTGACTCCCAGAAGCTAAGCAAACATTATTGGAACATGGCACCCAAGTACTTGAAAAATTACCCACCCGCAACCGAATATCCTCGGAATGGATATGTGAATGTGGATGTGAATGTGAATGGTTTGGTTTGGTGCCTTTGACGCTGCTGTGTGGCATGAATGAAAATGCGGCAAAGCCAGAAATATTTTTAAAACAAATACCAAAAACACAGTCACACACACACACACACACACACACACACACACACACAGAGCAAAGGAAAGGCGAGTGCGGTGCGAGGCAAGGACACGCTCAACACAAAAATCAATGGGCTCAATTTTAAAGCGCTCGAATTTCATGATTCGGCTTTGGCATACACACCTATCGTTGGGCATGCCACACGGTTGTGTCTGAGTGTTAGCTCGTGTGTGAATGTAGCAGCATATATATATACATATATGTACATGTATGTGTGTGTGTGAATGCTGATGCGGTCAAGGCAGGGGCTTGGGCCTGGCTTTGACGTTGGCGATTCATCCGCCTGTTGGTCATATGCCGCCTGCGGAATGGGAATTGCGGATTGCGCATTGGCGTCGGTTGCCTTTTCGATTTACAAATTGTAAATTGGCACTCGATGATTTTCGATTCTCGAAAACTGAATGATGTTCGGATTCGGTCTTGTGTGCGGCTTTTTTATGTGCATGTCGTGGGTGGCTTGAGGAGATATATATATATATATATATATAGTTTGTTTGAAATGTGGCAGTAAATTAGTTAGAATAAATATATTGAAAATAAATAATTGAGAGTAGAGTTGTTAATTAACGGAATTCAAGCTGATTTCGATTGGCAATCGAGGAATACAATTTAGAAAAAAAAGTAATTAATGGAAAAACTGAATTGGTTTAGAAAATAAATTATAAGGAAGATAGTAGTGACTGCCAAAATTGATTTAGCTTTGGCAAAGCCAGAAAAACTATCATGTTAAAAACGGTTTGATTTGGAATATGAAATATGAAAGATTTATAATTCTAAATATTGAATATATAAATATTTTAAAAATAAATGTAGTTTTTTTTTTTTAAAATAAATTATTATAAATATTTTTCAATGATTGAAAAAACAAATATTTCATAAATAAATGGGCTGCGCATGTTTTTTTAAGTACAACATTAAATTTTTTATTTCTTAGAAAAATTTCAAATCAAGAGAAAAAGTCAATCTATTTATAGAGAATCTTAATTGTTTGCTCAGTGCAAAAAAAAAAAAAGGTAAACTCAAATTACTACAAAAAATAAAGAACACAAGAAACAACAATTAACATAAAGTCATAAAAAAAAGAATACAATTCTGGCGTCAGTTGTTTATTCAGAACTTAATAAAAATGCTGACTGAGGCTAAAAGCCACGGCTTTCATTGTTTATTCCCTCTTTTAGCAATGCATTCATTGTTATGTCCAGTAAGAATTTCAAGGATCGTGAATAATGAATAGAAGCATAGAAGGCCTTGTCTTGCATATAGATGAGTTAAGCTCTTCAACCGCTCATCGTCACATATCGAGCTGTTAGACTAGGACTTTTTGCATGTGCCTCTCACATATGGATGTGTGCTGGGACTTTCAACAAATTTGGCATTCGTTTTTAATGTACTTGACCCGCCAGCGATAAATGTGAGCTCTGAGAGCTGAGAGCTGAGAGGCACTGTCAGATGCCTTTCTTGCCGCGCGGCTGCCTGCCTGTTAGCCTGTTAGCCTGCCTGCTTGCCTGCCTGCCGCAATAAACTGGAAAAGTGCAGCTTGGTCCTTTGGCTCCTGGCGGCATGTGGCCGTGACTGTGACTATGTGAGTGTTTGTTTCCATATGTGAGTGTGTGTGTGTGTGTCACTGGCATGCTCCATTTATGCGCTGATATAAGGAATTATGCTGAAATCACGTTCCCACACAGAAACCAGCAGCACTCGCAGCACTCACAGCACAGCGCTGCAGAAAGAGCCCGCAGAGTTAGAGGATAAGAGCTCGGGCTCTTATCCTTGCAGCACCAGCAGTCGCTGCTGCGTGGAAAATCTCAGCAGGAGCCCCGAAGAAAAGTGCTTCCTGCATAAGCGATTTTCCCTACTTATGTGAATATGTGTGTGGTGTGTATCTCTAAGTGTATGCGTGTGTGTATGTGTATGTGTGTGTGTGTGTGTGTTCCTGTGTGTTTGTGCTGCATTCTTTGATGTTTGTTGCTCTTGTCCGTTGTTCTTGCTACCGCCTCGTACTATTTGTTTTCACTCGAAATGCTTTAATACACACACAAGCGCTGTCTCTTTCGCACTGTCTGTGCACACAGCGAATAGAAGGCAAATTGTCTGTTTTGCTTACATAACGAAATCGATATTATATCATTTCAGCAAATACAATTCGCCTCCGGCAAACTCATATTTAAATCATTTTCGAATAATTCCAGTCAATAGAATAACAGCATTTATTTATAGCTGCGAACCAATTTAGATGTGTATTTAATTAGCTAACTGCATAATTATCCTGAATTTAAAATTGGAATTTAAATGCGAGCTATGTAATTGAAATTGAAGTTTGATTTTAAATTCCGCTTACAGAGATATCAGCATTTGTGATTGATGCCTGTTTTATATTGTGTTAATATTTTATCTCAACTGTGGTCGAGTGTCTTCAATGTTCGCTCATTTGAGGATATGTTTTGGGCCTTTGGAACTATAAAACGAATTCGCGCCTAGTTTTATGCGAGGACAATTGACGGCAGACACCTTCAGATGAAAGTTTATGGTTGGTTTAACGACGACACGTCGTTGGCGCTCTGAGGCCCTTCGTCCCAATCTTGATTTGGGTATCTGTAGTGAATGCGTGTGTGATTTGGTTAAAATGCCATCATTGATGCCAATCAATCGGCAATTTAATGGCTGCAGCATTTTTTCCTGTTTTGTTTTTGTTTCTGTTGTGCCTATTCCCAATCACTTGGTGTTTGTGTCTGAGGGCTATGACAAATGAAGAGGAAACTGGCTGGCAGCTTACCAATGGCTGGGCGTGCCCACAAATCACCTTGCTAAGGATGACAATGACAGTGCCAAAAGCCAAATCATTGTCTCCAGCGCCTTCAAATTAACTCTCAACGGAAGGCAGGCAGGCAGGACCGCAGGCAGGGAGGCAGTCAGCAGAAGGATGCTGCGTAATGGAGATTTATCAGTCACATTATCTATCCATCAATCTTGGCACAAACCTGGCAATAGGTAAAGGCGTGTGTCTGTGTGTGGGTTAGATGTTCACTAATAAAAAGAGTTTCCACAATAGAGTATTTCCTATGCCTAATCTAAATAGCGCCCCACGAAATTAAATTGTTAGCAAACAACTAAAAATACAAATCAACTTGTTCCGCCTCACACGAGAGAATGACGGCCCGGTCCGGCCCGGCAATAAAATATAAAATATATAAATTTAAATATCAGCTTATGTGCAGCCAAAGGCCAATTTAATTTTCATGCATATTTAAAAGGCAATGTCGGAAAATTTACGAGTTCATCAAAAGTGTTTGGCTGCGTTGAATATTCATGAGTGCGCACCCGAAAAAAGACTTAATGCATATTTCAAAATTGTCGAGCAGAACTAAAAGCCAAAAGCGAAAAACTGAAAACTGAATACTGAAAACTAAAAACTGTTAAACTGACAAAAGTCTCGAACGACCCATTTGATAATTAAGTTAACAACGATTCAAGTGAGCCGAAGTGAGGCCAGGCCGGAGCTTTTCTTATATTTTCCTCACTTCACTATTCAATTTGCATATTTGCTGGCAGCTCAATCTTTTTTTGGCTCTCGTTTAGTTTATGTTTATAAGTCTCATAATCTTCTTTAATGGTTTGTTTACTCAATTTTCTGTAGCTTTTTGACATTTCCCGCTCCAAATTAAACGCAAACAAAGCTAGAGATGCACACGCCATATTTTATGGACCCAGCTAGTGGCGAAGATTTTTATTTCGGCATGAGCCAGTGGAATGGGGTGGTGTCTAGTCCCCATTCTTATACCCCAGTTCAGTTCGTATTCCCAAGTGCAGTGTTAAAATAAAAAATAAAAAAGCGTGGCAGTAGACAAAAACAAAGCCAAAACTTGGGGCGGAAGTGGCTATGTCTGTGTCTCCCCTCCCCTCCCCTCCCCTCCCCTACCACAAAAAAAAAAGAAATGCCCCTAAACAACTCCAGCACAGAATAAAAATAAAAACCAAACGAAATGCAACGAGAACAAAATAATAATAGGAAAATGCGAATCTGAAAATGGAAAATTGCTGTGCCAGTTTTATATGGAGGGGGCAGGCCGGGTCGGATTTAACAAAAATTTGTGAGCTGAACAGAGCAACAAAAAAATGCACATGCATTCTATTTCAATTCTACATAAATCGCAGTGGTTTAAATTGCCATGGAGATACTGAAAGTACATAGCGAATACGAAGAGAAATCAACATGTGAATTAAGGGAATCTGCTTGATTGAGAGACTATTGAAAGGAGAGTGAAGGACATGGAGCAGTTCTGAATGAGCTTACAGATTGATAATTAATTGAAATGGAAAAAAAACTTGTTCAACTTGTTCAAATCGAAAGTGAAATCGACTTTGGCCGAATAAACTGACTGAATTGATGCAACAGACTGAGCAATGATTAGCGGCAGATTGATTAAAAGTGTTGAAAATATAAATTTCCATAACTGAAAAATATGAATTAAACTGATTAAATAATTGTTTAAAGGTTGTTTTGGGATAAGTTTTATATTTTGAATTTTATATTGAGACAGAGAAGTTGTATCGATTACATTATCGATTGCATCATTGATAATGTAAATGAATATTTATTTTTACAATAGATCGATCGTTTTTATTCTAGTTAATATGTCCCCTCGCTTAGCGGTGAGCTGAAACAACTCATGTACTTTAACTGAACTGCTGCTAGTATTATATATATATAAGTATATTTTATCCATATGTATGATTAAATATGGTTAGTGCTATCAAACAATTTTTTCTAGGTTTATATCTTAGTATATATATTTTATTACATATTAATAAAAAATAATCTTTTTTATCATTAATAAATATTTGATAATAGTATTGTTGAAAGTGCAAAAACGAAGCTGAAATAGAAAGTTAAATCGACTTTGACTACTTAAAACACATTGATTAACGACAGATTGATTAAAAATGTTGAAAATGAAATTAGTGTAACTGGTATCTAATTAAAATTTAAAGAAAACTAATGTAACTGAATGTTAGTTAATAAGCAATGATGCGTAGGGAAAAATTTGAATAAAAGCGCCTTTTTAGACAAATTTGGAATATTTATTTATTTTGTTTTACCTTCACTTCAATTTGTTGCAGCTATTGTCTTAGACTTTAAAGCGCATTTAACTCTAAGCCTTAACTAGTTAGTGTATTCTTAATTCTACAATATTTCAAACTCATCAGATTCCTGTGTGGTCCAAAGGATGTAGTCGTTTCAGCCGTTGCCTATTATTATTGTTAGCCAGCTTCGATGCGAGCTGGTTTGAATGCACTAAAAAGCTGACGCTCAATAAGTTCTGCTACTGTAACAATCACCAGTCGCAAGTGTAGCTCTGAGTTTATGATAAACCAGTCCAGATCCAGTCTTTATTTTGCGGAATTCAAATTTTATTGATAGAAGACTGCTCCGCCGAGACCCATAGAGTTATTCTAAATAGGAAGTTAGGCTACCATTTGAAACTCTAACATCAACATTAATTGATTGACATCGCCATGAGAAACTTGCTTCTGATTGATAATCGCACGACTTGTCTAACGACTCAGTCAGGCATTCATACGTATATATATATGTATATATGAAATCTGGCATACATTTATATGAAATCTGGCCCTCGCCTTCAGCAGCCACCCGAGGGAGTAAACAACAGCTGATCTCGTGTTGCTTCAAATATTCTGTTGGCGTATTTATATACTAAAAGGTGTCTTGTAACCGGCAGCGATTCTGTTTTGTTTTTTTTTTTGTATATTTTTTTTCTTTCATTCAATTCTCCCGCTGTGATTAATTTTTGCTATTCCAATTTTGTGCCACAGCCGCTCGGGGTTCGCCTGGCATTTTTATTACGTATTTCGGCTGCTCCCTCGCACAATGCGACAATGCGACCAGGCGAGGGCCAAACTGACAACTGGCGACTGCCTCTGTTGCTGTTGCCGTTGCTGTTGTTGTCTCTAGTCGAACGCCCATTCATGGCTCCTAAGTGGCCCAATGCGTTTCTCTGTTGTTGTTTTGTGTGCGAGGTTATTAATGATCTACAAATTCCCCAGACATTTCATTTCATTTGAAGTTGACACACAAAACGCATGACAACGAGCGCGGGCACGGGACCACAGCTCTATGTAAGTGTGTGTGTGTGTATTTGTGTGTGCGTGTGTGTATTTGTGTGTGCGTGTGTGTATTTGTGTGTGCTTGGGGTACGGGGGGAAAAGTGAAACCAAATTTTAAAACTGTCCAAACATATCTAGCCAACCAACATATGCCATTCCAGCGAACTTCTATTCTATTCCATTGCATTCTGTTTTGTTGGGTTCGCTGTGCCGTGGCGATAGTAAAATGATTTTGAGTAATTTATTTTATAGTAGCGCTGAAGTATTTATTATTTTGAAAAGCGCTGAACAATGCCGTGATTAATTTGACATACTCCCCCGCTCCCGCTCACGCTCCCGCTCCGGTCTGGGTTGAGCAAGTGGCGCAGTAATCCCCAGGAAATTCCTTGCGGCCACGTCTGCAACGTCTGCCACGGCTGATCGGAACCAGAGCATTTCACTTTCTCGATAGCGCAACATATTTGATTTTATGTGGCCCGTGTTATTTATTCGAATCGGTTTCGCTTTGAGCCCCACAAAACATATTGCGGCAACGTGGCCTTTGAAGGCGCAACTCCTACCCGCAGCCCCAAAAAAAAAAAAAAAAAAACATTTTAGCCTGCCCAGTCCCCGCCTCGGCTGGCTATAATTCAGAATCAATCGTTATGGTTTTGGCAGCTTGCAAATTTTTCTTTATTATATCATATTAATTTTATGAGTGTTGTTTTTGCCGCTCTTCACAGAGGCCGCCCCGTCCCCGGCAGCTACTTTATGGCATTTAAAAGATATTTTTCATATCAATGAAGCTTTATTTGGGCAGGCCCAACGAGCGGCCAGGACTCGAGCCCTCAGGCAGTCCAAGAGAGCAGCAACAAAAAAAAAAAAAAAAGAAAAGAACTTTGCTAAATTTCCTAAAGTCATGCAAACATTTTTTACATATATCGATTTTTTTCTTAGTCGTCGGTTATTGTCCCGTTATTGTTGTTGTTGTTGTTGTTGTTGTTTTTTCTCCTCTTTCATTCAGAAATTTTCTTGCGTGCCGCGTCAGGATGGGGGCTGAGCTGAGCTGGGCTGGCCTGCGCTGGGATAGAGCTCGGTTTTGGGCATACATATTCAGGACTTGTTTCAGCACATTTGTTATGACAGGCTCAAATTGGGTGCTATCAAAATTATATATTATTTTGCATAATATCTTCTTTCTGGCTCAAATTGTGCGCTCCGTGCCTGTCAACGACGTGGCTAGAAGAGCTAATTTGATGCGGCATGAATTTCATGTTAGCCCACGATTAGGCCCGAGATGAGCCGACAGCAGACACTTGCCAATATCCCACTCACAAGAGTGACGCACGCAGAGAGACAGAGACAGAGAGAGAGAGAGAGAGAGAGAACAACACGCAGCACTTAGACATTTTATTGCAACTATTTGTCAGAAGGTGTCAGTCAGTCCACTTCAAAGCAAACTCCCATTTGCAAAGCACTCTCCGAACAATGGCAGCTCGCCCGCACACGACTCGGCTAAGATCTTAATGTACTCCTGTCGGGTCTGGCAGCCTTTGTACCTGGAGATTTGTGCAACAATCAACGTCAATTGGCGACTTACTTACCAACTTACCCTTACTCACCCAGCCAAACGGAACGGAACTGAACTGAACTGAACTAGGGACCAAGTGCGACCCATTTATGAGCTGCCATAAACACGTGTAAATCCCGTTCATAATGAAAAAGTCACGATTTCTAGTGTCAATATCGTAAAGAGGACTGGCAAATAGGAAAAGAAGTCGTTGCCATAACCGTAACCATTCCAGATCGTTCTTATGCCCATTTCGGTGCAATAAAATCGAACTAATTGAAGCTCCCACAACTGAGAGCGCGTCTACTTCTATGGAGCCCGCCCCGAGCAGCGGCTTAACTTATCTATCCCATCCGCAGACATGCCTGCTGCCATGATCTAATCACTTTGACTGATGCCTCTCCAACCATCGTGGCCGTTGCCCGTTGCCCGTTAAACGTTGTTCGTGTCCATATCCGTGTCCATGTGCTCGGTTATCTATCTAGTCGCCTCTGCGTGTTCTGTTTGCATTTTACAAATGTCAACAAAAGAAAATGCACTTTGAGGTTTCTATTAGCGCAAAGGAGGCGGAGAGAGGCCCACAACAACACTCTGCGTGTGTGATAAGCGTGGCGAGCCTCATGCTGTGTTGCCTTTGATGGACAGCAAAGCGAACGCGATAACTGCAGCCCGATGGAACCAGCGAAGCCCTCAGTGCCCTAGGGTTAGGATTGGTCGTCCACCCTTGCCTCAGGTAATCCATCATAAAATTAGTTTTGCTGCGCTTGCACAAAGATTTTCGAGCATAGATTAGGGCCGAGTGGAGCTTGCTATGAATTTATAGACCATTATATATATACATAAAGACATAAATTAATATTCATGAGACACACATGAAATGCAATTGTTGAAAGTTGAAAAATTCCAAAATTTATTATAATAATAATGCAGTCGACTAGTCTAACAAGGGTCAAGCTTGGCCTAATGTGCGCTCGGGGCGACCTTTGACCCAATCTTTATTTAATTTTCGCCATGGCAAGCATTGTTATTGGCCGGACTTACGCTTTGATAAACGCACCTAATGGAACTTTTATGCATAATAATCCAATCTAATGAAAATCCAATCAAAAGTCCAAGGCCTGCCACACACACACACACACACACACACACAACACACACGCAGGCAAATGCGTATATATTTTCCATATTTTATAACTTCCTTTTGCCGGCAAATAACAAAGGGCACTTTATGGGCATTCCAGATATTTTCTGGGAACTGCAGAAAATCTCTTATGGCTAGCAATCAAAGTACTTGTCTAATTTTGGAGTTAATTTAGGTGAGATTGTCACTGGAGCGGCATTCGGCCATAGGCAATCGAAATCGTATTATGACTCTCGGGCCTCGTCTGCTCCACCAAGTGAATGGGCTGCCAGAGCAATTTGAACATCCGCCAGCGCTTTGATGTTGGGGCCAGACCCTAAAAGTCGACAAATGTGCCTGCAGGAAATATTAAAGCTCAAATCGACGACAACGAGTAAACTTCTTGACAGTGTGCGCCATTTGGCCCAAACTCAAATAAACGGCAACAAAATAAAATACAAGCAAAAAAAAAAAAAAAAAAAAGAACTGAGAGGCGAATACGCCCAGTTGGCTATGGGTGAAGGTGGGTGGAGGGCGGGGGGCGGGGTGCGAACGGAGTCAAAGCGGGTCATAAATGGCCAACAACTTGAATCGCAAATTGTCAATGGTCACGTGCAGAGAGTAGCTACTGTTGTTGTATTGTTGTTGCAATTGTTGCTGTTGTTTGACAATATGGGAATAAAGCAAAGTAAAAAAAATCAAAGTCTTTGTTGTTGGTGTTGGCAAGTGGCGCCTATTGAATGGCTGGCGGCTTTTACTTGAGTCATTGCCAATTTGTCGCCAGCCAGAGTCAATTTTACGGAATTGTGCTGACATGCAGCTCAAAAACAATAGAAAATCTCAGCCATGGCTCAATGAATAAATGATATTTATTTAATGGAAAGCTTAAGTGTTTGGGCATAATTAGCTCTAGAAAAGGCTAGCAGTAGAGTATGGAGCATAGATCACTGATGCACGCTAGGGATTTGAATGAATTCTTGACTAAAACTTGTCTGATATTCATCAATCTTCTGAACAAGTGCAGCCTCTTCTGCTATCTCCCCATTAATTGTCAACATTTCAACTCCATCTCTCAATATTCTCATTCAACTTTTTAAGCTAAGCAGATATTTCATGATCTACTCTCAGCCACTTCCAGATTCCTGCATCTCTTCCATATATATGTATATATGTATTTCCTTTTCCCGTTTTTTAAGAAATAAACATTCGATTTGATTTATTTGGTGATCTATTTGGATCGCTGCTGCTGGTGTTTGTTTTACGAGAGGCGCCAAGTTGTTGTTGCTTATTTATGAATGCGACGAAAAGCTCTCGAGGGCAGTCGGCTCTGGCTGGCTCTGCTTTCCCATTTCCCATTTTCCATTTCCCATTTGCTGCGGGGCCCCCGAGGGCGAAAAGCAACAAATGATCTAAATAATTACCTCGTGCTGTACATGGAGCTTTAGTTCTAGTTTTCTCTGTGTTGGACTCGTAACTCGCCACATGCAGCCGAATGTCAAAATATTTTCATTTCAATTTCGAGCTGCAGGCGAAAATAAATAAATAAAATGCTCGTTTACGTGGAGCAAGCGTAGAAATTGACTGAATGACTGATTCGGTGATTGACTGATTAATTGGCCTGCACTTAGCATTGATTGTTTAGCCAAGCGGTCTAAATGAGCTGCAGCAATGGGAGGCAGCACTGGGCCAAAGATCAAAGTCGAGGCTGTTGGCAAATGGCTTAAGCAATGGGTAATGTGTAGAAATAGCTTATTTTATATATAAACTCAATATGAAAGTCGAGAAAAACGACAGATTCTATTACAGAGTTCCAAGAATTTTATGCAATCGACATGCATATTGATGTTCAAAGTTCATAAATTGAGTTTCTGGAATATCAAATTGTTTGAACTCCGCCCTCATATTAAACTGTGTGTGTATTATATTGTTTATGTTTGTTTCATACATCAGAGAAACTCTGTAAATGCCCCAAACAGAGCGAGGCAATCGGGTAGAACTTGGTGGCATCATGTTGACGCCCACATTAAGTGGCACAATTATGAGGCGACAACATCGGGCCGGCGACAGAGGCTGGGAGAGGGAGAGGGACAGGCGGGGACTGTGCGATCCATGTTGTTGCTTAATTATAGAATACATCATGCAAGAAATTTGTTGTATGCACCATTAACAGCCAAGTGTCCGTCATCGAGGCGCGCCACACGGAATGGGGGGCCATGCCATGAATGAAGCGGCAAATTTGTCAGAATATTGTTGACTAGATAAATAAACCCTGTGCCTGGACTAGTGCCAGATCAGAGCGGATTTCAGATGAACCCATTTACGATGCGACACAACATTGAAATGCACTTTCAGCCGAAACCGATTCATTCATTCAATCAAAGCGTCAAATTCAGAGCGTGTGACAATAAATCATCCCGTGGGGGCGTGGAGGCGTGGGCGGGTGCTCCCCTAATTTGCGTCAAGTTGATCGGCTGACCTAGCCTAGACAAATGACAATTGCAAAAGCTTGCAACAGATCATTCAAATGCCCATTTCGAATCAATTTCCATTCGATTCGTATTCGGGAATTGTGTTTGAATTTGTGTGTGAACATTTGTTCTCCCATCGCAGTCGCAATTAGCAATTGAAGCACTCAGCTTGGAGCCGCAGGCACAACTTATACAGATGGCTGACCCGTCTTCATCCGTAACTCATTTATCGCTTTGATCTGCTGACCCCATTCCCGGTTAGTTGTGAAGCCAAACAAATTGCATTTGCCCTCGATGAATTAAATCATTCGTTCAGATACCAATTGCGGTCATATTTTTGGCGCCTCCAGCCCGTGGCCCATTTGGTTAAGTAGGTTTTCCTATATCTATATATATATGTATATGGATAGATGGATAGATGGATATATAGGGCTTCGATTTGTTACACTGATTTGACACATCTCTCTCTCTCTCTCTCTCTCTCTCTCTCTCTCTCGATTCGTCTATGGGCATAACTAATGGCCATGCCCATTTTTCATGTTCCGGTAATGGCGCCCCAAATGGAGCTTTGAATAAATGTGAAACAGCTGGTGGAAACGGAAGGGAAGATGGTTCCGCTCGCATTTCATCAACCCGAAACGAATCTATAGAAATAAACTGAGGCCTGTTGAGGCTAACTACAAATTGTATTCTTGGCAGAGATGGACAGGTTTCCCAATTGTATATAATTTTTGTTTATTTAATTTTCAGCTTTTTACTCAGAATGCTCAAACCGAAATTCAGCGTATTTGAGTAGCCACAACAATGCATGCCACAACATTCCATTCTGTGCACGAATATTCATTAGCTAATAATAATTCGCTCCCGCCGAGGCCCCGCCCACTAAAGTAGCGCTACTCCCTTGGCATATCCATTCGATTATATATGCAAAGCGTGTGGCGCTTGGCGCTTGGCGCTTGGCGCTCGTCGCTTATGACGACAATTAATCAGCCATGGATACACAAGTTGCTTAGTTTACTTTCTGCATGGAAGGCGGAGCTGCAAAGTTAACAGTTATATATATAGTTGTATATATTGAATATGGTGTCAATTAAGAGAAATAAAAATGCATTAAATTAATTAAATTGCATTAACGGCGAAAGGCGGGAAAAGTCTATTTCGATAATCCAATCGAATCCAATTGATAAATATTGATTAATATTTTTAAGAGCTTAACAGCAAAGCAAATAGAAAAATGAAAAAAAAAAAACCAAAAAACAAAAAAACTATTTACACAGTCGAGTTCACTGGAATAAAAAACTTTTGATAAGCTATTGGTGGCGAGTGGAGTGGGGCATAGAGACATATAGGCACGTACGACACGCCCATTCGCGTTGAAAATGTGGAAAATATAATTTGTATAATTACAAATGCTTTGATAATACCAAATACCAAATACCAAATACAAATCAACAAGAAAGGCAACAATAGCAATATCGCTACAATTGTCAAATGAGGCCCCAGCTACACCCATGGAAGGGATGGGGTAGGGGAAGGGGCAACAACTAATTGCTCGCCAGCCGAGCGGCTGTTGCTCTTGCTGCTGCTGCTGCTCACCAGCGGGCGGCACGCACAGCGCGTCGCCATCGATGTCGACACCACGTCGCGAGCCGCGAGCCGCTAGCTGTGAGGCGCCACACGCTGGCTCCGCTGGCTCAGTGACATGGCCACGTCGTAGATGCATAGCTGCTGATGATGATGATGATGATGACTCCATAGCAGTCCAGCCCGGCTCGACTTTGCTTACCCTTTCAGCGCCAGCTTATCATCAAAGGAAATCAAGCTGTCACTCAATTTATAGTTATGCCATACAATATGCGTGTGTCTGTGTGTGTGTGTGCATACTCCATACAAAAGCAAGTTAGAGAGACGCACGCACCCGCTGACAGAAGCCTCACGCACCATGTCAAAGTTCACTTATTTCAATTAGTGCCAGTCGCCGAAATGAATTCTCTTGTCATTTGCATTGCATTTGCTATAATGAAAATATTTCTAATTGATATCCTTGTCCTTGTTTCCGCTCATTTCAGGTCCTCTGTCGGAGGTACTGACAGCCGTGGGCTCCGAGGTGGCCCTGCCCTGTGATCTAATGCCGGGCACAATGATCGCCGATAAGGTGCAGCTGGTCATTTGGTATCGCCAGGGCAATGTGAAGCCCATCTACACGTGAGTACCAGTCATAAGAATAAAGTATAAAAGTATATTACCGTTGCTTATATGAAAACTCGATTAATTTTGGCATCTTTAGTATCTTTGGCATCTTTTCAAGTACTTTAAGTCTCACGAAAGCCGCTTAAAAATCATTTTATTATACGGCACTCCAATCTCTCACATAAGATGCCATTAAAGCAGCACCTGTCCTCTACCCCCTACTCATCCACCATCTAATAAAGTTAACTGAAAAATGTGACAAATATTTTTTGATATTTTCAATGGCAAGCGCCGCCAAGCTCCACCCACAACTCTGAGCCAATTATGAAAGACGAGACACGCGTCTAGGTGCGCTCATTATAAATTCTATTAACGTGAGGCATTTATGTTGAATTTGCCGATATAAACATTACTTACATACTTGTATATAGAAAGAGAGCGATGTGCGTACAAAAGTACGTGCATCTTTTAGCCCAATACATGCTATTGAAGGTAGCAGCCAGCATGCGATTCTTAACAAGCGAGGCAATCAGTGACATGTATGTCAAACGCTGGCAACTGGGTGGCCCGGGCCAATATATATCCACACATACATACACATATATCCACATGTCGTATGATGTTAGTCAACCAGAAAGTCGCTGGCAAAAAAATAAGAATGAAAACTTTAGCTTGAACTGAAAAGGCATCGCTTGAGCAGAGCAGAGACTGACGCGCACTAGACCAGAAATTGATTTTTGCATACGCTGGCAGCTGAAGCAACTCCCTCTCCCACAAGCCCCACCACCGTTCGTATCCTTCGGCACAGACTCCGCCCGGAATCGATTATGGGCAAGTAAAAGTGTCAAAGTTAAATGTGCATTCATGTGGTTCGATTGATTCTACAGTATAAACTCACTGTGGTGACTGCAATTACAGTTGCGAGTGCCGCTTTTATGGCCACATAAACTTTACGGCCCTGCCCATACACAGTGCTCTCGCACCTCTGCAACAACAGATCTCTGTTGCTCTGCTACCAAATAAAGCGTTTCCCTACCCCCCCCCCCCTCCACCTCCCCTCCCCCTTCTCTTACGCTCTCTGTCTCTCGCCTGCCCGCATTCATTTTATTGTTTTCCATCAATTTTAATTTGCTTTTTCTACACTTCATAAATTCTCGTTGGATATTGTTGTTGCACTAGAACGCTTTTACAGCACGATTGAAATTTCCATATGGCAAGTAGAAGGTCGGAAGATTAATTACATGAGAAGTTTGTTGCCCAATTGCACGGGGCACCAGGTACAAGCAGACACTTGGTCTCGCCCCAATCAATGACCTTTGGCTCCGGCTGCCCAGGGCGCATATACTCGTAGTACTTACGAAAATTAGACATGGGGGCCAAGTAGTGGTGGCGTCTGATTGTTGTGGGTGGCTGGGGCGCAGCTCACAATTTTGGCTGTTGAACCTAATTTAATTAGCTTTAAATCCATTAACAAATAACCATCCATCATGCGGCACTTACTCGCACTGCTGTTTCTCGTCTCGCTGCTTCACATTGCAGTCGCCTTAAAACATGCATATATACATTTCATTTTCTTTTCTTCCTCCTTGGGAGTCTGGGTGCATTTGTGATAAATCACCAGCAGCAGCGACATGAGGGCTGAGAACGAGTTGCGTTGCCTGATATGCTGATATGCATAAGCTCTTGATATATTCAAGCTGGGCGATAATCTAGGGCAATGCTTTCATATCGGACGATCATAAATAATGCGCCTAGAGCTAAGTGTAACTGGGCATCGAGTGACCCTTAGCCACTTCTAGCTGCATAAATAATATTTTTTACAAATATTTGTTTTACTATAGACTTATTTTATTTGTGAATGCAATTTCCACAAGCGCACTTAATTAGAGCTTGGGACATATTTCCTTTTACTTTTTCCGGACACAAATTGTTAATGGATGCTGCTGGTTTTTTACGATAAGAGCCATGAGAGAAATATATTTTAATGCCTATTAAAAGCTGCTTAAATGTTGGCAAAGGCAACGCAAATTAAATGCTTCGAAAAAAATACAAAAATTCAAATGGAAGCAGCTTAACGAAAAACAAACAACAAGGAATGAATTGATCAATTAATTAATTGAAGCAAACTATAAAATAAAAAACCAAAAACACAACGCGCGCTGGCCAACGAATTAACATAAACAGCGAAATTTATTTTGGCTGCCTGCATTTATATTTGGTTTGGGGGAAAAGCCAAGAGCGGAAACAACGACAACGGCGACCATGGGCGGGTCTTGGGGCCGCAAAAAACACAAAGCAAATTAAAAATTTACAAGTGTCATCGAATTAAGTGCCACACACACAGAGAGAGAGAGAGAGAGAGAGAGAGAGGGAGAGAGAGAGAGAGAGAGAGAGAGAGAGTGAGAGAGAGAGCGAATCATGAAGAGGAAACTAATGCGCCTGGGGAACAGGCAAAAGAAATAAAGGAAAACAAATGGAAAGTTGGAAAACTATTTAAATGTAACCAAAAGAACTTAAAGAAAAATAAAAAAAAAATAAAAATAACGAAAGTTCCGACTGCACTTTGGATTATTTACGATATGTTGTTGCTTCTGTAGCTTCTCCTTCTCTGTGGCCATCGAGGCGTTGACACATCATGCGGAATTTTGTCAAAATGCATAGAAACAGCCATAAACCAAAAACCTTTGACAATAAAAATAAAAAATGTTTTCTTTCTCCTCTCCCATTTTTTTTTTTTTTTTTAAATTTCCATTCCCATTGTTTGACTGGGCGTTCTGATTGGATTGGATCGGATTGGGTGGGGAAAGTTAATGAGACATTCTATTTTTACGGCGATTACGAGTGGATTTTGTTGCATTTTCAGCAATTTTTATGCCCATTTAATTTCTGATTTGACACACATTTCTCTCCACACACATTTTTTCTTCGCTTGCCTCGCTTAATTGCTGCCAAATAAAATCGATTGATGACCATTAAAGCGATGCCCAGGTGAATGGTTGGCATGTGCACTAATCTCTGGGGTGTGCCAATGCACAGACTTTCAGAGGGCTGAACATTCTATATAGTATATATACAATGGGGTCAACAGCTTATATACTTATACAGCTGTACTATATATGTATGTAGGTGGCTATAATAATTTTCGCTTAACACAAAAGTCCACTTACTGAATTCAATTACATTACCAAAGCCCTTTGGTGACATTTGAAATATGCAAATGTATGTTAATATAATTGAATTTTTAACTTTCTTCTGGTCTAACCGACAGCTTTGATGCGAGGGGCCGTCCGCTCCACCAGGCCGTGCCCTGGGCCGACGAGAACGTCTTCAACAAGAAGGCCCACTTCTACTATGACACAAATCCGCCAGCTTTGCGCATCAAGAACATCCAGACCACAGATGCTGGGCTCTACAAATGTCGCGTTGATTTCCATAAATCACCAACCCGCAATTGGCGCATTAATGTGACAGTCCTTGGTGAGTAGAAATCAGCCCCAAGTCTTAATTCGTATCTTCATTCCCTCCCCTTGACTTTCTGTTCTACTATTATTTTCCTATTTCCCTCTCTCTCAACTCTCCATTTTGATTTCCCCTCGCAGTGCCGCCCACCCAGCTGACCATATTGGACCATCATGGAGCCGCGGTGCGCGACCAGACGGCTGGCCCCTATCTGGAGGGCGACAGCATCAACTTGACCTGCCTGTCCAGTGGCGGAGTGCCGCCGCCCCGTGTCTCCTGGTGGCGCGAGCACGCCCTTGTCGATGACTCCTTTCAGGTGCTGCCCGATGGCTCGGTGCGCAATACGCTGCACCTCAAGAATATACAGCGCAAGGATCTGCTAACGGTAAGTGCTGGCCAGATGACATCCCGAAATTCTTAAGCCTTATTTATGAGCAGTCAACAAAGACGCGCTTCTAAGCCCGAGTGCACAATGGCCAATGCCGCCCATTTATTTCGGTTAGCCACAAAAGCAGCGCCCCATTAATGACAGCGCGCGGTGTGGCCGTGTCCCCTAGACCCACAGCGACACTCAGCCTCAGCCACAGCCTCAGCCACAGCCACAGCTATAGTCGCACCCGCAGAATGTAGCCGCATCCCAATCCCCATTCGCGTCCGCACAATGGCTAATAGAAATCAAAGCGCCTGGGAAATGAATGCAGCCGCGACTGCATTGGGAATTGTTCAGAGCCGGGCAACGCCGGGCAGACAGCGGCTGGCTGCCAGTTGGCAGTTGATTCTAAGCCGATTTTACTTGGCTTGGTGTAATGAACAATATTGTTAGACCGCTAATCCAGCGATTCAGAGCTCCACGCTCCAGTCACCTATAGAGCGGCCCACTTGTACAAATTGTAGGCCATTGTGAATGGCAGTCATTGTGCTCGCGCAGGCATTGTGAACAGAACTAAATTAATGCCCGAAACTTGTGCGGTATAAATCCCAAAAATTATTAGAACTTTCTTGACTGATAATCTTCAACTGACTTGCAAACACATGACGAATATACCACACTCGAAGAGGAGTAGAACGGAAGTTACAATTGTAACATACACTCTCTGATATACAGCCAATTTCATTAATGATATCTCTACAAGATAAATAAAAAAATAAATATTAATATAAATATAAATAAAATTTTAAAAAAAGTCTCAATATATTTTTTGTTAAGTTTTTACTTTTTCAAATTTGTTTTCTATCAATTTATTGTATTCATTTTGATTTTGCTGTTTAGCTGTGCTTCTATTTATATTATCATCAATTTCTTTTATTAATTATTTTAATTCTCATATTTTTGCTAATCTATTCAGTTCAAAATAAAATTACATCATAAATCGTTTATACAGAACCAAAACAATTTTAGCTTATGTTTTGTAGATGTGATGTTTTTACAAACATTTGAAGATATAAACTAAAATAATGTAATCAAATATTAAGACAACAAAAGAATAAATATAAATGTAAACAATAACTGAACAAAATTTGAAATAAGAACTAAAATATAAAAAATAAAAATGTTTAAACATAATAATATGCAAACTTTTTCATAACGCATTTTTATAGTAGCCCCCAAGCCAAAAACGATGTTCTGTGGGTGTGTTAAAACTTATAATTTCAGACATTTTTGCAAAATATTCGTGTGAAGTTAGAACAGGCATCTAGTATGTTTCATATGTATATATATATATATATATATATACAATATATATATAAATATTTGCATTCATTTAGCCTGGGAACCACAAGCTTCCAACATCATTAACAGCTCAACAAAAGCTCAACTCAATTGGCATTTAAATGCGACATGGTCTTTAGCTATGCACCAATATCAAAAGCAATTCCGTTAAACGTTGAACAAACATAAGCAGCAAAACAATAAATATAAATAAATAAACAAACAAAAATGCATTGTACATTAGCAATAAACACATCGGACAGCCGTTGGGGCAGGTGGAGCCCACCTGGCGAGTGGTCGATGCGACAGAAATATTGTATAACCCGAATGAAATTTATGACCTAATTTCCTAGCCAAAAACGACAGTTTGACAGACTGAGCAGCGCGTTTTAATTTTCCCCGAGTTATGCAAATATTTTTATTAGACATCGTTACAATTTTCGTGCCTCAATAAAATGTCCGAATTGGAAATGTGTGTATGTTGCTGTATGCCTAGCCAGAAAGTATCGCATTACCAACAGCCAACAACCAACAACGGCAACAGCAAGAGCCAAGTTGGCTACAGAATTTATGATATGCCGACTACAGAGCGAGCCTTTGAACCACTTTGACTGCGACGGAACGTAACATAATTGATTAACATTTTCGTGGTTGGGGGCGGCTAGATAAAGAGGAATAGAAAAGCAGAGAGAGGAAGAGAGAGAGAGAGAGAGAGAGAGAGTGAGAGAGGGGAGGGTAAGGGGGCGACAAGGAGCTATGCGTGTTCGACGAACATTTCAAGCAATTAAAATTAAATGTTCACCTCTTCAGGTCAGGTTGATTTATAATCTCCCATTATCGCCAATATTTTATCGCTTATTGTATTCATAGAAGTCCAATTATTGTCTTGCGCATAAATCAATTTATTTATTATACATATTTCTGTAATTTCTCCTCCTGTGCTCCTCTTTGCAGATGTACACCTGCCAGGCGACCAATGGCCATGTCGTTCCGGCGCTGACCAAAAAAGTTATCCTGGACATGAACCGTAAGTTGGGGCAATCATCTTTAATATGCGTGTCCCGTTTCGTATTACAAATTTTATTCAAATTATCTATGCTAAAAACAAAACGTTGCCCACCCACACCTGAGCTCATGCTGCATCTATTATTTTCTATCTCTATTTGTGTCTGTGCTTGTGTTTGTGTTTGTGTTTTTGTATAATTATGCTTATGGTTCGATGTGGGCGTTTGCCAAATGTCGACAGGTCAAGGCCACTCGGAGAGCGGGGGTCCTGACAGCTTTTGCATGGAAATTAATGTAATTAAAGTTTTTGTCATTGTGGTCTGTATACTGTAATCCAATGTTTATGCATTTATGACATCGAAACTAACAACTCAATGTGTGTGAGAGTGTGAGTGTGTGTGTGGGTGGGTCGGGTGGCTCGGGCGGGCGAATATGCTAATCGCTATGCGGATCCCGTGGGTGCGCGAAACAATGATAATAATACAGTTGTATATAGTTATATGGTAGTTGTAAAGTGGTTTCGAGTGCATAGACAACAGCGAATTAGGCGTAATTAAAATAGCTCTTTAGCCCCAAGTACCGTGTTGTGCAGCCCCAATAACCCCCCATGTGGTATTTTGCTCTCTGTTCACAGTGCCTCCACTCAGTCTACTGCTGCAGGGCCTCAATCATGCCGTTGTCGCTGGCACACGCACCCATGTGACCTGCACAGCCATCGGGGCTCGGCCGCCGCCGCATATCATCTGGTCAAAGGCTGGCCAGATACTGAAGGGCTCTTCACAGTCGGTAAGTCAGGCAGCAAGTCCCGATTATCTGCCATTAATCAAACCCCGTTCGCTTTGCAGACCGCCTCCGATGGCAACACGACCATTTCGGAACTAATGCTCATACCTGTGCCGGAGGACAATGAGCGGCAAGTTGTCTGCTCCATAGCTCTCAACTCGGGCATTACGTCGCAGCAGCTGCACGAAGGCGATACCACGGTGATGACGACCCTGGGCAATGGCAACATGGGCCTCTATCTCAAGGATTCGCGAGTGCTCAACGTGACGCGTAAGTTGGACTTTTTTAAAGTACAAATTTGTGTAATTTATTAAACAAGTTTTCTGTTACATTTAGTGACCACTAACTTAATTTAGTCTATTTTAAATATATATAATATATATAGAAACTATACTATATCCCTGTTATATTCCTGATATAGTTTAATTTAGTATATTTTAAATATATATAATATATATAAAAAATACTATATCCCTGGTATATCCCTGATTTCTGTTACATTTATTGGTAGATTTATTTAGTCTATTTTAAATATATATAATATATATATATATAAAAAATTACTATATCCCTGTTATTATCCCTGATTTCTGTTACATTTAGTGATAGTTTAATTTAGTCTATTTTAAATATATATAACAACTTTACTATATCCCTGTTATATCTCTGATTTCTGTTACATTTAGTGGTAGCTTAATTTGGTCTATTTTAAATATATATAATATGTATATAAACTTTACTATATCCCTTGCAGATGCACCCATTGTCAACCTGAACTTGGGCGCACCGCTCGATGCCAACAACTTGCTCAAAGGCTCCGATGTCTACCTGGAATGCGATGTGCGTGCTAATCCCGCCATAACTCGCGTCGAGTGGTATCATAATGTAAGTCATTTGGGCAGCCAATTAGTGTAATATAAGCTGAATATCTCTTTACGTCTCTCTCTCCCTGCCTCCCTCCACTCCCAGGATAAGCAGCTGCACTCATCACGCGGCATCATCATCTCCAATCAAACGCTCGTCTTGCAGGGTATTTCGAAGTCCTCGCACGGCCAGTACTTCTGCCGCGCCACCAATCTGCAGGGCAGCGTGTCCAGCAACGAGGTGTACCTGGACGTCAAATGTAAGTGACCGACAAGAGCGACCCGTACTTGACCGAGCACCCGACTTATCCTGCACTACTTCTCCTACTTTGCAGATCCGCCCGTGTGCAAGTCCGACTCGACGATTATCCGCGCCGCACTCAAGCAGACAATCAACATTACCTGCGAGGTGGACGCCAATCCACTCGATAATCTAAATTACAAGTGGCACTTCAACAACTCGCTGGAGAGTCTCATCGAGCTGCCGGTGCTGGCGCAGCTGGTGCCCGCCACGCTGCCCCTGCAGCTGCCATCGGGCGCTTCCGGCGGATATTATCAGCGCAGCAAACGGAAGCACACACATGGAGGCCAGCGACTGCTGCACGGTCGCCATGGGCGCGTGGCCAGCATTGTGGACATGACAGCCGCCGTGCGCTTCGAGGATGACTACGACCAGGAGCTGGAGGACCACGAGCAGCAGCTCGACAGCTATACGGATTATGTGGAGCAGCCCTACACCCAAATGGTCTACTCGAACATGGTGCACAAGAACCACGTGGACGGCAAGCAGCCCCAGCGCAAGCAGCCCACCCCCCAGCTCCAGCCGGGCGAGGCGAGTGTCCATCACATCAATGCGGCCAGCAGTGGGCAGCTGGCCGAGCGCAAGCGGCTGGCAGCGCTGCACAAGCAGCAGCACCACCGGCAGGTTCTGGCCACGCCCTCCACTACAACGGCGCCCCCCCTGAACAATGTGTACAGCTACCATGTGGAGAGCTACGAGAGCTTCGGCGCAATTTCGTGCGTGGCCAACAGCCCCATGGGCCACAGCCAGCCCTGTTGGTATCACATCCAGCCGGCAGGTGAGTTCCTCTGATGACTTATCTGGCCAGTCAATCGGTCAGTTAGTCAGTTGGTCAGTTAACGTAAAATTGAAAAAAACAACAAATGTATCTTAATTAATTTCGCAACACACGCTGACGTGCAAGATGTTTACCCAATTGCAGCTGCTGCGGTTGACGGGGGTCTGGTTTGGGTCTCAACTTGAGGTTGGGGCTGGGCCGGGGCTGGGGCTGCACTCGTGGCCAGTAGTTAATTGTTGCACGTATCGCGGCCAAGTGGCAGCCATTTGGTGCGTGAATCTCTATTTACATTTCGCTGCTGCAAAATATTGCAACGCTGTGGCAATTTTACGCGTCGCAATTGTTTGTCGTTTGGCACAGCAGCTCGTCCGGCTGTCCAGCTGTACGGCTATCCGGCTGTTCGGCTGTCCCTGACAGCAATAAAAGCCACGTTTACCAACAGTCATGTTGCTGCTGGTGCTGCTGGTGTTGATGCAGCCAGCTTCAATCTGTGTCGCCAATAATCTGATAATCAAATGCAATAAATTGCCAGGCGCATCATTTATTTACCTATCGCCATTGGCTGTTGCCGTTGCCGTTAAAATACACAATGACCGTGGCCTGCAAAAAGGCCAACAAGGATAGTCGAACAGCAGCGAAATTTAGTACAAAAATATATTCGTAAATTCGGAATAAATTAAAGCTTAAAGCTTATTGAATTTCCATTGCTATGAAAAAGGTCTGCCTGGCTAAATTTATTCGTCTCATTCTATTTTTGCCCCATGGCAGCTAATCTAATCGAAAAGGTAAAACTGTCTGTAAAGTGGATTTCTAATTTTAACGTTTTATTAGAAAAATGATATCCGGCAGACTGCTGTGAGTGCCCTCCCTGCCTCTCTGCCTTCCACATTCAAATATGTAGCTGTCCATACAATTAACTGAAATAGAACGTTTATAAATATATATGTACTCATATGTCATTAGTGGAATATATTAAGCAATCTCAATTAGCTTGTTAATTTACCATAAATCATTTTCCAATTCCCCGACAGACCTGCCCGAGCCGGTTAAGAACTGTACGGCGTACAATGCAACGGCCAACTCCTTGCAGATCCAGTGCGTGCCCGGCTATGATGGCGGCATTCCGCAACATTTCCATGCCCAGGTGTACGACGAGCTCACCCGCCAGATACTGTACAATGCCTCCTACAAGTATGCGGACTTCACCGTGAAGCGCCTGCCCAGCGACTCGGCGTTTAACATACGGGTAACCGCTGTCAATGCACAGGGCCCCAGCAAGGTGGCATATCGCGTGCGTGGACGCACACTCTCGGCGCCCCTCCTGCGCACAGGTAAGAAAGACGTGACGCCATGAATAAGTCAACAGTTGAGCCACCTGCTCGGGCTTTTGGCATTTTCCATAGCACTCATTTGCATCGTTTTATTCATTCACCATATCTCTCTCTCTCTCTTTCTCTCTCTCTCTCTCTCTCTCTCTCTCTCTCTCTCTCTCTCTCTCTCTCTCTCTCTCTATCTTACTCTCTCGTGTTGCAGCTTCCTCGACTGCGGTGCTGGTGCAATTGACACCGCTGCTGGGCGCGCTAGTTGGCGTCATTGCGACACTCTTTTTGGTGGCCATTTGTGTTGTGATCTTTATTAAATTCCGCAGCAAGCAGAGCCGGCGGCATGCGAACGGCGATGCGACCACAACGGAGGCGGACAAGGGCAGCGCTGAGCCCCTGTCTCGCAACATGGGCAGCCATTCAAGCTTGGAGGACAAAAACCCGGACGTAGTGCCGCAGGAGGCCAACAGCGAGGACGAGTTCCATCTGGAGGAGAAGGCATTCGACCGCCTCAATATGGAATCACAGCGCATTCTGTACACGCCGCCCACACGCATCAACACCGCCTCACCGCCGCCGCCACCCTCGCTATCGCCCACGTTTGGCAAACAGGTGAGTGTCGCCATAGAAACTAACGTTAACCAAATAGCGTTGCAAGCGTTTAGCGGCTATGATTTCTGATGCATAACATGAAAATATCTCGAAAATTCAATCTACCCTTCTGTCCTTAGTTTAAAAATATGCATAAATATATATACATATGTATATGTATATATATTTATATATAGGCTAAATGCGATGCCAAAGTCTAAGACCTAGGCTGCAACAAATGCAGTCAATAAAAAGTATTGCATACTTTAAGGCTGATGCATTATTTAATCAACTTTTATGTTGCATACTTTGGTGAGCAACAATTTTAACAAATATAAACATATATTTACATTCATAATTGCTATATATATTTATACAATATATATTTCCGTAAATCATTCCGTTTTCAATAGCTGAGCTTAGCTACTCAAGTTTCAAGTATTCTAATTGTCTGACTGCAAGAAGCCACTAAACTGCCCCTCAGTTAAAGCCCATCAAGTTGATGTCTAAATTTAGCCGAAATCAACCCAATATCCTGACAATCACCAGCACAGCTTCAATTCAATTTAATTTGATATCAGAGTCTCGCCTGTGCGACCTTCATTTCAGTAAACGGAAAACAGAAAACAGAAAACGAACTGATGTAAACAACGAAACTCGTATTTTCTATGGACAGCTAGAAATATCTGATTTCACGTTCATAGACCACACAAATTATTATTACGCATTATTGACGCGTATTGATTTAGCAGCCAGTTGGACGTTGCCAGAGTGTGTGGGCGTTGTTCGCCCATTGTTCGACAGCCAACACAAATTGGGTAAAGAGCTTGCTTACATTTGGCACCAATTAGTCAGAGATCGTAAATAAATATTCCATACGATTGTGGCTTTATTTAGACCGAACTGCTAACAGTTTGTTGACACGCTGATAACAAATCGTATTGTTTTGTTTGTTGTAAGGATAAACTTAAAATTCAAATATTGAGCAATTTACAGCAAATAATTGAAGGTGTCGAGCTCTATCATTAACGCAAGTTTCGGCTGGGCCGCAGGACAATTTCATTTATAGCTCGTATTAATAATTCCTATGTATACGTAATTAATTTCTCGAATTGTGAAGTGAGACGAAGTAAATAGTTACATGCCACACGTTTGTCTCTTGTTTGTTGTTGCTTTCGTTTAGCAAAGGGTCAAGGCATAAAATTTTGATGAGCTCGAAAATAGTTTTTGCTTTGGCTTCGGCCAGGCACATTTAAAGTTGCCCTTGTTTGGGTTTTCAGTTTGTGCTGTTGGCTAACAAGCTCATTAGCAGTTAAAGTTGTTTTCACTGGTTGCCAACTTTGTAACCACACATGCAAAAATTAGTTATCTGAATTTTGAGCATGCACGAAAGTTGCACTTTCAATTTAAATTATATATGAGCGAACAGCTACTAAACTAACTATTCCATCTCTCTTTTTCTCACTCTCTCTCTCTCTTTGCAGTATGGAGAGCTGTCGCTGACGACCAATCCCGCTTTTAGTTTGTACAACACGCCACAGAGGGCGCCAGCTGCCCAGCGTCCGGTCTACACAGCTCCGCCGCCGCTATTGTCAACACGAACGCCACCAAATATTTATACTAGAATTCCGGGACGCGGCAGCAGTGGTCCAAACGGCGGAGCCACCACCTACTTACCCGCCTACGAGACACGCACATCGCCAACCTCGCCCTACGGCTCGACCACGACCTGCACAATGCCGCTGCTGAATGGGCAGTCGAATGGCTCGCTGCAGACCAACAGCGGCAGCATTGGAGGCGGCATCACGTGCAACACACTGCCACATCCGGGCAGCCTGCACTTGGGCGGCGTCTCGGCAGCGATGACCAGCTCGGTGACCAGCGGCAATATAACCATCGGAGCTGCCCAGTCGCTGCTCACCTCGCCGCGCACCCAGACCGCCTACAGCACGCTGGGCGGCGGGGCTGGCACACAGTCGCCGCTGCTGAGCGTGGGCAGCTCCTTGATGGGAGTCGTCGGCGGTGGCGCGAGTAACTACGAGACGATGGGCTCCTGAGAGTTAGCCAAAGATGACATTAAATGTCAGATCGTGTGCATAGGCGGGAGCAGCACGTGCACCACATCAGGCGCTGAGCGCACCACCATCGTCTAAACAAACCCTTCTCCTGTCCTGTCCTGCCCTGCCCTGCCCAGCCCAGCCCCAAGCCAGAACTGTACTCCCACACTGTATTATAGTTAGGTAGTTGTCCAGCACCTTCGTCTAGCTCTTCGAACATAACTCACAGCAGACATTTTGCATGAAGCGAGGCGAAGCGAACAAATTTTATAAGACTTCCAGGAGGGCAGAGCGATTAAGCGATTAAGAGTTGGAGCTAGGAGCGAATTTGAGCCGACTCGACTTGAACTGTAAGCCACAAGAGAACGAAGCATTTATAGTTTACTCCTGCACCCGGAGAGCAGTTTGCATATAATTCAGTGCATGTCTGCATATGAGTATGCATATGCATATGCATATGTATTTCGGTGAAACCAGGCAATACTGATAGTTTTAGCTTACACTTACGAGTATGTACCAAGAAACAGTTATTGTAGATACTGAACTAGCTATACTTGAGATACTTTGTGCGCAAATTACTTCAATGAAATTAATGAGCTATGCTTGTGAATTCACCAAGAAACTAGTTTAAACAAATACTTAACTAAATGGAAATACACCATAGCGAAAATATATGAATATACGAAAATACAAAAAATATATATGAATGTATATCGAAGAACAATTTGAGTATTTAGATGTGTCCCGTATTGTATATATTAACTAGGCTAAGACTATGAGATCCAGATCCATAGAGGTTAGCATTAATTATAGTCACTTAACTCGTGTAGTCTATAACTGAATTAGTTAGTCACATTGAATCTACGAAAAGACTATCCCCCTTTCAAAAATGAACAAATCCTGAGTATATTACTGACTTATATGGCATAAATAACATATTATATACACATAGATAATATATATATATAGCGAAACATTAATGGAAGCAAACTAAGCGCAAATCAATATATATGTATGCATATATATATATATATATATATATATATATATATATATATATATATATATATGTAATTGCATACGATATATGTTACTCGTATATCACTGATAATATTTTGTTAAATGTCAAAGAACTTTATGGAGCATCTGTTGTCGAAACTTTATCAAATATGTAAGTATATATAGTATGTATTAAAAAACAAAATAAAAAGAAATAAAAAAATCCAAATGCCCGCGCCAACGTTCAATGTGTATGTAAAAAATTTGCCACCCGCCCAACAAAAAAATTATTCAAATTCAACTCTTAAAGAATAAAAATAAATAAAATAAAATAAATTTAATAAATAAATAACACTCTGAAACTTCAAGTTTTTGTCAAGTGTAGAAATTTGTTTGGAACCATCTTAATAAATTAATTGAAAGTGCTTTTTGAATGGACGAAATCAAATAATAATGTGACTCGAATTGTAAATTAAAATAAATTAATTCTAATTAAAATATATATTGTATAGTGAACTATATAACTTCCCATACAAATATATATATATATTTTCAAGTTAACTTTCATTTCAAATTGTCGCTAAACCTAGTTTTACACTTTTGTCTGTCAATTATTTATGTTGTAAGCGAAATGTTTCATATTTATTTGGATTATCATTTTATATATAGATATATAAAGAGGATTAAAACAAATCTGAAATATGTGCAAGAATAAATAAAGAACTAAATCTGAACTTGAATGCGCAGACTTTAATTGGATGTTGATGATATGGCTTGTAAGTATATCTGATTGATGTGCTGCTCGATATAGAAGGCCTTGATTTATTTTTAGCTCATGAGCACATTCCTTAGCCATTTTTGCTAAGCAACAGTCAGTCCTTGGCTGCTGGCATTTGACGCTGATTTGCTTTATATATGCATATGTAGTATAATTTTTCATAATTTAAAGAGTCGCTGCTAATGACACAAACAGACAGATACCGAACACACACACACACACACACACTCATACGCACACTCGTCTACACACGCAACAGGACCCACATGACATGATTTCGTGTGTGCATATTTGTCCTTTTGGCAGGACACGCAATACATTTTTGGAATTAATTAACGCAACACAATAAAGCCCCAGACGCAAACCACAAAAAGCACCCGAAACTAAACACAAACACATATATGCCTTCAGATGTCAGCGACAGAAAATGTCTGTTTGTATATATATATATATATATGTGTGTGTGTGTGTGTGTGTGTGTGTGTGAAGTCCACATCCTGCAGCGCAACTTGTCACTTGACTAATTTCGTGTCTCAGCTCATAAATTGATATTAATGAGCGAACATATTTTTTCGCGTTTGAATTTGACTTCGGTTCGTTTGACTCTGACAGTTACAAAGTGGCTTCCAGTATGCGTAATTTAAGCCGGCGACCAATGTCCTGCGGTTATTTAACATGACTTGACATTCAAATGAACACACACGTAAGGTCCCACACACACACACACATACGCATACATATGTAGCCCAGTCTCGACGGGGCTAGTCCCCCACCCAGCCCCTTTGAGACAGCTCGCTCACATATCGTGTCCACAAATAAATTGTATAAGAACTTTTTTGTTTGCGCATTTCTTTTATTTTTACCTCGAGGGAATTCAAAAGTCCACTGATGTTAAGTGCAACGACATTTGCAGAACATTTATTGCCATTCCTAAATAATGACAGCGAGTGACTAATCACTTACCAATCGAATCTGTCTCCTCCTCTTTGTTAAGCGACTCTTATACTGAATACCTCGTTTCATTCGTTTTCACCTTCATTTATGGGTTATTTTTCTTCTCCTTTCCCTCTTTCCTGTATTTCTTATCACGTTTGGCTTGTTCCTCAGTCGGCAACTCAATATTTTCCTGCTTTCGTTTGCGTGGTTTCTTGTGTTCCTTCTTTGAAGCATCCGAGTTTTCTGGGATGGGCTCTTCCGCTAATGCAGATATTGCTTTGAATATTTCCATCTCTAGCTGAAGCTGCTTATTATCAACTTGAGGTGGACTTTGGGCTTTCTCTGGCTTGTCATGCTCCTCACTCTCAGTTTCCTTGTGTTTTGGCTTTAATTTACGTGACTTTTTATCTTGCCTCTCCTTATGTCCTTCCCTTTGACGTTCATCCTTCTCCATTGACTTGTTAGAATGCATTTTCAAGGCTTCCCCGTTCGAAGCACTTAAGTTTTCTGGCTTGGATGCTTCCATTAATGCAGCTATTGAGTTTATATCCATCTCTAGCTGAAGCTGCTTATCAATCACCTCAACTTGTGGTGGACTTTGGGCTTTCTCTGGACTGTTATGCTCCTCAGTCTCAATGTCATTTAGCTTTTGCTTTGACTTTGATTTTCGTGGCTTCTTGTCTAGTGACTCCCCCTGTCCTGCCTTTAAAGGTTCATCCTTCTCTATTGACTGATTGGAATGTCCTATTTCGACATCCTGCAGATTACTGGAATCCAACTGCTTCTCTTCATCGGCCTCGCTTGGTTTCTCCTTTATCTCTTGCTGATTTTCCATCTTTCGGAGTTTTTCCTTACTCTTAGATTTCTCCAGCTCCGAGTCTTGCTGCTCATCAACATCTTTGACCAAATGACGCCGTTTTTTCGACCGGTACTTTTTCTTACAGTTTTCATCGTCCTCCGTTGGATTCTCATTCGGATCATCCCAGTGTGGTGGCTTTTCTTCATGGTTCTTCGAATGTTCTTTCTTTCGTGAGTCTTCCTTTTCCTTATCCTTATCCTTCTTACCCTTAAGGCGCCCTTCATTTTTGCTTAGTTCTCTCTGTTGCTGCAGATTTTTAAGCTCACATAAAACGTTTCCTAGGAGTCGTCTGCTCTTGCTGGCTTGTTTACTAGCTGAGTGTATTGGCTCATCTCTTTGGCTTAGGTATTGAAAGAAGCTAAGAAAAGAAATGATCATTGTCTTAATTTAAAGTAGACTTTTAAATTCATTTTAAAGCCAACCTCAGGGCCGTTTTAATTTCCCGCTCGGCTCGTTGAAGCGCTGTGAGATCAGTTCGCATTGTGTCCAATGAGTTGCGGATGTCCTGCTTCATGACTATTGCCAAGTTATAGAGTATATTCAGATCCTGAGGCGCAGCACGCCGTGCCCGGCACAGCAGCAACTTGGCCTCTTCGAACTGCTCAGTCTGATAGAGAGCACGCGCTAGCAAATGCATTTCCATCACACTGTTGGCGGGCAGGAAGTCCTTCAGGCACTTCTTATAGATCTCTATAGCCTCCGAGTAGCGCTCCAGGTCCATGGCTACGTGTGCCGAGTTCAAAATAGCTTCCGTGCAAAGGGAGCTGGACTCAACAATCTGCTTGAAGACCGTCTCTCCATCTGTCAAGTGGCCGTACTTAGTCAAAGCCACGCCTATGCCATTGGCAGCCCACAAATTACGTTGATTCAGCTCGAGGGCCTGAATTGGAATGCCGGTTAAAAAGGATATATATATATATATATTAGATCTAATGCAGACGTCTTTCCACTCACCTTTCTGAATAGCTGTAGAGCATTCTCCTGGAACATCTTAGCCATATCCGATAGGCCATTGGCAAGGCAGCGCTGCACCTTGATCAGGCACGCGTTGCCCACGGCGACGAGCGTATTGTTGACACCGAACCCGTCAGTGCGACGCATGATTCTATTGTAGTTGCCCGTGGCTTGGGATAGAGCCCCATGCCTGGCATACAAATTGCCCAGAAATGTTCTGCAAAGAGTCGACTTGTTTATTGAAACGAAAGCAAAAGCGGCTTGTCTCCTACCTGGCTGCCACGTTGTCGCTTTCCAGATGGAGCACCGACTTGAAGTAGTCGCTTGCCGTGAGTGTTTGATTGCGCTTTATGGCCATGACGCCCAATCGCAGATAGCTGTCGTAATAGTTCGGAAACTCGAGGATCAACTGCTTGTAGCTGTTCTCTGCCTGCTCCGTCAGGTGCAGATCCTCCAACACGCGCGCCCTATTGAATCTTAGAGTCAGCAAATTGCTCTCGCTGTGCTCCGTGTCTGAGTCCTTTGGGAGCGCCCTAATAGCCTTATCCAGTGTTTCAAGCGCCGCCGCTGGCTGCCCGGCGTGCATCTGCAGCGCCCCCAAATTATTGAGCCAAGAGATTGGTATATCCTTGGTCTTGTTGTGCACACGCAAGTAGATGCTTACGGCCTGCTCATAGGCATCGATGGCCTCCCGCCACAGCTGTTTGCGCTCGTAGGCGCCGCCCAGACCCAGCCACGTGTCGTAGTCCTTCCGTCCATCGCGAGCCAGCACACTCTTGAACAGCTGAATGGCCTTGTCCAGCTTGCCGGGCGACTCGGAGTGGGCATAGAGCGTGCCCAGCATGCGCAGTCCGTGCGCGTTCTCGGGCAGCAGCTTCAGCAGAGTGCGCAGCGAGTGCTCCGCCTTGTCCAGGTCCCCGCGACGCACGTAAATCTGGGCGATGCCCAGGTGTGGCGGCGGATACTCCGATAGACAATCCACGGCGCGGCAATAGAAGTCGAAGGCACGATCGAAGTTCTTCGTGATGTGAAAGCTTCGCGCGATTTGAAAAGAATTCTGAGCCTTTAGCTCCGGATCAGGCGTAAGAACATAGGCATTGCCCGCCGCCGTCTGCATTTTGTCATATTTACGCGAATAGTAAAGGTAGCACGACAGCCAGGTGAGCACGACAGGATGTCGATTATTCAGCTCGAAGGCAGCACAAAGCACGTTCATGGCCTCCTGGTTGGCTTCACGATGGCGCTCGTTGAGTTTCAGCTGGGCAATGCCTAGCAGCGCATTTATGCAGCGTCCGTTCCTTTGTACGGCCATCTCGAAAGCCCGCCGGGCGCTGTCCAGCTTGCCCAGCTTGAGGAAGCAGTGGGCAACACCCACGTGCATATCGGCCGGCCCATCAGGATGATGCAGCATCAAACTCTTGAAATAACCCAGGGCCGAGCGATACTCCTTACGATTGTACGCCAGGCAGGCGCGGCCCAGCAACGCGAGCATATTGTATGGCGTCTGGCGCAGCACGGAGATAAAATAGTTTTCCGCTTCCGGAATACGCGTCTCAGACAGCATCAGCGTAAAGCCGCGGCACAACAAATGGGGAATATCATTGGGAATCAACAGCATGGTATCCAAGAGCGGCAGATCGTTGGTGACCCTTTCCCGGCACTGTTCCCCGCGATCGGTAAGATCGCTGCAGGCCACGCGATAGAAATATGCGCTCAGACACGTGTGAATCCTTATCATATCCTCCCTGTCCCCAGAATATCCCTTCAAGCCGTGCGTAATCGCATTCTCCAGCAGCAGCACAAACCCTTCAAACTGATTTTGGCTATAGAACGACCACTGGCAGTGGGAGAGCGAGAATGCAGAGTGAGTTGCATATATTCTCCTCACTCTTATTCATATGAGTATTATTAATCTACTTACAGCCTTTTGCAAATAGTCGCGCAGCTTGGCACGCCTGGCGATCAGCGAGTTGATCGTGTCCTGGACAATGGCTATAGAGGCGTCCTCTCTAGCAGCAGCACTCATTTGTCCACGGGGTCGCACTTGAAACATTTCGTTTTTGGCAAGATTTGTATTCTGCATTACAAGCTCGTTGAATTGTTGTACACACTTTGGAAGTTCAATGAAAGACTGCGAAACGTAAAGTGCTGTCAAAATTGTATCGATATCAAAGTGACAGTTGATTGAAAATGATAACTAGATTTGTATTTCATTAAAAAGGTAGCGACGATTGAAAACAAATGTGAAAAGAACACTTTTGCTGTATTGCATGTTTGAAGGTGATAAATCGGACTTTATTGGCCGATATTGGACGTAAAAATCCAAATATGTGTATATTCTGCCCCCAATAAAAATGCGAAATCAGGCTAGAATTGGTTTGTGTATAGCAAACAAAAGGATGATAGACTCCATAAAATATGTATATTCTAGAAATGTGTGCTTTTCCACCTGACTGTCTACCCATCCAATATGAAATCTTAAATGCGTAGTCCTGTATACCAGTAGAAGCTTATCATATTTTTTCGATAATACATCGCATTTCCTTGATATCGATATCAGGCGTTTATAGGATTTTTACTTGTTTTTCACATGAACGTATTTTAAAATTATTTATTAATTATTTTATTTATTTATTTATTTTATTTTATTTTTTTTTTTTTTGTATTTTGCCACTTAATATTTTTACTTTATATTTTGTATATTTACATGGATATTTTAGAGCAACGGTACTAACCATACAACACATAGACTGAACAGCTAGTACAAAATGTTTTGACGAAGAAAAGGTATTCATTAGTCAGTCTGTTTAGGCTCGGGCAGTGAAAATATAACACGACAAATTCAGTGCGCTGTCAGCGCTCTAACGAAATGGTCTCATTCTCACATGAAGCACCACTATGTGTTATTCTTTCGTTACTCGTAGATTAAACGTAGATTCATTTTTATATTATAAACAAATGAAGACATTTAATATTAGTTTACAAAGTGAAAAACTCATAGGAAATTGATTTTATATATATAGAGTACCCCTATTGCTGTTCAAGGGCAACTTACAATTTTTTATATTTATATGTAAGTTTAAAATATCAAAGACAATTCTCTTGAACTTTAAGTGCTGAATGTATGTATTTTTTTATTAAAAACACCTGGTGAGGTCCTTTGATGATTTGATTTAATGTATATTTCTAAGCTGATTAGAAACATGTCAAATTGCATGGTTTTTTAAAGCTCTATGGAATTTATATATTGCTTTAATAATAAGTAAGGGCTCGTGACTGCTGAACTAAGAAATACCCTTCATTCGATGGATATGTCCTTAAGTTAGTGTAATTTTTTTGTGAAAGTACTTGCGATACTTATTTAGAAAATATAATTTTTCAGGCGCTTAAAGTGTTCTACGTTTTCTAAGTCTTCTAGTTTTCTAAGTCTTATAACTTTTCTAAGTCGTTCAAGTTTACTAAGTCTGTAAAGTTTTCTAAGAGTCTTCCTAATTTTCTAAGTCTTCCTTATTTTCTAAGTCTTTCAAGTTTTCAAAGTCTTCCAAGTTTTCAAAGTCTTCCAGTTTTCTAAGTCTCCATAATTTCCTAAGTCTTCCTAATATTCTAAGTCTTCTCAGTTTTCTAAGTCTGTCAAGTTTTCTAAGCCTATCAAGTTTACTAAGTCTTTCAAGTTTTCTAAGTATTTCTAGTTTTCTAAGTCTTTCAAAATTTCTAAGTGTGTCAAGTTTTCTAAGTCGTTTTAGTTTTCTAAGTTTTCTAAGTCTTCCTAATTTTATAAGTCTTTCAAAATTTCTAAGTGTGTCAAGTCTTCTAAGCCCGTCCAGTTTTCTAAGTCTTTTTAGTTTTCTAAGTCTTTTTAGTTTTCTAAGTCTCTAAAATTTTCTAAGTCTTTCAAAAGTCTTCCAAATTTTCTAATTCTTTTAAATTTACTAAGTCTTTAAAATTTTCCTATTCTTTCAAGTTTTCTAAGTCTTCCTAATTTTCCAAGTCTTTTAAATTTACTAAGTTTTTCAAATTTACTAAGTCTTTAAAATTTTCTAAGTCTTTCAAGTTTTCTATTTCTGTCAAGTTATTAAAGTCTTCAACATTTTCTAAGTCTTTCCTCTAATCCTAGGTCTTTTCTGCTTAGCTCAACGATCATTAACATTATCTTATGTCTACAGTTTTGCTTATATCTAATATTTAAACAATTCTTAGCAATTATTTTTAACTATTACAATTTTGCTTAAATTACTTAATAATATTAACTATTTAAATACTTACCTGATCACACTTCACTTCACTTCACTTCACTTCACTTTCACTATCACTTTACTGCACTGCACTACTGACCCCCACCGGGCCTGGACGACTGAAGAAATGCTGCAGCTGCTGCTCTTTATATAGGGCCACTTTTACTCAACCTCCAAGGCGCGCTCAGATGTTGAGCCTGCGTCGAGTTGCGGACGCTGCAGTCAATCGTGAAGTGACCAATGACAACACTCTCTGCTGCATCAAGCATTCTAAATGAGTTTAACTTAATTGTAAATGTAAACAAATATTGCTGAATACATAAAGACAACAGAAATGATCTTCTGCAGCTCATTTTCGTTGCTTGCTTTGGTTAGGCAGACAAGTAGAGAGACATACAGACACAAACATACACATGTTATATAGTTTCATAGGCTCTTGTCATAAAAAAGTTATTGAACAATTAAGTTCCCATAGTAAGCCCACACTGCAGCCCACGTGTGTATGTGTATGTATATAGTAATTCTTTTAATTTCTGTTTTATACCATTATTTTCCAATATATATATAAATATATGATTATGTTTAAGTAGATAAGAACTAGGGTGTCCTATACTCTCTGATAAAAAATGGAAAACACAACACTTTTGTATACCTAATTTTTATTACAAATAAAGATAAATATATTTAAATTTGTTTAACAAGCAAAAGCAGAAGCAGAGGCTTGTCTATGATTTATGACTAGAGCCGATGAAACTATATAAGATGTGTATGTATGTCTATGCCTGTTTCTCTATCTGTCTTTCTGTGTAATTGTCCGATTTCTATGAGAGTGGCTTACTAATTTTAATAACGAAAATGAGCTGCAGAAGATCATTTCTGTTGTCTTTATGTATTCAGCAATAATTGTTTACATTTACAATTAAGTTAAACTCATTTAGAATGCTTGATGCAGCAGAGAGTGTTGTCATTGGTCACTTCACGATTGACTGCAGCGTCCGCAACTCGACGCAGGCTCAACATCTGAGCGCGCCTTGGAGGTTGAGTAAAAGTGGCCCTATATAAAGAGCAGCAGCTGCAGCATTTCTTCAGTCGTCCAGGCCCGGTGGGGGTCAGTAGTGCAGTGCAGTAAAGTGATAGTGAAAGTGAAGTGAAGTGAAGTGAAGTGAAGTGTGATCAGGTAAGTATTTAAATAGTTAATATTATTAAGTAATTTAAGCAAAATTGTAATAGTTAAAAATAATTGCTAAGAATTGTTTAAATATTATATATAAGAAAAACTGTAGACATAAGATAATGTTAATGATCGTTGAGCTAAGCAGAAAAGACTTAGGCTTAGAGGAAAGACTTAGAAAATGTTGAAGACTTTAATAACTTAGAAACTAGAAAGACTTAGAAAATTAGGAAGACTCTTAGAAAACTTGACAGACTTAGTAAACTGAACGACTTGGAAAATTAGGAAGACTTAGAAAAGTTATAAGACTTAGAAAACTAGAAGACTTAGAAAACTTAGAACACTTTTAGTGCCTGAAAAATTATATTTTCTAAATAAGTATCGCAAGTACTTTCACAAAAAAAAATTACACTAACTTAAGGACATATCCATCGATTGAAGGGTATTTCTTAGTTCAGCACTCACGAGCAGTTACTTATTATTAAAGCAATATATAAATTCCATATAGCTTTAAAAAATCATGCAATTTGAGATGTTTCTAAGGTTAGGAATATACATAAAATCAAATGTGTTGTATGGTTAGTGGTAAAGGTTTATGTATGTCCAACAAATAATATTTTTTTAAATAAAAATATAAAAAAAAAAATTATTAAGCAATATTGAGGATAAATACCCCAATTAATTTATAGAAAATTCAAAATTATTACTAAGCAGCATTTAGTTAGCAAGAATTAAATCAATGTTTTTTTTGGTGGTATTAAATGTTTTGTAGGTGTTGGTAAATATAGCAAATACTTTGCCATCATTATTATTATTTTTATCAGGAATATTAATTTAGAGCAAAAGCTTTTCAGCAATAAGTAGTAAAGTCCATATACAGAGTCTAGTCTCTCTCTCTCTCTCTCTCTTTCTCTCTCTCTCATGTAAATTTAATATAATATAAAAATACATAAAAAAAAATTGAAAAAAAAATGAACTTCAAAATTTAAATAAAGTTTTATAATCTAACTAATTCATTAAATTTTAAAAAGGGAAATTTTTATCCCTATTTTGATTAGTTTTGCGTTACAACTAAAACACCATGAAATTACTCGTTTTTACCTTCAATAAGGTAGAGTCAAACTAAATGCTTTCAAAATAGTTATAGAAAAAATAAATATATATATATACAATAGAAGTATAAAATGATTTAAATATGAACGTAGGTCTCTCTAGGTCTCTTCTAGTCGGGCAGTCCTACTTATTTTCTTTGTATATATCTTTGTTTGCTTCCAGTATATCAAATACTGTAATTAACTGGCAAGTTCCACTTAATAATTACATTTAAAATTACTTAGAAAGAGATCAATCTAAAAGCGTTTTCATTCAGCTCTTGCTATGAATCGCATACTCAAACGGCAATCATAATTATCTATGTCTCTATCTCTGTTATATTTAGAAGTAGGTTCGACAAAAGACCGCTCATTAAGTGGTTTTCAACACCTGCCATCCGATTTGGTGAATGTCAATGCCAAACGCTACAATTGTTTGTAAACATTGAGTTTATGACGCAAATTACATGGCGACTTCCAGTTGTGCAGATACCCAGCGATATATATATCATTATTTTATACTGATTGCCCTTTACACCTTGATTCGTGTCTGGTAATGTTGCTTGTCACCGCTCAAATGAAATCGAAAACAATAAGCCCAAGCACCACCGCCGACACATTTCTGGCGCAATTGTCAATTGTAGGGCCTAAAAATAAATATCCATTAGGTGGCGAGGCGAACAAAGCTAATCCATTCGATATGCCAGATTAATGTCTACTGTGCTACCAATTCACATCCGTGTGCACAGAACTTGTTCTGGCTCAAACTGCGAGTATAAATGGAGCAGCTTGTCCATGGACCAGTATCAGTCAACAAACTTCCAACGTTCGTCGAACACCACCAAACAACCAAAATCAACATGAAAGTAAGTAATCTATCCGCTTTGCAGATAGTTCTATTTACCTATTACCTATTGCCTCTTACCTGCCTCTCTTTACCTTTGTAGTTCCTCATTTGCTTGGCTCTCTTCGTCGCCGTGGCCCAGGCCCATGTTGTGGCGCCAGTTGCCACCTACGCTGCCGCTGCACCTGCCCTGACCTATGCGGCCGCACCTGCCGTCTACTCAGCCATTCCTCGTGCCTACACCACCTACGCAGCTGCTCCATCCGTTTACTCCGCCTCGTATGTGTCGCCGTCTGTCTACTCCGCCTATGCTGCTCCTGCTGTGGTCTCCACTTATGCAGCGCCCGCTGTTGTTTCCACCCTCCTCAAGAAGTGAATCAATCAAGAGAACAAGCTAAGGACGTCCCACTACATCGCATGGAAATTTAAGTTAGGTCAGAGTGTATAAATAAATTGAGCTGAAATGAAGATTGACAAAAGGTTTCATTTGGATTTGACCTGAGTGTCGATGGCTTGAAGGATTACCCCAGCAGCCATGAATATTAAGAGTTGAAATATGCAGTCAATTAAGGTGTTCCCAAATTGTTGCATATAAATGAAGTGCGCACACTAAGATAATAATGACAAGGAACTACTTAACACCCAGGCGAGCAAAGCTCACTATCTACATATTTAAACGGTCTGTGGATAATTCGTTGGCATACATATTTTATTTAAGCCCAGTTGTTAGCCCACTTTACACTTTCGAAGGACCCGCTCAAGCGCTTTCGTTGCATACTCGTGCATCCTGGCCGCAGTTAATGTTATGCAAATGAATTATGACCGGACTGGGGAGCAGCAGCTGTGGAACAGTGGCCTCAACTGTGAAACGTGAATGTGTATTTCAGCTCACGTGAAATGCTAACCGTCAGTCGTCACATAATCCACACGTAAACGCTTGGCAAACACACACACACGCAGCTAGAGAGAGAGAGAGAGAGAGAGAGTGTAGCACAGCTAATCATCTAGGTAAACAATTGCTTATTGATTTTAGCTCACTTGAACGGTGTCAACTACCGGCCAAGTGGCACCGAATTATGCAACGTTTCAGACACAGCCAGTGGCTAAGAGCGCTGCGCTCAAAGGCCGGCAGGCAAACTTTTTCAAAAATTCATTCAGTAGAAACAGAATTTTGTAAACTGTTTCTTTTGATTCACTTCCGCCGAGACGAGCAACGATTATGTACAGCAAAAGTTTTGCTCTCGCTCAGCGATACATTTCCGCTGCCTTTTTTGGCAGAGGGAAGGGTGGCGGAGTATGGGGTAGGGGAGCCCGAAAACTTTTACCTAAATCACTTAGACCAAAAACAAGTGTTGGCATGTCGAAAAATCACGCCGAACAGACAACAACTACAGCGCGTATTCCGGGAAGCGAGCGCGGAACTTTGGCTGGCAAAACTTTGGCAACAGTTGCCGGTACTTCAAAGAGCCTACACACACATTATGTTATTTATAGTACAATCTTGTTACGAATGTTTAAAAATAAACTTTTATATATGCGGATAGATCAGAGATAATGAAACCAGGTTGTCGACATAGTTATATCAATAAGCTTCCGGGTCTGTCATCGGCATAGATTGCATTCTATTTCTACTTGACTGACTTTTCTTACTTTCCAAACTGATATAAAAACTTATTCTATTAAATATAATGAACTATTCTAATATATAATAAGATTTATTGCACTCCAAATTTAAATTATCAAATAATTATTACTTTTTCTTTTGTTTCTAAAATTAATAATAGCATTTTAATAATTATGATTGGAAAAGTTCTTTATAAAAATTCTAAATGATTTACAAAATACACAAATTCAATCAACATGTAATTATCCAAAACTTCCGTGCAATTACTTTTCATCTTATACACTTTTAGACAACTTAATCACTGTCAATGATTGTCAAACTGTTTAAAAAAGTTATCATGAAACCCTATCATTGAACTATAAATAGTTATATACATATTGATATACTTAGTGCAGATGCAAAAAATAAACCATAAATTGCAGCTTTATATCAAAGAAAGAAAGTCATAAGTTGCGGTCCTATCCAAGTTTAGTCTTATTTCTCCAAATACATGACATAATTGACTTATTTTAACTTTTTTCGTTAATTATAGTACATTGCACAAACAAAATTACTTAAGCTGATATACAATGTTCACAAAAACAAAAAAATATTAAACTAGCGGTTGACAGGCTTCACAGAAAAGTTTAGAAGCAGGTGTCTATTTTTAATATAATTGCTTATTACAAATTACAGCACACACTACTCAGTCTTCAGTTCAGTATTTTGTAATCTGTTTCAATAAAATTTGTCCTTATTCCATAATTTTTCGAAAGCTGCTATATATATATAAATAAACTAATTTATCATAGTAGAAAAGACAATAATGATTGTGCTCTAAGTATTGACAAAATCTTAGGACACACAAAAATGTATTTAATAATTTAAACTGAATAAATGAATGTCACGTTTCCAGGACGAATTGATTCGATCTCAGACACACAAAACTGTAATTTATAATTCAAACGGAATAAAAAACCAGACACTAACTTTAGTTTAAGACAGACAACTATGTTAAAGCCCTCAGAGGTGAATATTTTCACCACAGCTTATTTAGAGTTTAAAACACATTATAATATATAATATATATATTATAGTTATACATTAAAATATATTATTATGGTTATATTATATAAACTTCTTGCAAATCATCTTCCGCTTTTGTAGGTCTGCGCGCAGTAGAAAATCATTTCCTGCCAGCCAATTAAATTGATGCTATTACAAGCAGCTTATGAGGGGGGCAGCTCCTCATACACTAGTTCCCTTTACGCTCCGCTCAGTTGTACAACGCAGTAATAATGCAAGGACGACTGGGAATTACTGCAGAACTTGTCGTGCTTTAAGAGGAAAACTGTTGTACAACGTGCTGCTGCTCATACATGTTAGACAATGCCACCAAATCGAGCAAGGTGAAGCCATTTACATTCGCACATTTACTCGGAGCAAGCGTGACGTTGCTACACAGGAATCCTTACAGTTGATGTTGAAACAACAATGGTTTGTTTGAGGACACCATGACGATCGCCAACGCATTGCTGTTGCTATGTTGTCCCTCCGCCGTCGAGATCATCCTGTCCGAGGCCACTTTGACGAAGCTCTTCACTATGAAGCAGTCATGTCAAAAGAAGGAGATGTCCTTGTTAGACAGCAGTCGTTGTGTAACTCGCCCGCCACCCTCTGTGCAGCTGAAACAAGCACTTGCTTGTTGCATAAAAGGCGACTGAAAATGAAATGAAAACAACGTGGAAGAACACAACAGACCTAATGACAATTGAGTGGAAGGCAACAGCTCAGAACTAATCCGATATTCATTTGTCATTCCCTCAATGTTGTCCTTGCCGTGCATAAATTGACAACATCCTCTAAAGTACTTATTAGGTCTGTTCCGACTTTCAGTTTCATTGAAAATTCCGTCAGCTGTAATCCGCTGAATTTGTTAGCTTAGAGACTTGACTATATCGGCTTTATTTCTAAAGAATTTCAGTTGTATTTTAAATAAATATTTATTTGGCGGAACAGTCCACACTCACACATATATATGTATATATATGCAGTTAGTACTGTAGTATTGTATAGTCTCCTTCCGGGCCAATAATTAAGCCTATGGCAAGTGAAGTGCATATCAAACACGTTCGCGCGCATTTGGCTGCGTCTCAAGAGGCGACACGTCCCCAACCGCCCAGCCCTAGATCAGCCTCTTCAGGCGGCGAGAAAAAAACCCTTCTACACGTTCGCTCATTTTTGTTGATTCTCTTGTTTGTTTGTTTGTTTGCTGCAAGACGCCTTGACAATGGCGAGTCCGTCACGGCCACGTCCTTAGCCAGCCACGCCCACCAGCTAAGGTACGTGTGTGTGCCAGACACAAAGCCAAATGACAAATGACTCTCGAGTGCAGCTGTGCAGAAAGTCAAAAGGTGTTACGTGAAGCAATTGCACAAGCCACTCCAGCCTCAAGTTGAAAACAAATATATAAAAAATATTGAGTGCATTCAGTGCCCGTTGCCAGGAGTTATTTCCTGAACAATTTTTGCTCGGATGTAATATAGAAATATTGCTTGGCAAAAGCATAATCTAAATATTTTCTAATATTCCTCATCTCCACATATAGTATATAGAGTGTGTGGCCATATAAAGTTATCTAGTTCTGCCAAGCAAAAGTAAAACGAATTGTTCACTGCACTTAAATGAGTGCTAAATAATTCAAATGCCTTCGTTGGGGCAAGACTGTGGGAATGTTTCGGGGCTCAGTGTCATTGGGTGTCACGTATTTTCAACATTCGTCGATAGCTTAAGACTCACTTAAGCTCTTTGGGTATCCTTTCATTTCACAAACCCAGCTCGCAACGCGCTGTTGAAAGTTTCAGCCGCACCAAATCAAATGTCGATTATCGCCTAGTTAGTTGCACTCCCGGGCAACTCGAAGGCGCAGTTTCAGTGCCCGAAAACTCTTAGCATTAGCAGCGGGCAAAATGGCGCCTGGCACCGAATGTGCGTTTCCGCTTCCGCTTCCGTTTCCGATGCCATCTTCCACTCGCAAAGGTGCCCAGCCCAGCTCAGTGCCTCTGTCCCTATGTCCCTCTATCTCTGGCCCAGCCCCCCATGATGGCACCAAACGTCACTTCGACTGCCTCTCATTATCGGCGTGTTTGTTTTATGAAGGTCGTTTCCAACAGCCCCCCAAAATGGCACAAAAGGATTCAGAACACGCACGCACAGACCCAGCTCTCCAGCTCGTTTCTCTCTCTCTGCCTTACTCCCGCTCCCAGTGCTCCCACTTTCTTGTCGTTGTCATCATTCTCACCATTTTCGCTGCTTTCCATTGTTATCATGCGCCCGCTTCGGCTCCATCTGCTTATGAGTCTTTGCTTTATGACACTTTTGTCCAGTGAAGCTCTGGCTCAAGTTGTTCCTCCTCCTCCTTCTCCTTCTCTTTGCTTCTTTGCCTGCTCATCTTCGTGATATCTTTTCAAAATCAAACATTTCGCTTGTCCGGCAAACCAAAAATTTGTCTTTGCTTTACAAAGTGCTAATAGGGCAGCTGTCAGTGGATGTGGATGAGCCCCAAGTTCATCATAATTGCGTATGACAACAGTCAGAGCGGATCTGACAACAACTTCAGGGTGGCTTCAGCCTTCAGCCCTGTTGTCCTTGTTGGACTGGGCTGGGTTGGCTTGGGCTGGGTGTCTTGGGGGAGCACATTAAATTATGGCGCATTATTGACAGTTTATCAAATTGATTTAACAAAGCGTATTGTTGTTGTTATTGCTGGTTGTTGGTTACTTTGTAGGTTACCCCTAAGCACAGTTCCGTCTCCCCTCTCCACCCCTCCCTCCCCTAAGGCTCGGTGCGTGCTCTTCTTGTGTATTTTAAGCATCCTTAAGTGGTCATGATAAATGTTATGGCTCTTTCTCTAGTTTGCGCCACTCCATTCACTCTTTGTCTAGCCCTCCCTGATGCCTTTGCTCGCTTAGCTTTTCAGCGCGTGTGTGTGTGCCCTCTCTCTCTCTGTATGTATGTGTGTGTGAATTTATGTAATGCGCAAAGTTAAAGCATACTTTTTGGCTGTTTGCTTAATGTTTTTGCTGCCGTTGCTGTGCAAAATTTAGTTAATTTTAGTTTGTTTGTACGACAAAGTGCGTTAAATTGTCTGTTGTTTTATTAATTTAAACAAAAGCTGCCAAAAAAGTTTACCAAACTTTCAGGCGTTGCACAAGCAAACAAACACTGCCAGCAGGCATTAGCTCTTCCGGGTTGTTTGATGTGCTGGCTGGCATGATTTGTGCCAGAGATAATAGAATTGGTTAGGTCAAGACAGGCGACGCTAGTTTCTCGGCCATTAGTTCATATAAAATTCAAAATTTCAAAATTACATAACACCCAACGGAGTTGTAACTCTTCCACTCAGCTCAACTCTTTCATCAAAACAGAGACTTTAACTTCTTGCCGTTTTGCGGCGCTTCCTCGATTTTGTACCTTTTTTTTTTTTAGGGGGCTAGCTTTTAATTTTTGTTACTCTGTGCTTTCCTCTCCAAATTAAGCCAGTTAGGCAGCGGAAGTCATGTTAGCTCACCCTCGCACCCGGCTTTCATTGTGAATTTGCATAAAAGACGCTATTTTCGTGTTGGCAAAGGAATGAAAGGCCAGCCCCAAAATGTATATACTCCTTCACTCTAGCTGCAGCTGTAATAAAATATTTTTCGGGCCAAAGCGCAAAAAGCAAGCGAAATTGAAAAGAAAAACTAAACAGCGCAAAACGCAAAGGCGAAAACACACAGAAAAGGAAGCAGCAGCACATGCTGATTTTTTACTCCGTGTGTTTCTCTTTCTCTCTTTGTATGTGTCTATGTGTTTATGTGTGAGTGGGTGTGGAATTAAGTTTACGGAAACGGAAATGGAAGCTGCACGTCGCCATATTGTCCTGCAGCTGATCGCCAGCAGCTGCTGCTCCTTCTCCTTTGTCGTGCTTGGCTTATTTATTTTGTTTTCGCATTGCGCTCCCCAGTCCTCAGGTGCTGCTCACCTCGCTGACCTGTGTTAGCAGCATGCTCTGTTGCTCCAGCTCCGACTGCTCCTCCGATAGCTCCGACTCTTCCGCCGTCGCTCTTCGCGGCGCGGGCTTCAGCAGTTCCCAATAATTGCAGCAGTAGATGAATGCACCTGGAAGAGAGGGAGAGGAAGAGCTTCATCTCTTAAGCCAAGTCTTTATAACTAGCTCTGCGAATAACTCACTTATGCAACTGAGCAGCAGCCACGTAACGGTCGCAATGGCCACCATGAAAGTGTACCTCGAATTGTTCTCCACTGAAGAGCTGCTTGTGGTGTTTGCTGCGGGGATTATCTGTTAGCTGTGCTCTTCACGTATGCACGATATTTACCACCTTTGATTTGCTCTGTTAGATTTACATAATCGTAAGTTGTTTGACTAGCCATTGCTAAGACTATTCAAGCTGCCTCGAACGACTGTTGAGCTGTGGAGTCTATGCAGTTGACAGAGCTTAGCTAGTTCTAGAATCGAAACAGCCTCTACATTGTGGCGACAGCATATGTTTCTTTATCAAACAAAGAAGAAAGCACTATTCGGAATACCCGACTAGAAGATACCCTGGAAACCGTCCAATCTGCGCTTTTATATATACTTACTTACATAAGTAAGTAAGTAAGTAATACATATCTTAATCTAGCATAAAGACATACGAATTTTAGAGCTTGCACTTTCTTAATCAAATTCCATTATTGCAAAAAATAAAACTCGCAAAAAAAAACCATAACATCGCCGGGCTGGAGCCCAAAACTTCTGTATATGATTTCCTTATTAAATATTTTTAGCTTTAGAATAGAATACTTGATCTCCAGCATGTCGACTCAGATCGACGCGTTCAATCATACGAAGGGATGGACAGACGGACAGGCAAACAGACGGACTCATTCGTTGCCATGATCAAGAATATATACACTTTATGGAGTCTTTCACGTCTTCTGCTGCTTCTTATATACACTTTAACACAACTGATATACCCTGATTTTCCATTCTAAATGGGTTCAGGGTATCCAAAAAACAGCTTACAGCTGCTTAGCTGTGAAGCAGGATTCCATTTATTGTACACTCTTGGAACATTACCAAGTTTAGTTACTGTATACCCCTCTCTCTCGCTCTCTCTCTCACTCTCGCTCACTCTCTCGCTTTCTTCCTCTCTTCACTCACCAGTCACTAACTTCAATTGTTTTGTAGCTGTTATGGAAGGCGTTGCTGTTTATCATTTGCCGCATTGCATGACTGGGACTCATATATCAATATCGCTGCTGTGTAGTAGCCCACTTGGAAATCGTATTTATAGAGAAAACCAAACAATAACATTGACGAAATTATTGCCGGCGCCCTACAGGAATTCGTACAACGTCATTGAGACGACGAGAATTTGCAATTTTTCGTGTCCTGCGGCTTGCGTGAGAGTTCAAGTTGTGGGTGGGGCTGGAGCAACGCCCACACTAATTATGAGTAGAGGCCCGGACTCCGTTGCTGCTCAGCCAACAGCTGCTCTAATTGAATTCAACAAATAACCGACAGGTCGTCACTTAAGGACTCCGACCAAAAGCTGCTGCTGCTCCACGTATGTCGAGCATCATCCGTTTGCCAGCTGCTTGCAATATCCTGCGGATGTGGTCGTGGTTTCTCGTCTGTGTAGCTAAAGCATCCAGAGCAGAGCCCTTCAGCAGTCAACAAAAACCAAACTCAGAATGCTGCTACTCTGCAAAGAAAGTGGTTTGAAAGATGTTTGGTTTGGAGTCGAGTATTCTGTAATGTTCTTAAACTGTGTTTAAATGGAGGCTGACAGTGCCTTTCAGCTGCATCCACGTCATGAATAAACTTACTAATTCGTAATTCACCTGACTAGCTGTTAGACAACAGCTGCCGTTTAAATCACATAATTATGCTGCCAATTTTCAGCTTAGAGCCGAGTGCCACTTGAAGCCTGAAAGCAACCTGGCATACTTCCAATATGCAAAGGGTTTCCTCTCAGTCAGCCAGCTGCAATGAGGCATGCGAGAGTATGTGTGTGTAGCCTTATAGGCGCATCCTTTTCATCTTTTCTCTTTGGAAGCGCAGAGCTCAAAGCTGGGCGAATTGTATACTGCTGGCTGATCTCTCTGAGTAAGCATTTATCTGTTTGAATCCGCTGCGCTCGCCTTCTGACGTAATAAAATTAAATATTTAAGCTTACAACGACTGAATGGGCCACTCCACACACACACACACACACACACACACACACAAAGAGAGACAGAGTGAGCTCACAGCGAAAAGGGAAGCGCACAGGATTTGGCGTTGGTTTTTATGTGAAAGCGCAACATACAGAGAGACAAAAACAAGTTGGAATGCTTTGGAGTCGCCTGCGGAATGGGCTGTGGGGTATCCTGTAGAATACTGAGCTCCTCGATGACTTAATAGCCAAAGCTCTACGTTGACCTAATTCGTAATCTAACGAGATCTTTTATTTGCAGCTTGTTAACAACAGATAAATATTCCGCATTTGGCTAGCTTCGATAATGGCATACCCTTTTGCTGCGTGATGCACAGGGTAGAGGCAGAGGGAACTTAACTTTGTGCCATGTTTCATAACACGATACGGCTGTCCTTGCAGCTGCTGTTACTGCACCAGTGCCATCCATTGCGTGCAGCAGGATTAGGATTAGGCCCTGTCCCTGGCCAGAGCACAGCTTGCAACTGTGGCGGATTTTGGGATGCTTCTGGCCTCAACACTTAACACAGCAGCACCAGCAGCAGCAGCAGCAGCCGCGAGTGGAACAGAGAAAGGATTTGCGACAACTTCGTCAGACAGACACAGCTTTTGTGCTCAGCCACCTGCACGTTTCGTCCTGGCCCGGGCCAGGAACGTGCTGACGCCTCACAAAAGTTGGCATTTTCCCCGAATATTGCTGTCAAAATCAAAATTTATTTGGCAGTGCATTCGATTTTGGCAATTTAGTTGCTCAAAAAAGGAACAAAATAAAATAAAAATGGAAATGGAAATAGAAACAAGAAATAAAAAACGACTACAGAGACCCAAGTGTCGGGCTCTCTACGTGAGAGGCTTTGGTTAGTTCAGGCAGGGAGATTTCCGTTTTTTCTTTTAGCAACTAAAAAATGTGAAAATAAAGTAAACGATTTTCTGTTGCATTTTGCATGGGTCGAAGCTTTAAGATGGGCGCACAAAAAATTGGAATTTTTACTGAAAACTTGACAAGCTTTTGAGCATCCCAGCTATTTTTTTATTGAGCTACGCCAATGGAAAACTGAAAGAAATTCCAATAAAGTTGAACTTCTTCACTTTTCCATACTTTAATTGAGATTTAATAAGAAAGTGCAGCAGGCAAACAGCTCTCTCCATGAAATTGTTTCTAAAAAGAGAGAAAAGAAATAATAATAAGGAAGCAATATAAAAGCGAATAAGAAAACAAACGCAAATTACAAAAGCGCCAAACTACATAAATATCAGACGCATTCGAGCGGCAATGCAACAATTTTTAATTACCATTTAGGCGCTTGAACGAGCACAACAGAGTCCAGTGAAAATAAAAAACAACTGAAAAAGGAAGAGAACTCCAAGAAAAAAATGTACTGAAAATCGCCAAAATCGCTCGAAGCGCTTTACAGGCCCATTTGGCTCAATGCTCCTGCTGCTGCTGCTGTATTTTTTAGGCATTAAAAAATTAAAAAGCACACAGAAAAAAAAAACAGACAGAAAGAAGGACGAACGAGAGAGAAAAAAAAACGGGAGAAAAAAAAACGCTGGGGAAATTAAGTCAATGTCCTGCGGGGTCAGTTGCGTTTGGATAAATGTAATTAACCTTCAGGATAAGCATTGAGTTGGGTCTTTGATAATGAACGGCAAATGGCGAGTGTGAACGACAGAGAGAGACAGAAGCGAACAGAGCGAGACAGAAAGTCAGTAAGTGCGATTTAAAATACTTCAAACAGAAGTATGTCTGACAGCGCTTAAGATATGTAAATAAAAGAATAATTAAAAAATATTTAAATCTGCATTTCGATTATATTAAGCAATGATTATTTCTATAAAATTTTAATAAAATTATAATTCAAATAAAAAAGAGAAACAGCAGTGAACAGAGCAAAGCCAGACAGAAAGTAAGTGAGACTTAAATATAAATGTTTTTGACAGCTCTTAAGATATGTAAATAATATTTAGAAAATATTTAGGTCTGCATCTAGTTGTATTACTATTTTTATTATATTATGCATTAATCTTTTTTATAAAATATTAATAGCATTTCAACAAGATTCGCTCATTGAGTGGGGACTGACAGAAATATAAGTGAGCTTTTAAGATGTGAAAATAAAAGAATTAAAGAATATTTAAATCTGTATCTTGTTTAATACCTATTTCGATTATATTAATCAATGCTTATTTTTGATAAAATATCAATTAAATAGTCGCTAGATTTGGTCTGTCGAGATAGAGAGAACTTAACATACTATATCACGAGCTTATGCTGTGACTTTAAGGACACTTTGATGTATTTGCAAATGGTTAATACTTAATCAGCTAGGCGGTTCGGAGGTGGACTGTGTGTTCGTTCTGGCTGAGATATTCATTACGGTATAGAGCAGACCACATCATTAAGGCAGTCAGTCGCCCTGCGAATTAATTACAATGAGGCGAAGGTGTAAAACTCAATGGCGGGCAGGGAACATCATTGACAACCTACAGAGGCTGCCCAGCACAATGGAAGCTTAGTTGTAATTACCTTTGGTCAGACACACACGCACACACACACACACACATCCGAGGCACACACAGCCACGCACACACACACACAAATACATACACGCACATAATTAACTCGATAATGAGGGCAAACTCGTAGTCGAAGCCAGAGTCAGTCCAAGTTGTCGCAAAGGCGCAAAATGCTTCATGTAATGGTGTGTTTGTGTTGTTGTTTGTGTTGTTGTAGCTGTAGCTGTAGCTGTAGCTGTGGTTGGCTGTGGCGGCTACCGTCTCTGTTGCGCTTTGTTTGCCATGATAATGACTTCCGGTTCGCCAGCAAAATGACAGCCGGAATTCGTAATTGCTTTTAAGCGTTTCAGGCCTGCTCTCAATTGGGGTCCCTTTGATTTGCAATTTGCAATTTACGGAAAGCAAAAAACAACCAAATGAAAGAAAAGGCACAAAGAGGCACAATAAAGCCAAGGCACAATATTGCCAGGCTTATGGTTAAAAGTTACCTCATCCTATTTACTCTACGTTTAGTTCACCCGACAGAAATGTGCCGTAATTCTTACGCATTTGAGCCCTTTGCCCGAGGTGTGAACAACTTGCTAGCTATGCGGCAAATTGCATTTGACTTGCAACGAGGACAGCACCTGCCAGCCGAAAGGTGTTATTATGCAAATGGGAGCCAAGTCGGGGGAATGCTCGGACCATGTTCCGATATAGGTTACAACTGCTAACATTTCCTCAGCAATTCCAAGGCAATGGCAATTTATGCGTTGCTCCACCTGCAGCACACACACCTGGAACAAATTTGTTTGTTTGCCAATTGATGCCTTGGGAGTTGCTTGCTGCAACAATTGTGCAATGGTTTATTTCTTTTGTTTTTATACAAAATATTCCCCTTCCATTCGCATTCAAAGAAACTCCTCAGATTGCGGTTAAATGCTAATTAATAAGGGTTGCCCATTGGCACTGCGGGCGTGGCTGTTGCCAAAAACTTTTAACACTGACAAATGAGGCGGGCTCTGGGCTGAGACTGGGACCGGGACCGGGACTGGGCATTCGTAACGGGATGGCAGGCTCTTTAAGGCGCAGCTGAAACTTCTTTAACGTGGCTTAAATATTAATAGCACATTACGTATACGCGGCGTGCGGCGCCTTCAGTCGAGGCAGCTCAACTGCCCGCTGGGAATTTAGTGGTCTTAAATTTAGATCAAATATATTGAATATGCTTTAGCTGCTCGGGATCCATTCTGAAGCGCTGGTTTAATATTTATAGACAAAGTCCCAGCGGTCAACGGCTTTTGTCTATTTGAAAATTTGAAGCACGCAAAAGGTTCGCATATTAAATGTTAACTAACATTATCTTGGCGCCTCTGCAGCATTATAATTCATTGGGCAATCAGGCGAGCATAGCGAATGACAAATCTAGTTAAAGTTTCGAGGACAAACTACATCCCAAACTTGTATGATTCGTTTCATTAATCCGCCTGTTCACTAGTTTCTGTAGTTTATTGAATTCATAATTCTTTTTGACATTTCCTTTCACACGACGAACAGCTTTTAATGCTCTTCTTTATGCTGAAATTGTCAAACAGGCGATTTCCTTTCTTTTTTTATTATGTTGCCCTGCAGTGTTTATTGCAAATTAATTACATCCTCTTTCATTTTTTATGCACACTCGAAAGAGCGCATCTCTATGCACTTCATCCTGATCCCAACCTGTGTGCCGCTTGCTCAATTGCAATCACAAGCTGACAGGTTTGCATATTTCATAGTAGCTACGCATAAGTGACACTTGTCAAAACACATTTTCCACACCTGCCATAAATGTACCGTCTGCCTCTCCCTCTCCTACCCTATCTCTCTCCCTCCCTCACGCTTTAGCCCTCAGTATGGCTGGGGGGCAAAAAAGCATATTTCAAGTGCGGCACTTCATGTGCGTCAAACAGAGAGCCATGTGAGTGGGTGGGTGGGTGCTAGACAGCGCTGCACAGGATGCATGGGGTCGAACAGAAAAAGTCCTCAAGTCGAAAGCCCTTGAGTTGTTTTGCAACATTTGAACACGTCAAGTTTTTAAGGTCAGCATGTCGCTGGCAGGCAGACAGCCGCAGACTAGCGCCAGACCGCAATATAAGTTACAGTTCTTTTCTTTTTGGTTTTGTTTTTTTGGCCCGACGTTTTATATCGTTTACTTATGCACTGAGGCCAGTTCGATGACTCCACTTGAGGACCACATTTCAATTGGCCAACCACGGGCAACTTAAAGCTATTCAAACTTTCACTTGAAGTGCTTCATTTGCCAAAAGTAATTCATTACAATTGCATTTTCGGCCAGTGGAAAAAGTTCGTTGCGCGGGCAGTTTCCAAGTGCACTTCAATTGCTTTTTGCTTGCGGCTAATGGAAGGGAGTAGATTCGCAACGGAGCTTTAATAGTAATGAAAAAGAGTATTTATAAGAAACTTGAATACCCTCTCCTTACAACAATTACCCTCACTATATAAATAGAAATGGATAACAGCTTGATGCTGTTTCAATTTCCATTCATTCCTCTTAGTTTTTAAATGTGCTTTAGCATTACACTTTCGATAACACGCATCGATATCAAAGTGCTTTTAATATATTGCATATTATTATAAATTTTATTCAAATTTATATTTAGAGCTCATATGTACCTGCCATTTTAATTTTTATTCTTTCATTTGAAAAATTACGCATAAATATTATAACATCTTTTCGGCCTACTTTTTTGGCACTTAAGCTTAGTCCACATAGTTTTTAGCACTTTTTAGCTTCTTTAGCTTACACTTCGATAACACGCGAGAACCGATATTTAATTGACCAAGATTTCACCTATTTCCATGTTATTTTTAACTTTATATTTAAAACTCATATCTGATGTTTTATTTTGTGTTTTCATTCTCTTATTTTGAAAGCGATACGAGTATTGTATGGATTTCTGGATTTCACTGGATTTCTTCGGGCTTTTCATTACACAGTTTCCATTCATTTCTCTTAATTTGTCGTTGTGCTTTAACATCATACTTTTGATAGCACGGGTATTTCACATCTTACGATATTTTTTTTTTTTTTAATTTTATTCAGTTTCAGTTTCAACTCGTATCTGCTATATTTTCATATAAATTTTTTATTCTCGGGCTGTTTTATGGCTCTTAACCTCATGCAACTTAGTTTTTGGATGTGCTTTCAAATAACGCTTTCGATAACACGCGATGGCCGATATCAAATTGAATTGAAGGATTCACATATTTTTATATTTTTAAACTATATTCAACTTTATATTTAGAACTCTTATCTGATATTTTATTTTGTCCTTTCATTCCTTTGTTTGGAAGCCCACGCATAAATTTCGCAGCTACGCTTATTGTTTCGATACCCTAGATTTTTTCAGACTGCTCTTTGGCTCTTAAGTTATGGGCCATGTTTACTCCTTGGGCAGAAGCTGCTTTGTGCGTGTATTTTCTGCTTCTTCCATCTTCTATTTTTTTTTATTTTTTATTTATGTGTAGGTGTGTGTTTGTGGCAAACACTTTTTCGTAAAATTTTCTTGAAAGAATGTTAGACAAACCGCTTTGTTGGCAACAATTTGGGTTAAAACTTAAGTATTTTGCTGCGAGCTGCCGCATCTCCCCGACAGCATGCGCACCAAGTCTGGCTCTTAAATTCTTTGCCACTGCAGTGCTTTGGCTAAAACCATCTAACCAGCAAGGGAAATAGTAAGGCATAAAGGGCGAGTTAAAGCAAAGGGGCAACGAGGCAACAAAAGCTAAAGCAAAAAAAAAAAAAAAAAAGAATAACAACGAGAACAGCAACAAAGTTTTCTCTTTTTTTGTGCAAGCTAAAGCTGCCTGTTTGTATTTAGTTGATGTTTTGTGCTTTTCCTTTTTTTCCATGTATTTTGCAAAGCCAAAGGACACAAATTGTCCCTTGCTCCTATGGGTTTGTGTGCAGCACGAAATTGGTAAATTGTACTTTCACTTGTAGCCTAGAAAATGGAAAGTATTTTAAAGAGAAAATCAGTTAAGCAGCTTCGCTCCAGAAAAATAATTAACATCTATTAGAAAATGTGTGGCTTGGCAAGTTTTTCGTATGGCATCTGGAACAACGTGTCTGCTAATTTAATTGAAAGTTTGATCAAGTTTAACTAAAACTTTGGATATGCCGCAATGCCGAGGCCACATCAAAGCGTGAAGAACCAACCAAAGTTGTTCCAATTATATACATTCAAACGAGCCCAAACAAAAACTCAAACCCAGGCCCAAGCCCACATCCAAAACCCAGGCCCAGAACCAAGACCGAAAAGCACATAAGTGTGAGCCAGTCTCTTTAGCCATAAGTATATAAATTTGTTTGTTCACTTTTGGGGGCAGCTTTATTGGTATCTGAGCAGAGCGTAACTTAACTAATTCTAAAGTTTTTGAAATGAGATCTGCAAGTGTGTAGGACTCGCTCGGTGCTGTGTGTGTGTCTGTGTAAAGTTTTCAGAGCAACTGATTTGGCACTGCCAACGTCTGAAATTAGTTGCAATTTTCGGCATCTGGGGAAAATCGTGCCATTTAGCTGCAGCAGCAATGGGAAAAGCAGGAAATTGTCTACAGCAGCTTGCGGTATGCAGTCATCATCATCATCATCATCATCATCGTCATCGTCATCGTCAGCAAAGATGACACTTTTGAAGTTTGAAGAGGTTTTTCGTAAAAGCCAACGCACAGCCAGCTAAATATTTGGTAGTCTATGAAAATAGCTAGTTAATGCATTTGCATTTGCAGAACAAAAACAAATGAAATCAAATTAATTTCAATCTTGATTTGTTTTTCTAATTATTTCGTTTCATTCAATTGTTTCTGTGTGTTTCATTTGTGTAAGCTGCAGCCCTAGGAAATTTGATTATCGATATTCACCGACTCAGCTCGGTTTCGTTTCATAAAAATAATTTCATTGAGAGCCAAACAGTTTGCAGAGCTAAGTCAACAATCAAAGCCAAAATGGAGGTAATTGATATTGAAGTACCTGCTCAAGCCGTTAATACTGGCGTCGTGGAAATCTCTGGCAATGCGAACGTGGTGAAAATACAGCGCCAGGCGGGTCACATCGTCCTCAATGGCAACAACACGTGCATCTACCTGGGCTGCGAGCCCGAGCAGCAGCCAACTGCGGACCCCATCAAAGACACCGAATTGCTGTACCAGGCCATAGAAGTCGTACAGCTGCTGATAATACTTTTAATATTCATTATATTACTGAAAATAGCTGATGTGAGCTATTAAATATATCTGAATTCCAATGTATGGGCAATTGTTTAATATATAATTAGAAACTGTGGATATGCTACTGATTGGGAGAAAGCTTTCATCATGATTTGGGATAGGCTTAGAATCTGCATAGTCCATTCGAGTTGTGTCTATCTTTATTATATCTAATAATATGTTGCTTTGTCCATTATATATGTATATGTACATATATGGATACACATACAATGTATGTCTACTCAAATATGTATGTGTTTACTATGTACATATGTATATGTAAATATAAAAATGTTTACATACATGTGTATGTCTACATAACAGACTATAAGGCACCGATAACTATGACTTATCGATAGCATCAATTTGCATCACTTCAAGCACGCTATCAAACGACAATTGGACAAGAATTTCGCTGAAAATGCTTGAGCTAATGTAAGACAATAATTTAATATATAATAATATAATATATTCATATATGTATTATCTTATATCAAATGTATTTTTCATTTCAGCTACCTTAGGATTGCAGTCTTCCTGAAGCGCTTGACTAGGAAGTTTATATATCCACTGATTCGCAGTTTGGAGTACGGCCTGTACAGGCTCTGGCTGCTGGTCTACGGTGAGCCCGATCACACGGATGTGGTCATCTTCAATGAGCAGCACAAGAGCTTTTGCCAGCGCCATGCTTCGCCCGATTGTCCCAATAAATACTGCGAAACGTGCCGAGTTGAGCGACTCATTAGATACATAGACGCGGCGAAGGTCTCCATTGACATCGCACTCCTGACATTCTCGCACACCTCGATCTATAGTGCCATTGCTGCCGCCTGGCTGAGGGGCGTTAAAATACGGCTGATCACCGACTCGCAGATGATCTATGTATGTGGCTCGGTGGTGCTGAAGCTGGTGGCCGCCGACATTCCGGCACGCTGTTCCCCACCGCACGTGATTATGCATCACAAGTTCTGCATCATCGACGGGGAGCAGCGCGTACTTGAGCTCGATAAGCAGCAGCGGCGCTGGCATCATCGACTCTGGTATCGCAGGGGCTACGTGATAACAGGCTCGCTCAATTGGACCAAACTGGGCACCAATGCCAACTACGAGAATGTGGTCATCACCTCCAATCGTGCCATCAACGAGCTCTATCAGAACCTCTACAATGATATGTGGAAGCATTTTCCAGTTCTCAACATGGAAACCTTCAGCTTGAATAGGACACCTTCCGAAAATAAAAATAAATACAATCAAATCCCTTGGAATATGTGGGATTGAGATCTGTACCATCATTATAACTAAAGTCACGTCTTCGACTGCAAGTCTTGTGTTTTTATTGTCTTGTTATTTGAATGCATTCTTAAGGGCGTCGTATTGCTGATTTTCTTCAGTCTCTTCTGTTACTTTTTTTTTTTTGCCATTCCTCAGTTGCAGCTAAAAGTTTTCTTTGCAACTTTTCTTGTTGCCTCGTCTACTGGTTACACATCATGCGGGAATTTCAGCAGTTAACCAAGTTAACAAATCCACCTTCTTTCCTTTTTCGCATTGTTTCAGAGTCTTGATTACGCTTTGGTTGCTCATAAATTTGTATTCCAGCGCAAGCAAAAAAGCCAAGTTGCTTACTTTCTCGCAATGGCCAATATAAAGGGCAAAAACTTTTTTATTTCACCTGGGTGGTTTGGAGTGAAACTAGAGCGCTGCAATGTGCAAAGGTATACCCAAATAAACTCATCTCTTACTTCTCGTCTTAGTTTTTTCTTACTATCAATTGCGCTTTATCAAATTTAAATTCTGCTCAATATAAACTTTTGTTTTAAGTTTAATGAATATATTTTTACAATGGAAATCTGAAGAAAAAAGCGGAGGTTTTTGAAAAGTTCCATCCGACATAATAGCCAAAGTGACAACTTGACTGACGGTGCTAAAGCATTTTGATAAAGTATTTGTACCTGAGTATACAAAAATTATTTAAATTATAGTAATATTTTATTCGTGAGAAGAAATTTGTATATATGTACATACATATATATTATTTTATACATATAGTAATATACATATATGTCGTATCAGGAATATGTGATATTTTAAGGTAATTGTGTGTTGTCTTGTTGGACGTAGCGTCTGGATATATATCTGGTATATTCCTTAGTATACTCAAAGTGGCACTCGACGACAGAGAGACGAATATAGCTGTTCCTGGGTGTTACTATGTGAAAAATAATATGGAACATAGACCTCTTATAAAAAACCAGCGTGTTGTTGTTTGAGAGTTGCAAATCGATATAAAAAAAGAGCAAGTACATTATAGAAGCATTATAGACGCAACATACATGCATATGTATTTGACTTTGAGGTGCCAAACAAATTATCTTGGCTATCAGGTAAATATATATATATATATTATAGATAAACTATTCTAATTCCACACTTTAGCTGATAGCCAAGAAAATTAGTTTGGCACCTCAAAGTCATTTGAATAATCAAACTCTGAGTAATATTTCAACAATGGTAGGTGTTTTGTTTTTCTTAAAAGCATTAGCTTTCTTTCTTTTATTTTCAATTTCAACAGGAAAACTCAAGACTCGTCCATGCATTCATCCATTTCCATATTTTCATCATCAGACAAGTTGTATATCTCATCGTTGTAACTTTGGATAGGGATCTCAGTGCGCTCCAATATGTGAGGATTGAGAGCCACGATTGAGCTCCAGGGTATTTCCTTGCCCATCAGCTTCGAGTCTTCTGTCCATGTCACGGTTATGGACTGATGATCGAAATGCTTGGAATCAACGATTGCTGCATGGACACGCCCATCGGTTCGACCAATATTGACTTTTTCACCGATTAAAATAAATTCCATGATTCAATATTCACAGTTTCACAGAGCTTAATATTTATATAGATTTTTATATTTTATATATTTCTATATTTTATTTATTGTGTTCGTGCGGACGTGTGTTATTTTTGTAGACTGAATTATGGAAGTTGAGCTAATGTAACAAACGCATTGAAAACTTGATACAATTGAAAATATTGTGAGCTTGTTACTGAAACAAACTTCGCTTAAATTAGCCACTCAGCAGTCGGCCAGCCAGTCAGTCAATCAGTTTGACGCATTGTTCGACTGGACGAGCATTAATCAAAAAGCGCAGCCGGTGACAAATTCCGAAGACAGGTGCACCAAGTGGCCGTCGTTTCCAATTTGCCCACACCTGCCTTTCAGCATTTAGGTAGACACAACAAAGTACGAGCACATCTGGAGGGCTTAGATGCAGCTTCCGACTGACCTACGCATATGGCCAGCCACCTACTCCATGTTGCCCAGACAAATTTTATGGCCAACATTTTTGGGAGAGTCGCCTGGACGCGCTCGTAAATTCGCAAGGTGAACTGTACGTAGGCGTGTGTGTAAGTGTGTGTGTGTGTGGGTGTGTGTGGGTGTGTGTATGAGTGGGCGTGGAACTTGCTTTTGATATATGGCCATTGCTGCGTTCCGGGTTAGTACTTCTCAAATTAGATTTAGGAACGGTCGCCGCCCGTGAAACGTTCAAGCTCTTTCGCTTTCATCTGGCCCGGGTCCAGCTGCCATAAAATGTGAGGTGAACCCAAAATGTTGCAATATTTACACAGCACAATTTAAAGTACACACAACATTGTAAGTAACGTGCGAGGATGCATACATAAACACATACAGATGTAAGTATATTTATTTGAGAAATAATTTGCTGACGCAGAAGCGATATGCCTTCTGTCTAGACCTGATGCAGCAGCAACGAATTCAATTGCAGCTCAATTTAATTAAAACAAAAATCAAGCGATTAAGTAAAGTTCACGCATCGAGGGACCAGACAAACATGTGTGTGTCTCAGAGCACAAGCCAATGACCCACCCACCCACACACATACATATACACCTACATCTGTATGTGTGCTGCAGCCAGTCAGGTGTAAAAACTAATTTACAGAAATTCTATAAGAGCACAATGGTCACGTTAAACCAGGCAAGCAAGACCGCAAACACTTCGGGCCCAAGGACTCGAGACCATTTGCGTACATGGCCATTAATGCAGAATGTTTTCTATGCCCAAAAAGTTTTCTATGGCTCTATATACTCGCCACGCTAGAGTGGGTGAATAACCTTTGCCCACGACTCCTGCTGCCTGTGTAAATTTTGTGCCACGTCGCGGCTGAAAGGCTAAATGGAAAATTGGTCGAACAACATTTGATTTATGTATATAGTTTGTGTATATATATATATATGTATTTGACACGTCCTTCTCTCCAGCGTTGCATAAATGTTTATTCTTTTAAGTGAATCGCCGTTAAAGCCTCTCGTTCGTGTTTAAGGTATTTGCAATTTCAGCTACTGGGTCACAATGCTGACAATGGGATTGGCCGTCAACCGCAAAATCAACAGCAGCCGCAGCAGCAGCAGCAGCAGCAGCAGCAGCAGCAGAAGCCGAATCATCATCATCATCATCGTCAATATCACGAGAGCACATAAATCTCATGGCTACAGCAATCAGAAGCGGAATCAGGAGCAGTATCTGTAACAGAAACCAGTGCCAACTTGTCAGGCCGGCGACGGCTGGCGAGGGCAGTCGGGGGCAATAGATAGGATAGTGGAAATAGCGACTGGCGTCAAGGGCGCCATAAATGAGAATTTCCGACTCATTTCCGTTGTTTGTGTGTGGTTCATTTGTGGCACATAATGAGCACTGTGGCAGGATGAGAGCCGCCCGAAAAGGAAAACCTAACAAAACCGAAACGGTCCAAAGTAGGTTATGCCACATATTGATTTTCATTTAAAGCGACTTTCACCTAATGCCATTTGGCCTGACCAAATTTATTGCTGCATTTATGGTGCACCTCCAGCTGGGGGCCAGGCCCAACTTGACCTTTCGCCCCGTGCTGCAATGCGTTGCCAACTGCAATGCCAACTGCCATTTGTCAGCATTAGCACAATTAGAGTCCGCCCGCAAGCATGTCAAGGGCATCATAAATGGCAAATCTCAGCTGTGCGCCGACGGCTCTCTGTATGTCAGTTGCGCCAGGTATTGGCCCTCGCTCCGACACCAGCAGCACTCGAGAGCTGGTCGCTGCGACGACAATTCAATTAAACACAACTCGCTGCTGGCAAAGAACAATTTGTTATCGCATATGCCCGCAGGCGTAGCGTATACCAAGATATATTCGCTCGTAAATTTTGCATTAGCTTCGAGATAGCGATAGCTAATACAACAGCCAGCCGAATAATATACGACCCTGTCTGTGTGAGATCTCTGTTATCTCTGTTATCCTGCATGGAAATATATTGACATCCCCACTGATTATCTGGGCAAGGCACACTGGGCTTGGAGTTCGATTTATGGGCAGATCAAAAGTTGTTAACACACACAAAACAACACAAGACACAAACATTACCCCAAACAACATAAAAAAATTAAAACATAAAATATAAAATCACACAAATAAACCCGAATAAAAATATACACTCTATAAGATTGGTATATAGTAAGAGATGACAAAGACTATGATTCAGGATGGGCCGAAAAACTCGAGTATGCGCCTCACCCTTCAATTGGTGTAAGTTAATTGCAGTCACATTCTCGAAACTAGTTTTAATTGGTTCTCATCCAAAAGTGAATCCTCTGACGACGGTTGCTCAGAATCAAGTATCGATTTGATCTCGAAGGGAATGCTTTCGCGGTGAGTAGAAACGGCAACAGGGAGATGATGCTGATCTGTAAATGCTTTAAGAGAACTGACAATTCAGTTTGTGGTAACCAAACGATGGTGTTTAGAATACCGATGTCAAACAGCAATTGGACTTGAGTTATTTTGGTTTAAGTTTGATTAATTGATTTGTTTTTCCCTCCTTTCCATCAGCACCCCTTTGCTTTTGTTGGACCACTTACTATTCCGGTCTGCTCGTACGATTCAAAGACATTGGCGCGGTTTTTATACGCGTGGTTTACTGTACAAACGGTGGCTGGCAGCGATCACCATACAGCGTTGGTGGCGTGGCTTCTGGGTGCGCAAGAGCTACTTCAATTTCATAGAGGACAAACTCCAGACTCTGCTCGTCAATAACTACAATGCGGCGGCGACGAAAATTCAAGCGCTTTTCCGCGGCTGGAGGGTGCGCCAGACGGTGCACGATTCAAAGGGGCTGGCCCGACTGCAGAACTGCGCCGCCGAGGATCTGCTGAACTGTGTGGCCTCCAAGCTGCACTACATGCTGAGGACCTACCAGATACCCGGTGTCTACTCGCTGCGTAATTCACAGTAAGTCGGCTTGGGTTCGATATCCATGCCAGTGACTAACTCTTGAGTCTGATCCCGCAGCTGTCTGTCGCGTGTGGAGAAGCTGCTGGCCAGCACTCAATATCGCTACCATAATGCACGTGTTCACGCCGACATGGCCTATCGCACGAACGTGACTGAGGTGCATCGAAAGGACCACAAGCACAGCAAGTTCTACACCAAAGTGCCGTTTAAGGGCCCCAACTACAATATCGCTTGCAAGCCCCAGTGCAGAGAGACATTGCATAGGACCAAGGACATGGACGCAAGAATGTTCAAAATCATAACCGATTACGAGAAGTCCCAGATGGAGGCGAAAGCTAAGATGGCGCACTACAATCTGGCAGAAAGTAAGTCCCCATTATAGCTCTCCTTGCAGGACTTACTAACAATTTCAATCTGTAGGGAAGCGGCGCCAGCACATCAATATGATCCTTCAGCGAAGTCAGCAGGAGAAGCGCAACTTCTGTGCCGACGTGATTGCCAGCATGCGACGCTGGAGCATTTGGAATGGTAATCAATTTGCCATTGATAAGGATATCTTTCGCAATCCTGAGAAACTCGAATCTTTCCTGGACGAGGCGTTCGAAATCATGGATAACCTTATCAATTGCCATTGCAAAATGCCCGTGCACGACATAGTCATTTGTCATTGATTCTTCTAAAATTCAGAATGCTACAAATAAAAATAAACTACTGCAATGACCAAATTAAATAAGCTGTTTATTATGATAAATTTATACAGTTGTTTGGTCCGAAAATTTCAATGCACTTTACACTTTGATTGAAGCATTTTGCCCTCAATTAAATATGGCTCTAAAGACATCAACTGAAATGGAAAGTTACAGACAAATTAGAGCTAGAAGCTAAATGTGTTTTTTATTTTGTGCTCGCCTACCAAATATGTTGCCAAAGAAGCGCAGTAGAACAGTAAAAAAAGCTGGTCTATTTGGATCCTCCCATCTCTCGGTCATATTATCTGTTAGCATTACAAATATATTACAATTATATATTGTCGTATATATTTTCAATCTTACCAAGATTTTCACAGTTTAAACGCTCTGTACCCAGATTCACAGTAGTAGGGCCATCGGATACATCGGTGAATACAAAATCAGTTGGATCCATTGCAGCGCGCTTAGAACAAAATTTAAGCCAAAACTAAAATTTTATAAATACTATTCTACTATACGTTAACTTCACTTATTGCTAGCGGGCGAATAACTGACATTTTACACATTCCTAAAAATATATCAGTGAAGATTTGAGCAGCGACTACTGTGTTGTATATGACGTGTTCTTATTTTCTTTGCTTGAATTAACAGACATTCAGTTTGTTGCGAAAATGCTTTAATTACGCACTAAATCTTGACATTCACGACATCAAAAGGCGCACAGCTGGAGAGAGAACTAATTGTAATATGCCGTCTGAGTTAACGCCATCATCATCATCATCATCATCATCACTATTATAATTATCATTATCATTTCTCTTAGTCTCAGCAGTATACTCAAATATGCAATTACTGAGTGACGAAAAATGTGTCTTGGTCACTGTCGCCAGGGGAAAGATATATTTACATACGCTTAAATATATATCAGAGTACATTTATATCTCTGTTAACTTGGAGTCTGACTTCTTGTGACGTCCAATATATATGTGGGTTGCAGACGGCATACACAAACAATCATGATGGGGCCTTGGTGTAATTTTCACAAGCATTTCATTAGCTCAAACCTCAAATCGTGGGCAACCTCTTTATCATTAGGTTAATTGCCTATACACAGACATACACAGACATACACACCCACATACACACACACAGCCTTATGCAGATAGGGACTGGCCTTCAAAGCCCTTTGGCCACTAAGCCTCATCCTTGCGGTCCGAGCTCAACCTCAGCGAGCATTCTAAGTTTTTTGCCAATTAATTTGTAACAAGATTTCATTCCGTGTCTCAGACATATTTCGGGCTGACACTTAATTATGAGTGCTAAAATAAAATGTCACCAACAGAACTTGGCAATCAGTTAAGAGCTCAACTTTTTCTTTCTTTGGCCTGAATTCATATTTGTGCTTGTTTGCATTGAGGCCAGGTGCAAATCATGGCCAAATGTTGAATTTATGTAGCCATGTAGCCAATAAATTAAAAACTTTCTTGGTCGCAGGTTAATGTACATACATACATTCGGCTCAAATCATTTGGGCTCCACTGGTGTGGGGCCAACGTTAATTAATTGAAAAGTTTCAAATTCACAAGTGCCGAGCCCATTGTTCGCTGGCAATGCAATTACACTTGCCGTGAACAAGCAACAACCGACATATAATGGCCACCATTTTCTCGCACGCACACACACATAACACACACACACACACACACACACACACACACACACACACACATGCACACGCCTACATCGGAAGCCATTAACACAACAAACGTAGCCTAAAATCAAGTCGCCCCCGCAGGCCCCTCGTTATCATTAAGTTAATTATATGTTTGCGGGTGCCAAGAGGTAATTACAACTCGGATTTCAAGCATTTCACATGTCGATCATGATGATGAGGTCCACGCCTGACGCTGGGCCAAGTTATAAATAATTGGAATACAAACATGGCTAGCTCTGTCTGATGTGGCTATGCTCAGCTATTTCTAATATCTCCCCCCATTGCCTGGCCAACGTCAATGGTCCATGAACAGGCTGTGAAACCCTTTCGTCTTTCGAAAGAAACCTGTATAAAGTGTATATGGGATTGGGGCTGGCATTAAACTCTTTAAAACTATGCAGAAATTGTCTTTTGGGAAAAAGTAATTTGTGATGTGGCCAGGAGGCACACAAACTTTACTCTTAACACATTTAATTAAAAAGCGTGAAAGTGCACACTGAACAATCCATTAAAAACTGACCAAATGAGTTTCGATGCAACTTTTCATCTCATTTCTGTGGCGTTGCGCAATTTAGTGCTCGTCCTTTTTTTTTTGCATTTATTTTGCCATTTGTTTTTACTTTTGTTTTTGTTTTTGCATTTGTTTTGAGTAAATTGTTTGCAAATCTGCTTGAGATTTGCCCGAGGCTTGTGCAGCTTATTCCGCACAGTTTTATTCACAGATTATTATTTTTTTTTTTAAGCTGGCCATGGCAAAAGCGTGTTTTCTGATTTGTGCTGCGCTGGCAAAAAGTTTCTAATAAGCTTAATTCGCTCTCTTTCCCCTCATCAATAGCGGCATTCAAACTTTCATGTGACAAAAATAACAGACAGTTAAATGTTGTATTTGCTTCTCGAAGCGAATGTAAAAGCTGAATTCAAATGCAACTTTAATTTGCGGTTGGCTTTCACCTTTTGGACGCAACCTTTTGACATGCGAATTGGATTTATGGCTCGGCCATGTCGATTAGTTAGCCATAAATCTTGTCATTTGCTTGTGGTCAGCATCTTCGGCTGGACCGCATCTGCTCCCATCTCGCCCCGTCTGGAACCAAGCCAGCGTGTGTAGTTCTTGTCTTGCTTGAGTAAACTGTGCTCGGGTCGCATTATGTTTTCATGACCGCATTTGTTGTTCTTTGTTAACCCACGAGTATCTCTGGCTGACATCGGGTCTTAGCGCGTGTGCGGCTTCTCTGTTTTTGGCATTTTATTTTCGCATTATTGTGCCATTAACAGCTTAACTCATTTTAAATGGAACGTCCGCTGAGCGAGATATAAATATGAGAATGTTGCCTTTGCCTTTGCCTTTGCCTTTGGTTTTGATTTCGCCTTTGCCTTAGGTTTTGCCTTTTAATTCACAAACTTTTCGCGCTGGCTGAACTTTAACCTGCCGCAGGTGTTAAAAATGATTTGCAAAATGCAAAAGTTTCACGTTATAAATTCCTGTCCGGCCAGTCAGCCAGCGAGCCGGCGAGCCCAAGCACAGCCAAAGAAGTTGAAATTGCTCAAGTTTATTGTTGTGAAATATGCGAAAAGTTGAATAAATTTGCGAATCGCAATACAAATAAATTCTCATATACTACTCGCATTGTCGCCTCGCATACTACTTCTGCTGCTGTCGCCCACTGTCGCTAACACAGTCTCTATAAATTGCAATATAAAGCAACTACAAACGGAGCCAAGTGAAAAGTTGATAAATGGCCAGTCCCGGCACACCAACTAAGATATATAAATATACGTCTCCCAGCAAGCTTAAGTCGCATACAAGTGGACATTAAATTAAATGCCGTGCCTGATAAAAACTCATCTAAAAATAATGAAAAGGCTTCACTTTGATATCAAGACACTTGATAAAAATAGCTGCCTTAAATATATGCTAAAAATGAACCCCAAGGCTGAGCACCAGAAAATGTGCTCGAATAATTTCAGCAACAGAGCTTAAGCACAAAATATTGTGGGCGTTCTGGAAGCCCCAAGGGAAGCGAATATACTGCTTAAAGCGAATATACTGCTTCATTTACAAGCATAAATTGAGTATTTCATAAATTGAATGTTTGGCCAGCTAAAGGGTATACAAATTCTACCATAACAAAGACGTGACACTAGAAAACAACGAAAAGAAATATCTCCATGTGAAAATATGCACTTTTTATACCCTGAACAGTTTGAAATGACAGTGCGGGGAATAATGTTGTTTGTTTTTTAATGTATGTAAAGGGCAGAAGGGTGCTTGACAGACTCCATAAAGTATATATATTCTTGAGTAGGACGACGAGCTAAATAGATGTAATCATGAACGTATGTCCCTATATCTGTCCCACTCTCTGTTAGTCCTTCCGTCGGTCCGTCCGCGTGTCCGTCTGTATGAACGCATTGATTTTTCAAACCAATATATCTAGCAACTACTGCTTGAAATTGTAAATATATATTCCCGAACCAAATACACCAAGGGCTAGAATAAATAAAAAAAATAAAAATTAAAATTAACTTGATTTTGTATTTTAATCATAGCTAAAATTCAATTTATTGTGAGGGTTCAATACAGAATACAGAGGTGTTTTATATTTGTTATATTTTAGATTTTGGATACTTGCAAAATTCCCATCCATTCATATCCCTGCAAATGTCCAAAAATTGTATGCCAAATGCTAGAGACTTGTGCTTTGTCTAATGCGCATATATTTCATTAACACGCTCGGAAAAAGGTAAAATTCTCGCTCGAAAAATGTTAAAATATTCGTAGAATTATTGGAATATCAGCTCTTGGCATTGCTGAGGGTATCTCCTAGTCGGACAGTCTCATCCAGAGCACTCTTACTTTTTAGACTATTTGCTTGTGCAGTGCCATTGCACCGCAGGTGCTTTGTCATAAATCTTATCTCTGGCCATGCGAATGTGTGAACGCCCCCGCAGCCGTCAGATAAATTTAGTGCAAAAATATTTAAAAGTCTATTTGTTGTGTGCTCTGGCCCAAAACAGCCAAAAACAATAAAAGACTCGTATGAAAAACTGCACAGAAAAAGCGAGTAAAAAATGAAAGAGAAATGAAAATAGAAAAGAATACAGCCAAAACCGCTCAGTGAATGTGTGTGTGTATGTGTGGGCCAATGATTGACCGTGTATATGTGTGAGTGTGCATGTTTGTGGCATGAAATGGCAGTGCGAACAACCACCTGAGAGTCACAAAAAATACAACAAGAATAGCAGCCGAGAGACTAAAAAATGTTGAGACAAACATAGAGAGATAGAGAAGGACAAAGAGACAGGGACAGAGACAATTTAACAACTCAATTCATGTGTGCTTGGCTAATACACACATGCACCTCTACACAAACACACACTTATGCACACACACACACATCCGCACGACAAGCCGCAGTTGAAGCTGAAGCCACAGCAGCTTGAATGTGTTGCTACTATTTAACTGAACATTTACATATATTTATTATGAGCTTTATTTATAAGCTCAACAACTCAAACTATTTTAAGTCGCAGCTCTTAAATTCCAATTGAGTCCTCGAATGAAAAGTCAAAGGCAATCTCTTTAGAGTCTCTGGATCCAACAATTTGTTTGCAACTTTTTGCCCCGCCAACTTAATTGAGTGGATCGCGCGACTTTGACAGCATTCGCTTGACATTGTGCTTTGAATGCAATGCAATTTCTGGTTGTTTTTTTTTTTTTTTTTCGCTCTTTTTCTATTCTGGCATATACATATGTATTTGCTGTGCGTTCCTTTCAAGCACGCAAAAAAAGAGAAAAAGAGGAGCAAAATATGGTAAGGTCGGGCAGCAAAAAAACATATGCAAGGCACGTTTCAGAATTATGTGCCGCGACCAGGACATGGGCCACATGCCACACACAGAGGCCACTCACTCACACACACACACACTCGGAGCGCAATAAATAAATAAAATACCCAACAAACACACACACACACATACACACACACGAGCTGAGCGCATTTGCGTCGAAAACCCAGTTGGACAGATCTTCTATGCTTGCCACGCCCACTGCTGCTAATCGTCACTTAGCTCCGCCTTCGCCGTCAGAGTACGGAAATTGTGTAGCGATTAAATTGGCAATCAGCTCAAATGCAAAAGCTGCTTGAAATATGTCACAGTCTGCTGGTTGATTCGCCCATGGAAATTCAGCCAAAAGCTCATCACATGCCAGGCACAGGATCAGAGGGGCAGAGGAGTAGAGAGGCCCAGGGCCGCCCGGCACCCACCATAACCATTACTCAGCTGGGCGAGCACACAGGCAATAATTACATGCAACTAGCCGAAAAAGTTTACATTTATGAGCCGCGCGGCTGTTAGCTGCCTGCCAAAGCGTAGCTGGGGGCTCCAAACACTCAGACATAGATATTTGTGCCAGCAACAGCAGCCGACTCGAGTAAAAATGCCAGCAAGTAGCTGCCAGCAAATAGCTGCGCTGACACAGTTTCAGCTGGAGCAGAGCAGGTGCTCGAGGTGCCTTAAAGAGGCCCTCAACTCTTTAAAGACTGCGCATAAAGTTTTAATGCGTGTGCCAAATGGGAGCAGCCCTTTGATATACAATATTCGACTCGGGCTTATTTAAATTCAGTCGCATTTTAGTTTAGCTGAGTTCAACAACTGCTGAACAACAAGAGCTCAGTTTCTGCTCATCCAATTAAAATTCTCTTCTCAAAGATTAGCCCAAATGGAGACGAAGAGTGGAGAGAGGAGAGTGGAGAGTGGAGAGTGAAGCAGACGCCTTCGCACATTGCCATTGGATGACACCACAAGAGCGCGCTTTGATAGCATTTGACCCAGCTGCGAGTCCAGCCGAATCTCCAGGCATATTTTAATTACCATTTAGAGCAAAGCAAAAAGGAAAAATATATATATACATCTATATATATATATGTGTAGGAAAACAAGAAACATTAATTAATTAACGAACTGCAGACGCGTCTCGTTTGCATTCAGATAGCCATACAATTAGACGAGCCAAGGCAAAATGCGAAAAATGTTGCCGAAGACGTTGAATATTTGATGCTTTAAATGCAGTCCGAAAACTTTGTTTACTTAAAGTGACCTGAGTAGAGCTGAATGCCTGATGTGGCCCGGCTTTAATCAAGGGCCAATCGATGTGGCAGAAACAAAACTTTGTTTGCTTCTCTTTTATTTTCATTTATTTTTTTTGACGCATTTGTTTATTCTTTGAACTTCTCCAATTAAAAGTAAATATTGTGAGTAGTTTATCTTGATTTTATTCATAGTCAGCCCAGCCACACGCCATGCCACAAGCCACGCCACGCCCTGCCCCGCCCTGCCACGGCATGCAGTCGGAGTTTGCATAGTTAGGAGCTGGCCCCGATCCCAATCCCAATCCCTGTACCTATCCCGATCCCTCTTGCATTCCAATTTCTATTCCCAGCCCGCGCTTTATTGTATCCGCATCTGTATCTGATTTCCACTCGGAGCTGGCGCAGTCTTAAACTTTTGTCAAACTTTGCTTGCCGCGTAATTTAATGCCATTTAAAGAAGACGGGCCAAAGTTTGCAGCAGCTATCTAATGGCAACCGACTCGTAAATAGCAGAATACACAGCGCGCTTTCTTGGCTTAGTTATTTTTGGGCAAAGCGAGTGCCATAGCAGCGAGCTTCCAGTCGTTAGCCGTTAAAGTAACTTTTGCCCCCTTCCCCCACCGATACGATTCACATCTTCCTCCACCGACAACAACTTGTTGGGCCTACATGATTTAGTAGTCTCTGCTCAGCATCTCTTGAATACGGAACTCGAGTGACGCATAAAATGGACTTAGCCTTGGGGCGACTGTCCTTAGTTATTCTGCATCTATTTCGAGCATTTTATTGAAGGTCTAGAATTATGATTTTAGTTTGGCCTTCACTTTGCTCGTTACGCACAGACAACAAATCACGTTCACGTATACAAAACACGGACGGAGAATTTTATTTAACCAAAGATGACCAAAATGAAAGCTGGCAGTGGGAAATGCTTGAGTCGAGTGTGCTGGACTAGCAAATGCTTCGAGTTATATTACTTAAACTTAACTAAGACTCACTTAACCTCGCGCATAATTAGAGAAAACGCCTTTCTATTCAATTCTCAGAAGTTCAAGCGGTGCTTAAAGCTTTTCAAGTTGTTTGCAAACTTTATATTTTTGCTGTTTACAAAATCAAACGCATATTATTCGTAAATAAGTTTGTTATAAAAGAGATTCAGGTGTTTTTACTGTTCCTACAGGGTATTTAAAGTAAAACATAAAGTATCAGCATTATTCCTTGCTTAGTCGAAGGTAACTGAGCTTAATGTCAGTTGAAGCTGTCTCTCTTATGCTTAAGTTTACGCGCCAGTCAAAAAATAATAACTCTGCTTAATGCTCGCGTTTTGTGGCCCAAACAGATGTGAAAATTCCTTATAGATGTTTAGCAGTGAAACATGTCAGACTTTTATAGCTAGTAAAGTTATACTTACCATAGAGGCAGTAAGACAAATCATTGCAATTTCTTTAAAAATTTAAATGAAAAACAAATTAGAAATGAACTAGAAATATGTGTGGAAATAGCATATGTGAGTACCCGATTTATATTAAATCGTATATATATATATGCACTCAAGTTTTAAGGCTATATTTGTATCAATATTTAAATTAAAAGTAACCAGCAAATTCCGCTTGACTTTTCCAACAGACACCCACAAAGTTTTTGTACATTCTTCCATTTGTTTATTTTTCATTCTCATTTGTAATTTGAAAAGAATGTATTGGTGGTTTGAGCAAGTTATCTGTATGAACTCTAAGCATTTCGCTGTCAGGACTTGCAATTTGTTTATACAGACAAACAAGAATGTAATTATAAAGATTTTTTTGAAAGGTCCATTGTGGGCCTGTGTATTCTTTCTCTCTTGTTTAGAGTGCTATTGGATCTATAGAATGGGATGTTCAATTTAATATAGATTTGCGTCGCTGCAGCTAAAATTTTTTTCTTTTTATGCATATTTACTTACATACGTATGTAATATTTTTCTGCTTTTCTTACATACATATACCTTCTATTCTTTGCCTTTAAGTTTGCATCTTGTAATTTTTCTCGCGGCAAATTAAGTTTTTTCTAGAGTATTACTGCATTAAAATATCGACAGTCTGACAGCTCGAAACTATAAGACTTACGATATTTATAAATGTAATATAAAATCCATAGTTTTATAGCCAGAAACTCTGACATCCCTTAAAACATATATTTTATAGAAAGATGTAGACATGACATATAAAAAAATATAGAACCTTGAAGTGTTTCGCACCAAGCACAAGTGTTATGAAATCGACTCAATCATTTTGAGTTGTTCTTTTTTAAGCCACGGTTAGTTTGGGAATATATATATCCCTCTATGGTCTGAAATATTGTGTCATTCAGCTGCCACGCCCATTTGACAGCCTCTGACGCCCACATGACCATTGTTTTGCCGTTCGCTTGGCCAATGCTTGCGCCAACTCATTAAAAATTCCATTTTCATTTCGCCCATCATCCATTTTGATTTCATAGTCGAGTGGTGTCGGGCGGGGGGAGGAGAGTGAAGAGGGGGTGGCAGGCGCGTGCCAAGTGGGTGGCTGTGTGTATGTGTGTGTGTGTGCGTGTGTGCGCCATTCGTTGAGTCCTGCAGTCGATGTCGCCGCAGTCGGTGCACAATTTCAAAGTGTTTACTTTCTTGCCACATTGATTTCGTTGCAGAGACTTTCACTTTGGCTTTCGACCTTTTAAATTGTTGGCCTGTGTGTGCAATTAAGTATTTTATTTATTCTGCTGTCATCTTTTCTGCTCCGGCTGCTCATAAATTAGTGAACACTTGTGCAGTGAACCTTAAACGAGTGCGTAATTAAAAAAGAAAGCCAGCAATGTGTGTACAGCCCACACGAATAAGCATCCGCATACGCATACGCATACGCATACGCAATGCAGCTTCATATTTTACATGGCAAACATTATTGAATGGATATGCCATGAACTCGCATGTACAATGAAATTTGGCTCGAGCGGACGCGGCTCCGAGGGAGCCACAGTTAATTATTTGCCAGCCAGTTTGGCGAACGTGACGTATGCGTAATTTTTCACCCATCACATATGCTTATCTGGCGCCTGAAGGGGCGGCCGTTCACATACATGTTGTTCGTAGCCCTGTGCACATTCTCTGATGAATTATTTGACCAGAACTCAATCAATAAGCATGTATATGCTATACTGTATGCTGTGTGCATGCGTGGCATTTTGTGTGCGTATACATAAATGAATATATGTAAATATAAATATGCATAAATATGTAATTTACATTATCCTTACTTAAAGTCCGCCGCATGCCCGTGAGAGTTTCGGATAAATGAATTGCAAATTTAACGCAATGTTAAACAGCAAATTAACCTGAGGAGCTGCCAAAAGGGCAGAAGAGTCTACACAAGAGTTGGCCTAGTTCAATCAATCAGAATACACAATCCGGAACACTCAGCAAAACTTGCAATTTTAATTCAGTTATATAGAATAGACACACACACGGCTATGGCTGATCGGCTGAACGTATGCATTATAGGCTCGGGCAACTGGGCAACGACAATTGCCCGCAATGTGGGCAACAATGTGGCCAACTCCCAGATGATGGAGCCCAAGGTGAACATGTACGTTTACGAGGAGATGATCGAGGGCCGCAAACTGACGGAAATTATCAACACCACCCACATCAATGTTAAGTATATGCCCGACTTTGTGCTGCCGATGAATATTGTAAGTAGCGAGTCGACTTGACACTCTAGACGAGCAGCTAACGTGGCCAAAACGCATAGGTTGCCTATGATGATGTGGTCACGACGGCGCGTGATGCGGACATTCTGATATTTGCCATTCCGCCCACCTTTGTGAACAGCTGCTGCAAGACTCTGCTGGGCAAGGTGAAGCCGCTGGCCCACGCTGTCTCCCTCATCAAGGGCTTCGAGCGCGGCGATGACGGCCAAATTCTCTTGATATCCCATCTCATAATGCGACAGTTAAAGGTGAGCTGGACCACCAGGGCTCTTTATATTATAATTGCTTTCATTTATCATCCAGATACCTTGCTCGGTGCTGGTGGGCTGCAATTTGGCCCACGAGGTCTCCAATAACAACTTCGCTGAAGGCACAATCGGCTGTCGGGATCAGAAATATATGCGTATATTGCAGGATCTCTTCAAATCGAACACATTTCGTGTGATCGTCACAGATGATGCGGACTGTGTGGAAATCTGTTCGACTTTAAGAGTAAAATTATCTATCTATATATATATATATCTATATATCTCTTTATCTTCTTGCCTTCACCTAGAACATCATTTCATTTGGCGCTGGCTTGGCGGATGGCATGGAGTTGAATGAGAATACAAAGGCTGGAATTATTCGACGCGGCTTTTTGGAGACTCTACAGTTTGTTGATGTGTTTTATCCAGGCAGTCGTTTGGCCACTTTCTTTGAGTCTTGTGGCTTATCGGATTTAGTAACCAGCTGCTATGGTAGATCTACAACTAATAAGTAATTTCACTATTTATATTTATATATTTTCTGTTCTTTCAGCCAATCGAAATCGCAAATTGGCTGAGGCTTTTGTCAAGACAGGCCAGCCGTTGAGTGAACTGGAGAATCTTCTCGTACCAGGCCATGAGCCACTGGGTCCTGTGACTGCTGAGCTGGTGCACATTATGCTCAAAAAGAAGGGACTAGAGGAAAAGTTTGTAGACCGCAGAGCACAGAATGGAGATACTTGAACTGAAAGCATTTCATCTCGTTCACAGATTTCCATTGTTCACAGCTGTGTTTCGCATCTGCACAGGCGTTTATCCACTTTCACGGTTGGTAGAAACTCTACGCTTTGCACGCGAGGACATGTGAGTAGCCTTTATATATGAAAAGCTAACCAATCTATACAATTTGTAATAACTACTCCTTTAGCTACCATCCCAATCACATTTTTCCTCTGTAAAATTTGAGCAGTTCCGAAGAAGTACAAAAATACACAGAAAATCCCATGTATATTTTGTTAATGACAAGCATCAATAAACAGAAGCACAATTCATTTGATAGATGATTTCCATGCAGCCATTGTATTCCGATCCATCTATTTTAGAGCAATTGGAATGGCATACTCGCACTCGGCATTCAGAATAATGAACAATGCCAATGAACTGACAAATACGTATACGCAGCGTATTCCTGGACTGAAAACTGAAAGACTGAAGGACTGAAGACTGAATGCAGTGCTTGGTGCGAGTATTCAAACAAAAGCCATGCACATTTTATTGTTGTGCGTCTTTTCTTTGGGGGTTCAAGTATTCCTTGTGGAAAGTGCACTCCATTGAATGCACAGACGCTCGAAGCACTTGGCAGGCACAAGCACGGAGCCCTGCGCCGTGTGCCCTGCGCCCTGAGCCCTGAGCCCAGAGACCGACTACAACCGAACTACAACGGAAATCACTTCACTCATAAATGGGTAAAAAGGAAGTGAGACCACAGAGCCATTGTTTTTCAACTATGTATCGAATAGTTTTTGGTATTGTTGTTTAGGTTTAGTGCTTCAATTGAAATTGCGGGAAATGGGAGCACAGGCTCTCCGACTATAATGTCTGCTCAGCATAGAGGATTGCTTACCTCAGGCTATTCATAGATCACATACGAAATGACCCACATACTCAGTTAACAGACTTTATGCTCTTTCCCATTCAGGCATTCTTTTTGGAATTACAATTTCACCGAAAACGGGTCGCAATTCGAGAACGTTGTGCTTAATTGATATTGTAATGCCCTGACAATTAACATGAATATAGAATTTATAGCAGTAGGAATTTTCGGGCATGGCGAGACCTTTGACCACTCACTGAAAAGTCAATTGTTATTTAGTTTAGCAAAATAATTTATTTATGCAATTCATTTAGGTTTTAGCCGCATTTTTTCAGCATTGGGCTGCATTTTTTGTGTAATTAAATCAGATGACAAAGGCGCTTAGCGCTGATTTGGTTATGCGTATGGGGATTTTCCAACTAGATTAGCTCATATCGTAAAATTACTCAATTTGATTACATTAGCGCGGCCACAGCCAGCAACAACAATTATTTAGTTTGATTACAGCTCGGGCGCAAGGGGCGTATGCGCGATTTGGCAGATTATCGATGAAATCAATTAAGGCGAATTACATATAAAAATGGCAACAAAAACTAACTACAGATTACAGATAATGCAAGTCAGAAATTTATTTGAATCAATTAATATTTAAATATATAATAAAATAATGTTGGAATTGGTTTATTGGCTCTGGCTGCAATTTGGTAGCCGATGCAGTCAACCAAAGTATCCGTTTACGTGAGTCACAAAAATGGCCAAAAATGATATGGAAATGGATAAAACTGTACATTCAAAACGTATTTCGAACATTTAGGCCCTCGGCTGGTTGGATAGTTGGCTGTTTGGCTGTTTGGCTGTTTGGCTGTTTGGCTGGTTGGCCATGTGCCAGTTGGGCAAACAAAGCAGCGCCAGCAGACAGAGGCAGACACAGAGGCAAACACAGATGCAAACATATGAAAAGCTACAAAATTTGCATATCAACAGACAACAGACAGCGCACAGAGACTTTTTGTTTGCGAATTTCTTGTTGCATTTTGGGTAGCATTAAGCGCGCTATACTCGTATTTCCTGATAATTACACGGTAAATTTGGCAAATGTGACGGCGAGTGTATGCCTGTGTGTGTGTGCACATACAGATACACACAACTATTCAGGCTACAGATACGAGGACATCTGCTCACACCTGCTCGCACCTGCTAGCGAAGCACTTCTAAAAATAAATAACAATTTGGTACGTTACACACGTCGTTCTGCTTATGTAAACGTATCTGCCACTACACAGAGTATACGAGTGTGTGTGTGTGTGCGTGTGTGTGCGTATTGGCTTGCGTGCGTGAAGTGCGCCTAAAAGTATACTTCATTTCCTGTTTTACACCAGAGCCAACTGCTTGGCAAACTGTGCATTGAGACAAACACTACAAATGGGCTGCCCATGCTAGCTGCTGCTGCTATTGCTGTTGCTATTTGTATTTGATTTTCTCCTTCATGGCATTGAACAAACAGCGCCTAGACAAAAACAAAAGCAAAAGGCGAAATTGAAATATACATAGTATACGAGTGTGTGCTCTAGCTGGAAGCTGTTGCAGATAGTGGGCAAATACCAAATGTAACATCAGATATTCAAACTTCCAACACTTTTGATAAATTCCAACTGATTTATTTGCATATGTGCGTCTCTATTCAGTTGCTGTCTTATATTTCAATTAAGGTCCTGCAGTCGACATCTTTGCTGTGCGTGCAGCTGCATTCAGTTTTAATGAATGCCAGCAAATTTATTTTTATGAATGTCTATGCTTTCAATAGAAATTGTATATAATTTTTTTATTTATTATTACGTTTTGTTTTTTGTTTTTTCTATTCATAAACTGACATCTTTGCAGTTGCTTGGTCAGTTTCGTAATTGTTTACTCGTAAAACTTTTGGCATCTCACATTTTTCGCATATCAAATGTAAAATGATGCGTTTCTCTTGGCTAATGAATTTGTTAAAAGTTTCGCCAGCAAAAGCAACAGGGAACGGTCAAACTTATATGAGAGCTGACCGAGTTTATTGTAGACAACACACACACACACAGAAATACTTATGGACACGCACAGGACGTATAAACTTTCTGACCACTTTCAAAACCGAAAAGTGAAAAACCAATAGACTCGGACTAAGCCAAACAAAATAAAACAAAACAAAAAGCTCTTGTTTTTGTGGTTCGGTTACGAGATGAGCACAGAGCACAGAGCACAATTCGAGTCTGTGGATGGGCACGTTGTTTGGCAGAAGCGTTTAACTATTTACAGGACCTAATTGACAGCATTAGAATCCAAAAGCAACAAAAAATCGACATTCTTCAATACCCGTGAGTATGCTTTAAAATGTCGTGTTTCGTAGCACACATCTCAAAACATTTGCAAATATTTTATGAGCACTTAACTTGGCCCTAACACACACACACACAGAGAGAGCGAGAAAGAGAGACAGAGAGAGAGAGAGAGAGAGAGAGAGAGAGAGAGAGACATACACATACATGCAATAAAAAGTCACATATAAGCTGGAGCAGCATCCGTTCGCATCGTGCTTCAATTGGCTTAGGACTGGGGGCAATCGGAGAAGCTGCTATTGTCAGGGCAAGTTGTGCGTGTGCCTTGAACGATGAAGTTAAGGATGATGCCGCTGATGCCACTCCCGCTCCCGCTCCCGCTCCCGCTGCCGATGACGATGACGATGACGCTGCAGCATGACATGTTTTGTTAAACTCGAAACGAAATCAATTTAATAAACTGTCAATAATGCAGCGCATTATCGGTAAAATGAGCTGAGCAACTTAAACTGCTACACACGCAGCTCACGCGAATGCGCGAGAGAGAAGAGACCCCAAAGGAATGGGAGCATACACAGAGAACAACTGATGAGCACGTTGCAGCGAATGCCTCAATACTGCGGATGGGGAATAGAGAATAAATATATAATGTTTGCCATTCAATCCTGCATATGCAAGAGGACTTGATTGTAAAAGATAACAATATTTTATCATTTGCCAAGCCAACTGTGGTGGTGTATTAAGGCCTTTGAATGAATGCATTTCTATTTAAGGGAATTATCAATCAAGTCAATAAGAGCGGTGAATTATGATAGTTAGCTTGAATAACGTAATTGAATTTTTTTGATGAACCTGTAGCTAAGATTAATTGTAAGTTAATGGCAAGTTTTGGGATTTTAGACGAGTTGCCATGCACGTAAAACATAAACATTTGATGTTTACACAAATGGACAAAACCGCTCAACTTAATAGGTTTGTCATTTTTAAAAGTTTGAAAACTTATATCTTCAACAAAAATTTCGATTTAAATTAAATAAATTTTGTTGTTTTGTACACATAAATTAATTAGGTATTACAAAGAAGGCCTTTAAAACTAAAATTTAAAATATGTTAATTACTTGATGCTCTATTTACTTTGTTTATTTAATTATTATAATTCATTTAAAGTCATTTTTTTCTTGCAGTGTAACATTGAGAAGTCACATTTTGAAACTGATCTCTGGCAAAAATGCTGAGCAAAGATTTTGCCAGAAATGAATAGATTGTGTTTATGTAAAGCCTATGATTGATGCCCGCAACGAAGTTTTGTTATAATCCAAATAGATAAATAAATACATCAAATGGATAATTTGCTTAGCCTTCGCTTGCAGCTTGTTAACCTTTGCCCATAATTTCTCATAATTAACGACAGAGCAGCGGCCTCAGCTATAATCTTAATTAAGAAAGCTGTCTTCAGCTGAGCTGCCATTTAGAATTCATGTCAAGGGGCTTTTATTATTAGAACTGACTGTTTGAGCTGTCAGTCTGCATCGCTGTCAGCTCGCAATTTTTGCGAACTGGGAACGCAAAATATGGCAGGTAGATGCCGAAGTGTGCTTGCTTTAAAAATGCTTAGATTAAGAACCAAATGTTACTATTCACGTGCGCCAGCAGCAGCAGCAACAGCAGCAGCAGCAGCAACAAAAACATCTTTGCCCTTTGGGAGAGGAGGGAAATGGCAAAGCCGTCAACTGTGATGGAGTCTAGAATTTTATATGCCTGAAAATATTTTCATGCCAACGTACGATATTATTTCTTATCTTTGGACTAACGTGATACTCATCCGAAGGTGGGCGGGCAGGTGGGCATAGGGCTCGATTCTTTCGTTGCGATTACCATAACTATAAATATCGATTGCTTAGCTGGCAGGCATAGCCAGCGAGTGCTTAAAGCTGCCAGCACACACACACACACAGCTAGACATAGACATACGAGTCACGCCCCCTATTGGACATGTATACACACACATACACACACACATACACACACACTCACACACACACACACATGTGTAGGGCTCAACTTAAGGCTGTCATTGTTTTCGCCTTCGCCGGCTGCTCTCGTATCTGTGACGCTTTTATGTTTCAGCTATTGCCATTGCTATTGCCATTTCTTTTCTACCTGCTTACACAGCTACCTGCCTTATTTTTCTCTTTGACAAATAAATTGACATGCCACATTGCGATAGCGACAAAAATACACAAGAAAAGAAAAACACAAGCAGAGCCAGCCAGGTTAGGTGAAAAGTAGATGTTCTTCAGCATGTGACAAAAATACTCTAACCAGACTGTCGAGTAGACTTGGAATATAGCTGACTATAGTTTAGATTTAGTTAACAGCATTGGCATTTGTTAATGTTAAATAAATGTAAATACTCTGTTAACTAGAAGCTGGTAGTGTAATCAATTTAAAATTTAAATTGATCTCTTTCGTGTTTTCTTCTTAAACATTTCCAGCTGATTGTCTTCTGTTGGCATACCCTACATAATGGCTAAATGCTTTGAGGAAATACAGGCCAAAACGAAATTGTATCGACATCGAGTCGGTTTGCAGACGATATTTGAAGGTTGTTCTGCCATTGATGGCACCCCTGTGCCCATGCTGACATCCGCGTCCTCTCACTCCATCTCCAGTTTTACCTCTCTACCTCTCTACCTCTTATCGTCTCTCTCTCTCCAAACAATGAAATGTCAGAGCACGTACTAAAGGAATTCGTTCGTTTTGGCTGCCTCACATTCTATGTGTGTGTGTTGTGTTTTTCTTCTTCTTTTTCTCTGGCGGAATTGACGTGCGAAGAGAATGGCGACAGCGACGGCATGAAAGAAATAAATATGCCACAATATGTTAACGACAAGTCCGCCCCTCGCTGCGCCCTCTGCAGCTCTGCTCTGTTACCCCTGCGAAGGTGAAGTACGTGCAAGTTTTACTTTTGACGTTGGCGGTAAATAAATATTATTTAAGCGACACTAAAAAATGGCATTCGATTATTCAGCAAATGTTTGTCGGCCGGCCGAAAGCTGCGAATGCTTAGATAAATGAAGACCGACTCGGCTTTGCCACGAATTATGTGCAATAAATGGAATGTGGCAGCATAAATCATTAGAATAGATACCAGCTCCTCACTGTCTCACTGTCTCCGTGTCTCAGGGTCACAATGCCTCAGTGCCTCAGTGCCTCAGCTCCTCAGCTCCTCGGTGTGGTTAGCCGCGCTGAAACGCATGCAATCATTTTTCAATAAGCTGTATTAGCTTGTCAGCTGCCAGATGTAAGCATTACACATACGCCTCGTTGTGCGTGGGATTTGATTTATCATCGCTTAAAATTTAGCCAGCGCCAGCAAAGAAAGAAAAAAGACATTTGGAGGGCATTAGTAAATCTGAAAATCAATGGCAAATTTAGTTCTAGAGGGTCATTCATTTGAGCAGAGTATCAAATTACATCGAGTCTCATATCTGGGGACTTGTAAACTTAAAGTATTGTCCTGTTGTCGCTGCTGCAATTGTGCTTCCCGAGTGGCTGCCAATAAACCAGGCAATAAGCCCGCTGCATCGCCAACTAGCCATAATTACAACTTAATGGTGTTCACATGTAAGCTGTTTCCAGTCCAGAGAAACCCTGAGAGAGAGTGGGAGACAGAGGGAGAGGGAGAGAACGGCCCATCGGAGGTAATAACTTTATTAATTACGCACTGGACACGGGCCTGGAGTTCTGGCCCCAAATTCCCGGGTAACAGCTGGCAGCGGCATCCCGTTTGGGGCCAATATTAATTTATTCTATTTCCTTTTACGGCCTCAAGTGAATTAGAGGCAGAAAGTGCTTAAGCACTTTTCCTCGAGCTTGACTCTTCCTCCTGGCCAAAACTTCCTTTCCGTTTAGTTTATTATGTATGCGACAAGAACAATTAAAGAAGACCCCGAAAGTTGCCTAATTGTTGTCGGACCCCGAACAGCAGCAGAGCTCAAAAGTAACTCAACTCGAGTGCAGCCAGCAAAACAATGCTGGCTCCAAAACTTTAAGCTTAAATCAACATATCTAAACAGATAAACAGATAAGCATTGTTCATTTATGAATGTCAAATATGCAATGCATTTTTGGTGCAGATTATGATACGCATATTATACGAGAATGCAATTGAAATGTGCAAATAATGCTTTAATTAAATGACGCAATTAAGATGTGCAGCCTTTGCAATTTCAATCGAGATCCTTGAGCATGTGGCCAGTAGAAAATGCCACATAATTTCACACAAGCCAAGCAAATGAATCACTTGTATTTGTATTAAATACTACGCCTCAATCCCAGCGCGGACATAAACATAAACTAGCCAACGTCTGCTGCTGTTCTCGGTCTCCTCCTGCTGCGTACATATGGCAACTATTTGGCTCGAAATTGGTATAAATGATGGGGATAAAGCGTAACGCTGGCAATAAATAAATGCTCAGCACATAAACAAATACAAATACAAACAGAAATACATGTGAGGGCAGCAGCCGCAGCAGCAGCAGCAGCAGCAGCAGCAGAGAATGGATTTCCCCTGGGGGAAGGACAGCGCAAAAAAGTAGGCAATGATTTTTATTAATTGATAAGCATTTGCAACAAGTTGCCATCCATTTGCGCCTTCTGTTTATTTGCCGAGCGTGTTCAGCCGAGATATATATGAACATACAAGTTCACCTCCTTCCCCCCTCCAGCATCAAGATTAAGTGATGAATACTTTCATATGCGACGGTAGATTTAAGGCAGCTTCTCATGTGGAACTGATTAGAGCAGCGCGATAAGCCTGTGTGCCACGCAACAGAACACAGACATTGAAATGTGGCACACATCAAGAGGATGCCGAGCTAGCACATGAGAGATGTCATAGAAATGCTGTCCTTATATGAATACATCAAAGGAAACGCATTTCTATAAAAAGGAAGCTCGGCAAAGGCGCAGCTAGATGGGACTTTAATTTGGATTCAGAGCGCGTGCTTTGTACTAATTACTCGATTGCAAATGTTGCTTTTGCTGTCATTTCGCTCGCTATGGCTATTGCTATTGCTATTGCTATCGCTATCGATTCGAATAATAATTACACCAACTAATTAATCAAAAATTCAAGTTTCGAACGTCGCGAATACAAAGAAAAGCCAAAGAGGCACTTTCAAAAGTGTTTACGGCTGAATAATTTGAAAAGCTAACTGAGCAAACAGAAAAAAATGAAATGCTGCATTCTTCAAACTTGGCCGATACTCAAAAAAAAAAATAAAATAAAATAAAATAAAATAAAATAAAATTTCCACGAAGCCTGAAAATGCAAAAAAAGTTTTTTTTTTTGAACAGAAGAAGAAGAAGACGAAGCAGCACAAAGTTTGCTTTTTCTTGAGCAATAAAACAGCGAACGTCGTATGAGTGCTGGTTGGACTAGGGACTGGCTGGCGGGAGGTGAGCGGCGGGGGGCGTGGGTGAGGTAGCTAAGAAAAATGTGCACTTGTCAGCGAAAGAAAAGCAAAGAAGAAAATGAGCAGAGAATGGGAAGTGGGGACTAAAGGACTCTGCTGCGCTCTTAGCAAAGCCGAAATCATTAAAAAGCCAACGTAATTGATAAAGGAACATCAGGGTGGGCAGATAGAGCGAGACAGAGCAGCAGAGAAAGAGAGTGAGAGAGAGAGAGAGAGAGAGAGAGAGTGACTGCATAGAGCGAAAAGCAGCTGTAGTCGGATAGGGGCACAAGTTTATAGCGATGACATCGTTAAAAGTCTGCCGAGTACTTTCTCTCTTGCTCACAGAACACACACTCAAGTGCTTCAAGACGACCGAATTAGTGGCCACAAATTGGCTGCGAGCGTCTTGAGATTTTCCAATGTATGTTTAAGTTTTCTGGCCCAGTCTCTCTTTCACTCTGCACACACACAGACACACACACACACACACACAACACACACACATGCACACCCTCAGTCCGTTTCAATCTCGACTGCACATATTTGGGCGGCATTTGGCGAATTGCGAAATGCAAATGAAATGCGGCCAAATATTTTTCATTCGAGACGTTTGAGTTATTTCTGCATCGTCCTCAATGGCGTTTGTATTTTTATGGCAACCGCTTTCCAGTCCTTAGCTCCAGTCCCACCCACCCATCTCCATGCTCTCCCATTCGCTTAAAACAATGCTTACAAAGGCAACTGACCCCCAGTGAAATGCACCCCAGTATTTGGCCCCCGGCCCTACCTTTGCCACGGCACTTAAGCCAAACTAACAAAAGTTCGCATTTATTTGACTTCGCAGCGGACTGGGAGGCTGTGTGGAGCAATTGGTTCGGCTGCCGGGGTGGATCTCAAGAGAAATGTGCTGTATAAGTCATTTGCATAAGTTGCCCGGACACAGTCTGAGCCGTAAGTAAAGTCGAATTTTTGTTTTCGCAATTGTGCAGAAAAGTGGCGGCCGCATATTAAATCAAAAGCAAACGCGTAGAAAAATGAAACCAAAAAATAAAACAAAAAACTGAAAAAGAAAATTATACAAAATTCTCTGAGAAAAGTAGAAATTACAAAGTTTTTAGCTGGCTAAAAAGTTTTTGGTAAAAAATATTTGTGTGCTCTGGAGTCACTCTGAGAACTTGTAATATGAGTAGATTGCATAGTTTGCCCTATCGAAAGACATTTTGAATTTGCATATTATGTTCCAGCAAGCTAGACTTCAATTTGATTACATAGAAATCGACTGTGAGCGACTTTATTCTTATTAATCCATTGAAAACAAACTCTTGTTACCTCCGCTCTATGAGCTTCCTTCATGCAGCAGCGTTTGATCGAACTAGATCTCTCCCTTTGAGTTGCTGTGCTAGAGTGAGACAACTGCTTAGCTTAGCTTTCTACTACAGGACTGTTAAAGCTAGATATGACACTGTTAACTATATAGTGATGGAGAAGTAGAGGCATTGAAATTGGCCTGCTACACTCTGTAAAACTAACAGTAAGCTGTAAACTTGAAAGTGTGATGCCAGATTTTCGAAAATTGGTGAGCGGACTTTGAAATTTGTATGGAAAGGTCGGAAACATGATTTCACAAAAGTGCTGTTAGCTAACATTAAATGTAACTAAACTGCTATTGGGGTAACCTAATACAGTCTTATATCACAACATTACTACAATTTATATGTCATGTATTTGCTTTTCTCTCTCTGTGTGTGTGTATGTATGTTCAATCTTAAATTGTCGCTGTCAAAATTTAATGTCTACAGTTTAGCTCAGCTATGCATCGTTAATCAAAACGCCTTTAATATCGAGTTAGGTTATGTAAATAAACAATTACAAGCATTTATGTGCGCACGCACACAAGTGTAAACAGACACACATAAACCCACACACACACACACACACACACACACACACACGCATACATAAAGAGACTTACACACGGGCACAAATTTTGCGGCTTAAAGTTAATTCATTTTGTAAGTGTTTACCTAACCTGGCATTAAAACGGCTAGAGAGCTCTTCCCCCATTCTGTGCAGCTGCCTTTAGCTACCTCCGTAAATTTGATAAGCACAACGAGCAGATACACACACACACACCCACACATACACTTACGCACACTCTCGCGCATACGTAAACAAACAGAGGCAGGAAGGAAACGCGTGCGGATTCACTCAAGTGCAAATATTTCAATTTGATACTGATAAGTCGCATTAATGTATGTGTGTATTTAGCAGGCAGCCATACATCAGCGGGCATTTAGTATTAGACTAGATCGAAATTTGAAAGCAGCCCACTTAGTGCGCGCAAGAACCACGAAAAATCCTTTTAAAAACTTATTCGTTTGGGCCGTGAAATCTCTCTCTCTGTGTGTGTGTGTGTGTGTATCGATTACTTTGTCTAATGCACTTTGCAACTCAAACTGATGTCGAAACTGAATCTGCTGCAACTGTAACTGAAACTGTTGCCAAGTGCTGGCCAAAGAACTCGAACAACTTGCTCCAGGCAGCTGGAATTTTGCTAAATGGATAGTTGGATACTATATACAGAGAGAGACTGAGAGGGCGAGTGAGAGTGGTGGGAGAGGGAGGCAAAGCTGCGCTCAACATCAAGTAGATGAGGCAATGACAGAGTCAGAGATTTAAAAACGACAGGCACTTGAGAGAGAAATTTTGATTTCATGTTGAATTTTTCGACATGGGAAATCTGGTAAAATTATATTTAACTGCTCATCAAATGAAAAGTCATTCCCAATTGCATAACTCTCATATTTTGCTGTTTAATTGGATAGCTTAATTTGTCATTTTATTATTGTTTAAGACCACAAACTGCTTATTGAGTATACGCCATGCTGCACAAGCTATTCACATTATGCATAAGTCGTGTGCCGCATGCTTGTTTATTGTCTGTCGTCTGTCGTCTGTTGTCTGTTGTCTGTTGGCTGTAGTTTCTTTCTGTCAGTTATTTGCTCACTTTCCGTCTGGCTCGGCATCGAAAATGTTTACCATGATAATTGTCCTGTACGGCTGCTATTGCGAGCATTGATGGCATTCTATTTGCTTGCAGCTTCGAGCCAATAAACTTTTGGCAGCTGCATGTTGCTTGTCGGCAAAATGTCTATGCACTTTGCACATTGCCAGTTGCTGTCGACTGTTGACTGTTTCCTCTGCCTGCTGGCACTGAATTATTTATATTACGAATTACATTTATTGCTGAATGTGCTCTGAGTATGCCCAGAGCCGAACAATTCAGCTCATTCAAGCAATCGAATAAATTGCAAGAAGTGCCAGTTATAATGAAAGGATTAGTGCAATGTGTATTTAATGCTGCACTTCTTAGTCTTTAGTTGAAATTTAACTAAAATTGTGATCATAAAAGGCAGCTCGATTAATTACTTTTGTCCATTTTGTGGGTCAGATAGCAGCACTTAATTGCTGAGCTTACCATAGAGTTTAATTTCGATTTTTAACAGAGCCTAGCTGCATTCCTATGTCCTATACCTGGCTCAAACGCCGAGCCTCAGGGGCGTTTCCTTGTCTTAACCCAAATCGCGGCATATTAAGACGTCAAGCGCCAGACATGCAAACACTTCTGGGCACCTCGCGTGAGAGAACATGGAAAACGTTGGAAAAGCGCCCGTAGATAAACTCGATTTGCATGTTTATCAACACTGTCAGTGCGGCGAGAAATATGTATATATTAGTAATTAGAAGGAAATTCAATTCAGAGTTACTTTAAGCTAAAACTTTATGCTCAAATTAATTATGTAATGAATCACTTGCCTAAAATCCGCTTAGTTACCGTCTTATAAAATTGCTGCGCTCGTTGCATTTTAGTAAAATACATTGCACGATAATTGACTCAAAACTAAGGGGTAAATAAAACTGGGGGAAAATGTCAGAAGTGTGAAACTAAGATGGAAAAAAAGAACCAGGAAAATCTGTGACTGCGAGTGCCGCTGCGACTGTTAACTTGCCAACATGCGCCTGGAAACTGTACAGACATAAACTTTATACCATTGTGTGAGAAAGTGTGTGTGTGTGTGTGTGTGTGGGAGTGTGTGTGGATGTGCTGTGTCTTTGTGTGGGTCGGTGTCACGCTAACCTCAAAATTGCCGCCAACAATTTAACAAGCAGACGTTGAGGGAAAAATATGTCAAACAAGTGGGTAAGAGCGGTAAAGTAGTCGACGGCGAGAAGCGGTTTTTTTTTGTGCTCTTTCGAACGAAAATTGCGTTAACACGCATACACACAGGCCCACGTGCACACACCCACGCATCGCATGGGCCAAAGTCCCCATAGTCGAATTACCAGCATAAAAAGTGGCCAACACACGAGCAAGCAACAAAAATATTCCCGCCACGTTTTGAATTATGCATGTCTGCCACATACTCTTTCTATCTCTCTCCCCCTCTCTCTCTCTGTTGATCTCTTCTCTCTTTCTCCTTCCGGTACTCTTTCGCTCTGTTGCTCGCCAAAAAGCAAGAGGCGACAACAACCCATTGCGAAGAAAAATATGCATATTCGCAAATAAAATGATTTACAAAAAAAAGACGCAACGGGTGAGTAAGTGAAAAGTGATCAGCTAGCAGATACCACGTAAAAAGTTATTACCAATCAAATGCAATATATATATTATATATATATTGCTTGCAGATTTAGACCTTAAGTTTCAGTTTATACAATGGTAATGTTGAAATTCCTGTGCTTAAAGTGCTTTAATAGAATAAACCATAACAAATTAAAAAGTTTATTACAAACTTTATTGCATGATGGTTTAACTGATATTAGTAGATCTAGTTACTATGAATAAATATAGCTTTAAATCGAAAGTTTCTTGATGCCTATACTACCTTGAGTTTCATTCAACGAATTTAAACACCACCAAATAGAGTATATATATAATTATTAGATGGAAATTTTGGACTCATACGCATTGAATGAATTTATTATAATCGAACATATATATTGCTAGATTTTTCATAAAAAGACTTTAAATAACTATAAAACTTATTACTAACTACTTAATGACATACAATATAGTTTTTCTAAAATCCCCCTTTTACCCTGTAATAGTGTCACAACCAAGTCGTGGTCTGCTTCGCACTGCCTTCACCATTCTCGACACTCAACATGCAAATGCGCTGCAGGAGACCTCGAATAATGGCTGTGGGAGAGACACCGCCAGGACAGCGTGGGGGCCAACAGCGAGCAGGAAGGACATATTTGTGTATTATGCTCTTATAATAACTAAATTCGCTGCCACCAAAATCAGAGGGGCGCATTCATTTCAGGCAAACCCACTCGCTGCTAGCAAACACACACGTATGTGATGTCACTATTTCCCTTTCTCTTTCTCTTTGTCTTTGTCTGAGTGTGAGTTATGGAAGTGCATCAAATTGAAAAGACTTTTAGTTTTTGGCAAGGGCAATTAAGTCAACGCATTATTCAGCGCACAGCGGGAACTGAACAGCCATTAGGACTGAGCTGAAAAGTAGCTAGAAGAGGTATATATCCAGTTAAGTCAAAGCCAATTTCAGTCACATCATGAAAAATATATTAATTATGCTGCCAATTATTCACTCGACATTTCATTAATAATTACTATGAGTCAACTGCAATTAATATATTCACATTATTTTTTTTTAATTTTGTATTTTTGCTATTCATTGCATTGCAATCAATATTAAGTGCCCTCAAAGCACGAGCACCGCAAATGCGAGTCAAAGCAATTAAATGAAAAAAATAATATACTTCAAACGAGGAGCGCAATAAATCGCGTGACTTTGAGCCCATTTCCTAGCAAGGGCAGCTCACATCATTTATAGCACAAGTGTACGATATTTTATGTATATACATATATATATTTTGTATTTTGGTACTTTTAATTTAAATTTGTCGCTTCGCACTTGACCTTGACACGAGTCCAGTCTTGGTTGCTTAAGTTTTCTGTGGCCTCATAAATTTCATATTGATTTCCGACTTTCAAAACTGATGCGAATTATCGTGGCAACAGGCCCAAGTGTACTATGAACAATGAACAATGAGCTGTGAAACTTTATTGACTCTTTTTACTGTTAGAAATTTACTTGATAGCATCCGGTGACTGCAAAGTTTTGGATGCTTTACGATGCGAGCAGTTGCTCCTCTGCTGCTGCTGCTTCTTCTACTACTTCTTGTTACCCATTTATGCAGTAAAACCAAGAACAACATAATTTAGCCAAACAACAATAAACTGCTACTGCTTCTCGACTCGAGTTGTTTTCTAGGGGGAGCACTACATATATTCATACACACACACACACACACACACACATACACTCGCATAAGCATATCTACTCAGACAGTAGGAAGTCGTAGCGGAAAATGTAACTGAAACTGTTTGGGGAAATTCTGGAAAGTTTGTTTATTTTTTTCTGTTTTGTGTGCTTTTTTGTCAAAATGTAATAAACTGCAAACAGTGGCAAAAATAATGCGAACACATAAAAAGTGCGTCAAGTTTTTATTCGTATCAGCCTCAAAGTCTCGACATCTCAATTTTCCCCCTGACCCCATCTCTCTGCGGAGCTGTCTGCTTATTGTTTTATATTATTTACCCTTTCGCAATCGACGTTGAAAGCATTGTTCAGCACCGCAGTAAGTGAGAGACGGCAAAGTTGGCTGCAGGCTGCTGTTGAGTTGATTTAATTGGCGAAAGTTCTCAATCAGCTCAAAGGATCTCTTTCAAATTGGATTCTCGAGCGAAATATAGAACTCAAAGCGACCCAGATAGATGTGGTTATGAGCAATGGCAGCTGCTTGTCCACCAAATTAATGAGTTGTAAAATCTCAAATTATTGCGCCAATTCGTAGCTTCATTAAGTGCAAAGCCCCGTGACAGTGTTGACTAACGCCACACAGTCCGCAGTCCGCAGTCCGCAGTCCGCAGTCGACGCTCGTCGCTCGACAGTCATTGGCTAATGAAAGTCTCGCGACAAATTTGTTTGGCCAACGGCATTTTTTCCCAACGTCTGTTGACAGCTCATTAATGAGAGACAAATAGAATGCATGTGCGCGAGCGAGCGAGCGATACAGTGAGAGAGACAAATGTTATTTTTTTCTTTCTCTTATTTTTTGCCAATTGTGCAACTGATTGCCTTGTGGCAGACACGACCTCGACCTAGTTCCGGTCGCCGCGGCGACACATGCCTCTGGCTCGCAAATCGAATCGAGGCTCTTCAGCTGTGCTTACTTGTGAGCTTTTATCTCGACGTCCCTCGCAGTTATGACAAATTGTACGACTCATTTCACTTTGCTTTCCCTGACACTTATCACACTTGTCACACTTGAAGGCACCAACAAAGTGGGCGTGGCTGCCAGCGGCACAAAATGTTCCTGCTGCTTGCTAACCACAAAAAAAAAAAAAAAATCGAGAAGAAATTGTAAATCAAATAAAATACGCCAACCTGATTTTCTTGAATTGAATTTTATTACTCTCGCACTTTAGGTCCAGCAATTTTTATTGATTTATATAAGGCAGAGTAAAAAAAAAAAAAAAATAGAAAGTATGTGTAAACAAAAAAGTCTTAGTCTTAACTTTATTTATAAGAAATCCACTTTTGCAGCATGCGTTTAACACGTTTGAGTTTAGAAGACTTGACAGTTACGCAAAATAAAATAATCTTATTACTGCTGTATAATCCATGCTTCATAAACTCAAACTTAATGCAAACTTGAGACGACGTTCGCCACTAATGCCAACGAGGAAAATACAGATAAGTTCCTAGAGCTGAAAATGATGACTTCAGTGCAAATAAAGCAAAATTAGCTCGAGTGAAATGTGAGCAAAAAATGTAATTTATAGTGGCAGAAGAATGTGGGCAGTGGGCGTAACCATAATATGGTGGCAAACAGTTGCTTTTTAATTAAAAAGATTTCCCTTCATCAGCTTTGTTAAGTGCAAGTTCTTTTTGCGTTTATTAAACTTGAACGACGGCGCACAGTGCGTATGAGCAACGTAGGAGCCGTACAGGAGACTGAGTGCGAGGGAGGGAGAGAGAGAGACACGCAGAGACAGAGACAGAGAGTGAGAGAGAGGTGCTTGCATAATATTTTGCCTTCTAGTTGATTAAAGTAATTTTAATTGCTTTTTAATGTTAATGGCAAAAGTTGCAGCTGCCGCATAACTTTGATGCACAAATATTTTGTTTCGCCCACTTATTTGCAGATAAGTTATAAATATTTATTTGGATGTATAGCAAAAATTGAAACGTTTTCAGTTGAATGGTTTATGCAAATGTTCTTTTTTTTTGTATCTATTATTGGCTTGACTGCTAATTAAATTGTAATGCCACATTTATCTACCTGGCTGAATATGTGGGCAAATTAAATTTCGCAGCTCGCATTAATGTTAAATGGCAGAGCTGGCCGCCCACGAGTTTGGCCCGTTGTTTGGCGGATTTGCGCAAAAAGCCAAAAAGTTGAACGTCACTAAGTCGACCAGGCAAAGCCTTTAAGCCATAATTTAATATATTGACACAAAGCTTACGCGTAAGACGTGTCTTTGCCATCATAATCCTCAATATTGTATATTGACAGCTGTCGCTAACGCCCCCCAGTCCGCCCTCTCAATCTTAGCCCAAAAAAAAGACAACAAATTTGTGAGAAAGTCTGAAGGAATATTGAAAGGAAAAGTAAGTTTTTTTTTCGGCTTAATGCTCAACTATGCGGAAAAATACTCGCATTTGTCTTCAGCTCGACTTTGAGTTCAAGTTTGGCATTGAGTGAGATCCATGATAGGAGCTCCACTCGATATTTGCTCCCATCAATACTATCGATGATTTCATCGGATGATTTATCAGCACTAATCCTCATGGGAAATGCTTTTTTTTTTTTTTTTTTTTTTTTGTAGCAGTTTAAGTTTTTATATTTAATAAAAACTAATATATATTTAAATTTATTAAATATTAAATAAGAAATAAAAATAAATAAAACAGCTCTTAATTAATACTTAGGTACTAATAGAGCTTAAAAATAAATAAATAATTTTAAAAAGTAAATAAATAATAGGATAGAGCTACTGAATACTAATTGATTTCATGTTTTAAAAATGAATTAGGCATATATTACATATATATAAAAAGAATATAGTTCATGTTAATTTAAAAATTATAATGTAACCATAGAAGGTGACTGTAAGGAAATAGAAATTTTGATTTTCTGAAATGCTATCAATGAATTTGAAGAAATAAGATCTTGGGATTTTTTGCAAAGTTGTCCATTTTTTGAGAAGCATTCAAATAAGTATTAAAAGTCTAACGTACATGTATTTTTATCATGTTTTATATATGTATTTATTATATTATATGTAGTTACACAATTTATATTATATCAAATAAGTTTTCTGCTACCGTTAGTGGCAACTTAATCTACTTTTACATTTAAAGGACAAAATAATTTACTATATTTACAAAAAGTTGTCAATTATAGAAGGAACCTTTAAGAGAGATCCAATCGATCATAAGTGGAGCGATACATAGACTTCGAAAAACATCCATCAATCTATCGGAAATTTAATTTCCAACGATACTATCGATTGTACTATCCATCGTTTTAACACTTATAATTTGTTTCAAGTTTACTAAGTCTTCCGAGTTTTCTAAGTATTCCTGGTTTTCTAAATCTTCTTGTTTTCTAAATCTTTTTAGTTTTCTAAGTCTTTTTAGTTTTCTAAGTCTTTTTAGTTTTCTAAGTCTTTTTAGTTTTCTAAGTCTTTTTAGTTTTCTAAGTCTTTTTAGTTTTCTAAGTCTTTTTAGTTTTCTAAGTCGTTTTAGTTTTCTAAGTCTTTCTAGTTTTCGAAGTCTTCCTAATTTTCTAAGTCTTTCAAGTTTTCTAAGTCTTCCCAATTTTCTCCTTCAAGTTTTCTAAGTCTTCCCAATTTTCTAAGTCTTTCAAGTTTTCTAAGTCTTTCTAATTTTCTAAGTCTTCCTAATTTTCTAAGTCTTTCAAGATTTATAAGTCTTTGAAATTTACTAAGTCTTTAAAATTTTCTAAGTTTTTCCAGTTTTCTAATTCTGTCAAAATTATTAAAGTCTTCCACATTTTCTAAGTCTTTCCTCTAAGCCTAAGTCTTTTCTGCTTAGCTCAACGATCGTTAACATTGTCTTATGTCTACAGTTTTTCTTATATCTAATATTTAAACAATTCTTAACAATTATTTTTAACTATTACAATTCTGCTTAAAATACTTAATAATATTAACTATTTAACTATTTACCTGACAACACTTCACTTTCACTTTCACTTTCACTTTACTGCACTGCACTGCACTACTGACCCCCACCGGGCCTGGACGACTGAAGAAATGCTGCAGCTGCTGCTCTTTATATAGGGCCACTTTCACTCAAAATCCAAGGCGCGCTCAAATGTTGAGCCTGCGTCGAGTTGCGGTCGCTGCAGTCGATCGTGAAGTGACCTATGAAAACACTCTCTGCTGCATCAAGCATTCTAAATGAGTTTAGCTTAATTGTAAATGTAAACAAATATTGCTGAATACATAAAGACAACAGAAATGATCTTCTGCAGCTCATTTTCTTTGCTTGCTTTGGTTAGGCAGACAGACAGAGAGACAGACAGACAGACAGACTTAGAGATAAAGAGAAAGAGACAGACAGATTTGCAGATATACAGCCAGACATACAGTCTGATTAATAGGCAAACAAACAGAGAAGAAGGGTTCAAGAATATTTAGTCCTCCCCACTAATAGCCAATGAGAATGAATTCTGCTGTATCAAGCACTCTTAATTGGTTTTACTTAAATATAAATATTGCTACAGACATATAAAGGTCTTAAACTTGTCTTCTTCTATACTACTAATAGGAATTGAGCTGTTCATGCACTATTAAAATTAGTAAGCCACTCACATAGAAATCGGACAATTACACAGACAGACAGATAGACACACAGACATACACATACATACACATGTTATATAGTTTCATCAGTTCTAGTCATAAATCATAGACAATCTTCTGCTACTGCTTTTGCTTGTTAAACAAATTTAAATATATTTATCTTTGTTTGTAATAAAAATTAGGTATACAAAAGTGTTGTGTTTTACATTTTTTATCAAAGAGTATAGGACACCCTAGTTCTTATCTACTTAAACATAATCATATATTTATATATATATATATTGGAAAATAATTGTATGAAACAGAAAATAAAAGAATTACTATATACATACACATACACACGTGGGCTGCAGTGTGGGCTTACTTTGGGAACTTAATTGTTCAATAACTTTTTTATGACAAGAGCCTATGAAACTATATAACATGTGTATGTTTGTGTCTGTATGTCTCTCTATTTGTCTGCCTAACCAAAGCAAGCAATGAAAATGAGCTGCAGAAGATCATTTCTGTTGTCTTTATGTATTCAGCAATATTTGTTTACATTTACATTTAAGTTAAACTCATATAGAATGCTTGGAGCAGCAGAGAGTGTTCTCATTGGCCACTTCACGATCGACTGCAGCGACCGCAACTCGACGCAGGCTCAACATTTGAGCGCGCCTTGGAGGTTGAGTAAAAGTGGCCCTATATAAAGAGCAGCAGCTGCAGCATTTCTTCAGTCGTCCAGGCCCGGTGGGGGTCAGTAGTGCAGTGCAGTAAAGTGATAGTGAAAGTGAAGTGAAGTGAAGTGAAGTGAAGTGAAGTGTGATCAGGTAAGTATTTAAATAGTTAATATTATTAAGTATTTTAAGCAGTATTGTAATAGTTAAAAATAATTGCTAAGAATTGTTTAAATATAAGATATAAGAAAAACTGTAGAGATAAGATAATGTTAATGATCGTTGAGCTAAGCAGAAAAGACTAAATTTAAAAGACTTAGAAAATGTGGAAGACTTTAATAATTTTGACAGAATTAGAAAACTGGAAAAACTTAGAAAATTTTAGACTTAGTAAATTTAAAAGACTTAGAAAATTAGGAAGACTTAGAAAGTTTTAAAGACTTAGTAAATTTAAAAGACTTAGAAAATTAGGAAGACTTAGAAAGTTTTAAAGACTTAGTAAATTTAAAAGACTTAGAAAATTAGGAAGACTTAGAAAATTAGGAAGACTTAGAAAACTTGAAAGACTTAGAAAATTAGGAAAAATTCGAAAACTAGAAAGACTTAGAAAACTTGAAAGACTTAGAAAATTAGGAAGACTTAGAAAACTTAAAAGACTTAGAAAACTAAATAGACTTAGAAAACTAAATACACTTAGAAAACTAAAAAGACTTAGAGCCTTGAGCCTTGAGAGACTTAGAAAATTAGGAAGACTCTTAGAAAACTTGAAAGACTTAGAAAACTAAACGACTTAGAAAACTAAAAAGACTTAGAAAACTAAATAGACTTAGAAAACTAAATAGACTAAAAAACCTTGAAGGGCTTAGAAAATTAGGAAGACTTAGAAAATTAGGAAGACTTAGAAAACTTGACAGTCTTAGAAAACTTGAAAGACTTAGAAAATAAGGAAGACTTAGAAAACTAGAAAAACTTAAAAACCTTGAAAGAGCACTTAAAGTTCAAGAGAAATGTCTTTGTTATGTTAAACTTATATATAAATATAAAAAATTGTAAGTTTCCCTTGAACAGTAATAGGAGTAATCTATACATATATATAAAATAAATTTCCTATGAGCTTTTCACTCTGTAAACAAATATTAAATGTCTTCATTTGTTTGTAATATACAATTATTTATTATATAATAATATTTTCACTGCCCGAGCCTAAACAGACTGAACAGAGCAGGCATGAAGTTTACTAGGCCCTAATGCATAACTTTTTCTTCGTCAATGTTGTACTAGCTGTCCAGTCTATGTGTTGTATGGTTAGTGGTTTAGGGCTGCAAATTCATATCTAGTAGAGTTTACACATGGATGAGGCTATATTTAAAGGCATTTGGTAGAAACATTAAAAAAAAGCTCGATTTTATTTACTGATATACAAAATTTGGTATTTTGTTTCTGTGTGTTTGTCTTTGTTTTTGTTGTTGAGAGGGGCACCATAGGATTCGGTTCGTTGTTGAGACTCAAGTGGCACGAGTTTCCCGTGAAGCAGTTTTAATATTTGGGATATTAAGATTTTGTCGCTTCTGCGCTTGCATTGTCATAGTTGTCGGTGGCCTCATTGAAGTACGCCAGATTTTCGTCCTCCAGGGCCGTACCGACAGTATAGGCATTCCAGATGCTGTGCGTGTGGTCGGCATGAGTGTCGGCGCCAGGCAATGAGGCGCTCGAAGAGACTCGACTAAACTGAGTGGCCTGGTTCGTGATGTCAGGCAGCGAGTTACTCTGGCCGAGATTCACATCGTGCGTGGGCTTACCCTTGGCCAGTGCATGGGCTGTCAGCTCCTTGACACGATCCGCGTAGCGCAGCGTGTTGAGCGTATGTTCCACAGAGCGTAGGCTGGGCGAGATCATGGCTATCATGCAGGTCCGCACCTTTTTGCCGCCAATAAACGAGTCGCGCAGCACCTGAGTCAGCTTGGAGCCTCGGAAAGGCAGATGTGGCGACTGGCGTCCCAGGGCTCGAATGCACTCCTTGAGCGCCAGCAGCGACTTGTTGATCTCAGCGCCCTCCAGCCGCGTTAGACGGTTCGAGCTGCTGTTGTCTGCGCCGCGCTCGTTGCCCGCCAAATCGATGAGCGAGAATTTGCCATGCAGCTGATTCATGGGAGGAATGCGCAGCACTATCTGGAAGACGGCGTGCGAGCGAGACGACTTGGAGTTGGCCGACGTCTGGCCGGAGGTGCGCACACTGTTGCCCAGCTCCAGCAGCTTCAGGACCTCGTCGGTGTTGGCCACTGGCTCCTCGGTGAGGCCCACCACCTGCACCTTCTGCTTGCCATCCTCCAGCACACGCAGCTGCGGCTTGCCGGGCATCAGCAGATCGTACACCCGCGTGCCGTACAGCTCAAAGAAGCTGCAGCTCACGCTGAGGCCCAGGCGTGCATATTTTGGCTGGCGCAGGTATTCGAAGACATCGCCGGCGGCCAGGGCATAGATGCCGTCGCGGCAGTTCTGCTGCCTGCCCGTGAATACGCCGCCCATGGTGTGAGTCTTGCCGCTGCCCGTCTGGCCGTAGGCGAAGCAGGTGGCCATGCCCCCCTCGAAGATGTGACGGACCAGCGGCCGAGCCGTCCGTTCGTGGACCTGCGCATTGCTGCAGTCGTCGTCGAATGTATAGTCGAAGCGGAAGTTGTGATGCTCCAGGAACTTGGTCAGATTGACCTGTTTGCGCGGCTCATGAACCACCAGCAGCTCCCTGTTGGGCACGCTGACCACGTCCGGCTCGCAGTTATTCAGCTCCCGTCGATTCAGCGGACGCTTGCGCACACACACCAGTATCTGATGCTGTTTGGCGGGGGCGCATGCAAAGCTCTCCGGCTGGAAGTTCATTTGCAGTCGATGCATCCGTAGCATGCGTGCTATTTCCCAGTGCGGATTTTTAGGATCGGCGTCCTTGAACGACTGCCGTAGCGCCCGCGTCTCGTCGTGCACCTGGCGGCGCAGCTCGCGTTTGGCACGAAGTCGCTCAATCTCCACGACGACATCGTCCTTGGGAGATTCGGGCACCGTGCGAGGCGCCGCAGCAGCCGTCGCTGGCGTTACGGCCGTGGCAATCCGTTGTCGCGCCGCCATCAAACCGTTGGAGCCCTGTGTGTTGGCCGGCCGCGGCGGTATGGGGACCAATGTGTTGTTTGGGGAGGCTCGTATGACTGCAGGTGTATCGTAAATTTGCGGATTGAGCTTGATTATCGTGTTGAGCGGCACCTCCTTGCCGCGCGTCACGACGCCCTCGCTCCATTCGACCGTCACAATTTTATTGACGCTGCCGTCCAGCTTGATGATGCCAGCCTGGTGGATGCGCCCGTCGGAGCGACGTATGAACACCTGCTGATGAATGGATAGGAAATCCATGACCCGAATCCTTGTGACAGTGCACCAAAAATTTTGATTTCGAACAACAAAGTTGTTGGTGAAATGTATTTGTGTGTGTGTATGTGTGTGTGTGCAAATAATTTCTGAACAATTCAGCAACTGAAATATAAAGGAAATTTTTATTATTGCCTTTTTATGACAAAAACTAGACCGAAAAGTTAGTTGTAGACATAAAATACACCTCGTGCAATTAAAAATGTGTGTAGAAAAATTTGAAACTGAAAATTTGTAAATTCGAAAGACACAGTAAAAAAATCAAGTCAAAATTGAAAGGGGGTATCTAAGATGTCTAATGAATTGTGTTCCACAGACAGGATTGTGAAAAAAGGCATCGGGTATGTCACATCTTCGATATCTCCTTTCCTTCTTAGGAAGTTCAATCTGCAGTCACTCTACGCTTTAAGTCTTTCTGCCTTAGTTTGAACTCGTTTCAATACATCAATTAGTGTCTCGTTTATACTCCATTTGTCCAACTGCCCTCGACGGGCTGGTGTCAATAGGGCTAACCTCCCCGCTGGCTGAATGACTGCAAGTGTTAAACATCTTTGGCTGTGGCACACATAGTGCCACAGGACCTAGTTCATAGTTTGACAAACATGGCCCCCTTTCCATTTGGGGGAGGAGACAAAGATGATGATGATGCAGCTGCAGAATTTCTATAACCGCAGCATGTTTGCACAACACTTATTTTTAGTGAAAAGTCGCTCAGTTACAGGCCCTTTGGCCTCCGCCGCCCCCCGCCAGCGCTTCGGCCTAGGTGCGAGTGTACGCATGTGAAAGGCGAAACTTCGACAATGTCGAGCCAGTTGAGTGCATATTAAACAGAGCCCCGGGCCACGTTGCGAGTGTCGCTGCGTCTTGGGCAAACATTGAGGTAGACAAAGGCCGAAGGCTGCGGCAGTTCCAGTTGCAGCTGCCGTTGCCGTTGCCGTTGCCACGCCCAACCAGCTTAAATAGGTACATACTTAATTTCATGAATATTTTGTAGCTAAATCGCGTGCGATTGGTTAAACAATTGCGCGTAGTGCATTTGACACTGTGTCACAAACCATAAATATTGCAATAACTGCAATAACAACACTTGCGAATTCCCCGCTGAGCAAATGTCAGAAATGTTGGGAATTTGGGCGACAAATCCAATTGCAAAAATAACCAGCTGCCAAATCAAATGAAATCCAAACAAAATCAGAAAAAACAGGCAACAAGACAAAAAAAAAAACAGAGTAGAAAAAAGCCACATTCATGAAAACGCAACAGAATTTCAGCTCAGCGGCGGAAACGGAATCGGCCGCAAAAAGCAAAATGGTTGCTCTCTGGCATTAAATGCAGGCTGCACACAAAACTGTTGCATACTTTCGCGCGCCTCCTTTAAATGCGCTTCAACTCGTAAAAACTGTGCAAATTGAATTTAAAATAGGAATACTCAACAATTTAAACTGAAAAATATATTTAAATAAAATCTTATTTTTATTTATAAATTTTTGTATTTTTATATTTTTGTATTATCTTCAATTGATCTTCAAATATTTAAAGTCAAAAATATATATGAATAAAATCTTTTTTTTTAATGTATTATTATTTTTATATTATTATATTGTATTCAGTTATACTTTAACAACTGAAAAGTGAAAAAAAAACATATATATAAACTCTTGATATATTTATATATATTCTTAATTGTGTATTATTATATTATAAGTATATAGTCCACTTTCAACAATTTAAAAAGTATAAAATAAACTTTTTTCTTTGCTTATATATATTACTTCTATTATATTTTTTACAGTTAATCTTCAACAATTTAATAGGTAAAATAGATATAAATTATTTGTATATTATATTCAATATTCATATTTATATATAAACATATAATATAAAATTACTTTTAGCTTACAGAGCACCATAAATTATTATGAATGCCTCTAAACGACACAAACTTGCGCCTAATCACTTATGTATAAACACACACTCCCCCACATAAACACACACACACACACAGGTCGTTCATTCAGACAGCCGATTATAAATGTTGCTTGAAACTAAACTCTAGCGTACTTGTAAAAACATGGGATGTCATTAAAAAATAAGCAAAAGTGCCTCTTAAATTACAACCCATAATTTTCGCATATTAGTTGAGCGTCATCTTTGGTATGGGCATCGGTGGAATCATATGCATTCAACATGCAATTGCGTGCCACCAGGGGCAAACGAACCCCAAGCCGACGTCGCGACGTCGACACGACAACGAGGACGCAACGGGTGAAGCCTGAAATTAAAACATTATTCATAAGCAGCCCAGCCAAGCGACGTTGGAGAATGGAGAGGCGAGGCCAGCCAAGGATCATATCGCTCTAATGGCATGCTACCCAAGGAGCTGCTTGGCTAGCGCACGCTGCACCCCTTTTGCCTGGTTATACCCCATGGTTGCAGACCAGTCTGGGGCTGGCGCTGGCGCTTTACTACTTTTCAGTTCTAATGACTCCAATGCGAGTCACAAAAGTCTGGTAATTGTAAACTTTACGTGCCCCGTTGCAGTGCAGCAGTCGCCGCAGTTGGGGTCAGCCTGGCAGCGCCTGAGCCGGAGCCCCGCCCTTTTGACATCTCGAGTGTAATCAAAATTTCGCAGCGCGTTTCTAATGAACTGGTTTCGTTTTTGTTTTACCGCATACCTGCGAATCGACTCCAATTTATTGAGCTATAAAGGTGTCAAAGTGTTGGCCTCTCGCTCTACCTAGATTTAATGCCATATTCGTTCATTGTGAATAATTAAGAAAGAGCTTGCGTGTGCTAAGTACGCTTCCGAGTTCACATCTCCCCCCACACCCCATCGATCTCTCTCTCTCTTTCTGGCTCTGCTTTCCTTTTGTCCATCATTACCATAAAAAATCTCATTAGGCCAAATGTATAATATAATGACTCTGGCTTTAGCTTTGTGGGTTCGTTTAATTTTTTTTTTTTTTTTTTTTTTTGCTACATTTAAGATGGTCTTGCAATTCATTAGGTGCTCGACCAGGTATATACATATATAACAGGCAAAAGCTGAACTTAGTTTTTATACATCACATTTTATAATAAATGTACGCAGGCAAATGCCTAAACACAGCAGGCACATTCATTTGCCAGCCTTGTGCTGGACTTAAATTTGTTTTCAGTCACATTCCGAAACGGAGCCGCAGCTTTACACATACAACAAATATTACTCTCAGTTTATCGGTTTTTCCAAAAACATTTAAAACACCAAAATGAACAACTTGTAAGTGTTGAACTATATTTTTTTGTATTTATTAACTAACTAAATAAACGAAATTTCAGCATTGTCAACTGGATGAAGTGCCATGGCACCGAGTCTCCGCCGTACAATGCGCCACGTGTTGAACTCCTGCGTCCGATGACCTCCGAGCTGCAGAGCCTGCAGAAGCTGGCGCAGGAAGCCAGACGAGAACAGATGTACAGCTTGGTCATCAAGGAGAAGGCCACGTATGATGCCGAGCTGAGGAGCACGCTGGGCAAGTCCTTTGTGCAGGACGATGTCTGTGATCGAAAGCTGTGCGATCGCTATGGCTGTCGGCGAGATAAACGAGCCGCTAATTAACACAATTATCTAGTTGCTTGCATTCAATAATAAAAATGGTCGACGGTGGCGTCAGTGTAGCAAAGGGTAACTCTTGAGTTTCGATCTGTTTTAAACAAATTAAGAATACACATATATACATATATATATATACATATATATACACATATGTATACACATATGTATATTAAATTTAGAGTTTTCCAGCAATGATTTGCTCGTACTGTGCAACTTTATACTGTACTGTTGTTGTACAACACTATTAATCGGTACTGTGAATTGCATGATAAAATAGTATTTTTATAAGCAATAAGAATACTAATTGTATAAATTGATGTGATATTTACACTATACTGCCGTTAAACAGCAGAAGCAGTGTTGAAAAACTATGTATAGAAATATGCATACGCTTTCATAGACTTGTGAATTTACTTATAAAAAGTCCTTGGTGAAGACTGTATAAGAAATAAATTTTTCAGCACTACAAAGTCGTTGTACAACACCATCAGTGTTATGAATTGCATGATGGAGTAATTGATTGTACGTCAGCTAAATGATATTGGTACTCAAAGGTTGCATTAAAGTCTGTGTCATTCTAATACACTGCAGCAGTGCTGAAAATTGACAAAAAAAAAAAAATATTCATACATACTTATGAGCTTACTGATATTACGCAAGTAAACAAAAAAGTATATATATACTAAAATTTTTTAAAAAATTGCAACACTATTAAAAAGTAATGCGAATTTCATGATAAACTCAATAAGATACATATATGAGCTACTGTGATCTTTACACTACACGGCTGCAGGGTTGAACAACGAATAAATATAATGAATTTTTATAGAATATTCATATACACACTCACATCTAGTGCAAGCTGGTTGATAGAAAGTAATTTATTACTATAACATTTTCCAAAATGGCTTCAGCTAAGATCGTTACAATGAGCAAATGGGGCGTAACTGCTATAGTGGCATTGCACAACACTGCCAATTACTAAAATGAAAGTTTCTTCATTTATCAACAATAATACATACTAATTGTGCACGCCTTGAAAATTTGAGCAACAATCATTAACGCGAATCTAACCGCCCACCCGCCCCGCCTCCCCTCCGCCCATCCGGCCAATGGGGCGTAACTGCTTTAATTACACACAAATTATTTTGCAATGAGGCTGCAAAATTGGAGCAAAATGAATTGCATTTATTTGCGTAACTCCGCAACTCAGCAACGCAGCTCACCTTTCGCATGCGGTGGCCCCAACTTTTTGGGGCGATTAAATCTGTTGAAAACTGAAACTTATTTGGTCAGAACTAGCTGCAAATGTCAGCGTTAAGCAAAATACTCTACTAAGAGGATAAGCTTCGGTCTCTCGGTTGTTCGGTTGGCTGGTTGGCTGGTTGGGTCACAGCTTTTGCGAGTTGGGCGGCATATGTCTCCAACGTTCGATTTGGATGCCTGCTGCTGTCCCAATTTGCACCCTTTTCAATGCAATGTGTGAAATATGTGAAGCACTTGATGCGACACACCAACCATACGCCCACAAGATGGCAAGGGTTCCTATTGTTGTTTGTTGGTCAAATTGTCGTAAATTAGTTTTAACACCTGACTGAGTGGCTTTTCAAGTGGTCTCTTTCTATCTCTCTCTTACCCAGTGTGTGTGTGTGTGTGTCTATTCGAGTTTTCTCAACAAGTTTAGTCTACTTTGGAGCCTTTGCTGTCAGCTTGCGGACAGCAAGGATCCGTTGGCGACAACCCTTTCGGGCTCTCGCCCAGGGCTGACTTTGTCATTTGTTTTGTGGTGTGTGAAATTAATGTAATCGTATTTTAAGCATAAACTATGTAAGAACATTGCTTTTCAATTAGGTTGCATGCCGAACAGCTGTCCGACCGAGCCAAGAGAGTTTCGCATTAAGTGCCAACTTCTGCAAATGCCATCGAGCCAATGAACCAAACAACTTGGCTAAAATGAGCTGGCAAGTGCTTGTGGGATTGGGCCGGCAAGCTAAAGGTAAAGGTGAAGGTATAGGTAAAGGTGCGGATTACTTGCCGCTGATGAGTAGCTTAACCTTGCTGACACTGACACTCCGACCGTTCCAATTTGGACAAGCAAATTTCGTTAAAAATCCCATCATAAAAACCCGAACCAAATGCTGCACAAATCCAAATGCTGTAAAAATACAACGAATACATTTGGGTCACTTCGTTTTTCTCGCATTTTTGTGTTCCTTTTTTTTTGCGTTTTGTTCGTTTTTCGTTTATTTTATGGCAGCTTTCAAAGTTTTTACTCATTGCCCTCTAGCTGTCGAGCTGTCCACCTGGACAAGCGGAGCAGCTGCAGCCGCAGTCACAGCCGCAACAGCTCTCGCCAAGGTGGCAATAAAATAAATGGCAGCACTTTCGGTTTTGCCCGCACAAACCAGCACAGCACGGCTAACGAAAAAGGCAATTTGGGGAAAGGTGGATGCGATGCCGTATACGCCATATATCAAAAGGCGAAAGAGTAGAGCACATAAACCAAAGCTCCACGAGAGAAGTACTAAGAGAAAACAAGAGAGAGAGAGAGAGAGAGAGCAAACTGAGCTGCTAGCGAGAGTCGGAGTTGGAGAGAGATTTGCTCGAGAGTTGGTTAGCGGCAAATATTTGCGGTATTTGCACTTGGCCACTGAGTGGTTTATGACTCCTTATGGCGCCTGCAGCTAGAGTAGTTTGTATTATTGTTGCTGCTGCTGCTGCTGCCGCTGCTGCTGTTACTGTGGCTGCGGCCAGGTAAGTCCAAACACTAAAAGGCACTACGACTCTCGGGTATTTGCAAGCATCCACTTTCGCCTTGAGCTGCTCAGGTGACTGACTGGCACTGCGCTTAAGATTAATGCCCGGCCAAGGCGACAGCCACATCCGCAGCTCATTGTTCAAAAATATTGACAATGTGGCCAATGCGCACGAATAAAACATAATATTGAAAGGAGAAACGTAATTTCTAAAAGGATTACGAAAAGCTTTAAAGCAAAGCCAGCGACAGCGACAAGGACAACGGCAACGACAGCAGCAACGACAACGACAACGACAACGGCAAAGACGGCGACGCCAACATGAAAAATGAATTGCAAAGAATTGAAAAGGAATGGTAAAGAAAATGAGAAGAACGGCAGGGAGAAGCACAGCGAGTTTTCATTTGTGCGGCACTTGGCGCGCTACTTACACACATGAGCAAGGGCTCAGTGCTGTAAAATATGTGAAAAATGAACGGAAATACCGCTACGACGAGGCGGAAATGAAAAATACACGTACAAAGATGCCACAAAATGGCCGACGAAAGCCTCAAATCAAAGAACTTCACATGTATGTATGTATGTGCGTATGTGTGTGATGAGCAAGTTATTGTGGCATATGTATATGCCATGACATGCAAGCTGTAATTAATGACAGCCAAATTGATGTCGAAATGCCAAAGGATGTTAGCTCAGATAACAAAGCACATGGCTTGTTATGGGTTCGAAGATAACATATGATTATTACACTCGATTTGAAAGGAGTATATTGGTTTGAAATATGATATATATGAATATACTAGCGGTCCGATCCTGACCGTACTCGATTTTTATTGGCTTTTCCAGAAGCATAGGCAAATAAACATTAGGTCAATAAACATCTAAAGCTGACTCGATTTGCTGACCATAATAAACTTTTGTATCGTATTTCTCTGTATTACTGTGAGCTAAATATCGATTGCGAATGCTTCTTAATCACTCGATACTCGTCTCACTATCGCAAAATTGAGATGCGTAGACTCTCTGACTCTCTCTTTCAACACAATTCTCAGTTTCTAATAAGGATTCTCAATTGCAACGTATTTTTGATTCCCTATCTAAAAATCTATTTCTTGATTGATGATATCCTTAATTTTTCGGCATCTAAAATGATATAACATGATATTAGAAACGTTTTTTATTGGGTTTAAATGCCTTCTACAAATTAAAGTGAGTTCAAAATATAACGTATTCTTTTGAATATTTTGTTTGTTTTTTTTTTACATTTTTATTACATTATCGATGTTTTCATATATCTATGCTCATCAGAGATATGAATTCTATTCGTAAACAAATTCTTAAAGCTTTTCACTAGCTTTGGAACCTTTTCAATGCGAACAAATAATTAAATTTTTCCTCTTTTTATACTATATAGATTTTTAAAATATACCTATTTATAATAATTTGAATAGACTATATTTTTCAATAGGTTGTGAGAAGTAGAGATTCTTTGGATTTACCTAGGTTTTCTCTTTTTGTTTTTTTTTTTTTTTTTCAGCTATGAACAAGTATTAAACAGTCGGTAATGTTCCATTTAGCTCAATTTATGTAATGTACTAATTTGTAATGTGTAGTCAGGCAGTCATTATGAATTGCTAGTTGGCCTCAATCGCTCTAGATGCCGGGACGTTCAGTGATGAGCTCAGCCATGGCCAACCTGATCCATTACATGCTACGATTCGGTTACTATTACTCCATGCTCATGGGCGTGCTCAACTTTGAGATCGATTTGCCAACTGGTCGAGCGCTCATCACACGCCGAGTCTCGATCTATGCCGCAGTCGTGAACGTGATTAGCCTTTGCAGCCTGCCCTGGCTGTGCGGCAGCCATGTAGTTGCCTCGCTCTGGCCGTACGCAGAGCACTTGCACGAATACATATACGTGGCGATGCTGGGCGGCCGAGTGCTGTGTGTGTGTGTGACGCTACTGACGCGCTGGACGCATCGCCGGCGATTCATTCGCCTCGTGAACGCCTTTCAGCGGCTGACCCAACAGAAACCACGCGTGAAACGCATGTGGCGACGCGGTATCATAAGCAAAGCACTGAGCGGTTTCCTCACAGACTTCCTTCAAACGTTCGTCCTGCTACAGTATATTTACGACAAGCTCACAGTTGAGCTGATGCTCACTGTCGTCGTTGTGCACATACTCTCAGTGCTCGTCAACCTCATTCTGTCCCACTACTACTTCGGCCTGCTCAACATCTATGCCCAATATATTCTGCTCAATCTGGAGCTGCGCTCAGTTCTGGCCGAGGTACGACTGCTGGAGTTTGAGTGCCGGAAAGGTGTGCGTGCCATCAAGTGCTGTGCCCTGGCCGATCAACTGGAAGCGATAGCCGCAACCCAATCGCAACTGCAGAAACTGCTGCAAATCTTAACCAGCTGCTTCGGGCTGCAGACCGTGCTAATCACCATCAGCTACTATATGGCGGACGTGGGCATGATCTACATGGCTTTCTGCGAGCTGACAGGCGATATTCGCTTGGACTGGAACATGGGCAATTTGGTGCTACTTAGTTTCAGCTTCATCTTCTACTTCGCAGACATTTACATATCAGTCAACATCATGTACTCTCTGCTGGACGCGCACGCCGAGATGCTGGGGATGCTCTCCGAGAACACAATCCTTGCTCCGGGCCTGGACCAGCGACTGGCAATCGTCGTAAGACAATTAAAATTAAATTTCTCAGCACATAAATCAAATTTATCGTTTTCATATAGTTCGACAGCTTTCAGTTGCAGCTGGCGTGGAATCCTCTGAAGTTCTCTGTGCTGGGACTCTACAACATGGAGAAGTCGAAAGCAGTTACCTTGGCCAGCTCAGTCGTAACCAGTTCTCTGGTGCTGATACAAAATGACTTTAAAAATGCATATTTATATTAGCCACTTCTGCCACTTACATACACTAAAAAAAAAAAAAAAAACATTATACCCTGATTTCCCATTTTCTATGTGTTCAGGGTATAAAAAGCTCCTCCTATAACAATGTATAATATAATTATATAATTCCTGTGTGCTTCATTCCATTCAGAAATTAATTCAATTTAATTTATCATATCAGCCAATCAGTCCATTGCATCTAAGGGGCCCGTAGACAATTGGAAATTGCTATTCATTTCAGTCCCGCACAATGTTTGACCCGGTGAAGTATATGCTTCGCTTGGTCTACTTCTATTCGCGGCTTCTGGGCGTGCTCAACTTTGAGATTGATTTGAGAACAGGACGCGGTCGGATCACAAGGAGAGCATCGATATACGCAGCTATTGCAAATGTTGTGATCTTCAGCCTTTTGTTCTGGTTGAGTAACGGTGAACTTATGCATACGATGTGGATCAATGCCGGTGTTCTGCACGAATACCTCTACCTTGTCATGCATGCGACTCGACTGAGCTGTGTGTCGGTTACTTTGCTCAGTCGCTGGTGGCAGCGCCCGCACCTGATTCAACTAATCAATGCCCTCAGTCGACTGGCGATTCGGAAACCTGAAGTTACGAGAATGTGGCGATATAGGGTTGTGACTAAATGTGTCAGCATTTTTCTGGCTGAAGTCTTTCAAGTCGCAGTAACACTAGTCTTGTTCCAAAACTTAATGACCATTAACATGGCCATCAGCATAATTTTGTTCTACATGCTGACAGCATTGGTCAATGTCATCATCTCACATCTCTACTTTATAAACGTGAATATCTATTGTCACTATTGTCTGCTCAACCAAGAGATAAAAGCAGTGCTCATAGCGGCCCGATCACTGGAGGTTAAACACGATCTAGGATCTACACACATGAGAAGTTTCAGCACTCTGACCGAACAGTTGGAGGACATAGCCCGAACGCAATCTCAATTGCAAAACCTTTTGCAATGCACATCTCGTATTTTTGGTATTCAAGGCCTGTGCGTATCCGCCATTATCTACATTTCCGTGATGGCTACTATCTATTTTACCATTGTCGGCTTCCACGAAATCAACGCTATTCAAAGCTGGAAGTACATTAACGTGCTCTTGTTTTGCGAAATCACCTTTTACTTTGTGGATGTTGTGATTACCATGGACAATCTCTATATTGTTCTGGATGTTCATGGAGAAATGTTGAATTTGCTACAACAATTTTCAGCATTGGCTCCGGGTCAAGATGCACGCTTTGAGATGGCGGTAAGTGAAGTTGATATTAACACATCAATTAATTGCTTTCATGATTGTGTTTTACTTTCAGTACGAAAGCTTTCAACTACAGCTGGCGCGCAACCCATTGAAATTAAAAATAAACAATCTCTACAAAATAGATCGATCGACAGCTGTCGCCATGCTCAGCTCAGTAGTAACGCATTCTCTGTATTTGGTTCAATATGAAGTACAAAATAGATAATAGTTTATTTATTGTTTTATTATTGGATGTTCAGTTATTCAATATGAAGTTTCTATTTCAGAATCAGACATCAGCTTATCAGCTATGTGTCCGCTAGAAATTGAAATATGGTTTTCCTAATCTGACGTCTTTATCCCATGCAAATATTCTTTAACGGCTTTATTAATTTGAAAACTCACAAGACAAGCACCAATCCAGAAAATTTTGAAAAATGTACTTATTTTTAACAATTTCCTTTTACTGAATTGCAATCAACAGCGTAGTGAACCAAACGAAATCACCCGAAGGCAATTCTTTTTCGAATTATAATTATCTATAATTTATTGAGTATGTCCGACTATCATATCCATTCATCGATTGCCCTCAATTGTCATTGATTTCCCTTAGATTGTTAGTCCTGTAAAGGAATAATTATTAAATTATAATTTAGTTCTTCAATATACTTGACGGAGTACTATTTATTTTTAATAAATTATTTTTTAAATTATTATATTTCCTGTGCTTGCGAGTCATAATGAAAAATCAAAACTGTATGAAACACACAAAAAACTGGATAACAAATTTTGAGGCTATAGTTCTAAAGCTGTACGAGATAAAATGTAATAACTTCATTAAACAAACTGGTATATAGAAACCTACAAAACAAATTATTCTTAATCTAATAGATTCTGAATTCGATACCTTCATAAAATTGACTCCGCCCATCGTCCTGTTCAAGTTATATATATATTTTTCAACAAAACCATTATGCCCTGATTTCCCTTTTCGCTGTGTTCAGAGTATATGAAGCTCATACAATAACTATGACAATTTCATTAGTATTAAGTAATTAATTTAATTTAGCCTATCATGTCAGCCAATCTAAGGGGCCCATAGACAATTGGAAATTGCTATTCATTTCAGTCCCGCACAATGTTTGACCCGGTGAAGTATATGCTTCGCTTGGTCTACTTCTATTCGCGGCTTCTGGGCGTGCTCAACTTTGAGATTGATTTGAGAACAGGACGCGGTCGGATCACAAGGAGAGCATCGATATACGCAGCTATTGCAAATGTTGTGATCTTCAGCCTTTTAATCTGGTTGAGTAACAGTGAGCTTATGCATACGATGTGGTTCAAGGCCGGTGTTCTGCACGATTACCTCTACCTGGTTATCCACGTGACCCGACTGAGCTGTGTGTCGGTTACTTTGCTCAGTCGCTGGTGGCAGCGCCCGCACCTGATTCAACTAATCAATGCCCTCAGTCGACTGGCGATTCGGAAACCTGAAGTTACGAGAATGTGGCGATATAGAGTAACGATTAAATGCGTCAGCATTCTTCTGGCGGAAGGCTTTCAGGTTGCACTGACCCTAATCCTGTTCCAAAACATAATGACCATTTACATGGCCATCAGCATAATTTTGTTCTATATGCTGACAGCATTAGTCAATGTCATCATCTCACATCTCTACTTTATAAACGTGAATATCTATTGTCACTATTGTCTGCTCAACCAAGAGATAAAAGCAGTGCTCATAGCGACCCGATCACTGGAGGCTGAACCTAGCCTACAATCTATACGCTTGAATAGATGCTGCACTCTGACCAAACAGTTGGAGGACATAGCCCGAACGCAATCTCAATTGCAAAACCTTTTGCAATGTTCATCACGTATCTTTGGTATTCAAAGCCTGTGCGTATCCGCCATTATCTACATTTCCATGATGGCCACCATCTATTTTACCATTGTCGGCTTCAACGTTTCCAAGGCTTATCCAAATTGGAAGTACATTAGCAAGCTCCTACTATGCGAAACCTTCTTCTACTTTGTGGATGTTATGGTTACCATGGACAATCTCTATATTGTTCTGGATGTCCATGAAGAAATGTTGAACCAGCTGCAGCAATTTTCAACATTGGCTCCTGGCCTAGATGCACGCTTTGAGATGGCGGTAAGTGAAGTTGATATTCACACATCAATTAGTTGATTTAATTGATGATTGTGTTTTACTTTCAGTATGAAAGTTTTCAACTGCAGCTGGCGCGCAACCCGTTGAAATTCAAGATCTACAATCTCTACAAAATAGATCGCTCGACAGCTGTCGCCATGCTCAGCTCAGTAGTAACGCATTCTCTGTGTTTGGTTCAATATGAAGTACAAAATAGATAATAGTGATACCAAGCTCAGAATTTTTAATTAGATTAGTTTGTTTCAGTGAATGTTTACTTGTTTTCTCTACTGTGCTCAATCCAACTCATGGTAGTTTAGCGAATCAAATTTCTGAACGTTATTCTAATGGGATATCTGCAAAATTGTTGTCTTATTTTATCCCTGACTCCTCACCTGCATGAGTGAATATTTTACCTAAGGCATATTTATGCTCTTTATGCCTTCGCACTTATTTTGCAAAAATAATGCTATTATATACTGCTCAAGCAAGATATTCATGGGGAGCTCGTCGAGATATTTTCCCTGGAGGATGAATATTTTAATACTGCTTTTTTGAACAAATACTTCTTATCTCTAGACTGAGCTAGATTTGACTGACTTACATGAATCCAAGCTTCAAACGCTAGAGATCAAGATCAAGATATGATATTTTCATCTGCAAAATCGTCAGTTACTTTATAGACTTTATAGACATCTGAAATATTTATTTTGTCCTGGATGCCTACGCATGCAAATAATCTTCTCTCCATTCTCATGCCCAAGATTACAATCAGTTGCTAACCAAATAAAAGTTAATGTGAATATTTAAATGTAAACATTTATTTATTTCTTTTACGTATCGTAAGCAAGTCAAATTCAATCCTTAAAAATTCTCCTTTTCTTGACATCTAAAAGGGGAACAAATCATGTTTTGCAGTCTTCGCCAATTTATTTAGAAACCAATATTTGGTGGCAAATTGAAGACCTTAAAAATTTGTTTACAATTTATCTATAAAATGTGAACCTCAAAGCGAAAAACAAGCTTCGCAATCAGTCTAATACACCAGCCGAAATTCCATTTGAGTTCATTGGTTAAAGGTAGCTTAAAGCTATTGCTTTAAAACGGATTTTATCGACCTGACAGGACTGAGCGCGTGTGTGGTTTTGTATGTGTGTGTGTGTGGGTGTGTGTGTGTGTGTGCGTGTGTGCGTGTTTTAGGGAGGTGTGCAGCTTTTCAACGTAAACGAAACGAAGCTCTGGGCAATTTATGAGACAGCCAACAAAAGAAAACACAATATTCCTTGGACAGAGGCACAGAGACAGTTTGAAGTTGAGTTGGGGCGAAAGGAGGCAACCAGAGCCAATGTCCTGGCATTTATTTCGGTATCTCTGCGAGAACAATGGGTGAGGTGCGGTGAGCCGAAAGGCGGCATCCCGACCATATGGAGGTAACTGTGTCAATGGCATGTGTAATTGCGAGCAAGCCAAACGATAATGACAGTCTCATACAGTGGCTGGCAACTGTGTTGGGTTTGTGGTAATGCCTGTGCTGTGCTGTGCTGTGCCGTGCTGGGGATGTCCTTTGTGTTGCGATTGCCAGGCATTTATAACTTGGCAACTTTGGCACGCCCAACGACACTGACAAATCCTGTCGCAGCAGCGCTCGATGGAGCGTCAATTTCTTTGCCACAATGGCAAATGGCAACAAAATAAACGAGCTTCCATTCAATTTTCCACGAGCATTCTGGCAGGACTCTCGCTCAGACTCTGACTCTGACTCTGACTAGGGCTCTGGCTCTGGCTCTTTCTCTGGCTCTTTCTCTGACTCTAGCTGCTGGCTGTCAGTTTAGCATAAGTCGCTGTTTCATCCGGATGGCAATATGCATTGCCAACAGCTAGACAGACGGGCGTAACGCCAATAAGCACGCAATGACATTTTAGCATAATGCATTGCAGCATCTTCAAACTGCGATGCCAGCGCCAAAACCAACAGCTCGACAAGGACAACAGTCAGGACACTGAGTGCCACTGCCGCTGCCACAGCCAATGGAATGAGGCATTGCGTGCATCGCTCAAGTGGCAAATGCAACTTCAATTGGGGCTTATCTATGTGTAGCCAAAGCATCCGAGTACATGTTCCGCAAAATGGCCCGATTGGAATAATATGTACAAATGCTTTACATCGAGGCGGTCAGGCGAGTTGCTTTTCTTTGGCTTAAAGTGTCAGATGGCCCCGACAGCTTGGCTTGGCTTGGCTTGGCTGAGCTAACGCTTGCCACATCCTTGTTATCAATACGACCGAATTCCGATGGACCGATGCTTATGCTAATGCACTTATTTGCATTGCCTCGTATGTCACAATAACTATGCATTAAACGAGTTCAACTGCGTGGGAGATACAGCTAGATACAGACACAGATACCGATAGCATATATATATTCCTGATTAAGAGAGTTGATTATGTGAGTGTTTAAGTCTGTCTGGAATAATAATTTTTACTTTTGGGTCAAAGCCAACAAACCATATTTACTTCGTAAAAAAGCTAAGAGATATATTTAAAAAAAATATATTTTGAAAGTTTTTCTACACTTAAAGTGTAGTGAAAATTAAATAGGTGATAAGTGCTTTATATAAGACGAACACACTCCCGATTTTCGCTACCTAAATTTTATAATTGTATAAGAGTATTTTGTTTTTATATGATTTGGGTATCTAAACTTTTGTTAACTTTAAGACTAAAACCAAAGCAAATGTTATATAGGCTAAGTTTATACAAAGCGATGATACAGCGAAATCCCCAATTCTATGGGATTATTTTATGTGCACGACTGGCCAGCTATACCGCAATTCAAAGCGAAATTTGATCAGTGTCATTATTGGATTTATATATAGTATTATTATTATTATTATTATATGAAGTGTATTTAAAACAGCAATGAAACCAAATAGGAAATAAGAATAAGAAGGAAGAACAAAGTTCACATTGAAAATAAATAAGACAGGAAATGAAAAGAGTGAAGGAGTGAAGTGATTGTGTTTGTGGCCTCCTCTGTATTAATTTCTAAGAGTTAGTCTCCGTTTAAGTGATAGCTGAAAATATTTACTTATTTTTTTGAAAACATATAAATCAATTATCAAAGTTATTGTAAATTTGTAGAATATATAGACTGGGTTTGTCTCATAGCTTATGTATCTAAAATTACCAAATTTTAAAGTAATTTACGGTTTTCAGTAGATGTTTCGGTTGAATTCGACTCAATTAAAACTTATAAATTAAAGCTTTAGGCATTATATAAATTGAATATCTGCTCAAGATATGCACTAGAAACGATAAGACAATTAGCTTAATTTTCTTAAATCCACAAAGCTTGGGTTGAGTGTATTAAAATAGGGAAACATCTAAATTTAAAGATTTGATCGAGCTACTAAGCTTGAGTTTACTGACAGCAATCAGCCTGGGAAAACTTCTGCAGCACCATTGCAATGAAATGTGCAACTGACTGAATGCGCAGACCTTCAAAATCAAATCATAAGCTGCAAAAAAAAAAAAAAAAAAGAAAGAAAAAGAAAACTGAATTCAACGCATCCGCGACTTGAGGCTCATGCATTGGAAATCTCATGGCTCGTGCTAGAAAAACTGAAAATTAAATTGAATTTTCAAAAGGCACGCACATAAATCCGAAGGCAAAACCGTGGATACAGCCGGAGAGTTTTGTGAAGCGGGGGCAAATATACGAAAGACGTGGCGTAAAAAGAAAATTTGTAGTTTGCTTTTGCCGACGGCCAGAAAATTTGTGCTCAAAAGTATCATAAATATTTGATTTTCACATTTTGCAGCGTCTCCGTCTGGCCGGATGTGTCTGTACGCGAGGGGAAAGGGCAAAGAGGGGAAAGGCAGTCAGAAAATTGATAAGATTCAATGATTACGTTTCGAAATTGATATAATTTGTGCACAATTTTGCAGCAATTGCCAAATGTCGCGTACGTGATAAAGTTTTTCCCAGACACTGAAAGTTTTCGTTTCGCAGCTGAAACGGAAAGCTTGGAAAATGATAAGCAAACCTCATATAGGCGGAGGCCATAAGTTGAGTTAATATTTACATTATGGAAAGGTTGGCTATTTAGTGCTCTTAGCTGCTTTCATTAGGGTTAAAAATGCAACTGTCCCGTCATTTGGGGCGAAAAGCCTCTTAAGGAACGCTCACACATCTATGTATCTGAGCAGCTCACATTGCCACAAGCCGGTGCTCGTAAATACATTTTATGAACACCTGCACATTACAAACTTTAAAATTTATGTCTGTATGGGCGCTTGCTGCCGTATATGGCTCGTATTTATGGATGTGGCGTCGTGAATGTTGCGGCATATTTGGTTTCGGCGTGCGAAATGCATTTTATGAATCTTTTATGGCTTTTAATGTAGAGACACCTGCAGATACACACACACCCACAGAGAGAGAGAGAGAGAGGGAGAGAGAGAGGTAGCAACACCAACTCACATTGAGATTGGCGCCACCTGGCGCTGACTTTATGCGGCACTGGCGTCACACAATCAACGCCAGCGAGTGCCCTCGCCGGAGCGGCAATGGAGGACAGCTTGTCATAAAAAGGTGGGCGGCGAAGGGGGCGTGGGCGGTCGGAAAATACCTTTACCTTTATGGCGCAAAGCTGGATGCGGAATCTGCTCACGCGCGCGAAACGTATATCATCCTGGCCTAATCCATGGCGGGCATGAGTTTCACTAAGCGCAGCACACGAAACATTCACCAACCAAAAACTCCGTGGCTACAACAAAGTTGCAGCATTTTGATTTATGCTCTTCTGAGCTGGTTAAAGTATGTATGAGATGTCTACATATACATATACATACATATATCTATTTATGTATTGGGTAATGTTGCCACGCCCACTCATTAGTGCTGGTTGCGTAGCACAGAATTGAGTGGGCATACAATAATAATGTCGATGTCTTGAGCTGCCACCAACACGAATTTCAATTTCAATGCCAGTGCGAAGTGCAATTGCAAGTGCGAACTCGAGTTGCCAAAGAGTGAGCAGAAGAAGTCTGAAGATACTCCTTTAACTGTGCAAGCTGGGACTCAAATGTAAATGAAATGAACTAAGAGTAACGCCTCTCGACGCAAGAGCCAAAACTTGATGAGCCGGTGAATATATAGAGAGGTACGTAGCAAGTGAATGAGTAAGAGAATGAGGTGTGTAGATAACGCCTACACAATTTGAATGTCATTCAGTTAGGTAGAAAATGAGGTAGACGAGTGGAAAGAAGGACTACAGCAGGAGAGTTGGACATTTGGTGTTTGATCTATACTGTTATAATTTTGCATTCTTTAAAACCTAAAGCACTGATGTGATTACTGAAATGGGGAGTCACTTTTATATAGAGATGAAAGCTTTGTTTGTTTGTTTATATATTGAATAGGCTCTAAAATTATTTTCTCATTAGAGTCCTACACTATATATATATTTATATATAATATTATAATATTATACATCTATATATATATATATATATATATATATATGGGATATAGAATATTTTAAGATATATTAAAAATAATAAATAAATAAATAAAAATAAAAGTTTCTACATATTGTTGTTAAGTGCTGTTTACAAATTTTATAGAATATTTTAAGATATATTAAAAATAATAAATAAATAAATAAAAATAAAAGTTTCTACATATTGTTGTTAGGTGCTGTTTACAAATTTTATTTCCATTAATTTCTGTTATTCAAATTGATTTTATTCAATCAATTTTTCTTTTAAATATTTTGATTTATTTAATTCTATTTTTTTTTTTATATCCTTATAAAATTGTCTAGTAAATTATATTCAAACATGTAAAATTGTGTACTTCAACACACTCTTATGTTCAAAGAAACAGCTAACAAATAAATTTGAAATTTCCGTTTTGACATGCGAAAATTTCTTTTTATTTACTAAACTCTTTATTTATTATTTAATAAATCAAATTGAAATTCATTTGGTCTTGAAGCATTCAAGTTAAAAGAGAGACAAAGGCAAAGCTTGTTTGCTATAAATTCCTTAGTCCGGCACACTTGAGTCATAATTCAAGCATGATTGTGAAACAGTTCAGCTGGCAGCCAAGTGGGCCATAGAACAAACTGAAAAGGCTCAACATATTTGGGCATTTGGGCGCACTTCACTCGAATGTGAAGTCAATAAAGTGAAATTAATCACGTGAAATGCTGCACATTAAGGTGATTGCATATTGTCAACACACTCATGTTTTCTGAGCAATATCTCGGCCTCGCTTTCAGGCACTCATCCGAATACTTGACCCGAATTCCAGCTGAAGTAAAAACTAAAAATCACTTGCACTTTTTTTTTTTTTTTTGTTTTATTTCGTTTCTTTTCTCTTGCTTGTTATTGTAAATTGAATTTCAGTGTCATTTCAGCTACGGTTGAATGTTTTGCTTTCTGACGCTCTAATTGCATCTGATTGCAGGCGACGGCTTCAATACCCAACCAACCAGCCAGCCAGCCAGCAAGACAGCCAGTTGGCAGCCGGAGTCTCGGGTTTGGGAACCTCACATCCGTATCCGTTGATTTTTCCATTCGCGTTTCTTTCTTTTCTGCAGTTCATCCGCCAGCAAACGTGAGCGAAATTTAAATGGAGCTGACTTTGCAGCTGACTGAGCTGAGCGGAGCTGACAAAAAAAAGAAAAGAAAAGAAAACTATGGCAAATGAAAGGAGTAAGCAGTCGATACCCTGTCCACAAATGCATATTTTGAAATATTTCAACCAATATTGAACTGCTGCCAGACAGAATTTACCTCTTCTGCTCACTGCACGCCATATAGGGTATGGCAAAGAGTGGAGTATAAAGTACAAATTGATTGGAAATTTGCAATCAACTAATGACATGACAATAGCTGCAGCAGAGATTCAGTTGTGTTTCATGGCTTGCTAACATATTTGCAGACAATTAATCGCATGAACATCGAAATTCTGATCAATTATTTTACAATATCATACTCAAGGGATTAAAGGACTTCTGCACGTACAGCAACTAACTGTAATTTGGCGGTTAAATCAATTTGCAGCCACAATTAATAGGCTAAGCCACGCCGCTGCCCGCCAGGTGTAAATGTTGCACACACACGTAGCATTTCAATTTCCTTGTCGGAAGAGACAGCAATAAGCGCGTGAACCGAAAGTGGAACTGGGCCGACCCAGGCAGAGGGTCTAGAGAGGGAGAAGGGAGAGGGGAGAGAGAAGGCAGGCTATTGGGAACGTGGTCTTTGAAGTTCATGTTGTTTGTCAAGAAAATGAATTTCACTTGACGGCGATTATGTGGCAGCTATTCAGTGAGCCAACTTATAGCTGGCAAAAGTTTTGTAAAACATTTCCGATATTTCAAAAAACAGCTACATACCGCATGCCGTCTCACACCTCACACCACACACCCCATCAGTTATTCGATGTTCTTGTCGAGCGTGTCGTCTAACCAAAATGCCAAACACGAATGCCAAACGAAACGCTGGCTGACAGCAGCCAGCAGCCAGCAGCCAGCGGGTAGCGAAGGGTGAAAACTTTTGCCTAAATCACTTAACAGAAAACAAGTGTTGGCATATGCCCCTCCAGCCGAGCGGCGCCCCTCGATCCATCATTCGCGCCATCTCATTTCTAACGGAAAACTTACTCTGCGAAAAGTTCTTTCGTTTTCGTTTTCATTTTCTTTTTGTTTCTCGCTTTGCGAATGCCGTCTCTGCAGCAGGCAATGAAATATAATAACAAGAAATAACCGGAAGCAGCACACAGGATGCGTGCTGTTTGACATACCACAAACACAGACACACACACACACACACACACACTCACACACACACACACACACACTCATGTCAAGCAGTTGGGAGTTGCGTAAACAGAAAATCAATTACATGTGCATACACTGTGGCGCCCCCTGACGGCCTGCAGCTGCATCATCATGCGCCGCTTTTTCGGGGGTGCGGGGATTTACATCAATTACGGCACGAGAAGCTTTTTGACTTTTATTGTGACATAGGCTCGAGCGCAACTATATGAAACGCATGAATATTTCAGTCCCCACGGAAGAAGCAACTTTTAAAAGCATGCTAAGAGTGCGCCACGCCCACTGACACAACGGCCTTATGTCCATTTCGTTAGGCGCACACACGCACTACAAACACACACACACACATACACACATATCGTATAGTTACTTGTGAGTTGGGTCAGCAGCAAGCCTTTTTGCCTGATCTTTATACCCTGTAGCTATTATGTATTGTGGGCATATTGAGCTGAGCAAACTGTAGGGGTAAGTAAATTTTATTTCATATTCCATTCTCAATATTTATGGAAGCATTTTAAATTCATTTGATAAGTTGTAATATAATTGAAAACATTTTAAATGCATTTTAGAATCTGGAATCAAATTGGTTTTTTTCTAAAATTAGCTCAGCTCTCCGCACAATTGGCTTGATTAAGCTTACGTAAAATACTAGTAGGCGCCATGGTACACGATAAACAGGGACCTCGAAAGGAATTTAGGGGTTCCTAAGGTGGGTGATGCTGTGTCCTAAAGTGTGTGATCCTAAAGTCCTAGTCAGATGCTATCAAGCCAAGAAAGAGAAGACTCAAAAGGTGCCATCGATTGGATCCTCCTTCAAGATCTTTCCTGTAATATTTGATTAATTTTTCTAAATATTAAAATTAATAATTTTACGCATCTAGCACCTGAAATTATTTCTTTGTAAAACTATATTAAGTTGCCAACAAAGGTAACAGAATACTTGTTTAATTAAATATACAAATTTTTAATTATAATATAAGAATAATATAAGAATATATAAAGTATTTTGTAGGCGTGCACTGCCCGCTGGAACGCCCCAAGCTTGGCCAGGCTGAAATGAGCAAAGCTGAGCTAAAACAGAGTTCAATTTAAAAATCGCTTGCATAATTTATAAATGCAGAACTGGCAGCTGAAGCTGGACATTTATGGGCAACAGGCTGGAAGGCCTTAGGTTATCCTTCTGCTGCTGCTTCGTCTTCTTCTGCTACTTTTTTCCCTCCAGCTGGCCGTGTTCGTCAACGACCATTGAATATTTATCGCTTGGATTCCTTTGCTGCTGTGATTCCATGGGAACAAAATTGAAAATGTGCCACTTTGTTTAATTTTATGCAAATCGATGTCGTCATGCGGTTATATTGAGATTGGTATTGGTATTGGGGTTGGCATTGGTATCGGTATCGGTATTGGTATTGGTATTGGTATTGGTATTGGTATTGGTTTTTGGTTATTGTTGTCAGTGTTAAGTAACACCCTCTGCTGTTGCCATCTCGCTCGATCCTGCATGGTTTTTAATTAGCATTTGACCAAGGGGCGGCTCCACGTGTTGCATGATTCTCGTCGTCGTATCTGTTGTCACACATCTCAACATGCAGTTTCAGTTCGTGAATTGCAATTTATTTTTGCCATGCTGCATACCCCATAACCGCACAACACGAAAAACACCACAATGCGGTTTTGGTCACGATGGCAATCCCCTCAGTACCCCTCACCCATATCTTTATATAACGGCGCATTTATGAAAATTTCGAAACATGTGCAGACTTGTGCAATGTGAAAAGTGGCAACGGCAAATGATTCAAATGATGTTCACTAGAATTGAAGTTTCGGCAAATGCCCTAAGAGCGAGAGCTCTCGCTACCAATACCATTTTCCTTTTTATTTAGCCAAACAAATGGTGCACTCAATATGGGTAAGTGAGGCTCTCAGTTAAATCAGCCAACAGCATAAATGGAATTTTCCTCTCCTGGAAAATATTTATTTATTGCATACTTTTGGGAGCAGCCACAAAATAGAACCACAATTCTTCATATATGTATGTATATAGATAGGTATGCATAAATTTAAATAGGGTTTTATTTTTCTTTTACTGCCCAACATATAATTCAACATCATGAGCATTCCAGTTGTATTATTGAGATGCCTGTCCGTTGTTAGAGGCATTCCGGCAAACCCATGCTCAAGTGCAGTTACTTTCTGCTATCTGACAACATTAAAACTGTCTGCTCAAGTTTCCAACTTGCCAGAAGAATTTCAGCTGTTCTTTTTTTTTTTTGTGTATATATGTATGAGTGCATGTATGCATGTGTGAGTGTGTGTGTGTGTGTGTGTTTTACAGGTAAGACGTATTACCAGCGCCCAGCCACGCCCAGCTGCTTTCAGTTGCACGCGAGAAATGTTTCGTGACAAAGAATTTCAAAACTGAAACTGAAGAAAAACGTCGGAGAGACATTGTAAAGCGTAGCAAGTAGCGCAAAAGTTTGAAGTTTTATTAAAAATACACACCGCAACATTTCTCAAGAACTTTGAACACGAAAACGTGAGATAATTTGTGAAGCCAACCCCAGGACCACAGCGAGAGTCAGAGCCAGTGCCAGAAGCAGAGCCTGAGCCGAGGCCGCAGTAGAGTGTCAAGTACTTTGGATAAACTTCTGTGACAGCTCAATTTGAGGGCACGAGAGTTGGCTTGTCAGAAATATTATAATTTCAGTAGATAGTTTGTGGTGGCGCCTAATGAGCAAATGTGTGTTAAGGAGTTGGCTCTCATCTAACTTTCCCTAACTCGATTCTGCTTGAGATAAACCAAATTTACATGCTCTTGGCTCTAGTTTCTATCATGGATCAACGGAATCAATTATCAGGCAACAAATAGGGATGCACCGACGGCAACTGCAATTGAGCTGCAACAACAACAGCACGAACAACAACAATGCACTTAACTGACAGTTCCGCCCACGCAGCAGGCACTCTTGCCCCCGTTTCGCTGCTGGTCGCATATGCTGCTGGCCTGGCAATGGCTTGAAACATTAACATCATGTTGTGGTTATGGAAATTAGCTAACAAGGATGACAAACATTGTGCGTGCCAAGATTTATGCGCAGCATGCAACTCAAGAACATGATGCAACGCATCCTGTGAAAATGGAACACAAACACCAACAGCAACAACAACAATGACAACAGATGCCCAGTAAGGACAATTGGAACTCGAGCATTATCCGACCACTAATTGGTATTTATTGCTACTTAAATGCCCAGAACTTGTTGCTACTTTTCACCTCGTATTTCATTTGAATTTTTCCGTTCTCCGAGCGGCAACGCCCACTCAAAATGTCGGCAGCAGGCGTCGATCTCGCTGCGATCGGCCAATGGCAGCTGGGCTGCTATAATTAGAGATCGCGAGAGAACGAGAGCAAACATACTTGAGATGAGAAGAGTGGCAACATGTGTGGATGGATATGTTGAGGCGGCTCGCATCTTGAGGCTAATTTCAGTGGGCACACGACTTTGGCACGGTTTAGTATCGTCGCGACAATTATCGTAATTAACTCGTTTATGTGTTGTGTGCTAATCCAATTAACCAAGTTCGCGCAGGATGCCCCCGAAGATGCAGCGCAATGAGACAACAAAATAAATTAATTCAATCAGCATCCAATTAGAAAGACAAATGAAGAATTTTAACGCACAATTCGCATGCCTAATTGAATTGTCTTTTCTCTCTGCTCTGCTCTTGCTTCGCATCTTCATTGTCATCATTGCCCATCGCATCGTCATCATTATTAACAATTGCCCAATTAGGCAAACAGTGATTGATCAAGTGATTTGCACAAGAATTTAAATTCAATTTGCCAACCATGTTAAACTATCAGCAGCAGCTGCATTCCATACCCGTCGGCAGTGCTGGCAATTTCTATTATGCCGCCTCGACAATGCCGTCGGCGACGTCCAATGCATCCGGAGCCGGTTCCGGGCCAGCTCACACCTTAGCATCCATCGAGGCGACGTATGCCGCGCCACCCGCCCAGCCTGTGGAGCTGGAAGAGAAACTGCATCAAGCCGCCTATGTCAAGGAGAAGGAAATTACAAATCGCCGCGAGCTGGACAAAATGCATCGTTTCTCCGTCGACAATCTCATTGAACTGAAACAGGATGCGTTTGCCAAGAGCAAATTATCCATGGAGTTGGCCAATAACTTTGGTAAGCTAGAGACAATACTATTAAACATAAAACTAGGCTCACGTGCTTATCCGTCACAGCAATGTTATGAATACTCCATCCAATTTAAAATTCGTGATAATTTCTTAATTTAATAAACACTCTCAAAAGACCGCCCTTTATGTGAAATTTTCTAGAAATATTAGCTTTAAAATCTCTAATATTGTTGTTTGTTTTTTTTTTTTTTTTTTTTTTTTGTTCATTTAAGACTCATAATGAAATTAATACGATTACTGACTGATAAAACTTTCAAATCTAGAACCAATTATTGAAGAGATATAAATACTAAATAATAAAAAATAAATCTATTTTAAAGCTCGTATGAATTTTCAGTTTTCAGTTATGCCAGCTAAAGACGCATTATTAATGCGTCTGTTGGTTATTAGAAAAATATTTTTATAAACTTCTGAAATAGAAGATGTGGATCGTTTTTTTATTTCTTAGCCTTACCTTTATTTATTTATTTTATTTTGTAGTTTTGTAAAAAAGCAAACAAGGTTAAAACTTTAATTGATTTTGATAAAATTTTATAAACAGTCTTATACATTTAAAAACGTTCATAGCTTTTGAACAAATTTGATAATATTAGCAAATTTTAATAAGATTCGGATAATGGTTAAAATATTATATTTTATGTAATGTAAATGTAAATTTTAGCATAATTTGGAAAATATATCAACAGGTACAACATGAAATCTAGATTATAAATTTTGGTGTTTTTTCTTCAAGTATTTGTTATTGATTTTGTTTAAAATAAGACTTCAAAAATATAAAAGAAATTTAAAATATTAAAATATTTTATAAAAGACATAATAACAAAATTATATAATTTGAAGTCAAGCTAAGAGTTTAATATAATAATAATATTCATATAAATAAATATTTTATCAGCATTTTAACATTAAGATAAATACAACCATCATTAAATATCAAGTACAAAGTTTCTTAGTTTAGCATTCGTTGCACTTTTATAACCAATTCTCGCACATTTCATATTACTCAAAAACTTTTTTTCTATCAAAGTTTATCATCTCAATATAATCGATAAGCTAGTTTGAAAAATCTACCCATCTTAGAATTTGCAACTGTAACTTAAATTTGTTGTCATTTATTAATCCCTGCTATTCACTTAAGGTAGTTTGAAGGGATTATGTAGTTTATCATTTCGACATGCCACACGTCTGCTTCAGGGTGGCAATCATCGAGCTATACATTCCGTGTAGTCAGTTTTTTTTTTTCTTAACCCAACCAAATCTTTTACCCACGCCATTTGTCTCAATTTGTCAGCGGAGCTGTCCGCGGGATGGCATCGTAGATCAGGCCGGGCGCTCCATAAGAACAACTGCAGTTCCGCATGAGGTCCCAGGGGAGGAGTGGGAAAACGAGCTGTTTAATTTGAATTGCCAGCGAATCGAGCAAGGAGCGATAAAAAACAGTTGCAGCTTAATAAAATAAAAAAATAAAAAGCGAAGCACGAACACTCCAAATCGAAAGGGAAACCTCAATCAGATTTGTGGATAGGCATGGGCATGGACATGGGCATGAGCATGGGCATGGAGAGAGAAAAGCAAAAGGGAAAGGGAAAGAGAAAGAGAGTCGAACTAAAGACGGTCACATGTTACAATCCGAGCAATGATAAAAATAAACACACGCCTCTGGTCTCAACCATTTACAGTGAACGTGGGATAGGGGCTACAACTGCAACTGAAACAGCAACAGCAGCAGCAGAAACAGCGACTGCGACTGGCTGGGCTATGGCTGGTCGTTTTATGCTCCACTTGGAAAATATAGTCGTTGGGCTGCGCTCTTTGGCGCTTCGGTTGTTCAAAGGCATGCGGCCTCTGAGGGAATATCATGTCAGCTTTGATTACGTTTTGTCATGTTGACAATGTTGAAGTGTTGTCTGCAGTCGGAAATGCAGCTGAAAAGGGGAAAAAAGGCAACAAAAAAGGCACAGAAACTGTATGCGTGGCCAACGATTGAGAGCTGACTCCTGATAGCATTGCCATTGCCAGCAGTGACAATGAGATGCGTATATTTCATAGCAAATTATACCGCTGACAACAGCACGGGCCTAAAACCAGGCCAGGAGACAAACCGGAGCCGGAGCCGCACCCGCACGCTCCTTAGCTTTTTCGCACAGCAGAAAAAAGAAAATGGAAAAAAAGAGAAAGAAAACGAAATATGCACACAAAGATGAGGCTGTCATCCATTCGGTTGTGCAATTGGCGGCGGCATAAATGAGCGAATGTCGCCCACATATGGCACCTAGATGTCATGCATGAGCTGTAGTTGCAGCTACCCAAATAAATCACATACATAACTATATCTAGTTGTATGCACATGTATATAAGTATATATATGTATATATGTTGATATCTACATCCATTTGCCTTTGGCATGCGTGCGCATAATATCATAAATTTTCAGCTCATTTCAATTCAAATTTATCATTTACGAGCTAAGCATCGTATCAAGCAATACATATATAACATGATTTTCATTCCAACATAGATGCTATGTATAATCCAATATATGCTGAAAAACTTATTTAATTTTGGACATTTTCTTATTTTAATATAATTTATCCTCTATTAAGGACTTCAATGATTTATCATTGTTGAAATTACAAAAAGGTTTTATTAAAATTTTTTTAAATATAAAATGTTATCAACATTTATTTAACATTAATATAATTATAATAATATTTGATTCATAATGAGAATAACAAAGTTTTTTAATTTCAGTTCAAAAAAATTAATTCAAAAACGATATTGAAAAATTCTATTCTAGATGCCGACAATTTGTTTATTTCTAATGTTTTAAGAGTTGCTTAGGAATAATTAGCCATACAAAATCAAGAGTTTACAAATATTTTGCATATTTTTACACTTGTTAATCTCTGTCATCCACTTAAGCTAATCTTAAGGTATTTAGTAGTTTAGCATATCTTTAGTCGTTCACGGAATGAAGAGTAAATACATTTTGGAAAGGGTCTTGCTGTCCACTTGATTGTTTAACTGTCTGTATAAACATAATCCATTTCGCTTCAGTTGCGCTTTGAATACGAAATTTGAAACATTTACTCGGAAATAACTTCTTCTTATAAGGGGTTTGAATGCGAGTCCTTGATGCAAGGAAAATCCTGAATCGGAAAGCGAAACGTGGATTTAGGTTTATACATTTTAATTTATTATTTTAAATATATATATATTTATTTATTTATTTATTTATTTACATTAAACCTTTTGTGTTGCTATTTATTTTTATAAAAATCTCTTTACACCTCCAAATAATATTGAACAGATTTTGATAAAAGTAAATAACAATGAAATAAAATTTAGTTTTAATAAATAAATAAAATACATATTTAGGAAATTTTGATTAAATTAAAAATAAGATTTAACAGATTTTGATAAACAAAATTTAAGATCAATTTTAATGGCATTTTTATTGTTAATAAAAACCAGGAGTACTGTATCTTTAAAGCGTTAACTCCTATTACATTTTTTATTACAATTTTTAATTTTCCTTTAATTACCAAATCAAGTGTAGTAATTGTTATTAAAAATATAATCAACAAAGATGTGAATGGAGCCAAAAATGTCAAAATCAAAATGTGATTTGTTAAGCTTAATTTGTTTCGTAGAAAATAATAATTACTCTACATTGATACAGATTTATTTACAATTTTAGATTTATTGAATTGAAAATAAATAAATCGTTTTACACGCTTTACCCATTCCTTCTACTAGCTGTTATATGCACATTAGACACTTCTGAGCCGTATTGAATGGATTCTGGTTATGGAAACACAATTTGGCTATCACCAAATTATTTTATTTATGCATACACTCTGCATATTCTATTTTGCTGTTGCTCTGTTCTTTTTTATCATCTTTGTCTTTCGTCTGAAATCAATTAGTGAAAGTAGCTGTTCGCTTAATGTCACAATTTCAGTTTAATTAATAGATCGTAAATTTGTGGCGTTTGTTTTGTTCGTCGGCTTGCCACCTAAAATTAGTAGACAGCTGCCCGAGCATGTTGAAAATATACATACATTCATTCTTATATATAAATATATTTTATGACCCATGCCAAATGTTTATGACCTCCCCGTTGGGTATAGAGCACAGCGAAAGGATCAACGAGAATGCAAAATTTAATGTGTTGAGAGACATAAAAGTGTGCCCAAAAATTCTTTGGCTGACAATTAATAGTAAGCGTCCGGGCTCTAATCGATTATTTATGGGGCTTCCACGAATCTCAATAAAAGCCAAAGATTTTCATATTAATTGTTCTATAATTGTCTTCCGTTGTCGTTGTAGGCGGCGTCGGCGGTGGCAGTGGCGGCATAGATTATCCCAACAATCTCAGCTCGGGGCACTCCAGGAAGCCGCGTCGCAATCGCACCACCTTCAGCTCAGCACAGCTGACAGCTCTGGAGAAGGTCTTCGAGCGCACCCATTATCCGGATGCATTTGTACGCGAGGAACTGGCCACCAAGGTGCATCTAAGCGAGGCGCGTGTGCAGGTAAGCCCAGGTTAACTAAGACATACGGAACTCTTTGTAAGATCCAATCCACCTCAGGTGTGGTTCCAGAATCGACGTGCCAAATTTCGGCGCAATGAGCGCAGCGTCAGCCTCGGTCGACCGCTCTTGGACACGTCTACGCAGCTGGTGCCTGCTCCGGTGCCCAACAACATGCACAAGTATCCCAATTTGACACATAGTGCACCGCCCGGAGCTTACGCTCTGAACTTTGCACCACTTGAGCTGCGCTCCTGCCAGAACTATACGAATTGCTATGGAGGATTCGGAGCGAATCCAAGCAGTGCCAATGGCGTCTGCTCCTTCTTTGGTGCGCCCAACTATTGTGTAAACTATGCGAAGAATGCGTATCCCTCGCTCTGATGAACGATAAAGTCAAAAGTATATGTATCTGTATTTCAATTAGCGAAATTGCATTATTATAATATTATTTATACGAAATTTATACCTGACTAATATATATATATATATATTTATATAGTAGAACTTTTAATAAAATATGCTAAATTAATCGGATTCTAATTTGATCTGAATGAGCTCAACGGTGCGAGAATTCAAAGTTCATTTTACATTTTCTTGTGCTTAAATTGCGTTTCACGGTTAAATATTCATAAACATAAATGACAAAAAAAAAAAACTTTTATATGGAAAAAACCAGGCCAATTTATAATCATCAACTATGCATAATTTGCCCTATCATGAATACTTTCCGAGCTTTTCAATTATTTAGCTGTCACAGGTTTGCCAAATTAACATCGCTGATTTAATTATATACTTTGATAGATGAATTAATTAAAAATTCATATGCATACCTATGATTACAAGACTTAAATGTGTGCTCTTATGTGTGTGGATGTGTGTGTGTGTGTGTGTGTGTGGGTGTATGTGTGTGTCTCTTATACGCATGTGTAAATTTGTATAATAAAACTTAATTAAAGTCGGACAACAAAAAGGAAAAGACGCTGGTAAACTTTTCCAATCCACAACAGCATTGAAGTACATTAGGTTTGCGGCTAACGCAATTAAAAAGACAGATTGGCATAATGAATGGAAACTACAGTGTGTTGAAATCTGTCTCAGACAGCAGGTAAACTAAGGTATTTATGGAACTTAGATTAAGTTTCAAATGACTTTCTACTTTGTTTGGAGAGTAAGAGTTAAAGTCAATGCCAGCTGCACCAAAGCTTCCCAATGGATTTCGTGCAAATCTCTAAAAGCCCATTTAATTTATCATAAAACAAAGCCTCAACGCAATTCCATACATAAATAAGTGAGAGTGTTCTATAGACGGATGCGCACGACTACTAGATATCTTATATATTTTATATGTACCCTAGACTGCAGTATTTCAAATGCTTTTTGTTTTCTTTGAAATCAATCAGGTTATAAAGCCAACGTTCGATTTACATGCTTGAAGATATCTATAGTAACTGTCAAGCTGGCTCTAAGACCATATCTCTAGTGTATATACGAGACTGCGCTCGAATTAACCCACCTTTTTCAATAGGTTTAGGGTATAAAAGGTGTGTATTATTATAACGCAAAACAATACGGCTGAATTCTAAGTTTTCCTTGGCGTGTGTCTAGGTGTGCACTTGTGTGCCATTTGCTTAATAGCCAAAAGGTTACCGAGTGCCATGAAAAAGTTTAAATTTGAAATAAAATTCCTTGCAGCCCGGCAATTCTGTAACGATATAAATAGATCATAGCTTATGTCAATTACGTTATATATAGGAACTATACAATATAGTTTAAGGCTCAATTCATATCGGCAATTCATAATTACATTAGTTGATATGGATAAATTTCTAAATTATTATAGTTATAATAAAAGTAAAACCTCGTACCATTAAAAAAACAAGTTTTTGATACCTTGAATCCACTGAAGATGTGATTTCAAGGCATAATGGTGTTGTAATACTAAATGCAACAGCCAGAAGGAGGCGTGTACATACATATACTCTTGTCCAGGACGATAGGCTGAGTGATCCATGAACGTATGTCCGTCCGCATGAACGCAGCGATCTTGTATACTAGCTAAAGACTTTAAATGCTCAATGTATAATTATATTATTATTTCTTATCGGTATATATTAATTGAAATCAACAATTTGACTATGTTTTTGTTTTTTGAGTAACCTAACTCGAGACTTTAGCGTAATACAGAGATTTAATAGTTCCCATAGTAAATTCCCTACTGCAACCCAAGTAGCTTCGTAAACAGCACAGGTAGCAGAGCTCGTGTTTATGTATGTACATCCGTATAAAAAAAAAAGCAAAAATGATTGGAATATCGGCTCTGTGCCGAATTCTGATTCTGATTCTTTCGTGTTTTTTTTTTTTTTTTTTTTTTTTTTTGCACTACACTTTTACACTATTTATTTATCTCTAATAATGGGATTATTTGTACAAGAATTTTCCACGATAGATAACTATAAGCGAAAATATTACCACAAAAAATATAAACCAAATATTTTGCTCAACGTTTGAGCATTTGTTGTGCGTCATAATTGCACCATCGTCAGCCAATTCGCCTGGAAAGATCAGGCCCGTAAATTCATTAACGTATGGGTTAATGTAATCCTTATTTTTGGGATGCAATATATTCTTTTTCTCATTCACAGCTAAGCAGTCGGCGATTAAGTCATCGGTAAACGAAAACGAATGATCAATACATTCAATACTAGATCGGTCGAAGCTGTAGGTGTGCACAGAACCATTTGCTAGCAAGCAATTAAATTTCTTGTAATTGATAACATCTACTCCCAAGCAATTTTCGGCAAAAATGATGCCATAGATAATCACATAGGCCCTCGGCAACTTTTGTAAATGATATATGGAATATGGACGGTCTATTTTCAGTTCATATGCACCCCACTTTTGTACGAGCTCTTCCGGATAAAGTGCAGAGCAGAGCTTAACCCAATCTCGTACATAGATATGTGAGCACGATTCACTTTCATTTACGGAAGACATATCAAATATTATTTAAAAAGAATTGTAAATAAACTCTGTATATGTATGATTATGACGTTTAAAACTTAAGTTAGGCTAACCTGATCATCACGTGATTAATTGAATACAACCTTTAAATTTTCATGGTCATTCAATATATCTCTTCTTTTGTAACGCAGCTGAAGTCGGCGTTTCTTAATTCAGTTAGTTGATATGTGCAAATTCCTGATATATAGTTTTAACAAGAAGGAAAGCTCTTGTTGCTTGTAGATATTTATAGTAACTGTCAAGCAGCGTCTACGATCATATCTCTAGTAAGTATACGATATGCGATCGAATTATCCTAAGGTTTTAAACGGATTCTGGGTACAATAAGTATGTATTATAATAGCTTATAATACGGCTACATTCAGGGAGTATCCATGGCGTGTGTGTGGATATTCACTTGTGTGCCATTTGCTTAATAGACAAAAGGTTAACAAGTACTATGAAAAAGTTTAAATGTAAATAAAAATGCCTTTCTCATGCCGGCCTGACAGGCCACAAAAAATGCAAATTACCATTTGGTATGTAAGCGTTATCTGCAACTAATTTGCATAAAGAGCAAGTGTAAGAGAAATGGAATCAGTGTATGTGTGTGTGAGTGTGTGTAGTGGGTGTGTGAGTGTGTGTAGACTCAACATTTTTACAATATTTACTAAATGACAATATGGCTTGAGAGGCAGCACAAAGGCAAAAATGCGTTTTGTCCCTTATTGCGATGCGGCAAAATAGTTGCAGACGACACGCCAAGGGATGGCAAATTAACCGAGCCACGACATTTGCTGACATGCTACATGTTGCAAGGCAACACTGTGACAATGTAAGTTGAAATTGAGAGTAAGAGAAGAACACAGAAAAGCAGAGAGAGAGTTGGAGCTTATGTCAAGTCAAATGTCGTGCAAGAAATTCCAGCTTCAGCAAGGCGCTTCTATCCCTATGCGCATATTTGGCGAAACTAAAGCTACTGCGTATCAAATGCAGCTGGGAATACATTTCCACATTATCATATTGGTTTAGTGTTTAAACCATGAAAAATTAAAATATACATACATAGAAGACAGATCACTAACCATCCATGTCATACTTAATTATGTATGAAAGCTCCGTTAGCCCTAAATTAATGTTAATTGGTAATAAAAATCGATTGAGCCATTCGAGGTATTAACTAGAAGTGGACAGTTGCCGATTTCTCGCGCCCTGCTCGAAACAATTTTTACTATGTTTCCTGTGCTATGTAGAAAAACAACAAACTTGCAGCAATTTGAGGTCAGTTAATTGTTTGAAAAACTCCAAATTTATAACTTTGTAGCATAATAATATCCATCACTAAATCTATAGATATTTCGTCAAGCCTTATTTATTTTTTATTATTTCGTGTCTAAAAACTCTTGAGATTCATGCTTGGTATTTCGCGAAGAGCTTTTAATTTTTAAATGCATCAAAATAATTCAATCAAATGAACTGATGTTGTCTTAAAATGCTTCTCTAAAGAGTTGAAGGTTTTCTCTTTTATATGTTTCATAACATGGAATCCTATTTTTTCAACTTTGCAGTGTTTTTATTTATTTTTTTTTTTATAATATAGTATTGTGCATTCTTATTTATATTATTTATATCTTATAGCCTACGTCCTAGCCCGAACCCAAACCTAAATTTAATTTTCCAGCAATGCTTGCCAGGTAATTTAAAACATTTTCTTTCATGGCACATGTACTATTGCTATTTTTATATATTATAATACAAGTGCCTCATTAGTTCTACAAAATTAGAACTCATTTAATATTTGAGTAGAAATTAACAATTTATTTATTCAGTTATATATTAATGTATTTTGGATATAAAATTTCTGGTTTGTTTCTTTGTCTTTAATTATTTAATAAACTAAAAATCAATAAAGAAATTAAAAAGAAAGAACCAAAATAGTTTTCCTTATGCAACAACACTAACTTCTCTATGGTTACTGATATAAATTATAATTCAATTCGCTCCACATTTAATATCATCAGTTGCAAATAACATTGCAACTAATATGCTCACTTTACTATTGCTATATATAAACAGAAGAGCCTCAGTTCAGCTCAGTTGCCTCTTTGCACGCAATTTATATAATTGCACGATAATTTTGCCTCTGTTAAAAAACAATTATTCAAACAGATGTACATATATCAAACAGAATGAGAGCTCCTACATAGTCTGACACAGCCTGACAGAGTAAACCAACAGGAGGCACTTCCATTGCACTCTGTTCTGTCAGATGAAAGACGACCCGAAGCGCAGCCACAGTTGCAGTTGCAGCTTCAGTTGCAATCTTCTTGACAGCGTCTCAAACCTATATACATAGATATTGATATATATATGATGAGGGTGATGAGGTTTGTGTGGTACTCAAGCATGTGCTCGAATGATGACGAGCACTCCCTAGTTTTGTTGTGAGCCGACCGGAGACAATACTGTCACAACATAATATCATACGTAAGAGCTATAAAATATAGCTCTGGGCTCCGTTCTAATCGGCGATTCTTAATTCAATTAGTTGAAAGCTGCAAATTTATAAATATATAGGTTTAAAAATAAAACCTCAAGCCATTTAAAATAATGTTTATTTTATTTTAATTTTTTTCTTATTTTATTTATTTATTTTTTTTTTATTTATTTATTTATTTATTTTATTTTTTTTTTTTTTTTTTTTTTTGCTTCTATTTTATTCTATGCTATTGGCGAGTTTTTTTTTTTTTTTTTTTTTTTTTTTTGCTTTATCTATTTTATTTTATGCTATTGGCGAGTTTTTTTGAACTAAGTACAACGGAATAAGGATTATCTGCAAACTTATCATATGAGGGATATTTGCGTAGGAACTTTTCCAGAAAATATCCACAGCAGAGCTTAATGCAATGTGTTAGAAAGAGGGCAGAGCATATCAAAAAATGTTGATAGATAATGCTTTAAAATAAAAATAAAGTTGTCAGCCTAGCTCCCTATATTTTCTATGCGTAGCAAATGAAAATATCTACATATGTATAAACTTAACGTTTGATGCTTAGGTTAGGCTTATTTATTATCACATTATCAACTGATTACAATCTTAAAATTTTCTTAGACATTTTATAATTCTCTTCCGTTGTAGGCGGTGGCTGCGCTGCATTCCAGGAAGCTGCGTCTTAATCTTCACTATCTTCAGATCAGCACAGTTAAGGGCTCTGTAGAAAGCTGAGTTCGAAACGGCGTTTCTTAATTCCATTAGTTGCTATATACACATTTCTAAATATATACTAAAATATATTATATTAAATATTTAAGTATTATGTGATTGCCTTACCACTTTTTGTATCTGATTCCACTACTTCTAAATCTGATTGTTAACTATTATTTTTACAAGAATATTCTTCGAAATATTACTATAAGCGAAAATATTGCCACAAAAAATATTAACCAACTACTCTGTTCAATGTTGGAGCATTTGTTGTGTGTCTTATTTCCAAGCTGTCCCAATACGCCTGGAAAAAGAATCCCCGTATAATCATTATGGTATAGGGGAATCGTATACAGCGTTTTCGGGATCAATGTATTATTGTCGCTTTCTTGCGCAGCTAGGCAAGAGGCAATCAAACTGACGGTAAACGAAAAGTGTTTATCAACACATTCGACAATAGATTGGGAAAAGATGAAGGTACGCATAGGTCCAGTTTTGTACATGCACTTAATTGTCTTGCTATCGATAACATCTACTCCAATACAGCTACCAAGCAGATCCGAACCCCATATAATCAGAAATATTTTTGGAGAGTGACTTAAACGATATATGCTATAAGGATCGTTTTTAGCCAAATCAAAGGAGTCATACTTGTTCTCAAGCGCTTCCGTATAAGTTCCAGAGCAGTACTTGAGCCAATCTACTGAAAAGACGGCTGGGCAATAACTGATTGCACCTGTGATACGCATATCAAATAATTTTGTCGGATAAGATTGTCAAAATGGAATTGAAATGTAAGCCTAGCTCCCTATATTTTGAACACGTAGCAATTCATCAAATATCTACGTATGAGTGAATTTGACGTTTAAAACTTGGGTTAAGCCAACCTGATCATCAAATAATTCATATATGTATGTACATTTTTATTTCCATGATTGGAATTATCTATGACTATACGCAGGTGTGTATCTGACCTTTATTATGGTCAACCTGTCAGAAAAAAAGGTCCCCGAATAGAAATTGGAAATGTATAGAAACCCGATTGATGGGTTGATTAACATTTGTTTACAAACTTAGTTTCTTTTTTTTGTAGCACCTGTGAATGTGATAAACAAAAACGAGCAAAACGTAATTGAATATATTATGAAAAAAAGAGCAAAAAGAAGACGAAAACAAAAAACAAAGCTGTAGACACTGTGATTCCCAAAGTCAGGCTAAACTGAACACAGAGCAAAAACCGTAATCCCAAACCGGTTCTTAAAGGGGGCCTAAGTCGATTAATTAGTATCATAATTAGAATAAAGTTTGAATCACACATCCAGTTCTGAAGCAATCTTTTGTATAAAATGGGCCACCGCTAAAGGGGAACACGCACATTTCAAAGTAGATTCATTTGAGATCAGACACACAAAATGCGAGCTGTTAGTGTTTTCCTTGTGGTGATAATCGCGCTCTTTGGCGTGTTGGAGGCGCTGCCACAGTTCGGCTATGGCGGCTATGGAGGCTACGGTGGCTATCCCGGCGGCTTTGGCGGCGGTTATCCTGGCGGCTTTGGTGGCTTCAGAGGCGGTTATCCCGGCGGCTTTGGCGGTTTTCGCGGCGGCGGCGGCGGCGCCAGCAGTGCCAGTGCTTCCGCCTCGGCAGCGTCCTCCGGTGGCGGCTATGGTGGCTTCTACGGCCGCTAAATACCTTCGAGTTAGCCCCACTTTATTGTACTTAATTTAAGTTTGCTTAATAAAGTGAATGTTAGAGTAAAGAATTTTCCTCTAACGCTAATTTTATTGCCCAAATCGAAAGAAGCACTGTTACTAACTTAATTTTAACTTAATGTTGAAAGTCTTAAATGTTCCTCTCATAGAGGAGTACACTTGGGCTATGGCTATCCAGATTATGGCGATGTTCAGCCTATGATACATTAACCCGACTATTCCGGTTACTTCGATGACTTTGGCGGCGGACTGTCTCTAGTTATGGCGGCTTATTCTGGATCGATGCAACTTATCTGCCTAAGCATTGTTGTAGGGCTTTGCTTTTGCCGCTTGTTTGGAGATTAAATACTATCGAGTTAACTGAAATCCGTTTGAGTTGCCAAATAAAGTGAACGTTTGAGAAAAGTTTCTGTTTCCGCTGCAGCGCAGACTCTGCATTAATCGCAGAGAATGATAAAAAGAGTATATTGGTTTTCAATACCTCGAGGGTTCGCTACTTAAAAAAGCTGAAAGTACTTTGCTATAGATTTAGTATTACAAATTAGTATAAATTATCTTTATGACTTTTGGCTTTTAAGCATTCGTTTCTTTGGAAGCGAGCATTAGGCAGTCGAGACTAACTTAAAGTGCTCGCTACTTGAATTTTTTGTCTTTCGCATTTTTGTGGCTGTCTGGCGCAAGTTTTTACTACTTGGCTGCTTTCTTTTAAGCATCGGCATCGGCATTGCTGGCGTGGCTTGGAATGGAATTCCATCATAAGTTGGTGTCAAGTTTTGCACTTGAAAACAAAACAGCCTCTGTGTATGTGTGTGTAGGAGTGTGTGTGAGTGCATTTAGTAAGCAAGTTTTCATGAACAATCTGCAAACATATTTAAAGCGAGCAAAAAAATATAAAAGTTTTGCTGCAGCCGCCGACGGCCAAGATGAACTTTCACTTTGCCCCACTTTCTTTTCAAGCCAAAAGGGGAAAACTAACAACAAAAAGGAGTACAAGAAGCCGAAGACGTGTGAGCACTTGCCGAAAAGAGTGCAGCATTATCCCTGCAGCCTTCATCTGGCCTGCTTTTGTTAGGTTTTGTGTTTTGGCCAGGCTCCAACTAGGCTTGTAATATGGCAAATAGATTTGCAATTTCTGCTTCATATTTTCTTCTCTTTTCCTTTTTGCTATTCTTTTTTTCCTCTGCTCGTTCTCCGCAAGCAGTTTGAACAGTTGAGTGGACTCAACTGTTGTGTCTTATGCAAACTTATGCAGCAGAGGACGCTTTATTGATGCCCTGCTGCAGAGACGCAAGTTTGGTTCAACGACTTTGGCGGCGTCATTAAAACTTTTTGGCCTGTCATCTCTTATTGCAGTCGCAGTTTCTCCAGTTTGTCCAGGACACACACATATACGTAACGCATTCTTTATGGCTCGCTGTCCGCCTGAATGCCTGCCATATTGTTATTTTGGAATTTATGTGGCGGACAAGGCAAAATGCAAGTCAAGCTATTCAGAATGCTCTTACGCTTGACTCCGAGCTGCATTGATGACCACATCCAGCTAGGGACCTGGCCGCCAGCTGTGCTCCATTCAAAGCGTCGCGGCGTTGGGCCGTCAGGTCGCTCATTGTATTGGCCAGCATTCTTGGCTTTCACATTCAAGTGGCGTCAGCTCGCATCTCGCAGCTCGCCATTCAAAATTTCATAGCACAGGAAGTTAGAGAGTGCGAAGCGGGAATGCCAAAGCATGGCTGACATATTTCATATCTTCCAGCTCTGCATCGAAAGTCAAGTCAAGTGAAGCTAATACTCAATGAACATTTGTATTTTAAAGTAAAGTCTCAAGTATATATTTAATAATCCATTAGCGTATATACCTTGCTGACCCACCCCCAATGTGTCCAGGGTATTGCCGCGTATATGTCCTTTCAGCATTTTATGTTGCCTGGCGCTGCGCCAATAAGAAACCCCAACTAATGATGACTGCCTGGCCAGGGACAAAAGCCTCGGCAGAGACTGCCACTAAGCTCTCCCGAAGGCGTGGCTCCGTTCAGAGCTGACTCAAATTTAAAGACTGACTCAGTTCAGCTGGCTCAATATTCATCTAGACGACATGCACGCATTTGTCTGTCAACGCACGTCATGAACATCAATTTTTGGGATTGATAAGATGTTGGGCGATATTTTTGAATTACGACCAGTGCAGGAGGCGACAAGCAAAGGGTGGAGCGGCCAGTGTTTGAGTGGATGGGGCCTACAAACAGTTCGCCTAAAATATGTCAATCGAAATGTAAATCATTGCGTAATTTGCATTTTGAGCATTTGCTTCAATTGAATGACGATGCTGACTTTGTTGTTGTTGTTTCTGTTGTTGTTTCTGTTTCTGTTGCTGGCAACACGTGAATTATGGCGGCAATTTTGACAATTGCCAAGCTCCGGGCCACGCCTAACGCCCAACAGCACCGCATCCGGTACGTGCCTGTGTGTGTGTGTGTGCATTGTATAACTTGCGCCCTCTTCACGTGCACATAAATCGTACTCGTTGTTATCCAACATAATTGTGTTGACATGTGGATGCTAATTTAAATGGATTTTACTACAATTTCAATGCTTTGCTATTCTGTTAAGTACGTACTTGTTCAATGCTAACGGGAGATCTGATTTGTTTTAGCCTTTTTTTTACATATTAATTTATTAAATCAGTTATAATACTAAATGTAAAAATAACCGAGCCTTTGTGTGTAGCTATAAACCAAATTTGTGTGATATGTGCCTGCGGGAACGGGAACAATTGGAACTAGCTACCAGTGATGCCAATTTGGCCTTTTTACAGCTGGCGGGAATTACATGAGAATTGAACTATTAAATGATTAGATTTCAGTGGTCAGGTCATTTTCTCCAATCGATAGCTTCACGCCATCGATGTTCCATTATCATCTATATTTTTGTATTAAAAGTAAGATATTATTTACCATTATTTAATAATAAGAATTATTTGGCGACCAAACTTGTTGCAAAGTGCTCCTATACACCATTACTGCACTTTCATGACATTACGTGATTAATAATATAAAACTTGCTCTTAAAATTCAAAATTCTTTGTTCTGGAATTTTTCAAATTTTGTTTAGCATTTTCGACTAGGTGATCTGGCTTGAAGCAGCTTTAAAGAGTTGACATCTTTTCTAGATCCTAGCACAAAAGAAACTTTAAACCAAACCAGTTTCATGAATAATGAAATCTAACATGTTCTTAATATGTTAAACAGAAATTGGATTATACTTGCTCTTTATAATAGTTTAGTTTAAAAATATAAAATATTAATTATTTGGATAGGTATTGCATGATGATATTTCTTTAAAATTATTTACAAAAGAATGCATAGTGTTTCAGAATGTTCTAATTGTGTTGTTTATTAATATTATATTGCCATTAAATTACATTAGCTATACCCGATGAACCAAGTTTTTCCACTCAAATATTAAACCATTTTCATATCATTTTTGTTGTTTTTTTTTTTTTTTAATGACAGATTTATTTCAGTAGTTAGAGTTATATTCGGCGTAGAAATATTCCGATTTCAACTATGGTTTCCTTAGGTCAAAAACTTGGTTAGTCTTGGCTACTATGTAAACTTCAAGAACAACTTTTTTTTGTATATTATATTGAGCTCAATTTGATGCAGCTTATTGCCTTAGACTCTAGACTGACTTTTAGACTGAACCTATATGCCAGTATATGGATACATCTTAAGTCGAGACATATTTATTCGTTATTCTATTCTCCTCTACAATATTTTAAGCTCATCTGATTTCGCTGCGGGCTTGAGGATGTTATTCTTGAAGTCCATATTAGATATCTTTAGCTGGGATTTGCCAATGCTTTATGTGACTATACGAATCGCTAGCTACCATCTTTGTAATGCTTAGTTTTGCACAATTTGAATTTTATTATAAATTTTAATATAAATATATATTGTAAGTAGAGTCGTTAATTTTAGAAGCAAATGAACTAGTTTAGGAAAAATGATTCGTAGAAGTTTGCTCTGATATAATACTAGAAGCAGGCACTTGAAAAAAAGGTAAGTAAGTAGAACAGATTCGAATATATTCACAAATCTAATTTAGACACGTTCGATAAGCAAAGGAATTAGATTTGCAAAAAGAAATTTGTTACGAAAATTATGATATGATTTATTTTATTCGATTTTATTTATGCAACATCGTGGCTCACCTGTGTCTCAGTCCAATATGCATATGGACATATGTATGTGCGTATATGTGTCTATGCATACTATGTAAATAACTTTTTGTGCCCGTGAGTGTGTGTGTGTGTGTGTGTGTGTGCTTAACATAACTTTTCTCACGTACATGTTGAGCAGATGTGCATACGCCAAAAAGTATGCAACAGCAAAACGTGATTTCGTTTTAAAATTTCAACACTTTGCCGCTGTCAAAGGAGAATTTATTTGCGGAACGCATTCATTTGGAAATTATCGAGCAGGAAATTATTGGCTCCTGCAGAGCTCCTGTGCCCCCATATAGTTCCTCAGGCTACAATGATGCAACAAATAAAATAAAAACTATATGTATTTGTCGCGGCGAAACGTGAGCGTAAACTACCCACAATAGCAATTTCTTAGCACTTCCCTCATTTCACTTTCCAGCTGTAAAAGGAAAAATACAAAAACTATTAATGGCTGCTCAGAGTGGAAAGGCAATAGGTCACAGGTTCACTCAAGTCGAGCAAAATGCAGTAACGCTAAGGGTCATTGCGAATCCTTAAACGAATTGAATGTGACCTGTTGTGGCCTTAACAAAGAAACAGCTTTGCATATTGATTTAACAATTGAGAGTGCTCCAATCGGGCGCAACCATCTCCATAATACTCGTTCACGATCTAAAAACAGCAACCATTGTTACTAAGTCTATGTATTGTCGAATTGACTACGGCGCTATAAGCAGACTTTCTGTGGAAGATCCATCAACAGAATTTTTTTAATAATAATATATTAAAATACTGAATATATGTTGATATGTCTTATATATTATAGTATTTATTAAACGTTATCGACTATATATTATATATTTTTATAAATATATATTATATGGTATATATATTCAATCTTATCGCGTTATCTGCACCTATGTTGTAGAATCTTTTACTTAAACTAATTAATTAAAAAATTATTAAATAATTTAAAATCCGTTTAGGTTGCATCCTCATATCTGACTATTATTCCACATATTTTATCTACAGCCATATGTGGAGATTAGAAAATATACTTAGCAATGAACATAACAATTATAATACATACATATCACACTGGACTAAGGCAACTGAGCGAAAATTGTATGAATATAAACATATAGTCCTCTCAGTACCGATATGGAATGTAAACTGATTTAAAACAAAAATGTAATTTATTTACAATAAGCAGAAGAGAAAATGTTCTCCCTCTCTTAATATAGAAAAACAAAATATACAAAAACTTAATTTTTAAATAAACTCAAAAATAAAAGCGTTCACGTTTCAGTTCATCTCACGGGTCTTATCATCATTTGCACACTTTTTAGCGAGGCAGTGTGACCTGAAAATAACAGCCAATTGATACCCTTTCCGTGAGTGCTATCATTATATTTTCCCATTAGATTGCTGTAAAAGAAAATATATATTTATTTATATGGATCAAACTTAATTTTCACTTAAGTAAACGATGCCAACCTTGAGTGACATTTGTTGTACCACCATCCGCCAGTGTAGAATTCTGCACAGTTTTTCTCATACTTATCGTTATCCCGATCGCGTGCTGAAAAGTATTGGCCAAGATGTGCAATCAAGGAGTCCCCAGCATCTCCAGAGTATTCACCCAGTTTTTGTAAAGCATATAAATTTTCCTCATTGCCAACGACGAATAGATTGTACTTTGCATACTTTTGTTGCCCTTGAAAGTCTTCCATGACGATGAGCAGCTCCTGGTCCATCTCTTTGGTCAAAAGATGCAGCTTTTCCAGGCCTATAAAGAACTCACCATTGACGTTGCCGAAACCGTTCTTATAGTCTTTCCAATAGCGAAAGAAATTAACGCTGCCATCCTCCCGGCTCAGGATGACGGTCCAGCCGCCGTTTTGTGTATCCTCATCGCACCTAACTAAGAACGGATGGGCACAGTAATCCGGAATAACAATCTGATAAATTCCACTACGACGACTCACTGCCGCTGCTTTGGCACAGTCATTAGGAAACTGAGAAGGCAGCAGATTAGTTGCCATCAATTTCTCCAATTTCGCTGTAAGTTCGGCAAATAGACTTCTCTGCTCAAGTCTGAAAATTATATGAAAATATATTTATAAATATATACCTGTATTAATTCAAACTTTTATTACAAATATAATTTGAAATACTTACTTCATCGCCTCGAGCTGTGCTCGTATCGACATTCCATTTGAGTCCTTAATTGCAAAATGTATTTCAGTTTGATCTCCATATTTAATTGTCAAGTTTCCAATTTTGGCAAGACTTTGTGCATTATCTTCCTCACACATGGAAATTGCAATGTACGTAAATAAAAATACTGTGCAAATATTTATAGGTAGCATCTTTGCAATCAGCTCTCAATGATGTTTGCCTCAGAACTGAACGATTTGAGTGGAGTCACTTGGAGTGTTTTATAGCAGATGCCCAAGCTTATCAGCATGAATATTAAACCGCTCAAAAAGTCCCCATTGCTCTTAAAAATAATCTTAGAGATGTTCTTTTTCTGTTGACTTGACAAAACAAACAGATTAGGAATTTATGATCATGTTTACACTTGTCAATTGATTTTACAGGTAGCTCAGCTACCTAAGAAACCCTATATTTTACAACGAGGCCGCAGCAATTGACTACCTGTAGCGTGTATAAAAACCTTAAGTCTTGCCTTTTTAACGTTAGTCGATTTGTGGACCCCGAACTATAAACAGATCTCATACAATGGAAAGTCCACTAGCATTTATGCAGATCGAAACAAGCTACATTATACTCTTCATACTCGGGGCTACCATAATTGAGTGTATTTTCAATTTTTGGCCAGTTGAGGACAATGGATTGATAACTCACACGCCATTTGCAGTTGCCATTGCCTCTTATAACACGAAGTACTATTCGATTGAAAGATTATCGAGCTGGACAGATACAGACCACGATTTGAACTATGGACAAGTAGCGCAGACGCCGATTCAGCACATACGTGGATTGAAATATCTGAACTTGGAGCAACGAGCGAAGCTTATGTCAGGTGTCCGACGCCGGCTTGATCAAGAGTTCTAAACTAACTAATTAAAAAGCTTTAAATATTATATATTTTTAATTTTTCTTTTTTAATAAAATTAATTTTAAGTACATACATTTCATTGTTTTTCTTCTATTAACATATACATATTTAATAATTTTTACAGCATTCAATTTACAGCCGTTACAAATTTTGAATAATTCTGGCTAGAGCACGACATCTACAGATATATCGATATTCACGAAACTTTTCCGATTAATATGTTGACTTTAACATTTCTGTTATGGTTACAGCCTGTTGCAGATGAAAATGTGACAAGTCCGCAAAATACCCATGTGTGAATATTATTCAAATTTAAATACTCCAATATACATACATATGTCATATATTACAAATAATAAGTATTTTTTTATCGATGCAGAAAGCTCTACGACATTTGACAGTGCAGAATATACGATTCATGGCCAGCTTCGCACAAGTGATAAACCCAATGACTGGACAAAACACATGGCAAGAACGCGGCGATGACTACGATTATCATCAGGAGGTGGCGAATGCCGGCTTTGGTGACATGCTGCACGACTGGGAGCGCAACCAGAAGTACGACGCGGCATTGCGAAAAACAATCGCAGGGATGCGTCGGGCAGGGAAACAAGTTCATGTGCTGGACATAGGCACTGGAACTGGAATTCTGGCCATGATGGCGCTCCGTGCTGGTGCCGATACTGTGACAGCCTGTGAGGCATTCATGCCTATGGCCAACTGTGCAGCACGCATTCTGGCAGCCAATGATGCCGCTCATGTGCGGCTCATAAGGAAACGGTCCACAGACATAGTCATGGGAGTCGACATGCCGCACAGAGCTAATTTACTGGTGGCTGAGCTGCTGGACACGGAATTGATTGGCGAAGGTGCCATTGGAATTTACAATCATGCACACGAGGAGCTCTTAACTGATGATGCGCTTTGTATACCAGCGCGAGCGACGTGCTATGGTCAGGTGGCGCAATCGCCACTGGCGTCGCAATGGAACAGCCTAAAGATTCTGCCCAATCTAGATGGCGACATATTGCTACGACCGCCCACACAGTTGCTGCAGTGCAGCGGCGAGGCTGCGCTCCACGATGTACAGCTCTCCCAACTGCCGCCCCATTCTTTTCACGTGCTCTCAGAGCCCGCTCAGATCTTCCACTTTGACTTCCAGCGCAAGCAGCCGCTCGAGCACAAGCGAGAGAATGTCGTGCGCATGCAGCTCATCAGGCCGGGCAGCGTTGAATTGGTTTTCTATTGGTGGCAAATTGAGCTAGATGATGACGGCGAGCACCTGCTGAGCTGTGCACCCTATTGGGCCCACCCAGAACTGGAGCAATTGAAGGCGAGCTGCACAGACAAACAGCGACCACTGCCCAACATTGTGCCCTGGCGAGATCACTGGATGCAGGCCATCTACTACATACCCAAGCCTCTTCATCTGCATGACGCTGGCGAAGAGTTCTGGCTGCGATGCTACCATGACGAGTACTCGCTCTGGTTTGACGCACACAAGGAGCAGCCCGAGAAGCCAGCACGACGACACAGCTGCAGCTGTGACCTGCACATGACCTATACCCGCAATCGCATCGGCCAGCTGAACCAAAGCATTAGGAACAAGCGCTACCTGGCCTACCTCGAGCAGGCAGTTCAGGCAAAGCCAGCGCACGTGCTGGTCATGGGCGATGGCTGCCTGCTCGGACTTGCCAGCTCTGCCTTGGGTGCAGCCAGCGTGCTCTGCCTGGAGCCGCATCGCTTCTCACGCCGCCTGCTCGAGTCAATGGTCAAGCACAACGAATTGAAGAACGTTAAGTTTCTGGATAGCCTTAAGCAGTTAGAGGCCAAGGAGCTCGACACTATTACGCACATCTTTGCTGAGCCGTATTTCTTAAATTCTATTCTGCCATGGGATAACTTTTATTTTGGAACATTACTGCTGCAGCTGGAGCAACTGCAACAGAAGCTACTTGCCCACGTAGAAATATCGCCGTGCACAGCTCGGATTTTTGCGCTACCCGTAGAGTTCCTGGATCTGCACAAGATCCGTGCGCCCATTGTTAGCTGCGAGGGCTTCGACCTGAAACTCTTTGACGAGATGGTGCAGGTAACAAAGATTAGGAATAGTTAATGTCAGCTCTCTAACTTACCCAATATTAATTTTAGCATTCTGCGGAACAAGCCTTATCGCTGGTCGAAGCGCAACCGCTGTGGGAATATCCTTGCCGCGCTCTGGCACAACCGCAGCAAGTGCTCAGCGTTGACTTCGCCAACTTTGGAGTGGAACAGACCAACCTGGGCAGCATAAAGCTTACAGCGTGGGTAGCAACTAAAGTCATATAAGTGTCTCATGCACTAATCTCTATTGTACTCCCCACAGCGAGGGCAACTGCAATGGAATTGCACTGTGGGTGGACTGGCAGCTGTCGCCCAGTGATAGTCCCAAGTCAATCGTAAGCAGCGGACCTCTGCAGCCCGTTGAACCGGGTCAGTACGTCAAATGGGATATGTTTGTGCGTCAGGGCGTGCACTTCATCAACCAAACGAAAGCAGAGCAAAGATACCTGAATTGGAGTACTACGTTCAGGCCCTTGCTAGGCGAGCTAAACTTCAGTTTTTCGCTAAATGCGAATCGGGAGAAAGTCGAATAAAAACTAACTTAAGTTTAGTATTTAGTACAAGAATTTAGACACGAGTTATGGTAATACACATCTTAGTTCTTAAGCTAGTGGTATCTCTTCCTCCATGCGGGTAAGTACAATATTGCGATTCATCTGATCATTGGGATTCTTCAATTTGATGCCATACTCACCGCCCCTGAGGCGGGAGCGCAAGTCCAGGGCACGAATGTCAGTCATCAGCGCGTGTTGTTTGTTTTCTAGATCCACATCGATGGCCTGCGCGTGTTCCGACAGCGCATTAAAGTTGGCCCTGGCATCATCAATCTTCTGTTTGAGCAGACGGCGTATTTCGCGCAATTTCTCCACCTCCCGACAGAGCAGATCGTGGGCATGATCCATGCACAGCTCCATGCCACTACGTTGGGCACGATTCTCCAAGCGCGTCTCGGCCAACTTAAGTGAATCGGACTTATCGTTCAAGGCATCTTCCAGCGTCTTTATCTCGCATACAGCACTGTCCATTTCGTCCTTCATCTTCAGCTTCTGCCACTCCAGCTCGTTGCGGGCCCGCTGAGTCTCGAAAATGCGCTTCCGAATGGTGTGCTCTGCGCGGTCTTCCTGCGCGTGCAGCATGTTGCGGGCCTTCTCGCGGCAGGCGAAGAGCGCCTCCCGTATGGAAGATGTATCAGCCAGTTCATCCTCGGCCAATTGCTTCATGTGCTTCACATGACTCAGCCAAGCTTCATATGAACAGGAGCTGTCAGACATATACGAGCAGTGAATGCACAGATTCAATTCGAATTGATTATAAGCCATACCTTTTGGGATTACGCAAGGGATCTGGCTTGTAGGACAAGCTGGAAGAGTAACGATCTAACGCCAGTTGCAAAAAGTCCAGCTCCACCGCCTCAACTTTGTTCTCAATCTCCATGCCAATCTTGTAGCGAATGTCTTCCAAGCGTGTCAGCTTCTCCCATGCCTTTTGGCATCGATCGGCCAACAATCGCTGATTGTTCTCCAATACCATCAGTTCGTTCTTGATCTCGTTGTCCGGCTCATCGTACGTCATCTCCGAGCCCAGGCGACTGTCGCGCATAGTGAGCACCTCACTGATGACAGAAATGGGGCCAGCCAACGCGTCCAGCTCACGCTCCGTCAATATTTTCTCGTCCTGCAGCAATTTAATCTCGAGCTCAATGCGATCAAACGTCTTTTTTATGATGTCGCGCCAGCTGTTCAGCTCGTCAATGCTGTGAAAACCTTAAAAAGTTACAAGAAAGATACCTTCAGAATACATTTCTCTCAGCTCACCGATCCCTCAGAGCCTCGTTCGTTTCATAGTTCGCCCACTCGCTCTCAATCCGAGTCTCATTGCGCAGCGATCGCGCCGAATGCCGCAAGGCGAATGCATCAGCACGTCGAGCATCGGCCACGGTGCGAAGACGACCCACGCGAGCATTCCAGTCAGCCAGCGAGAGATGCTGCAATGGTTTCTCCATAGTTACCACCGATTGAAGAGCCATCTTAAGTTCACTTGATGTATTCCTTTCGAAACTTATTTATATCTACACTATAGTATTTATTGAAACGAACTTCGTCTTCTCAACTATAACTCACAACTGAAACTAACGGAATTTCTGTATTTCACAGCTAAAGAATTTTGTTTATGCCATGGCTACTAGATCACCAAGGTATCAAGTTTTTAAGCTAGCTGCTAGGCAAACATTAGAATTGATGTAATATATAAACAAGTAAGAACTTTGCAGTTGGGCGCCACCGACTGCAGAATACTCACTTGCAGCACCAAAATAATTGGGTCTTTATTTAACTAAAATGTTAGATGTAATTTGTTCAGGTTTGCCATTTCTCCAATAGGAGTAGGTTTGTATGTCCATAAAATATTCTTCATCTTTTGTTGGCCACCGGAGTATACATATATTCCAAATTGTTAAAAATATAACAAAATTTTTACAAAACCTATATAAGAATGGTCGACGTGAGACATTTAAGGATCTAAATAGGATCTTAAAAGTAACTCACGTGCCAGGGTGACTAGCTCTAGAACTGTAGATAGTATTATCCAATTTATTTATATATGGGCGCATATATCCGCTATAAATATTTTATCATTTTTTGTCAGCCCGATTATTCAAAATTTTAAGTCTCAAGCATTTTAAATAGTAGTGTTACTGAAATACCGACAATAGTATTTACCGATTTGCCGCGCCCCCAGTAATCATTACAAGAAAAACACTTTATCCAACAAGTATAGCCATGAGTTTATACACATATTCTATATTTCAAATATCGGGCTTCAATAGGGCCGAAATGGTTTACGTTCACACAGACGGACATTGCAGAAAACAAATATACACATTTTACCTCGTGAATGAGTATAAAACCCTGATATTGATTAAATTTATCGGAACTTTGATTATACAGAGGGTTACCATGAGGGTCTTTGATCCTTTGGTGTGTTACCAAGCAATATAACATTCCAGTTTGTTTTGTGTAGTATTTATTGAGTAGTAATTAGTCAAAGCATTGTATAAAGGTATATAAGATTTAAGGAAGCATTCCAGGAATGAATAATGTCGAATTTTCCAATTATAAATCCCTTTGATGATTGTTGATTGGTATAAAAGACAATTTCTAATGATCCTACTATATTCTAACCGTGTAAAGTAGATGAGCTGCGTTTCGGTTTCTTCGCTCTGTCTTAGTCGGAGTATAGTCAATGAACACATTTACGTCTTGGGAATAAGGTCCTGCGTATTTGTGATTTGAATATTATAATCAGTTTGAGCACACGGATTAATCACGTCCGTTCCCTTTTGCCTGTCCTTAAATGCCTGTCGTATGGCAAGTGTTCGTTTGTCAGTCATTAACGCATGATCTTTCTTCTCCAGATCCACGGTAATTTTTTGTGTATGTTGCCCTAGCAGATTAAAGTTTGCTCTAGTCTCATCAATTTTTTGCTCAAGACAACGACGAATCTCCAGTTGTTTCTCCACCTCTGTACAAAGCACATCATAGGGCGTATCCAGGCAGAGTTCTGCATTGCGCCGCTGTGCACGATTCTCAAGGCGCGTCTCGGCCAATTTTAAGCTGTTTGTCTTTTCCTGCAGCGAGTTCTCCAAGTCCTCAATATCCTTCAGAGCAGCCTGCATGCCTTCTTTCATCTTAGTCAGCTGAAAGTCCAACTCGTTACGTGCCTGCTGAGTCTCGAATATGCGTTTCCGGATGATGAACTCTGTGCGCTCCTGCTGGGCCTGCAGTAGGGTAATTGCCTTCTGACGACAAACGAATAGCGATTCCCGCATTGCGGTTGTGTCGGCCAGTTCGTTCTCGGCCATGCGCTTAATGCTTTTGGTATGATCCAACCAGCTCTGGTATGAGAAAAAGCTGCAACGAAGAGTAAGCAATTAGATTTAAACTTTATAAATATCAAATACTCCTCACTTTTTGGGCAAGCGCCTCGGATCAGGCTTATGGGATATGTATGTTGAATTGGAATCTAGCTCTCGCTGTGCCTTATCCAGAAGAGCTGCCTCTGTCTTGTCCTCAAGCTCGATGCTTATCTTGGTGCGTACATCCGCAAGCACATTTAACTTTTCCCAAGCCGTCTTACAACATTTTGCCAACAGTTCCTGATTGTTCTCCAATATGACCAGCTCGTTTCTTATCTCCGTATCCGGCTCATCGTACGTCATCTCGGAGCCCAGTCGACTATCTCGACTGCTGATCATGTCGCTGATGACAGCGATGGGCTCAGCGAGCGAATCCAATTCGCGTTCGGTTAAAGTCTTCTCCAACTTTAAGAGCTTGATCTCGTCATCGATGCGGGCGGCCGACTTCGAAATGATAGCAAACCAGTTATCCAGCTCGGCAATGCTAAAAGTAGAAGGAAATCTTATAATCTTGCCAGTTTCCCAACATGCCGCGCCACTTACCGCTCAGCCATCGCCTGGTTCGAGTCGTGGGTCGCCCATCTCTGCTCGATTTGCGTCTCATTTTGCAATGTGCGAGATGTGCTGCGTATAACCGCGGTATCCGCTAGTCGAGCATTTGCCACTTTGCTGAGACAACCGACGCGGTACTTCCAGTCGGCCAGCGTGATGTGCGCCAGGGGCTTCTCCATGGTGACCACCGATTTAAACGACATCTTGGCGTATTCGATGTGTATTTGTGTTCAACAATATATATTTATATATATATATATCTTCGTTTAATGTATATATGATGTAGATAATTTAAGTATGATTGTGTCCCTCTTCGTATAATTTGTTTTACATATATTTTCTTATGTTTGGGGTTGGTTTTGTTAGTGTTCTTTATGATGTCCGCGACGGGAATGAATATTTTGTATTTTTAAGCTATGCTTATTAAGAATTTGTAAGTTTGTTTATACAGAGGCTACTAGATCAGTTCATTATAGCCTTTCGACTATTGTTAGTGGCAACGTTAGCATATAAAACTGTTGCTAGGCATTGAAAATTAGCCATATTTTCAATACAATATTCTGGCGAATCTAAGGACCTTACTAAAAAGAACGTATGTATATCTATGCCGGCATTTTATTGGTATCTAAGTAGATAATTAGAAAACACTGATATAAACTTCTCAGTTCTTTTCTGTAATGTCCTCTGCGTGTGTTAGTTCGATATTTCGATCTGTCTGGGCAAATGGATTGTGTTCCACAATGCCAGCATCCTTATCCTTAAAGTCTTGGATCACCTCGAGTGCCTTTCTGTCAATCATTATACTCTTCTCCTTTTTAGCGAGATCAAGGTCGATCTTTTTAGTATGTTCCGACATCAGATTGAAATTGGCCTTTGATTCATCAAGCTTTCTCATAAGACAACGCCGGATCTCGCGTAACTTTTCCACCTCCAGGCATAGAGAGTCGTATGCATCGTCCAAACAAAGCTCTGTGATGCTGCGCTTGTTACGATTTTCCAGACGCGTCTCGGCCAACTTCAGCGCATTTAACTTTTCAAGTAACGCATCCTCCATATCCTTCATCTCACACGTTGATGCCCGCATGTCCTCAACCAATTTCGAGCGCTGCCAACTGAGCTCATTGAAAGCCTGTTGGGTTTGGAAAACTCGTTTACGTATATAGTATTCTGTACACGCGCCCTGTCCTGCTAAAACGCTGAGAGCCTTGTTACGACACACGAAAAGCGATTCTCGTACGCCAACTGTTTCTTCTACTTCGTTGTCTACCATTTGCTTTAAATTTTTAGTAGACTCCAGCCACATATCATAGGAACGGGAGCTATAAGCAACACAATTAGGTATTGCATCGAATCGAACGGAAACCACACTTACTCTTTAGGGTGCCGCGAGGGATCCAGCTTGAAGGATATAACATTTGAGTTGCAAGTCAGAGACCGTTGTGCTGTATCAATTTCAATTGTTTCCTTTTTACTATTCAGCTCCTGCTGAACTTTGTAGCGCACCACGTCAAGACGCACCAGCTTCTCCCATGCTCTCTGGATGAGTCTTGCCAGCAATTGGTGGTTGTTCTCCAATATATAAAATTGATTCTGTAGCTCTGTGCAGACATTATCCGCTGTTAGCTCGGTTAAGTTTCGATCATCCCGGATGAATATCAACTCTCTGATTACAGCTACAGGTCCCGCCTGCCACTCCAAGTCTGCCTCTGCTGCCGTCCTTTCCTTAACCAGCAGATCCACTTCCTTCACCATGCGATCAAACGATTTGCTAATTAGCTCATGCCATGTCTTTATCTCAAAAATGCTGTAAGAAAATGAATGTTCTCAGCACCTGACAGTGGCAAGATAAGTGGCTAGCAGTGCTTACCGTAAGTCCAATGCATGGTTGGATGCGTAGTTGGCCCAATCGCCCTCGACACGCGACTCATTGCGCAGCAGCCGGGACGCATTACGGTCGGCAAAGGCATCAGCACGTCGGGCATTTGAAACATTTCGCAGACAATCGACCCGGCCTTGCCAATCGAACATCGAGAGGTGTTGCATCGGTTTTTCCATGGTTGATATAAAATGAAAAGCCATTTTAAAAATTGTTTTTTTTAGTTTTTGTATTTTTTTGTGTAGGTATGTTTGTTTGTGTATAATAAACTTAATTGTAGTGTTAATGTTGTGTGTGATGTGTTCCTATTGCTAGTCAGGGTAATATGGATTCATGAGTTGGCCTACTTAATTTTCAAGTTTTTTATATTTTACACACTACAATTGTTGCCTTAAATTTTTACCATCTCGATGTGCATATTTTGATTAATTGATATAAAATAAAATGTCATTTAAGAGAATCACCTAAAAGAAAACGCGCCATTAAACAAACGTAGTACTATCGATTCTTTTGCGATATCAGTTAACATATGGTCATTATCGATACATGTTAGTCACATCTGCGCGATAGATATTTGAAGTCATTTGCCATCACCAGCAACTGCTGCTGTTTACAGTTTTTTAGGCAAAAAATTGCTTTAAAAGAACATTTAAAGCGTAAGAGGAGTGTGCGTAAGCAACGCTTTGTGTTTCTGAGGGTCAACGTCATTAGCAATAGATACTAACTGCGCAGTGTGAGCGACAGGGACACGTTGCTGTGTTACGCTCGAAGCTGCACTTGAAGGTGAAGGACAACAAAGAAGGCAAGGACAGGACATCACACACAATGGCCACGTGCAACCGCAATCTGAGTGATAGCTGTGACAATGCCACAACAACATCAACAACAACATGCCTTGCCAAATGCGCCCCGCCCACTGTCAGCCTAAACGTCCTGCCCGATGAAATTCTGGAATTTATCTTCACCTATTTGCCGCCCTATGGCGACCTGGAGCACTGCAGCCTGGTGTGCAAGCGCTGGCAACTAATTGTGAAAAGTGGGTGCAAGCAATAGCAAAATGATCAACACTCAGCCAACATTTTAATCTTGCAGATCTTGTGCGGCGCTCTCAGCTCAATTTGGAAAAAGGCTTGGCAGACTTTCGGCTTCGCTGGGAGATTTACTCGCAACAAACCGCCGCTTCCTTGGAGGCGAACAGTCCGCGCTCGTCAACGGGCACACCAATGCCCATTATAGCAGGCCGCTTCGCCCACTCGACCGTGCGACTGGGCAACTCCATGTATGTGTTTGGCGGAGGATCCTCGTCGGACACGACCTTCAATGATCTTTGGCGATTTGACTTAACCCACATGCGCTGGTCGCGTCCCCTAGCCACGGGCACATACCCATCGCCCAAAGGGAGCGCCTCCATGGTGGCCTGGCGGGATAAGCTGGTACTGTTTGGCGGCTGGCGTTATCCCTCATTACACCCACCCTATCAGCCGTGGTGCCTGTTCGATGAGCTACACTACTACGATTTGGTCAAGGACCGTTGGCTGGCCCGAAACTCACTGCCCTGCCCACCGCCTATGGCCGGACACTCGGCCACTGTGCATGGTAATTGCATGGTTGTGTTTGGCGGCTATCAGATCAAGGACGACATCAATGTGAACTCCAATGATACCTGGGTGTTGGACCTGGTGGAGCAGCGCTGGTGGCAGCCCATATTCGTTGGCAACACGCGGCCTGCGCCGCGTTACGGTCAAATCCAGGTGGAGCTGGACAAGCATCACTTGCTTATCGTTGGCGGTTGCGGCGGCGCCAATCGAGTGTACACAGATGCTTGGCTGTTGGACATGTCGCGTGACGCGTGGAGCTGGAAACAGCTGATTGTGCGCAACAAGCACTTTGGCGCCGTCCATATGTGGTGCAATCCTGGCTGTAGGGTGAATAACTTCTTGGTTGTGGTGGGCCCTTCGCCCAAAATGCCCTTGGACTTTCAGATCATGAAGCAGAGTCGCGTGCCCGTTGTCGGTGGCAGCGCATTGCGCTTCGGTGGCTTGGGTCAAGCGCCGGCGCCGCCTCCGCCGCTCTACCAACAACACCAGCTGCAGCAGGCGCAACTGCATCCTGGTCAGCGTGCTCCGCTGCCAGATCGCCGGCCCGGAGCCCTGTTGCCTGACCAGCAACATCGTGGCAATGGGCGCTTCGGTGCCGCCGCCTTGCCACCGCAGGAACAGTACCTGGCCAACAGGCGGGCCATACTGGACCAGAACATGCAGCAGGCCCAACAGTTTATGCACAACAACAACGTCAACAACAACAACAATAACTATCAGCCGCGCTCTGGTCGCCTAAGCGACTTGCATTCACCGCCTGCAGCAGCGCCTGCCGCAGCACCAGCCGCTGCTGCTGCTCCTGCTGCAGCGGACGGCGACGCGGATGCAGCGCAGAGATTGCAACGTAACCTGGCCCTGCGCTGTCGCGACAACGAGCCGCTGCTGCCCAAGCGCTTTGACGAGCATTACGAGGTAAGTGAAACATATATATATAAATAATATTATTATTTAATTCTTTGCATTCTCTTCACAAATTACACTTAGGATCCGTTTCGGATGGCTGCCTTCAATGTGCCCGGGCGTTCGCGCAGCGCTTCGCGGGATCACAGCGAGCGCATACGGCGCATGGAAGAGAAAATGAACGCCATACGGAATTCGCGACGCAGTGCACCCGCCCAAGTAGAGCCACAAAAGCTGCGCGCACCTTCGCCCAAACGGGTCCGTTGCAATGTCCAGTCGCTGTTCGTGTGCGACATCTCCAGTCTGCTGCAGCGGGATGCGAACAATGAGCCCGGCCTGGATTGGGTTGAATACAAGAATTTTGGCGTGCTGAGCGGAGCACCCGATCGATTAATATTGTCCAGCCTGATAGCGGGCAACGGAGAGCTGATCCTCTTTGGCGGCGTTCACAAGGAGACGTTGACGGACATCACGCACCATGTGTCCAATTCCATACACTTTCTGAGTGTACCACGTGATATTATCTAAGCGCTGGCACGAGCCACACCCCACACCCACACACACACAACACAATTGCACAGAGCATATTTAGTTATATATATATATATGTATGATCCTAAGCTATTGCTATCCTTGAAATCTGCATACAACTTTTGACTTAACTGCATTTTGCAAACCCTTTAAATTAGTTTGCTGCGTTTAGGCATTAAATTTGAGTTAACTAACAGGATGAACCTCATATTAGTATATACAGGTGTATGTATATAAAGTCGACTCCTGCTCACATCTATTTGAGGCATCTGCTTCAGGGACGAGGAGGGCAGAGCACGCACACACTTGTTGGCCGATGGACCGGCCTCCATCCAGTGTCGATTTCATATACCAGTTTGTAAAGCCAATTGCCAAAGTCAAAAGCCATGGCAAAGCATCTGCCTCCGGCCGGTAGGAATATAACGAATGGCAACGCGTGCGATCAAATCGAATTATGAATGCTCTAAGAAATGATTTTCGGATTACATAAAATTAACAAATAATAGATAAATATATAATAAAATGACAAAAATACGAATATATATATACATACATATGTATTGCAGTAATACATAATTACAACTTAATTAATAATTTATGTGAATATTTCAAATATGCCTCAACTATATTCCTCAGAGTGTAATTAAATGAGTTACAAGATTTATATTTTGCTGCTAATAATAATATATATTTATTACTTACCAATTCGTTAACTTAATTGTCTTTTTGTTACAACATTCACCATCATTTAAATATACCTCACTGATTGTAGTGTGCATTTATATGAGTTACAGAAATAACTTTGGCTGCCGAAGAGGCTATGAAGGGTTCAAGGCTGTGCCTCGGCAACGCCAATCATTGGCAACACAAAATGAAGGTGCTTTAATTTGTAATCTTAACTGGATGTTGGATGAACGCACAAACACACGCACTTCTCATATGTTTACAATAGAGAGACAGAAAGAGAGACGGAGAGATAGAGACGCGAACGAGCCCCCAAGCAAGCGAGAGAGCGGCTCCATTCCCAAGTAGCAACAGCCTGGAACTCAAGCAGCTAAAGCTAGCGACTTTTTTCAGAGAGAGAAACAGTTCTGCTTGCCAATTGATGAGCCTAAAAAGCTTCGTTTGTCCAGCAGTGGGAGAGAGAAGGCGAGAGTCGAATAACAGCACAATGGAACGCGTGCGGCAGAAGCAAGAGACAACCAAACGAAACTCAAGAGCATCACCAAGAACGTGAGCAAATAAATAGAGAGCCCCGTTCCAGAGAGCGTCAAACAATTGAGTTGAGTTTAGGTTTGCATTTGCAAATTGATCAGTTGAAGGTGGCGCTTTGCGCTGAACGGTTCGTGTCTCCATCAGAGCTCTCACAGTGCAGCGCACAGTAGCAGCTGGCAAAGCGGTCAAGTTCAGCTCCTTTTCAGAACGAAATAATTCAATGAAATTTGCCTTTTGTGTCGCCTCTGTTGTATTACAAAAAGTAAAATAAAAGTGTTTAGCGTGTCGAATTAAATTATAAATACTCAAGAACTTGTCACAGTGCCAAATATTATGCGCAGATAAAAGGTGTGCTCTTTAGTATCCACCGAGAATTATCAACAAAATAAATATATAATTCAAAGGTCGCGAGAAAATCCATAAAAATAAATATTAAAATAAGCAACGTAACAACAATAACAATAAAAGTGCTTATGTAAAGTTCTCAGCTGCGAATTACGAATCACGATCGCAAATCGTTTTTCTGAGGGATTAAAAAAAAAAAAGAAAAACAATTTGCGCAGCAGCTTTCAAAAATCAGTGAATTATTTATACAATAACAATTAAAGGTAAATATTGCAGTTCTTCGAATGGAGTGACAATCGATCTCTTGAATAGAATTTACGTACGAAATATGAGTAATTCTTACCCAAACACAAATACAAACTGTCCAAATATTATTGTGATACCCTACACAGGAAGATCATATCAGTTCTTTTGTGAATTTTGTATACATAAAATATCTAAAATAATCAAATTTCTTTAAATATTATAATATATTCAAAAAGAATATTATATTAAGTTTATATATTGTAGTACAATTATATTTTGTGAAGCGTATTGCATAGGCAGCTATGTCCAACTTTAAGATCTATGTAAACACTTTAAACCGGTTATTTATTACCCATGCGCGAAATATAAATAATGAGAATCACACACTATCCCAACACGAGTAATGGGCCCGACTGCCGGCTTTATATTGATAGAGCGCAAATATAGTAGTAGTATATATGATATATATTTGTATATATAGTATATAAATATATCTGTATATATTTATATTTATTTATATATATTTCTTATCGATAAATAAAGTATATAGTATATATGCATATGTCTTGACTGGCCCATAGACTCTCTATAGGAATTTCGCCAGCGCTTACGTCATGAATTTTGAGTGTCAATAAAAGTTGATTTATTCCTAAGTGGCACATCTTATCAAAAAAATGAACAGATTAGGGTTAAAAGTAGTGCAGGTATATATATGTACACATATTTAAAATATTACCTGATAAAAAAAATGTATTGTTGGACGGAAGCAACGTGAATGAAAATGTCTAATAGAAAAATTCTATATTTTAAATTGAAAAGTTAACTTATCACTCATTGCTCTATGCTGCTTAAAAGATCTCGCGATATTGTTAAAAGTTTCATAGAAAGATAAAGGCAAATATCTTATCGTTTATATTCAAAACTTGGGTATATCAAATGATTCAAAGATAGCATAATATGCATGAAAGTTAATCAATAGATCTTTAGATAGTATGGAAAAAAATTTCGTATAAGTATGCATACTAAAATATTTAATTTTTTTTTAATTTTATGAAAATAAGTAAAAAAGCAACAAATGTGAAAGTTATATTATTATAATTTAATAAAAAAATATAACAATATTTTATAGACAGGAATAGAAATAGGAATTATGTCCAATATGCTAGCTGATCAATATTTGAGAGATGTAGATTTTAGGATATTCAAATATAAATTAGTATTAATATACCTCACATAATATAGATATAGATCACATAATAATATTCAAAAATATATTTAGTTTGTTAACATATGAATTTTCACATAATAATATTCAAAAATATATTTAGTTTGTTAACATATGAATTATTTAAAGATTTGCAATGCTTTATTTAGCTAGATATCTTATGAATAATTTGAAATTTCTTCAGACACGTGTCGGCTACGCTTAATTTGCGTCGCAAACTAAAAGAAAGGCGGAGCTTAAGCGATAGTGATTGATGCTGTATTGGGATAGAATAGAACCGGTTTATAGGTCTTACTGAAAAGGAATTATTTAAATATATTCACGTACATACTCTCTGCTTACAGATGAGCGCCGGCGCGGCTTTGGAACTGGCCGTGGCGCAGCACAAGGAGCAGGCGAACGTGGGCAATTTGTTGGGCAGGCGGTATGCGGAGCTGCTGCATGCCGAGAAGCACACGGACTGCGTGTTCCATGTGTGCGAGCAGCAGCTGAAGGGACACAAGCTAATCCTGAGCGCCGCCAGTCCGGTATTCGAGGCCATGTTTTATGGGCCGCTGCAGCAGCAAGAGCTGGAGCCGGAGATCGAGATACATGACATCAGTGCGCCAATCTTCAAAGTTCTGCTGGAGTACATCTACACAGGCAGCGTGGACTATGAGTGCATGCAGCTGGAGGCGGTCATCGAGCTGTACTATGCCGCCGAGAAGTATCTGCTGGATCAGCTTATAGCGGATGCTCTGCTCGCTATAACGCGCAAGCTGCGCTTCTCCAATGTCCTGCCGGCGCTGGAGCTGAGCGTCTGCATGGGACTGGATAGTCTGTTGGAGGTCTGCATGTCGTTCTTCATGCGCTGCTGTGTGAACAACGATCAGTACATGAGCTATCTGAAGGAGCACTATGTGCACGTGTCCAAGGAGTGCGTGAAGAGCATCATTGCCGCCTGCAAGGAGCCGCACAAGTTGCTGCTCTGGTATGTGTACGAGTGGACGCAGCAGGAGTGCGATGATGCAGGGCTCGGGGATGCCTCCACCTGGCAGCAGGTGTCGGGGTCGGCGGATCTAGCCGATTGTACGCCACCCACGCCACCTGCCACGCTCGTCGAGCGCTGCTACTACAAGGCCTGCCGCCCGTTCACCGTCGATGCCGAGTCGCATGTCTGGCGGCTGGGCTTGAAGTGCTCCAGGTTCATCTCTGTGATGGGGCTGGTGCTCAACAGCCGGTTGGCGCCCAATCTCACCTGCCATGTGGGCCATGTGCCGCAAGAGTATCGCGAATCTCTGCGCATCGATCTGTATCCCGACGGCGGCGACCAGCCCGTGTGGACGCACATCATCCAGAATCAAACGACGAAATACAATTGTGATTTGCATTTGAGCTGGAGCCGCGACGAGGCCTGCGTCCTGACACCCGAGGTGCACTACGTGCTGCAGCTGCGCTGGGAGAGCAGCGCCTACGGCGCCGAGTATCCTTGCAGCCTGCAGTCCTGCCTGGTCGATGGGATTCACTTCATCGACGGCGACAGCTTCAGCGGCTGCTTGCTGAAGGGACTGCGCTATGTGAATCTAGTTTAGTTACATTCGCTTTAGATCATTTAATTCGTAATCATTGTGTATTTATTGCCTTTAAGTTAATGTACGAGCGAGCAAGTTCAATAAACTGTGAAAAAAAGATATTCATATCAAACAGACTCGAAGCCGGTTTCTCACCTGCTAGCTGATGATTGTAAAACATGCTCGCTACATTCCAAAAATATATTATTACTAAATGTTTCAGGAAGCCACCAACATATGAAGAACATATGGCAGCCATCTGTTTGCGCAAATTAATTTAATTTACTTTCTACATTAGCGATTGTATTTAAATGTAAATTTGAAAATTGCCATTCACATAATTCACTGTGAATGGCTACACAATCATTATCAGCACTAACCATACAACACGTTGTATGTTGTATGGTTAGTGTTATTAGGTAATTTTGTATTTATTATCTACAATATCTTCGCCTCTCATAAAAAATACAAGATAAGAAAATAATTTAGCTGTAAAAATTGTAGCTTTATGAATTTCTTATTATGTTTTTTAATTAATATACACTAAACTATCGAGTAAATTGCCTGAATACCAATTGCTTAACTTTTTTGTCTACTGGGTAGTAAGAAATAATAAATATCGCTATTCACACAAATGAAAAATCTATCGATTATTTTGATTGCTCCTCACTAGCATTGCACCGCTTTTAGTAGAGAATAAAAGTAAACAAAATGACAATTTTGTACAAAGTTGAGAGTCGGCGTGAGTTCGGCAATGCCAAGGAGAGCAACGTCTTCCCACACAAGGTGGTGCTGTGCGCCGTCTCCGCACGCAACATAATCGCATTCAGCGCCCTGCAGAGCCTCTCCAGCCACGTCTATGTGTGCGACATTGTGACGCCCTGGCAGTACTACAAAGTCTGCAATTCGAAGTCCCTGATCAATGTGCTGGAGTGGAATGCAAACGGTGAGCAGCTGCTGCTGGGCTACATTGGCGGCCGTGTGGAGATCTGGCAGCCCAAGGAGCAGGCGCTGAACGTCTGGCAGCTGCAGTTCCATGCCAACATACCCAGCGAGGACATCATTCAGGCGAAGTTCTTCCACAACGGCAAAGGCGTCGTCTTCAACACACAGAAAAAAGATCACACCTACTACGCGGAGAAATTCGAACGCCTTGAACAGCGGCCCACACTAACTGGCTTTGGTGCTGTCGCTACCGAAGGCTGCATTATGCTCACCTCCTCCGGCCTGCTGGCCGCCTTCACGCTGCCCCAGCTCCAGAAGCTAGCACTCAGCAACAGCAACAGCGGCGGCCAGGCGCAGGAGCCAATGCCAATGAGCAATGCGAGCAGCGAACAGATGGAGTTGTTTCCAGTGACCCACAGCATTGGCAACTCCCGCAGCTACATCGAGCACTGCAGCATTGTGGCCAGCGCCAGCGGAGCCCTGAACATTGCCTACAGCACGGGCTGGCAGCAGCAGCAGCAGCAGCAGCTAGTCTACTGCTACAAGGTAGGGATTGGTATATATATATATATATTCTACTATTTATTAACCTTTCACATGTGTCCAGGTCTCGCTGCAGCTGGAGGGCGAGCGCATCGTCATCAAGTCCGAGTCGCTGGCCAGCATTTTCTTGAACCCCTTGCCTCCGCCCACGCTGGAGAGCAAGCGCATAGCGCAGCTGCTGTGGACGCGCGTGGGCAACGAGGACGTCATCTATGTGGTCTTCGACATAGGCGACAACGCCAGCCTCCTGGAGCAGTGGACGCTGACGCGGCGCCATCAGAATGTGCACGCCCTGCTGCAGCAGTCGTCGACTGGGCCAGCCGCCGGCAGCAAGCCCGTGGACTATGTGCCCAGCGAGAGCTGGGAGCAGGTGGCCAAGCTGCAGTTGAGCGCCCAGATCTCGCAGCTGTGCAGCAGTCGGCTGATCGCCGCGGACTGCGAGCAGCTGTTTGCCATATTGCAGGACAACAGCGTGCAGGTCCTGGAGCCGGGCACCCTGAAGCAGCTGAATCACACGCAATTCGAGCACGACGCCGAGACGAGATTCGTTTGCGGCGACCTGACGCCCACCAGCCAAATGCTCATCATCTTCGACAGCCACGCCCAGCTGCATGCCATGCAAACGCCCATGCTGAAGCAGCATGCGAACACCATGCAGCTGCTGCTGCTGCTGCTCGAGTATTGCATTGTGACGGGCGTGGACGCGAGCGACGTGCTGCTCCTCAATCTGGGCAATCTGGAGGCCCTCGTAGACAAGCTGACGGACAACTTTACGCGCCAGCCGTCGTACGTGCGCCAGTTCTACTATGCGAACTTCCTGGCTCTGAAGAGCAATCTGTGCCGGGCTCAGCAACAGGAATTCGACAATCTCATCATCTTGCACGCCATCTCGAGCACGTTCAAGAGTCTGCTGCGTCCGTCGGACTTGGGCTGCCAGGATAAGGGGCCGGCGGACAACTTGGCCATGAAGCTGGCCGAGTCGGTGCCGGACGTAGACACGGTGCTGCTTAATCTGGATCCCAAGGACTTCACCGTCGAGCCCATGATGCTGCAGAGCCTGCAGCAGCTCATCCAATGGGTCACGGATCTGGCGCTCAACATGCTCAATCGCCTGCCCGAGGAGGTGATGAAGAGCAAGCTGTCCGGAAAGCGGGCAAGCTACGACATCAGTCGCGACATCGTCGCCATTGGCAGCTTGCGTGAGCTGCTCGTCATGATCCGCATTTGGGGACTCCTCAATCCACAGTGCCTGCCCGTGTATACCAAGACAATGGACAACATCGATGTGCTGGCCATATTGTTCAGGCTGCTCACACGGCTGGCCCAGAATCCAGCGGAGCCGGATGAACTTCTGCTGGACGAATGTAGTCTCCTATCCAAGCAGCTGCTCATCCCACAGCCATCCAAACACAATCCAACAACGCTACTCAGCGCCCAGGGCTATGCGGCTGTGAAATCTGGACAACTGACGTTCACCTCGCTGGTGGAGCCTGTCGGACTGCAGGACATCGAGATGGAGCAGGTTGTCTTTGCCAATTTCATCAAGGATGGCGTCAGCAATTTACAGTTGGGCGCTAATCCCAGCACCATAAGAAGATGCGCCCGCTGTGGATTTGTGAACAGCGCCAACAAAGTGGCCAAGACGTCTGCGTTGAAGGCGTGGTGCAACAAATGGTTGCATTGCCACTGCGGTGGCTTCTGGAAACAAATTAATTAAAATTGTAATCATAATTATAAATATATATTATATAAAGTAATTAAAGCTAACATAAGAAACATCGATTTATATATTAATTTCAAATTTGATTGCGCGCCACATTCGCTGTTAAGAAATTACAGTCGATAGCTGGGCAGAGAATATTTTGTCGTGCTATCGATATTTACACAGGCTCACGCTCCCATTCAAGTACAATCGATTGCTTAGCTTCTCAGTTTCTTATTAGACTATTGATAAATACAAACAAGAATTGGCTTGGAAAATAAATTTATAATTCAATTAAGTTAATTGCAACTCAAAATGAACATAAACCTGTCCAATTTCAACATGAAGAGCCTGGTCAAGGAGGCGGGCAGCACAATATCGCGCGTGGTGCAGGTAAATGCTTAGGCAACCACTTCTAGTTGGAGGCCTGGGCCTGGGCCTCGGCCTCGGCCCCTGGCGGTGTGGGGGTGTGGGTAGCGAAAGGAAAGCAAATGGGATGGGGATGGGGTGGGGAGCCTTGCGCACGCGATTGACTTTTTGCGTTTACCCTTGCCCTTTTATGCAGCTAACCGAGGAGAAATTAGGCACCACCGAGCGCACCGAATACGATATACACTTTCAAAATCTGGCCGAACGGGCCGATGTGACCAAATCATGGACTGAGAAAATAGTACGCGACACCGAATCGGTGCTCATACCCAATCCACAGAATCGTGTCGAGGACTACATATTCGAGAAGATTGAGAAATCGAAGCCGAAGCGCTTGAGCAACCTAGAGCACCTGGCGCTGGACATGATTGAGGCGGGCGGCGACTTTGGCCAGGACTTGCCCTATGGCCAGGCGCTCATCAAAGTGGGCCAGGCGGAGCAGAAGCTGGGCCAGTGCGAGCACGACTTCATAGCCACATCGGGCATTTGCTTTACGCAACCGTTGCGCAAGTTCCTCGAGGGCGAAATGAAGACCATTAGCAAGGAGCGCGGCCTGCTGGAGACCAAGCGGTAAGGCTGATACTTAAATTACAGATGTATATGAGTATAATTTATATTTATCTTTTTTTGCAGCTTGGATCTGGATGCGTGCAAGAACCGGGTGAAGAAGGCGCGCAGCATGCTGGGCCAGCAGTCGGTAAGTAGACTCCTCTGCTCCACTTGACTAGCGAAATTGTCGCATTATGTTGATTTATGGATTTTCGCCTCTGCTTTTACATTTGTGCTGCTTTTACTCTGTGTGGAATGTGTTGTTTGTGATTTATAGAAAGATGGCATTTCGCCAGAAGCTGCCTTGGAACAGGTATCGCCCACTGAGGCGCCTCTCTAAAGTTTACTTTATTATTATTATCTCTTGAACTATATATATATGAATATTTTATTATATGAGCTAACATAAAAAATCTGTTCTTATGCAGGCGGAGCGGGATCTGCGCGTGGCTCAGGCCGAGTTCGACAGGCAGGCGGAGATCACGAAGCTGTTGCTGGACGGGATTAGCACCTCGCAGGCATCGCACTTGCGTCATCTGCACGCCTTCATCCAGACGCAGGTGCGCTACTACAAGCAATGCGGCGAAGTCATGGACCAGCTGCAGCGCGAGTTGGCCAAGTAAGTGGAGAGCAGCCAAATCGGCTGTAGAAGCTGTTCACAGATTAGTTAACTATTTGTACTAGCTATTTATTTACATAACTGATTAACTGATTAACTGATTACTTGAGTACCTTTGTACCTGTATGTAGGCGGCACTTAACCAAAAAAACAAAAATTATCTCTTGCACTTTGGCATTCTTTATGTATGTCTGTCTGTGGTGGTTGCTTTTTTGTTGTTGTTGACCTTTCGGTATTTTTGTTGTTGTTTTGTGGTCTTACAGAATGCAGCCAGCGAAGCCTCGCCTGCGCATCAATAGCGAAGATGTGGACGGGCCTCCCAGCATTGCTTCGGCGCATTCCTGTGATTCCAGTGATACCAGTTCCATTGCTTTGGCCAAGGCCATAGATAGCGATTACGATTTTGATAATGGGCAGGATATTGATATTGATATTGAGTCGGGCTTTAAGAGCATTGACATTGGTCCGGTCAAGGCGCTCACCCATCTGCTGGAAGACTTTGAGATAGAGTTCGATACGAGCGCCATAAGCACAGTTTAATTTCATTTCATTCATCTGAAATGAAAAACCAGTCTTGAATATATACATATACGTATACGCATATATACATAGTATTAGGCTAAACTTTTTGTATTGGTTGTTCTATTGTAACAAAACTAATCTAGTCGTCCATTTGTAGTCTCCTTGTTGCTTCTGTTTCTGTTGCTGTTGCTGTTAAACGGTTTCAATTGTAGCTTCATCTATCCAAAACTCCCAACATCAACTCCATTCACACTCAAACTCAAACTATCCTCTCTGCCTCTGCGTCTTCCATCAGCTTGGGAGGCCCCACGCCCTATACACCGATCGATCTGCTGGACGCCGCCAAGTCCAGTGCCGCCGGCGGCATGGGCGGTGGAGCACGCAATCCTGGCAATAACAGCCATCAAAAAGCCAATCAGTCCATGCAATTGAACGTGAGCACCGATCAAATGCAGCGTGCACGTGTCCTGTGTTCCTACGATGCCAAGGATCACACCGAATTGAATCTGAGCGCCAATGAGGTAAGCAGCCCGTCACATACATACACACCAGATCTTGTCCAGCTTCCTTAATATATTCTCTCCACTTTTGCAGGTCATCTTTGTTACCGAATGCTCGCCAGTCAATGAGGATTACATGTACGGTAAGCAGGGTCTGATGAAGGGCTTGGTGCCGCGCGCCTTTGTCGAAATGCTCGATGAGGAACAGAAGATCGATTTCTAATTGGGCCATCATTGATGAGGAATGAGAGAACAAACGCCAGCAAGCAAAACGAAAAGACAAACAAAATCTATTCAAAGCAAAATTAACTCATTAATACTCATTTAGAGCAAAGGCAATTGCAATGGGACAATTACATACTTAGTTCATACATATGCAAGAGAGTACAATAATTTATCAGAATATACACATATATACAAACATATTAAAGTAGAGAGAGCAATGCGCCCTAGCTTAACGTCCGTGTCGATTGGATACGTGTGCCTCATGTTAGCCACATAAAATGCATTCCGCAGCGCACCAGCATTTAGATGATACCTTTACGTAGCTAGTTGTCCCATCCCGATCTCCCCATTCCCCATGCCGCATCCACTCATCCTTGTTCCTTGCTCAGCTTTTTAATCAAATATTTCAATATCTATATACACACATATATATATATATTTATTAATACCAATTTGGCTAACAAAGTATCTCTTAAATATATGCAACTCAATTGTTTTTACAAAATTCCTAAAATCTCAATTAATAACATCAAGAATATTTATTACTTAAATACGTATATATCTTATATAGTGCGAAAAGGAACATGTTAAAGAAAATTTCCAAACATTTATTATTGTTGCTAAACGTGAAGCCTTTAACTACTATTATTAAGCTTTTCAATCTCACATTGAACAAAGTATTATATATATTTTATGTTATTTTGATAGTTGATTATTCGTTAGTTATATTTGAAGTGTGCTTTAAACACATCTATATATATATATATATATATATATTTATCAATATATCTCTATTTATGGAATTGTTAATACATCTATATATTCGAAATCTGATTATTTATCTTAGGTTAAATACACATTTATCTTTATCTCTTCTCTGTTAATTTTTCGGTGCAATTATCCCCCCTTGCAAGTCAATTAAATGTTTAAGAAGTACCCGAAACACCAAGCTAAGCCAAGCCAAGCCAATTTGGCGCTTAATCAAAATAACGTAAAGAGAAACTATTTAATAAACGTACAATACAATTAAATTAAAAGTAAATGAAATGAAAATGCCAATGCGAAAGGAAAAGAAAAACAACGATTTTTAGGTTTTCAATGCGTTTAGAGAATGGGTTTTAAGCAAATACAAAGCACACCATAAACTATGCAAAACAATGTATTTAACAAAAATTAAATGAATATAAATTGAAAATGAAGAAAATAAAAATAAAATGTAACAAACAATTGTTTTACTGGCTAATAACCATTTCTAGATTTAGTTATATAGCCAGCGGTATTCATCTTTTGGCAAATAAAAATGTGAACGAATTCACAAATAACAGCACCTCGTATATCTGCAAAGAAGAATCGGAAGAAGGTATTAGATCATAAGATATTTCCAATAGGCAATATATATATTATTTTCGCTTACTAATCCCAGTAATCTTCCACGTCTGATATCTCCATTTCATCGATATCGTAACCATCATCGAAGCCATCGTATTCATCATACTCCTCATCATTGTCGAAGTCTTCGTAGTATTCGTAGTCATGATCGGTGACCAAATCGTAGATGTCGTCTGATCTGAAGTACACATCGTCATCAAAGACCAATAGTTGGGACAGATCAAAGAAGCAGAAATCTGACGATTTGGCCGGATCATATGTGATCTCAAGGATGTCCTTGGCAGTCTGCTTTAGGCCATCCAGGAACGGCTCACCCATCTTGCAGCCGTACAACCCAAGCTTGATGGGCAACTGCCGTTCGCTTTCCTTCTGTTGCATTTGCAAGCGGAGCTTGAATATAATATCCGATATGAGCTTCTCCGAGAGCTGAGGGCAATTCTCCAGATGCAAGACACGCAACTTGGGGCAGGACAGTATCAGGAGGAGCACAGAATGATCGGTTATATTAGTGCAATATTTCAAATTTATCTCCTCTAGCTGCTGCAGATCGCAAAAAGCCTCCATCTCTCGAGGACCGATAGCAGCGTTTGCTGGTATCACCAGAGTACGCAATGCGACTAGCTTGCTGAGCTGTGCCAGCATCGTGGTATTCAAACAGTTCTCTCCGCGTCCCTCAAAATGCTCCAGTTGCTGCGCCTTGTGCTCCACGAGCCATGACAGCAGCTCCGGACGCAGAGTGTAGTCGTCCTGGTGGCTGTACACAATCACCTTCTTGAGGCGTGGCAGCTTGGCAATATGCTCGTACTGGTTGCCCATGCCAAAGCCGAAGCCGGTGCTGACTGTCATCGCCTCCAGTGTGTGGTAGCGCTGGCTCTCGACCAGCTGCTTGAAAGCCGGGCCAATCGAATAAATGCCCTTAATGTGTAGCTCCTTCAAATGCTTCAAGGTCTTCAAAGCCCTGGTCAACAGCTTCACCTGCACGCTCGTACAGCTGGTCAAAGTCAAAACCTCAATGGTGTCTGGCAAGCGATTCATGTTCTGGCCAGTCAATCTCTCATTGTTCGACAGATCGAGCTTCTTGAGCATTGGCAAATGCTTAAGCGCGAGCAACGCATCATTTCGTATGTCGCAACCGCGTAATTGTAGATTCTGTAGCTTGTTTAGCTTGGTGAACAACTTCTCCATGATGTTGAGGGGCAACTTGTTGGCCGAGATTTTCATAGTGATCAAATTGGTGCAGTTACTGCCCAAGAATTCGGAGAGACGCTTGAGATGCCGCTGCGGTATGACGCCTTCGATCTCCTTAACATGACGACCGGACAACATGAAAAAGTCACGCACATCCCACATGGTCAACTCAGTGAACTCCTCAAATTTCATAGACTTATCTAGTGCTGGCGCAGCCTGCTTATAGATCTCCCGGAAGCGAAGACAGGTGCGTGCAAAGTGAATGCGGTCGGCAAGGGGCAACATGCGGAATATATGATCCAAGCAATGATCGTTCAGATTCATTATAGCAGCCACCGGTTCATCATCACCTGCCAATGGAATGTCATAGGCGTCCGGCTGATGCCAGCTATCGCTGGGCACCACCGAAAGTCGCGCGTTCTTCACATAGTGCACCTTACGACGCAAGGTCCTGGAAGATCAGAGTAGATTGATTGTGCTATCGAATGATGATAAAGAATACACATATGTGGATACTCACTTGGCGGCGCTACGTGCATCGTCGAAGACAACGCAACCGCTTCTGGTTTTTAGCTTTTCAGTAGACACTTTGGAGCCGGAAGCGCTGGCCGTTTGGGTGAACAGCTCCAAGTGCTTTACGGCTCCGAAGTTGGTGAAATAATCTCTTAAATTTTTGGGCGATAGCTAAACATTGATATATAGAAATATAGACATATATAAAAGTGTGCCAATATTGATAGTAATAATTGCGTATTACTTACAGCTGGCGCTACATGGAACATGTAGAGTTTTTTAACCAAAATGTTATCTTCAGTGTAGGCTTCGTCGTCCTTAAAATAATAAGTTTTCGGCGATGGGTACTGAAAATTGACGCTTTTGCGGGCAATGCGTGGGCCACATATATTGAAATAATTGTCAAGTTCGTTCATCTTAATTGGCGTTTTAAACTCTACGTCGACGACTGAAGGACAGCTACGTTTGCAATTGAAATAATTTTCCTCTTTCACAAATATGCGCCTCAACTTTTTCTTGCTCGTCGTGTTGTTGAAGGAAATCGTTGTCAATTCGTCTGTTGCATCGAGTGGAGCGATACTCTGGTAACCGGTTACTTGATATCGCACATCTCAATCTAACTATCGAAACAGCTTATTATCGGTCGCTGGTAAAACGTGAGAAACGTATTTTGTTGTTTGAACACATGTGTCTTTCCTGCGACAACAAAAGCAGTGGCAAACCTATCGTCAATTTTATTTTGATTTTACACATACACATATGCGTCTCGACTCTGCTTGTGTTGTTGTTTTCTGTTGCGCTGATTTGAGCGATAGTCCGACTACTAACTATCGACGCTAAATCTATCGATAGTATGCGCCATGCACTTTCAAAAATTAATTTATGCTAAATTTAAATCAATTTAAAAAAAAAAAACAGTAAGCAAATATTTTTCTCACTCGCACTTTAATTTTGTAATTATAACGACTTTTTTTTTGTAGCAAAGCTTACAAAAATGTTTGCATATTCGATTTAAGCTGTACTCCTTGTAGAAAACCTAATACATTAAATTGACAAAATGTACATAATTTACGATTAAAATTTACTAGTTTTTGTTTCTTATTTGTTGTTCTACTAAAAGTCTTCGATTCTTAACCCAGAATATCAACAAATAGCATACAAAATATATTATTGTAGTAAACGCTGCCAGCAGCGTTTGAATTAAATATATACATATGTACATTAATATAATACAAAAGCCAAATAAATATGTTTAAAAATTAAGTAAATTAAGTGTGTTGTCTAGTTTTGATTTTTAGAGTTTCGCCGATTGTCACGAAAGGATCCAAGAGTGTATAATACCTGCAATGGAGGAAAACTATATTGAGTATAGGGATGCTTTGATTGCTTTAATTATAATAGAGAGCTTACGATTTTCGCCAGGTGAGAGCGTTATATGTATGTCCTCTCGATTGTGAATCGGAGCTGTATGAAAATAATTGCAATTAATATAAATTTAAGTAAAATGTGGGTGAAGCAGCAGCAACAACAACAATGACAACGAATTGTGTAAATATTTGAATAACTTCTTTATTTATGCAAGCTGCTTAAAATAATAATAAACTTCGTTTGCTTAGTAATACAGACGCTAACAATAAAACAGATAATGAGGCATATGCATTTGACATAAATATTAATTAAACATAAACTTCATTGTTTATATGTGTGTATATATAAATTGTGGTTTATTAATGCAACATGTTATATGTTTCGTATTTGGGCTTGTCGTGTCTTTCGAATGAGCAAAAGTTTCGCTTGCTTTTATTTATATTAGGTTTTTGTTGTGTATTTATAGAGGCTGCATGCGTGCCATGACTTTTGTTTTTGTTTTTTAAATTAATTTGCTTAGCTGGAAACTAATTTAAAATATATATGCTATCACAGTTTCAAAGTTGCCAACATGCAGACAACGCGTGCAAGCCATGCATGTTAAGAGAACTTTGCATTGATACAGAGAAGAACAAAGCTTGATAATTAGTAAACTTATAAATGATATAAGCAGGCAAGCCAGCGAGCAATCAAATGATCAACAACGAGCAGTCTGTCACGTGTGCAAAGCGTATGGCTGCTGGCGATTGGCATCGGCCTCTGGCTGCATTTGCTGCTGTGGGCGTGCCCGGGGCTGAGCGCTCTCATCAGCATTGGGCACAATGCGTATCATACCCGGCTGGATCCTAACGTTTTCACAGGCTTCGCATATATTCAGTTGCGGATGATTGCGGAATGTACACAAGTTGCAGGCCCACATGTCCAGTGGCTCCTCGCCTTCGTCCACTTCCGATTCGGACAGGGACTCCTCCTCCTCCTCCTGTTGATTAACACGTGGCTGGGCAACTGTTCTTGCAGGTGATGCTGGTGGCGGAGCTGCTGTCGTCGCTGCCGCTGCTGCTGCGGCGGCGGCTGCGGCAGCCGCTCGCTGCTGCTGCAGAAATTGCTGAAACTGATAGTATTGCGCATAGGTGGGAGGCGGCTCCATCTCCAGTTGCAGCTGCTGCTGCTGCTGGGGCGTCAAGCACGCCGAGCTGGGCGCACTGCTGTGGTGCTGCACGAAATCTAGATGCGACTGTGTCTGTGTAGCGGGCACCGAGTGAAGCCGCAGCGAATTGGGCGGCACCTGAGTCCGAGCGCTGCCAGGAGCAACACGCTGTCGTGGAAATGACAGCTGCTGCTGCTGCTGTTGGCCTGGGGGCGCCGACAGTTGACGATTCATGGAATTTGGCGCGACTGCACTGCCATTCAGCTGAGGATCTGAAAAGGAAAGAAACTGTTATTTGAAATCAACTCAAGTCTATAAATAAATTATGAATATTACCATTGAGTAGCCGCTGACAGTCCTCAGTCAGTTTCTTGATATCTCTATCCAGTCTTTCAGATTCGCCAACTGGCACCGGCTCAGTCAAAATGTTGATCTCCTGTTCCAGCATAAGTAGACGCTTCTTATTCTCACGCAACGCATTGGCCAGCTTGTCACGCCGCTGCTTTTGGCGCTCAATGATCGCGGCATGCGCTGCAAACAGAAAATGAAAAAGTTAGCTAACTTAATAAAGATAATATATACATTATATTTATTATATAACATATCGGTCAGTTAACTCAATTAATTAAATATTTATTAACCCCAAATATATATGTGTTAATATGTATATAATTCATATTTATTTATATACAATTATATATTTTTATACATACATAGCATGTATATTTATGGCTCTATAGCTCACATTTTATTACTCTGTTTGTTGCTAAAAATAAAGGCGCGCATTTTTGCTCGCTCGCTAAAAGTTCATAAACAAATTTAAATTTAGTCAAAATGCGCAAACACACAAGAAATCAATCTAATAATAATTTATTTTTGACTGAAAATAAGGCACCGCAACGCCCGATTTGAAACGATTTTTGAATTTGATTTTAACAAACTACAAAAAAAAAAAAAAAAGAAAAAAAAATACAAACAGTTTAAATAAAATTAAATAAAAGCAGACACATATTTTTAGACATTTTGATAGATTTCTAGCGGAAATAGCAAACAGGGCAATAGGCCAAAGGAGGATCAAGCTGACATATAGAACATATACATACATACATATGCATGTATATATATATATATATATATATATATATATATATATATATATATATATATATTTATATATATATATATATATTTAGAGAACGCAAATGAAAATGTTGTTGTACGTCATTTGGTTGTGTTTTGCAGACATTTTAATTGATAAATTAATTCGTTAATGGACGAAAAGAATTCTACGATATGTCCCAAAAGTAAAAGTGTGAAAAATGTTATTTTAATTTGATTGACTGTCGCTTTTTAAATAGTTTAGCTAAAAGCAAATGCGTTAAGTGCTTTTAATATATATATGTATATATATATATATATATATATATACATGTATATATATATCTCTGAAAACTTCGTGAGAATTTAAATTGTTTTAATCGAAGCAAGAACATTTTCAATATATTATTATAAACAGCGCTTTTTTCTTTGCCCATGCTGCGTATGCTTAATGTGTCAAGTGGAACACCATTTGCGATCCAATTAGAATTCGGACTCGAATACGAATTCGGATTCGGACTAAGTTGTTTCTATCGCGACGTTTTCTTCGCATTTTCGCCCTGAACTTGAACAAGTCGCAGCAACAACAAATACATTGCAGAAAATAAATTGAGAGAGAGAGAGAGAGAGAGAGAGAGAAAAAGAGAGAGCGTGAACGTTGTATAAATAAAATGTTATGGAATGCGGGCAGTGGGACTGCGCGGAAGACCGGCAGATGCGCAGCTGGGAGATTGGCGGCACATTGAAAATAAAATGCTCGAGGAACACGGAAACGAAATGGAATGAAACAAAACGAAATAGAATGGAAAAGGTACAGACAAGAGACATTTCTACAGCAAATAATGTGTCGGACTCAATCTATATACATACGTCCATACATACATATGTATAACGAAATCGAAGCGTGGGCGTTACATTCTATATATTATTGTCTATATATATGAGGTACCTAGGTAAATTGTTTATATAGGTAAGCTATCTGCATATTCGAGAAGGTTGGACAATCGAAAAAGAAAACGCATAATGATAATTGAATGAAACATGAAAAGATTATTTGGATTATTATTGAGATTTATATTCGATCTGCCAGCCAGTAAAGCTAGCCGATATTATTTATATGTCGAAAATGAATTTGAAAAATAATATATAAAATTATCTCTTTTTGTAGAGCATTTCAAATGAATGGAAAATTTTTGAATCAAATTTGATGAGCACCAGAATAGTCGAAACCTTCTTAGAATATACAAAATAATAGGCCTAATTTTTTATATAAATTTTATAGAACATAGAAAGTTAGTTATGTGCATCGCAACCTATGCAGTTTATCCATGGCTTTTGTAATAGGTCTCTCTATCTATAGAAGTTTACAATTAGATATATGAAATCATTTTCGATACTTATTTTCAAAATTGATAAATATCGATTTGTGATAACCAGAAACCGTTTTTTATTTTCGATATATTAAGTATTTTCGTCAAGCTCGATAAATTAAAAAATCGATATAAGGATTTGACTAGACATAATTTTTTTAATATTTCTTTTATTTAGGAGCTAAACAAGCTTCATTCGTTTACATATAATCGATAAATATCGATGTTTACTTTGAGCATATATTTATGATTATACTAAAATCCAGTCAAAATCGTATATAAAGATAAATATATATATATATGGGTGTGATTAGTCTAATATATGTGTTCGCTCGATTCACTACAGTAAATATTAGTTAAAGAGTTTCACATTTAACAACATTTGGGGCGTAATTCAATTTGTTATCAATTGTAAACAGAATTGTCTGATAAGGTCTGGTCCGATTAGACCTATTATACGGAGAAAAAACTCCCCTATATATAAAACGTATGGAGAAGCAGAGCCCTGAAGCCAAAATTGCGCCGCAGATAACGATTGCGATTCTGGGCATGCGAAACATACGGAAGTCTAAATATAGTTATGTAGCTAAGTTTCTTGGGGCTATTTGCTGAGCATGTTTAACAGTGAAAGTATAATTACTTTAAAAACCAAATTTGCAAATAATTAATTAGTTCAAAAAGCATTAAAATATACTTATAATTTTACTCTTTTCGAAACTAGAACTGTTATTATATATATTTGAGAATCAGGAATATTTTATATAGATTAAAACATAGTTGATGCTTAGTCAAAGCTCTTTAGATGATTTCTTAAAATCCAAGAATATAAATACTTATTTCACATAGGAATCATGTATACAGTTTTGCTTTAGTTTTTTACTCTTAGCATCAACATCAATCATTAATTTCTTTAACTAGAAATATATGATTTATATATATTACTATATTATATTTAGAGTTTTGCTTGAGGTTCTAACTGAGTGTCTAAGCAATCAAAAATTCGATCAAATTTTAATTGAATGGCTTCAAACAATTTCTGGGACTGATTAAAATTCGGACTATGTACACTTGCTCGTCTATCGGCACTGATCTCTTCGATTAGCTGTTTCGTTATGACTAAGCATTTAATGCTCGCTGACGCTGGGAACTTATCTGTCTGTGGTGAGTCTTTCATTCGGTTTCTTTGTCTTTCGGACTCACCTTCTCGATCCGATTCGGGCACAACGCCCTCGTAGAGAGGCATGTGTGTGACGCTGGGGCTGTTGTCGCTGCTGTTGCTGTTGTGCAGATGATTGTTGTTGTAGTTGGAGGCGACAACATGGTTCTGCCCCCGTGTGGGATAAGGAAATATGGCCGGCATCTGGGGCGTGGCAATTGCTGCAGCTGCAGCTGCTGCTGCTGCTGCTACGGCCTGCTCCTGTAGTTGCTGACGTGCTGTTGGCGTTGCTCCATCGGTGACCAGCACTCCTGGCTGGGATGGCGGTGTGGTTGGGGGCGGCGGGCAGGGCGCATAGAGCGGCACCTGGGGACGCACACAGCCGGCGCTGAAGACGCTGCCCTCGTCGGTGACCGTTAGCTGGAAATTCTTGTGGGTGCCGCGGCGTGCATCGAAGCTGCTGCTCGAGTAGGTGATGCCGCTGCTGCCGTTCCCGCTGGCCGCCGGCCCGGCCGTGATGTCGATCGTCGCGGGCGCCGCTCCGTTGCTGCTGATCTGCGGTTGGCGCAGCGTGAGATTGAGTGAGGTGAAGCTTTTACGGCCGCTCGGCGTGCTACCACCGGATGTGGGCGATGGGGGCGTGGGCGCTGGCGACGGCGAAATTGCATTGACCGCGTTGCTTAAAAATTCGCGCGCATACGGCGGCTCCGGCTGCAGAGTGATGACTGAACGATGTCGCACGGGCGAACGTAACTGCGCAGTAGCTGGCGCCGCTGACTGCGCAGCTGACGTCGTCGCCGTCGCCGTAGCAGCAGCAGCAGCAGCAGCAGCCACTGTTGTCGCTGTCGTTGGCGATGATAAGGAAACATTGAGCGATAGCTCCGACTCGCTGGAGCTGAGCGGGCTGGTGAGACAGGAGGAATCATTGGAGCAGCTGCTCGAGACAACGGCCAACGGCTTCGGCGGCAACGGTGGCAGCGGTGGTGCGCGACGTAGCGGTTTGTACTGTGCGCTGGGCGTCAGCTGTTGTCGCGGCGGCGGCTGTTGCTGCTGCTGTTGTTGTTGCTGCTGCTGTCGCTGTTGTATCTTCTGCTGCAGCTGCGCGTTTAGCTGACGCGGCAAATTCAACGTGGTGGGTCGTGTGCGAGCAATGGGCGTACCTGGCGGCGTTTCAACACCACCGGTTGGGATGGGTGGTTGGGTGGGCGCAGCCCGCGACGGCTTCAGGGGCGTCGGCGGCTTGGCCTGGCGCTGCTGTTGCTGCAAATGTTGTTGCTGTTGCACCACCTTGGCGGGATAGGACTGAACGGGCGAGGGGTGCAGCACCAGCTCCTTCTTCAACATCTGTATGCAATTGTCGCGCTGATGGCAATTCTCATTGACGCATTGCGTCACCAAGGCATCCGGCAGCGTGGGAAACTCCTGCTTCATCTCGTGGAACAGGTGCATAATACTTATGTTTGTGCACTGGCAGCTTAGCTTGGCTTTAGGCCTACAGGCAGACTCCTCCAGCTGCTCATAGCTGCTGCTGCGGCTAATGTTGCTGTTGTTGTTGTTGCTGCTGATGTTGCTGTTGTTCCTTTGCTGCTGCTGCTCTTGCTGTTGCTGCTGATCCTCGTCCGCGTTAAGCAGTGCCTTGAATTGAAAGTGTTGCTGCAGTGCCTCGACTATGCTGGGCGTATTGCTGTTGCTTGCTTGTTGCTGTTGTTGTTGCTGTTGCTGCTGCTGCTGCTGCTGCTCTGGTTGCTGTTGCTGTTGTGGAGGATTGCCATTTAGTTGGAAATGATTTGCTCCGGGCGGTATTGGTGGTGTGGCCGCCATTTTAGGCCATCATTTGTCACTGTAGCAGACCTGCAAATACAATCAAGACACGAGTTAGTTAGCTAATTGCATTAGCAATGGAAAAAACGGGCGGGGGGAGAATACAAAATTAGTTCATGGCCCGATTTAGCACGGCGACTAAGTCGGCAAGTTCAAATGCAAAATAAACCTGGCAAAAATTAAGAAAATCTGAGAGTCGAGAAAATCGAGAAAAATCACAAAATCAAAGAGCTTCAAACAATTTGCTTAAGCGCCGAAAACAATAAACAAATGACAGAAGAAATTTAAAAATATTTATGACACAATGCACGACATAAAAAATTGCTCAGGTTTTGAAAGAAAAATAATATTCAAAAGACAAAAAAAAAAAAACCGTTTCTCGAGCTAAGAAAAAACGCGAATAAAAATAATAATATTAAGTGAGCAAAAATAGAAGCGTCATACTAGCTAAATCTCGATATCGCGTGCTGCTAGGACAGTGTCAAGGATGACATAAATATACATAAATATATATATATATATATATATATATATATAAATATATATTAAGAGAGAGAGAAAGTTAGAGGAAAACAGAAACAGATGGATAGATTCAACTAGCCCATTGTGATGTATGGCAAGGAAAGGCAATTTATCATAACCAGATCAAAGCTGGCAAAACATAATTAATAGATTCTAATCGACTTACATTTTGATTACGATAAAATATAATAGTTAAATTGTATAATTTATTATTTAAGATATGCAGTTGAACAGCTAAGAATTCGCAGAAAATACGAGCTCTGTCTCTTTCCTTATTAATTTGATCGATGACGTTTCTAAATCTCCTAATGGCCTTTGTTGAGCCACACATAAAGATATATATCTATATAAATACATATATTCTATTTATTTATTTATACATATATATTTTTGTTCTTTTTGCTTTAACTTTGAATTTTGATTGCAGCAAACAATTTTGTCGGGTTTGTTTTGTTTTCACATTTACATTTATCTACAGTTTTTGCTTTTTAGTCTCATTTACTTGTTTATAATATGCATTTCAAATAAAAACAAACAAGTTTCTATTAGGTAAATATTTTATGGGCAGGTGTTTTTGTCATTCCTTCACAATTTTTATGGTAGATTAAATAAACCTTTTTAAAGCTATTTCACGAGTTTTAAGCATTTTTTGGTTTCGAGCTGTTTGTATGCACATTTTTTAAATAAGTATTTCTGTGGCACATAAATATAGTTGATTTAATAATATTTTTATATTCTGCACAACAAATTCGCTTATCAAAATTTAATTTCCGAAAATTGTCTTTGTTTTTGTAGACGCGTTTGAACGCTTCAAATGCCAGCGATAAACTGAAAACAATTTCAAAAATATTCGAAAAGAGTAGAGCAAAAAAATAACACACACACACACATATACTTATGTGAGAGAATATATATATGTATACATATAGGTATATATCCACAGATTTTGCATTAAATGAATGCTCGCAGATAACAATAACGAAATTGTAATTTCCGCTTCAAGTGAACCATGTGACGTATGCATAATGTAAGAACTAAAAATATCGAGTGATATATCGAATGGCCACAAGAAAATCTTTTAATCGGCTTGTTAAGTCGGGCGATATATATATATATATATATATATTAATATATATTGTGCTGCTTTTATATTAGGCTCAAGTGAAACGAATCAATTAAATCATTCAATATTTTTGACACACGCACACAGTCAAGCATTTTGGCAAAGCCTTTAACAACCCCCTCTCTTTTTCTCTCCCTCTCTCTCATCTGCTCTCTTTTTCCATCTCTCTTGTTTCTTATAAATTTCTTAAAATAAACTTTTGTGTGGGTGTTGCACAAAAGCATCGATAATTGAATGAATTTTTTTCTTAAATCTAGCCAAACAACAGCACCAGCAGCAACAATAACAACAAAATAGAAAATAAATAATATGCTGAGGTGAAAGAGTTGTTAAAGAATGAAATTCATTAAAAATCAAAAATAACATGTCTGGCTGAAAGAAAACTATTTAATAGCTACGTAGGCATAAACTAGACTAAGAGAAGAAAATTAATCGCCGACATCAACGCGAGGATTAAATAGAAATTAAATATGTGAAAGTATTTATACAGCCCTCGCTTTTTTGTTTTTTTGCTTGGGAATTGAGGCTCACCTGAGCCTTTGGAAATATATAGAAACCAACTACTGACAGCATGTATAAAAACAAATAATAAACTTTGCGACACACACACATATTTATCATCAAATATACGACTATAGCAATAAAAATCAAACATTTATGCACAAAAAACGTATTAATAATAAAGCATTGGCATTAAATTTGGATATGGCACATTTAACATGGCGCCATTAAAATGGCCGGCCACAGGCATAAATAATATTTATATGTCTCTATATCTATCTGAAAAGAACAGCCAACAAAATTTGTTTCTACATATATACAAATATATATAGATATGTTTCTATGTATATTCCAGAATTTGTTTATTTCAATGTCCGACCCATAGCGAAATATGATAAAAACAACAAAAAAAAACATTGAGAAAATTCAAAATTAAGCAGCAATTAATAAAGAAAGCAAAATAGAGTAACAGACATGTAAGAACCATTCAGTCGGGTATAATCGACAGCAGAATACTCGTTCACAATCTTAAAAATATAATGGATAAATTAAAAAATCTAAAGTCTTGTATAAATATTACTATATTATATATTTTATAGATCTTTCTGTCGAAGAGATAAAAAGTTATGTATTAGTTGTTCCCAGCTGTAATATTTTGGATGGTATATTTTGTCAAGAGTTATTATTATCACTTGTATAATCGAGTATATATTAAATAAGTTAAAGCTACCTAAGGAGGCCAGATTCTGCAGTCGGCCACTTCAGGAGAGAACACAGCATAAGACAGAATTTACTTATTAAATTATTCAGTATTATATAAACTACCTTATTCCATTGAATAGCAAGTCTATATGTCTGTTGTATCAACTAAGAGTATGTAAAAGTGGTTAGCACTCCATCACATTCAATAGCAGTCATACAGATAGAAAACAAAGCGTGCATTACACAAACTAATATACTATTCACAGTTCGGAAAAGCGTATAGCTAGTAAAAGTACTTTAATTAGTAGATATTGCCTTGATTCAAAGTGCGAATTATATATATATTAAACATATATTCTGTGTATGCTTAGAATCCACACAGCTCTCTATCTCTAGCAGGAGTTAAATTTGAATATTTATTGATATTAAGGCATTTACTATAAGCATAAATGACCTTGCCACAATAAAACCAATTTTCGCAATTGGCAACAGTTTAATTTATTTATTTATTTTTTGGTTTTATCAGAATTTAAGAGAATTTTTCGTTCCACAAAATTCCAAAATAATATTTTCGTATATAGGGAATGAATGGAATGTGAGCCAAAACTGTTGCCAAAGTATATGAAATTGAAAATACTCTTTAAATTTCTTAGATTTTGTTTTTAGTCCACAATTATTATTATTTCTTTTAAAGCTACTATTACTATTATTTAATAAATTATTTAAAAAATATAGAGTATAATGATAATAACTCTAGATCTTTGAAATGATTTATTTGCGAATTACTTACATATGAGATTACATTTTCATATATATAAAAGAAAATACATTATCGTATAATTGCAAAACAATTAAATATCATATTTATTGGCAGAGTTTTTTTTTCCAATGCCTATTTCTTGTATACCCTATATTATAGTGTATAACATGATCAGCAAATTTTTTTCTTTTTTTTTTCGGGTACAAGGCATATCTTGTTGATTGCGAAGAATGGAATGAGGATTGGGGGGTTGTTAATGAAAATTTGTTTAATTTCAATTAATTCTCTTATTCTCGTTTTGTTTGCCAGTTTCGTGTGACTTATAGCGAGGGTGTAGCGCAGACAAACATGCGAACGACGACTGCAGACGTAAACGACCTTCACAATTAGCTAGCGATATGTGCAATAGATATATATATGGATATATATCTACATATGTCATATGAATGTGTATGCAGATGTGTGTTATACGAGAGATATGCACGAGTCGTCAACTGGGAAAGGAAATCGACGTCAAAAAGTGCAGCTAGTATATACATAGAAGAAAACAGAGAGTATTCGTATATATCCGATATATACGTATATGTATATATACTTGCATGTACTATATAAATTTTAGATTCTATATGGTATGCTCAGGTAACAAAGTGCTTTATTTGTCTTGACACACGCAAAAAAACCGAAAAGCATAGAACCTGTGTTCAGAGTACAAAAGAGCAACAATCAGCTTGCACAAGTTTACAAAGTAATTAAATTTATGGCAACACATATAAGTTTTATGTGTGGATGCGGCTCGGAACGGCACGGTTCGGAACGAATCCTCTTGTAATTGAACGGAACAAAATTTCCATTCATTAAAATGCTTTTGTGCAAAAAAATGTTGGCGTCGCTTCGCGTGCCTTTCGAACGATTTACATCGAAAACAAATAGGAATAAGCAAAACAAAAGCGAAAGAGCACAAAAATAATGAGAAAATGTGTTTTTGGGTTTTCCGAGCAGTCGATCAGCGGATTTTAAAGTTGGTCATCCGATGTTAACAAGCATGCTGCATTCTTTGGGGTATTTTCTTTTGTTGAAACATATATATGTATATCAATTGATGGTGATGTTAAGGGATATAGCAAACTGCATGTTAATGTTAACGTTAGGATTAGACTAGGAAACATAGATTTTTAAGTAGATACTTGATTTAGAACTTAAGGTTCAAATCATATTAAATGTAAGTGCTAAAACTAACAGTAAAGTACTAAATGTTAAAGCTTAGGTTTATTTAAGATTTGAATACAAATTGATGCTTGAGTGCTTGTTATATTAAATATATTAAATTTTAAAGTTAAATTTTATTAAAAACTAATGTTTAATTTGTAATTTGTCTTAAACTTAACTAGCAAATTGACTAGCAATAACTGTTAATTAACCAGATGATTCGAGTTTCAGTTGACTTAATCCAGATATTTAAAGTAGTGGTTCAATACTACTTTTTTTTTACATTATTATTAAGTGGTTAATAAACGCCATTCTACAAATAGTTAATTGTTTAAATGCTATAGTTAAAGTTGTTTTTCCTGTAAAACTACATGCCTTGCATGCACTTATCAGTTTTCATAGAATTCATAGACCTCAATATTGATAGCTTATCAAAATAGCATTGGAATAGTTAAAAAGCCCTTTCAATTGTACTGTAATGCGAAATGTACTGACGTTTTTCTTATCATGAAAACTATATAACGTTTATTTTTATCAATTAAGTAATCACCCTTACAATAGATACATATGTATGTGTTCGTGGACTACCAAATTTCTTCTGTGTTTGAAGGCCGACAATTTGAAGTATCAATGCATTGACCGGAAATCTCGGTGTCTGTCTTGTCAAAAAAGACCGAAAAAGAAAAATGATTATAAATAAATAAATAAATGCGAAGCAAAGAAAATCTTTGCACACAACAAAAATGAGGGGGGAAATAACAATATACCCCCGCCTGGCTGTACGTACGAGACATCCAATTCTGAAACAGAAAACATACGGATCGGCCGATGGCAATGCGTAGAAAAACTAGAATGAATATTACTAGATAACTCTGCTATACAGCATGAAAACAACTTTCACTTTGAGAGAAGAAATACGTTGAGGAAAATTGTACAAGTATATACGAAATATTATAAATCAAATGCGGAGACATGAAATGAAATGGAAACAACACGCAAAAATGGAACGAGAATAATTTAATTTTTGTTGTTGGTGTTGCTGTTGTTATATCTCTTCTATTTTCAATTTTGTGTTTTCTTTGCTTTTCCTTTTTCTTTTTTCGCTTTTCGTTTTTTTTTTATTCTTTTTTTTCTTAATTTTTGTTGTTGCTTTTGAGCGGGTGCTGCTTGCCAATAATTTGAAGAGGCGTTTTGCGGAATTTTCTGCAGACGTCAGGCCTTGACTGACGTCATTAGCGCGAATTTCAAATTGGAAAAAGAAGACGGGAGAAACGTGGTTCCAATCGGCTGTCCTGCTTCTGCCCGAAACATTACTTGGCCGCGATAATGCAGACATTAATACGGGTTATTTATTTATTTATTTATGAATACGTTTTGTTTTTGTCTGTGAATTTTTCAATTTTAATTTAATTTTATTTTTGTACTTTTTCTATCTCGGTTCTTTGGCTCCTCGTTAATGTGCAAATAATCAAAGCGGAGTCAAAGGCAACGGCAACAACATCAATTTGAGTTATATTTAGACGCTGTTCATTTGGGCGTGAAAAAAAAATAAATAAATGACAATCGGCAAGGGTGGGGGGAGAAGGGGTTATGGACAGGTGTGGCTGCCGCTTATCGCTGCGAGCCTGGGAAACGCTCTTCGTACCGTACTTGGCGACAATTTCAACTATACATATGTATGTATGTATATATGTATGTATATATATAATTATTATTTTATACGTATATATTCATGTCTAAATATATGTATATAAATATATATTTAATTTTTTTTATAATTATAGCAACAGTGATAAGCCAAGTGGAGCTCATGGACCCAGGCCAATTACAAATATTGCGCGCACATATCACACAATGAACTAAATATAATAAGTACGTTTAGTTTAAAACTTTACATATGTACGTAGGGAATATGCAGGGAAATTCCCGCAATAACAGCAACAAAGCGCCAAGCGCCAAGCGCGAGAGCAGATACAGCTACAACAACTACAACGTATGTATGTATATAAACAAAGACGTAAAATGGAAAAAACAACAGCACAAACAACGCTCTGCTTGCTGTTAAAATGTTAAAACAAAAGCAAAATCAAAATAAAAGCTTACACCAGAAAGAGATGATGCGATGAATGCAACTGCAGGGATATATCGATAGTAACCAAACAGGAGCTGGGAGTATAAAAAGAAGGAAATTCTCATAATAATACGATGATTTTAATAGCGAAGGACAAATATAACGAAATAATAAAAAACTGGCGCTCTGCTTAGGGATGAGACTACGAAAACAAGAAATAAATAAACAGGACTGTTTTGCATGGAGTTTTATGAAGATCACATGATGAAAGATGCATTTTGTTTTAAATGTCAAAGGTCAAGGCTATGTAGATATATTTATAATTTAATATATTAACTTTGCATTAGAATTTTTTGCAATCTAGAAAATTTAATCACTAAGGGAAACAGTATGATTTTTTAGAGTATTAGAATTTGGACATTCTACGCCCAATATAATTGTTGCACCTTGTCCACTCAAATGCATTTACAGTTTACTTTAGCAAAGTGTCGTGTCACGTTCCCAATTATCGAGAGAACAATTTTGGCACCTGTGCCCAAAAACAATGAGGGCCATTGATAAAAGCATGTTGAAAACTAGTATGGGACATACATAGAAAATCAATATTTGCACATTTAGATTAGAAATGATGTGGAAAAATATACCAGATACATGCGTAGCTATAGCGTACACGTATTTAAATATTTTCATAAGAATTAAGGCCATTATGGCAAATAGGCAATGGGCCAGACCCGGCACGTCGGCCCCCGCTGTTTCTAAGCTCCGGACCATGTCACAGTTTTTGTGTGTTATCACTCGGTAATGGGGCGGGGGCGGAAATATTCATATAAAAATACCTACAAACAATCGCACACATACCAACACACATTCGCAATCGAATATAAACGTACGTTCATACGCGCACACACTGTGAAAAGAGAGTGCGAAAGAGACACGTAGAGAGCGACAACAGCGACGACGCTGGTGTATTAACGGCAAAAAAAAATACGACAGCGACAACAACAAGATAAAAACCAGCCAGATCGTCTCTGTGTTTGTGTCTGTGTGTGTGTGAGTGCGAGCGAGAGAGCCAGCGTATTAAAACAGGTGACATTGGTAGCAGCGCTACGCAATAATAGATAAAAAAATACATAATTCAAATAAAATGTAAAATGCCAGCCAGGTTAAGAAATTACACGAAACATGGCCCAAAATGCAAGACCAGTGTGTACACACCGAAATATGAGCGACGCAACTTGTTGAGTGCATAAATATAACGTTATTCATATAGATTATTAATTCCGTTATATATATTTTACTCACCAATAATAATTGTACGAATATTTGTGAAATGTGCGCCCTCTGACTATGTTTATCGTTCAGCACTATGCGATTGCATCAACTTGTATATTTCACTTTTTCTCTTTCTGGCCCTTGCTTGGCTTTCACTTATGCTTTTGCACTTTGCTGCAAAAAGACACACTTGCACTCGCTCGCTCGCCTCGTTTATTTCCGTTTCGTTACGTTTTTGCCACAGCGTTTATTGGTATTTAATAATTATTATTTTGATTTTCGTTTAATTTCTACGCGATCCGATTGATCCGCGAACTGTGTGGCAAATGAAACAGCTGATTGATTGATAACAGCGTCTGTAACTTAACATTGTACTCAACTGCTATTAACAGCGATAATTTATGCTACTTACCAGAAATGACTTTGCTATTTTCATACAATTGTGCATCCGAATATTAATAATAATAATAATAATAATAGACAGTAGAAATATTTGTCTATGCTTACAAAATTAAAAAATGTTTCGTTTGAATTATCAGCTGATGAATCATTGATCGCAGAGCCAATTGAGTCCAAAGAGTAGGCGCAGTGAGGACTTCAGCTAATCGATAGGCGGTTCCCTTCTATTTATATCGATGTATTAAATGAAACTAATAACTACATCGTATAAAAATACAGGGTGCTTAATACTATGAAACTATCAACATGAACAAACACAATAAATTGAAATTAAAAATAATTTGAGAAACCTGTAAGCTGTTAAGATACTAATTGTTTTAAATAAATAACACTGTTTTGGGTTTCTTGCAAACTGCTTGCTTGTCTTGTATTTAAAGTTTAGAATAAGTGAAGAGCTTTACACCAAACCTTGATTAAATTGCATTAATCATAAATATTATTTGAGAAATTGTTAAGCAACATTAAGCAAAGACCCTAAATCAGTCCAAAGAGATAGTAAAACAAAGGCAAGATGAGAGCAGCCTTCGCAGATGAAACGCCTGTCACGCCCACAATCAGCTTAAAGATGCCATAGTAAAAGGCAAGCTGGAGAGCCACATGGAGGCCCAGGAGACTGCAAAACCAGATAAGAGAGGTAAATAGAGTGAATGCAATTCTATATCTATATACTAACATCTTATCTTTACGACGCGCTTTCTCCAGATTCTTGGGCGATTCCTTGCTCAGATATTGACGCACGCCTTGAATGGTGTTGGCAAAATATTCATCCCATGTCAGTTCTCCAATATCTATGCCAAACTTCTTTTTGTCCGCAATGTCCATGGTCTTTGACAGGGCCAGTAGACGCTTGCTATCGAAATGCCATTCGGTGAATATGAAACGCTCCAAGGTATTCAACGAGTTCCAAACGTTTCTATGAAGCCGCATCAAGCTGGGAGTGAAAGAAATTTGAAAAGATTAATCAAATTAACATCGAATCCTCTCTCTTTATGTAGGTAGAGCTATCTCTTATTCCATAAGGCAGCGCTCTAGTAACTCACATCGGTCTGCCGCCGCCAATTCTGGTAACCAAGTCGAGGAAGAAGCCGGGTATAAAATGGAATAATATGGCGCCCAGACGGAACAGCATCAGGCTCTTCACCAGACGCAGATTGGGATACCAGACGGCGCTGTTCAGCGGATAGTCATGCAAATAGCCATTGATTTTGTCCTTCAGAAACTCGAAACGGAATGGCTTATATGTGCTGGACGTCAAATGGAATATCTGCAGCTCCGCAGGACGTCCTGCATTACTGGTTCTGCAATGGACAGGGATTAGTTATCTGGATGTCTAATATCTAATAATACCCACTTCAATGAATTGACATAGTAGCCCGTTGTTATGATGCCATTGACCACCACATCGATGGGAATATAGTCCATGATGATGGTAGGATCCAAAGGCAGACGACGCAAGATGCCCTTGGAGGCGCCCATGAAGAAGCCCTGCGGTCCGTTCTTGGATATGGTCCAGCCAGGTATGGGCTCCTTCCAAGCAGCGGTGACTGCAATTCATTCTGTATGAGAGAAAACCTTGACAGCAAATGGATTTCACTTACTCATGCTGGGGCGCACAATACCGCAGGGAAACTGCGATGCCACATTGGCCACCTCATGCTCCGCCAGATGCTTCGTAAACGTGTAAGTGTTGGGGTGATCCTTGAGCAATCTGTAAATGAATTACAAAATTAATTACTTGCAGTTAGTGGATTAACAGGCCCGACTCACTTGGGCTCCAGTTGCTTGAGCGCCTCATCGTTAAGCGTCTCGGCCAGCTGAATGATCTTTTCTGGATCATCGGGCGAGGGATAGAGCTTCTCTTCCACTTCAGTAATATAGGCATTCACATATGCGCTGGACACGTGCACCAGTGCATCCAAATGGCGCAGTTGCTTGCACAGCTCGACGACGCGACGAGTGCCACGCAAATTGATGTTCGTTGTCTCCTTCAGGGATTGGAAAAAGTCCAGCGTGGCAGCCGAGTGGAAGACCACGTTCACGCTGTCGATCAGTGTCTCGCGATCCTTTGGGGAAATGCCCAAATGCTCGAGCCCAACATCGCCCTCAATGGGCACAATCTTCGAGAAACGCGACTCCAGTTGCAGTTCCTTGAAACGGTCAAAGACCGTGTTCTTCTTTAGCTCCTCCAGACGCTGTTCCACGCTCTTGCCCTTCTTGGCGCGCATCAGCAGATACAGGTTGCCCACATCGGGCACATCTCGCAGCAGTTTCTCCACGATGGTCACGCCCACAAAACCCGTGGCGCCCGTGATGAAGACATTGCGTCCCGCATAGAAATCTGTGATGGGCGAACTGAATTGGTAACATTTGATTAGTGTCGATTGAATGGAAATTTTTAGTTTATTTATATAACTAATGCAGCTTGTTTTATTAACAGATTCTCTTGCATAACACTAACTTTCCCTACGCTTCAAATGTGAACAACAAAGGCAAAATTAGCCGCACCACCAGCAGCAGCAGCAGCCGCAGCAGCTCCAAGGCGGAATCATACAAGTTTGTCGCATTTCTCCGTAACGTAATGCTCCAATGTCCAATGTTCAAAACCCGTTTTTCTAGTATATATATATTTGGATATGTATATGTAGGTGTTTATGGATATAGTATGTGAATTCTAACTGCTATTTGCCGTCTGCATATTTATCCAGTTAACTAAATTCAAATTGAGCTGCGGGCGTATAAAAATAGCAGATCAATGGTACTTGAAACTGGGTAAAAAAATATCAAAGTATTAATTAAGCAAAAATGTACTCAGATATTGCCAATAGAAATATTGAACCATTGTTGCATTGAGGAACAATTTGCCTAGTTATAAATGTAAATTTGTGCAGTCACGTGGTCGAAGTAGGCAAAAGAGTGCTTAGATGCCAACTTGCAGTAGCTTAAATCAATTAGTTTTTTTTTATAATTAACTAGCTTGATGATAGCTGTTATAATTGTAATTCGATCTCAATAAGTTTGACATAAATATTTATGTACGGACTGCAGTTAAGGAAGTTTTTGAAATAGAAACAACTAATTAACAGTTGTTGGTTTTTGTAAATATTTCTAAACTAATTACATAATGTATATCATGTATTTAATGTATATCTAATTATATAATGTATATTATGTTTATTATGCATATACTGTACATAATGCATATCATGTATTACATCTCATATTGCATAGGCCATAGCTAACTATACGATCTGGAGACCCAGGTTTTTGTTTTTGACACACGCGATCGCAATTTAAATTAGCCAGTTTCGTTTTGGCCCTAATGATGGCAACGTCTCCGGCTTGTCTGTGGTTGCGTCTGGTCATGGCAAATGATTTTATAATGAACAATGCAAATGATGTGTGCGTTATTTGTTTTTGTTTTCTGCTGTTTTTATTGACCAACAAACGGCAATTTGATGTTAGAGCTGCGCAATTTTTAGATTTACTTGATCAATTGAGCTAAAAGCTGAAGCCGTTGCAGCTGCAGTTGCGGTTGCCATTGCCACAAGCTGCTCAGTCATTGGCAAGACAGTTTTGATGCCAGCTTCAGATTTGGCGCCGAAACTCTTGACTCTGGCTGTCAACTGAATCAAGCTTTCACTTTGCCTCTTCGCCTATTAGCAGGTGAACCCCATGTCTGTTAGCCACAGCTTCTAGCGTGGCAATAATTTGGCATAAATTAAAATGTTTTTTGCGGCTTTTGGCAATTTGCAAACCGGCAAATTTGCAAATTTGTATTTTGCAATCCCTTGGCCAATTTCCTACTGGGTTTGAATTTTTGCCTAACTCTTTATATTATTTATGTAAACGGTTTGTGGTGTTGAGGCTACAGTAAATTGTCTTATTATCTTGACTAAAGCCATGCAGTGATTAGATTTTAGCAGAGGTTTCCCAAACCTGGCCAAGTGGAACAACGCTTATCGCGCGCAATTAACTGCAGAGATTTATGGCCACAAATGAAATGTTGATTTTATGCAAACAGGTCAGTTCTGACTCGTTCTATATATACCATATATACTATTTAGGTAGTAGTATTCAGGAATGTGTGTGTACCTCTCTAGTCGTAGCTATAAATAGCTTAATCAACTAATTTTCTTAATTCTAGGTTCTAGGATCGACTATGAACTGTGCACTCTATGGATGCACACGACCTTATAGCCAAGCATCCGACTGCTAATTGCTAAGTGCGGACATAATTACTGGTAATCGAGCTTGTAGCGACAGCATTTCGCAAAGGAATTGTTTTTTGTGTTTGCTTTTGTATACCTCTCAGCCACGTCGTATTTATTCTCCTGTATCAATGCCTACCCAAGCAGAGAGAGATGTTGAGGCAACCTGTTCACGCGGGGCCCCAACAATTAACGTCATTCATAATGCAGCAGGTAGATATATTGTGTACACATCAATCAAAGCTTAGGCGTTGCCCAGGTCAAAGTTTGATGGACGTGTAGAATTTGAGTGCCTCGAAAAATGTTAAGTTTCAATTTGTTGAAAGAATTCACACTTGAAACTATGCAAATTGACAATTTGTCATGAGCAAAAGCTGTGATTTTAAATGTTTTCTAATGTAGGTTTGGTAACTGAGTGCTTTGAAGAGTAAGAATTACTTAATTTTAAGTCAAAACTTATAGCAATTACTGCTCCCAATATATACATAGATCCTCACTTCTGAAATGAACTTTTTTGAATTGGGTCAAAACTAATTAATATTTATATTCGTTTTCTCTTTAATGCTGATTTATATATTTATTTTTATAGCAATATATTCAAATTTAACTTTATTGTATAATTTGTGCTACAACCAAATATAGAAGAACTTAACTGGTTTATCAAAAAGCAGAACTAGAAACAAGATTTTTTCGCAAATCATGGACTACTTTACTTAATTATATTTTTATTTTTTCGCATACTGCGTTTTGAGTTTATAAGAAAAATATATTATATATTCTATGTGATTGTAATTTAATATATCTATTACATAATTTATGTTAAATGATAAAAATTTTACTATCAAAAAATTCATAAGATCTACAAACATTCCGTTCTGTATTAAAATTGAACTGACTTTAAGCTATACATCATGTTTTACTTAAGATTGACCCTAAATTAACGTAAAAGTAAATGTCTATAATTTTTAATTCAGATATTATCCAAAAATGTTGAAAAGTTAATTTCTTTTAATTTGTTTATTATTGTTATATATATTATTTATTCTTTAGTATTACTATTCAACTAATAAAAATTAAAAAGTAATTTTATATACATGAAACTGATATTTATTTGTAAAATCGGAAGTAGTTAAAAAAATGACTAAAAAGTTTTTTAAATGATTTCTAAATGGCACAAAACGAATGTAAATATTGATCGGCAGCTAAGTGTCGGATCTCAGACATAAGATTCCATATGATATCCATGTGTGTGTGTAAACTCTCTCAAGTGGAATGCGTGCCCAGTGCATAGGAAATGCATCTGCTGCGGGTTTATTTATAGCTTTACAAGTTTAAAGATTGCAATTTATTGCAATTTTGGCAAATGGCTCTGAACTTCGCACCGAATGCTTAAATTCAAATAATTAATGCACACACACACACAAACACACTCTCGCAGTTTGCAAACACAACATAGATACGAAAGCAGTCAAACTAGCCCGAGTTATTTGTTAGATGGCCTTTTTGGAAGTCCATGTCCAAAAATGTTCGCTTACCTGGCCATTGTAACGGGGCCCAGCTGTTGACGAAATGCACGAATTGATATTCAGTTCAATATATATAGTGTTTGCTATATAGATCTGGTTGGATCTAACGCCGAAGAGCCGAAAATTTCTCTTTTATTTCGCTAAACTGAGCTTCTTTTTTTCTTTCGTTGCTTCTTCCTCTTCACTTTGTTGTTTGTTTAAGCGCTGTTGCTGCGGCAGTAAACAATATACACGCGCACACACTCACAGATATTCATACATATGTATGAATGGCTGTCTGTGAACAGTTACGTTGCTCTCTGTATTGGTTTCTGTCAATGTGTGTGAAGCTCTTTCTATGAGTTCGTCCGAAACTCTGCGTGGAACACAACTTGCTCGTTCGCCGGTTGAAGGGAAACTGTTTCGTCGCCTCTCATAGATCGCGACTCAATGCATTCTCTCGGCACCAGTGTTGCCGTTTTGGCTAATTTTCCGCCAGATCTGGTTTATTCGTAAGTGGGATTGCGGAAAAATTTTTGAAATTGCGGATAGCGGAAAATCTGGCTTATTTAGGAATCGAAACAGCTATGAATGGTTTTTGTGGTTTTTGTAACAGATTTGAGTAAATTACCAAATTATCTATTGGATATTGCAAAACTTAAGAAAATCAAGCAAAATAATAAGGACCACAAGTCTACGAATGCACGTTTATACATATTTCTCATAAAACCTGATACTATGTCTTAAAATCACGATTCAGGTTATTTTGGTTGGCTTTCTAGCTAGATCTAGCTATATGTGCTCGGGAAAAAACGGCAACACTGCTCGGCACGTCAACGAGCCACTTAATGATCAACAACGTCATCATCATGATGAGCAGCGTGAAACCAGTTATGCAGTGGCATTCCACAAAGGGGGTTCATTTCTGATGGGAATAATCAAATATTGAATTAGAAAATTTAATTGCAATTTAAGTAAATATTATCAGATATTCAAGGCATCTAAAAATATTTTTAATTATAATTAAATATTATTCTCCATTTATTCACATTTATTTTTTTATTTATTTATTTATTTTTGTTTCTTATGTTCATTAAGCCATACGGGGTACTCCAGTAACCCGTTTGTAAGCTTAGTCTCTATTAATTCTGCCCGGCTAGCTTGAGTTAGCTATTACACTTGACTAATAAACTAATACTATACTAATATTAAGAACTCTTTAAAATTATATAGTTTAATTGAAATTACAATTACTCTGCTCTAAATTATCAGACTGCAGCATACTTTAAGGTGTTTGATATAAATCAGTTGCGCTCTTTAATATTAAAGTATATTTTGTGGATTATATTACAAATTATAATATGCCTTAGCAAATATTTCAATAAATTCGAAAACTTAACAAAGAAAGATTAAGAGATCCTTTGAACCTTTGAAGAACTGATATTCCAATTATTCTACGCTTCTTTTATGCTAGTTGACGCATCGAAGGGGACTCTCAGAACGTAATAATGAAATTTATATGAGTCCTTTTGCCAAATCAAAAAAGTCTCTAGTAATTGAAATTCGTTTTTGGCAACTGGTGGAAAATTAAATTACATAATATTCATTATTTTTATTTTTCAATCCCTAGTTCTTACAGTTTTAAGAAGTAAGAAAGCTCTAGTCGAGACTGCTCAACTACGAGTTCCCCTGAGCCCTAAGAGGCAGTTAAAGTCTTCTAAGTTTTCTAAGTCTTTCTAGTTTTCTAAGTCTTTCAAATTTTCTAAGTACTTCAAGTTTTCTAAGTCTTTCAAGTTTTCTAAGTCTTCCAAGTTTTCTGCATTTCAAGTTTTCTAAGTCTTTCTAGTTTTCTAAGTCTTCCTAATTTTCTAAGTCTTTCAAGTTTTTTAAGTCCTTTAAGTTTTCTAAGTCTTTCTAGTTTTCTAAGTCTTTTAAATTTTTGAAGTCTCTCAAGTTATCTAAGTCTTTTAAATTTTCTAAGTCTTGCTAATTTTCTAAGTCTTTTAATTTTTCTAAGTCTTCTAAGTTTTCTAAGTCTTCTAAGTTTTCTAAGTCTTTCAAATTTTCTAAGTCTTCCTAATTTTCTAAGTCTTCCAAATTTTCTAAGTCTTCTATGTTTTCTAAGTCTTCCAAGTTTTCTAAGTCTTTCAAATTTTCAAAGTCTTTCTAATTTTCTAAGTCCTTCAAGATTTATAAGTCTTTCAAATTTTCTAAGTCTTCCAAGTTTTCTAAGTCTTCCTAATTTTCTAAGTCTTTTAAATTTTCTAAGTCTTGCTAATTTTCTAAGTCTTTCAATTTTTCTAAGTCTTCTAAGTTTTCTAAGTCTTCTAAGTTTTCTAAGTCTTTCAAATTTTCTAAGTCTTCCTAATTTTCCGTTTTTTTTAATTTTCTAAGTCTTCCAGATTTTCTAAGTCTTTCAAGTTTTCTAAGTCTTTCAAGTTTTCTAAGTCTTTCAAATTTTCTAAGTCTTTCAAATTTTCTAAGTCTTTCAAATTTTCTAAGTCTTCCAAGTTTTCTAAGTCTTTCAAATTTTCTAAGTCTTTTAAATTTTCTAAGTCTTGCTAATTTTCTAAGTCTTTCAATTTTTCTAAGTCTTCTAAGTTTTCTAAGTCTTTCAAATTTTCTAAGTCTTCCTAATTTTCCGTTTTTTTAATTTTCTAAGTCTTCCAGATTTTCTAAGTCTTTCAAGTTTTCTAAGTCTTTCAAGATTTCTAAGTCTTCTAAGTTTTCTAAGTCTTCTAAGTTTTCTAAGTCTTTCAAATTTTCTAAGTAAGTCTTCCTAATTTTCTGTTTTTTAAATTTTCTAAGTCTTCCAGATTTTCTAAGTCTTCTAAGTTTTCTAAGTCTTTTAAATTTTCTAAGTCTTTCAAATTTTCTAAGTCTTCCTAATTTTCTAAGTCCTTCAAGTTTTCTAAGTCTTCTAAGTTTTCTAAGTCTCTCAAATTTTCTAAGTCTTCCAAATTTTCAAAGTCTTCCTTATTTTCTAAGTCTTTTAAATTTTCTAAGTCTTGCTAATTTTCAAAGTCTTTCAATTTTTCTAAGTTATTAAAGTCTTCAACATTTTCTAAGTCTTTCCTCTAAACCTAAGTCTTTACTGCTTAGCTCAACGATCATTAAAATTATCTTATGTCTAGAGTTTTATATCTAATATTTAAACAATTCTTAACAATTATTTTTAACTATTACAATTCTGCTTAAAATACTTAATATTATTAACAAATAAAATATTTACCTGACCACACTTCACTTTCACTTTCACTTTCACTTTACTGCACTGCACTACTGACCCCCACTGGGCCTGGACGACTGAAGAAATGCTGCAGCTGCTGCTCTTTATATAGGGCCACTTTTACTCAAATTCCAAGGCGCGCTCAAATGTTGAGCCTGCGTCGAGTTGCGGTCGCTGCCGTCGATCGTGATGTGACCAATGAGAACACTCTCTGCTGCTTGAGGCATTCTAAATGAGTTTAACTTAATTGTAAATGACAGCAAATATTGCTGAATACATAAACACAACAGAAATGATCTTCTGCAGCTCATTTTCGTTGCTTTCTTGGTTAGACAGACAGACAGAGAGACAGACAGACAGACTTAGTGATAAAAAGAGAGAGACAGACAGATTTGCAGATATACAGACAGACATACAGTCTGATTAATAGGCAAACAAACAGAGAAGAAGGGGTCAAGAATATTTAGTCTTCCCCACTAATAGCCAATGAGAATGAATTCTGCTGTATCAAGCACTCTAAATTGGTTTTACTTAAATATAAGTATTGCTACAGACATATAAAGGTCTTAAACTTGTCTTCTTCTATTCTACTTGTAGGAATTGAGTAGTTCATGCACTATCGAAATTAGCAAGCCACTCACACAGAAATCGTACAATTACACAGACAGACAGATAGACAAACAGACATACACATACATACACATGTTATATAGTTTCATCGGCTCTTGTCATAAATCATAGACAGCTTCTGCTTCTGCTTCTACTTTTGCTTGTTAAACAATTTTAGATATATTTTGTGTGCTAGGCATTAAAATGAATGATTTATTTTTATTTTTATGGGACACTTTATTTTTAAAACAAATTAGGTATACAAAAGTGTTGTGTTTTACATTTTTTAGTTGAGAGTATATGACACCCTAGTTCTTATCTACTTAAACAGAATCATATATATATTGGAAAATAATTGTATGAAATAGAAAATAAAAGAATTACTATGAATACCCTATTACTATAAGCAAATTGTCTATTAATCATATAATGTGTTCACCCAGACATGCATTAGTATTTTTTGAATTGAGTTCTAAAAGTCTCCTATTTTAATTGAAAAAAAAAGAAACAAAATCAAATGAGAGTGCAACCTACCCGCCTACGAGATTTCAAGATTACCCTGCAAAGATTTCATATTCCATTTTATTCTATTATTAGCTCTTATAGTTTCGGATATCGACGCGATCACACATAAAGCTGTCGCCCTGATCAAGAATATATATACTTTATGGGACCTGCCACGCCTCTTTCTGCCTGTTACATACATTTAACAAAACCATTATTCCCTAATTTACCATTTTCAATGGGTTCAGGGTATAAAAACGTAGTCAAATAATCGATTTAATTTGGGGCTGGTATACAAAATATATGAAAAATCAAATTATGATGAAATACATTTAAGTCCAAACTAAATTTAGGCGCTAGCTCTAAAGATGTACCAGATATAATTTGATAAATGGTTTTTAATTTTAATTAAGTAAAAAATAATAAATAAATGCGCACCTGGATTCCAGCCAACATACATATGTTCTAGGCAAAGCGCATAATCAGACAATTTCACTTTAAGTCTGTTAAAAAAATAAAAATTGTAAAATAAATGAACTAAAGTAGGTTTATATGATAATTCTAAAACAGTTCAGTCGTAATTGTGATTCATTAATGATGGTTTGAATGTATGTGTGCACACGTATAGGCGAACTCCTTTCGCTGCTGTCGCGCGCATTTATTTATTGGCCAAACGTTTTGTTTATCAAGTTCTGTTCAATTAACGGATTTTAATGAAACTTTTACCATATTCAATTGGATGCGTGATATTTAAAAAAATGTCAATTCATTAAATAATGACTTTATTTGCAATTAACGTTCTAATTAGAGCTCGGTAAAATTTGGAACCAGTATACAAAATATAAAAACAAAATTGTACAAAATACACATAAATCTAAGTACATATAAATCTAAAATGCAAAATTTTTCGCCATTATGTGCAAGGCATAATTTATAACTCAATTTTGAAAGCGTTTTTAATTGAAAACATTAAAAAGAGAATAGCTAACAATTAAACAACCGCAATGTGCGCGCGCTATACAGAGACCTAAAAAAAACAAATTGTAAGTCTCTAGTTATATATTATACGCAAACGGACTAACGGACGGACGGACGGACGGTCGGACGGAAAGACAGACTACGCTAAATGGACTCAGCTCGTCGCCCTAATCGAGAATATAAGTTTTTTATGGGGTCAGCCACCCCTTTTAGCTTGATTTCTCATGTTTAATGAGAAAAAAGGAGTATTTCTCAACACCATGGAATTGAGAATGCAAAGTAAATAATTGTAAAAATGTGTTTATTTAAAGATGTTATGTTTGATACCTCAAATATTGACTCTTCAGTCTTTTTTTTTTTAATTTTTAAAAGATAGTGCTGCTTTGATTTTTATCTTTTGTTATTTTTTTTATTTTAGGTGAATCATATAAAAATGATGTCTCATTATCAATGGATTGAGGGTATAAAAACATGCTCTTCTGATTCCATTTATTAGACATTTTTAAAGAAAAACTCTTGTTAGATTGGCTTAACATTTAAATTGTCATTTTTATTTCATTAATAGTTTACATAGTTAATATTTAAATCGTTTACGTTTAGTTTTCGTAATTTACAAGTGGACAAACATTTGACTATTTGACTATATACCAGGACTATTTGTTATTATGTGACTACGATTTGAGCTAAGTTTTGGGCTTGTTTACATTGTTTTATATTTGTATTTGTATTGGTATATGTATATGTATTTGTATTGGTATTGGTATTGGTAGATATGTTTATTCGATTTCACTATATAGCTGACTTGTACTCAAGTGTGAGAGCTTAAAGTAAAAATACATGAGGATACCCTATGAAGAACAATGGAAACGACTGAGCTGAACGTGAGTGTGTGTGTGTGCGTGAGTGAGTATGTGTATTCGTGTATATATGTGGGAGCGTGTAAGTGTGAGAAAATATTGCACAATATGTATGATACACCGATCCTATTAACGATCAGCCTACAACCAGACCAGGAATGCCCACACGAAGAGCGCCACAGTAAAGCCAACGGGGAAGCCCAGGAAGGGGGTGAACACAAAGTAGAGTATAGCAAAGATCGCTACGAAACCGGCATAGTACAGGACGTTGAAACTGGAAACGAAAGAAAACAATATAAATAGAGCATTATAGAAATATGGATTAGAAGAAACTACTGAACTTATTTAATGATCAGTGATCGATATAGCTCAATCGATCATAAATTATGATTACAGTTTAGATTATTGAGCGTTCATGAACTGAGTAGCTGCTCATGAACTACATAGGTTACATACAGCTGACGATCATGAGTAACTAATCAGTGATCAATAATAATTATTGAATAAATATCGGTTTCGAGCTGCTAAAGTACTGAATTGATTGATAGTTCACGCCTTATTTGATCAAATTAAACTAGTTTTCTCAATTCTGTTCAGTAACAGTTATCATATTGATCACTTACACCTTCCAATAGTTGCGATGCCATTGCGTAGTCACCGCAGACTCCTTGAAGTAGAAACGCCTTATGCCAATTAGACAACGATCGATAAACTCTGACCAATCACAGCGGCTGGCATCAAAGTTGTAGCGTTTGCGATCACTCTCGTGAATGAGCGAGGAGACGCGCAGTGCATTCTTCATCGAATACCGGAAATCCTTGTCCAAAAAGTAATCGAAAGCCTTGGTGCCATTCTGAAAGACGCGCATATATTCGTAGGCGCTGCAAGTTGAGATCGGATTAGATTATAGATCGAGTTACACTAGAACACAGATCAGTCTTACGTGTGCTGCGGCATGCCAATACCAAAGAGCTTCTCAGGTATATAGAAGATCATCGCGGGCAGCAGATGGAACAGATAGAAGAACAGATTGTAGCGCCAGCCATTGCGCAGCTTCGTGGATGGTTTCCAGACAAAACTGTTGGGCGGATGACGTTCGACGCTATCGTTGATTATATTGCAGAACTGCGACAGGGTGAGCGGATTCACCTCGCCCGACGTGCAGTGTATTATCTCCGGCTCCTCGATATTGCGTGTGCCCACATACCAGCCCATAACCAATGAGCTGTTGATCACATAGTCGCACGGTATGATATCAATGACGGCACTCGCGCTGCCAGACATGGTGCGAAAGATGCCCTTGACAAAGCCGGCCAGAAAACCCAAGTGACCCGAGTTGGCATTGCCCACCCAGCCCTTCATGGGGTGCTCCAGTGTGCCGTATACTGTAATAGCCGTCAGTTAATTCCTGAGATCTAGAAGTCCTTCATTTCGACTCACCTATGGATGGCCTAACTATGGCTGCCGGCAGACCGGCCATCTCTGCCATGAGCAGATTCTCGGAGAGATTCTTGGTAAACGTATACGTATTGGGATGATCCTTGAGGTAGCTTTTGCACTTTTGCTGCGTGAAGTCCACCCAGGCCTCATCGTCCTCGGCCATCTTCATCATTTCGTACGGATCGAATTGTGACTTGTACACGTCCTCGGTGATCAGGCCACGATTGTTGCTGTTGCAGAAGGCAGTCGAACAGTAGATGTAGGCGGACAGATGCTTCAACTGCTTGGCCAGCTCAATGGTGCGCATGGTGCCCGTCAGGTTCGTCAAGATCGCCGTGCGCAATGGTGAATTGAATCTGATTGTCGCGGCACTGTGATAGATCACATTGACCCGGTCGAGCAGCTCCTGCAACAGCTCGTTGCCAAAGCCAAAGTTCGGCTCGGTTAGTTCACCAACAACTGGCACCACCTTGGCTAAGGTTTTCTCATTGTACTTCTGGAAGATCTGTGGAGCAGTAAATAAAAAAAGAAGGTTATTAAATATTATATTAGATAAAGTAAAAAATTGTTAGAGTATAGCTTTTCGGGATGACCCTTAAATACAAAAAAAAATAAAGCATTTAAAATTTTAAATATGAACTACTTAACAGAATTTTGTTTTAGTTTGGTTTATTTATATTTGCGAATAATGCAAGTTTAAAAACACATTGAGGGAAAGTTTTTAGTCTTTATTATCTACAATACATAGAGATTGTTCTGAAGAATTAAAAAAAAGGTTTTTTAAAATTAGGAGACTGCTCCGAAGAATTCAGAAAAAATGTTTTTCATAATTTATATACGTTATATTTAATATATTATTATATTTTGCTGAATTGTAAGTGCAATATGTATATTAAAAATTATTTTGATTTTTTACTAAAAATATATATATAAATATAAACTTTTACGTATTTATTATATATTTTATATTCGGAAAGTTAATCTCTAGAAATATATTTAGTTCCAAATTATAATACTTGTTTTTCTTAGCTCCAAAAATTTTAATAAAATTAAAATATTTACATATTTGTATTGTTTCTTATTTTTAGTTAATTTAATGTTATATGAATCTATCCCTTACAACTTATATTGTAATGATTATATAAAATAAAAAAACAACATCTAAAAAAACTAATCACAACTGAAACTTTCGGATTCATTATTTGGCTTTATGTTTGAAGTATGCTTAAGAGCGAGTAAAAATAGAAATAAAACCGAAACACAATTTGTTATTATGCTATTAAAAGTGCGTTTAAAATTATAATGATGGAAAAGAGGCAAGAGAGTGGGCCGAAAGAAGCATACATACATATATGTATACAGGTATGCTGTGTACGGTACGGTTATAAAAATTGTTGGCATTACAAAGAGTTGCTAAAGAGGCAGACCGAGACGCCCGAGCGGAAGGCACTTCAGCTTCGACAAATTAACGCGCAATAAAGACGGCCGGTAATTGTCTCAAAATAATGGGGCCCGGGCCAGCAAATAGGTCAGCCCGGTGTCAAAGTGCTGCCAGGGGCGTGGCAAAGAGACAAAGGGGATCAGCTTGTGCTTGGCTCAAGACTTCAAGATACTCACCGGCTTCTGAAGCAAGCGATTAATGCGCTCGTTGGGATCGTGATTGCGTTTGCCGCGCACCAGCACATAGATCGTTCCGATGTCGGGATGTGTGTCCAGCAGCGCCTCGATCAGCACTGTGCCCAGAAATCCTGTACCGCCGGTCACAAAAATGTTCTTATGGGCAAAGAACTCGGGTATGGTCAGTGCATTGCTCAGCTGTCGCTGAATGGGATGAGCGGCCGATGCAGTGTCCGATTTGGTAATGCCGATCTTGCCGTTGCTTTCGCTCTTATTGTTTTGGCGATTGCTGTTCCCATGCTCCGTTACGACGGCCATGGTGTAGGGCTCTAGATTTGTAGGTGGCGCCAATTTGCTGCTGGATGTCTCAAAGGTGATGAACTGAGAGAGAAAAAGAGGTTGATGATTTTTATAGGCTTAACAAAGTCACAAGTATTGTATCATTTATGTATATAAGAGTTGCTTCTGCCTGTGTAATTATATAAATAAAGTAAAATGAACATAAGATGGTTCATAGCATTCATAAAAAAAATCATTCATAAAAGCCTTCGCCTTTGATACCCTTTACATAAAAAATAAAGAAAAAATATATAGCAAAGTGCAATACTTTGTTATATATATATATATATATATAGATTTAATTATAGTAGGCGTGAAATTACTAAAGCTATCTGTCATTTGATTGAGCAGGCGCTGCTCGATTTGTATCAGGAGTTAGTATCTCAGCTTTTATGTATACAGTCGTTAGTATAAGTTCAGCTTTTGGGGAAATACAGTTCACAAAATTTTGGTCTCTATTTTTGGAAGTCCAATCAAAAAAAAAAAAAGTTATAAAAGTATATCTAAATTCAGTAAAGTTAACTAATTATAGTCCCGCATCAGAATGAATATGGTAAAGGGCTTGAAGCTTTGTATGCGCATGTTTCGACAGTTCGGGGTCTCGCGAATACCGAAGGACATTCAGGGCTCCATCGGATACATTGGCTGCGATCATCAGATCCGTAATTTTCGTTCCGATGAGCCACAAGACTGGACGGCAAAGCATGCTGACGATGCCATTCAGCAGATGGAACAGAAATACAGTGACGAGAAGATTGACGGCACCCAAAAGGGTATGAGGGATCCAGAATCTAGGCGTATGATCACACAGGGCACGACCGATCATCAGCGTCGCCAGGAGCGCATCATCGAGGACAACAAACGCAGATGGCAGAATCGCGTTGAGCCCAAATCGCCAGCGATGCTTCAATACGAGCGCGTCAATCAGATATACGGAGACGAGAAGCCCGGCCAAAAGCGCCAGCGAAAGGGGGGTAACGAGGATCAGAGTGCCGAGGAATATAGCAAGCGTCGTCGTCATCAGCGACAGAAGGAGAAGCAGCGCCAGGAGCGTGAGTTGCGGGAATCTCGCAAGGGGTACAACTTACCCAAAGCGGAGGACACTGAGCCAAGCGCGCCGGCCATTTCGAGCTACGCTAGCAAGGAGTGGTTGGCACGGAAAGCTGAAGAGAATGAGGCTAAATACTGGCACACCTGGACCACCTGTCCGGATGAGCGCCGACGTTCGGATGCCGAAAAGGCTGAGGACAACACTGCTGATGACGATGAGAGTTCATCCGGCTATCAGAATAGTGAACGTCGCGGCTTCATCAAGCCAACATCGCCCTACGACAGCTCTGTGCGCCGTTTCCAGACCCTCTCGCAGCAGGTGGCACCGCAAACTCAGCTCCCTCTGCGATCGGTAAATTTCGCCAGCTCACAGCGAATAAATCTCGAGCAGTACAAGTCCGAACGTCGTCGGCCCAGCGGCATGGAGAAGCAAATTATGCTGATCAACGATTTCAATCGTCTGAAGACGGTCAACGGAAAGCCGCCGTTATCCTTGCTGAAATCGCACGTGTTCAATTCACCAAAGTCAAAGTACAGTGAACGTAGCGCGGATGAAAATTTGGAGGATATGGAGTTGCCGGAGCAGATGCCACGCCCAAAACTTGCCTGGCAGGGCTTGCCACGGCCTGTCTACAAACGGTTTGATGGCATTAATCGGGCTATCGCCCGCAAAACCCAATGCCAGAGCAAAAGTTTGAAAAAGGTCGTAGAGCCGCCCCGCTTTAAGATGACCGTTCGGTCCAATAAGCTGAGCCGCAAGCGTACACCCATCGATAGCTTTTCCAATACGCTCACCGTTAATACCCATTTCACACCGCACAGTGAATACACTGGTTACGGCCGGCAGACCGTGTGCGATGCGTGGCAAAACTTCAGCAATGATCATTATTTGAAGCAAATATACTGAATGAATCACAAGAGTAAGGAACCCAAAACAGAGCTTGCCAAATAAGTGATACTCAAATTTATTATCGTGGAATGAAAACCATCAAACCACACACAAATTCTTTACACAGATAACCGACGATTTCCCTACTTTTTTAATATATTCAGATAAATAAATTTAAATACATTTTGGTAGTCGTTAATAAAAGGCAGGCACCTGCTGTTTTAATCATATGTATATATAAAACTAGTAAGTAAGCTCTGGTCAGGGTGCCCGACTAGGAGATCTCCTGAACTCGATTTGCATTTTAAAATGTACTAGCATAAAATAACACAGAGCTAAATGAAATCACTTTCGCCATCAAATAGAATGTTTATCAAAAAATAAATAAAATAAATAGAAAAGCAAAAAACGAAGAAAAATGGATATCAGCGCACCTGGACTCGAAGCAACATCCACTTCACGTTTGTAAAAATAAAAATAGAACCCCGTCTACCAACTTTTCCAATAAACTGTAGAAAAACTAAAGCAAAATCCAAATTAACAGCAAAATAGCAATTGGCCAAACGTTTCATTTAAAAAATTTTGGTCACCTAACGGAAGTAAATGAAACTTTCAGCATATCTATATATTCTATAGAATATGTTACAACTAACTCAATAATATATATAATAATAATATATCATGTATCCAAAGAATATTAAGAATCTAAATTGTATATAATTTTATAATTGAATTTTTAAATCGGGAGCATAACTTTTGAAGAACTGCTCTAGATGTGAATTTGCTAGTTCTGATTTCAGGGTGTGATAATGACATCAAAATTTATGTATTTGACAAATTTTAAGTCTCCATCTTGTATTTAAGCTACACTGAAAAAAGAAATTAAATGTTTAATCATTAATCAATAATAAGGAAATAGAATGAGTTGTCAAAAGAAAAAAAGTTAAAACTTTTAATGCATATTGTATACAGGAATATGGGTTTTAAGATTCTTGAAGTCTCTAGCCTCTTTGGCTTACGAGATTGGCAGATACTCAGACGGATAGACGGATACGGGTAGATCCTGATCAGGAATATATGTATATACTATATGCCTACACTTTCTGCCAGTCACAATATGACAAATTTGTACCATAATAGTTCTGCTAGTGAATGATAATGATACTGATAATAATAATAATCATAATAATGAGACTAGGAACGTCAATGGTAATGAAAATGAAGATACTAATGATGCTGGGGGGAGTTTGATAATGAGGAAGAAAATAAATATGATTAATAGAAATTATGATAGTTTTAATGAAGTGTTTTCTTGATAATGTCTCAACGATTATGATATTTTTAATCCTTTGATTATCATCTATTGGTGAGAGAAGAATGTGAATGATGAAGAAAATAAAAATGATTACTAGAAATTATGATAATTTTGATCAAATGTTTTCATGATAATGCTCTCAATATTGTTAATCCTTTGATTATCATCTATTACTTATTGTGGTAATAATATCAATAATGATAATGATGGTAATAACAATTATAATTCTACTGAAATAATGATATTAGGGCAAACCAATTATAATAACTAGTAAAGCAGGTAATGAATTACCGTGAAATGTTGAAAACTGTTTCGTTAATAGAGTCAAGGAGTTGGTAAATGTCCCGTTTGGTATTTACACGTGTATTTAGTTTACCAGACTGCCTTGATCTGCTGACGCGTGTGTTGGCAGAGGCCCTTCAACAAATTATTAGCTAATTACGCGAATATCTTTAAGCTGCATGTGTTGCTGAGCCACATCATGATTTTATCTCACTATATATTTTTGTATTTTTTCTATTTCTTTTCGTGGTTGGTTAAGGTCCCAGGTGTATTGTGGCAAAAACTGCGTAGCTCTGCTTATTTTATTTCTGTTTCTGTTTCTTTTTTTTTTTTTTTTTGAGATTAATTTTGATTATTTTCTGTGATTTGTTCGACGTGTGTGTGTGTATTTGTGTCAAGGCCGCGTTGAAAGGTAACTCGAAATACAATAAAAGATTTGTTAAAGTCTGCAGCTAGTCAAATTGTTGGGCTTGCTGTGGTTGCTTTGATTATTTTTATCAAATTTGAAAATGTTTCTATCATGTTATTTAATTTTGAAATTTTTAATGTCTTAGCTGCACGGTCAGGGACAAGCTGCGACTTCGTTTTAGCTCTCGTGCATCGATAAGCTACTGCCCCAGATAAGAGTGGATATTTCCGGAGTTATTTTTTTCTTTTTGACAACTTAATGCTAATTGCACATGACTAACTTCTTAATATCTTTCATAATTGCGGTTGTCTTTTTATTTAATTTTTTTATTTGGCTTTTAATTAATTAGCTAGGCAATAGCCTTCGTTTACTGCTCAATTTTCACATATGAAAAGCCGTCAAAATTTAATTTAATATTTTTACCCAACTAATTGCCCAATGACTCGCTTTTATTTCGATTTCGATTTCGATTCCGATTTCATTTGTGTTTTTCTCTTTATATTTTTTTTCTTTCAGCTTTTCAAGGCACTTCCAGTGTTGACATTGAGCTCAGAATTATGTAAACTACGCTTCCGATGGATGCATTGAATTGCTAACTAAGATCTCTCGCACAGAATGCCGCATCATGCTGTTGGCTGCTGAGCCCTCAAACTGGTTTCCAATGAAACTCTATGTGGACCAGGTCTTGGGCAATATCAGCATAATTTTAACTGACCTAAAGCGCGCTTTTATTGCGTGCTATCGGCTAAGCCTCAAAACTCAAAGTCAATGAACTGTAAAACTGTAAAGCGTTTGCCCAAAGACGTTTTGTAGAATTTCGTGAATTTACCATAATTGATTGATGAACTGGAAAACCCTTATTTGATCAAATTTTATTTAGCACTTAAATCACGTAGAAACTACATAAAGAAAGCAACATTCATCATCACCAAGTTTTTTGAATGTGTAAATAAAATTTTTGGTCTGACCAAATTGAAATATTGTAAATTTGCAGCACACAGTTCTTAAATATTTAAAATGAAATTTTTGGAATTCATCTATAAAAATTATATTATAAAAATTGTGAAATTATTTTTTTTTGTCTTTTTTGTATTTTAATTAAATTTTTTTATATGATTAAAATTTTTAAAATATTAAAAATATATATTATATAAGAAATATATAAAATATATATATTTAAATTAAATATTTTTATATGATTTAAATATTACAAATATATATAATAAATATATAAAGGTAATATGTCATCGTTTTTTACTTATCATAAATCTTTACTTAAAAATGAAAGTAAATATAACAATTAAGAATTTCGTAAGCTATTATATCATCATTTGTATTTGCATTTAATTAAATACCCCAAATTGACGTCAAGATTGTAATCACCTTATAGAAATGTCTAAAACAGACAGAATGAAGCAATTTTATTTCTTACTTTATTATGTGGTCATTTATATTTTAATATGATATAAAATATACCTAATATATATCAATTTCGGCAGGCACACCTAGAATGCTATAAAAGCACGACATACCAAATGTGGTATGTGACCTCATAGTTAGTAACATTAAGATTAAATATAGCTCAATATCATTTTAGCCTTCCGCATGTATCCCCTAGAAATATTAGTTTTCTATCAAGCTTGTCTACAAACAAATTTTATAGGGTATGCAGTGTTTTATAGGCTTTCAATTATAATATTATATAAGCAGTTCTGAGAAGACTTCCATTAATGCATTCGTCCCAGCACAAAGCGCAATGAAGCGTAAGGATTGTTATTGGGGCTGGGCAAATACTAAAGTCATGTTTCATATATGTGTGGATAAGCCCGCGAATAAGCGTATGCATCTGCCTTAACACTCATCTGTATATATACATTTCTATATACATATACATATATATATATATACATAGACAAAAGCCCATTTTCAAGATTTGCATAATTTTGCTAGGTTTGCGTTTCGCTTGCTAATTTTGTTTAAAACAAAATGACAGAGCGTCGAGTTGCCGAGTGTTTCTATATAATATAGTTAACTGCGGGTATTTATGGCTAACAATGTTCAAATGTGAAGAGAGCAAAATCGTTTATGCATATTAAATCTTTTGAAATTTCTTTCAGTTACAAACATGCTCAGCTATTTGACCTATTTACCTAAATGCAACAACAACTAACTGAAAAACCGAGTATCGTATAAGCCCAGCTCGCGGGCAATTTGGTGACGTTTATAAGGGCTGGCGAAAAAAGCAGAAGAAGAAGATGTAAGTTACAAAAATCTGTGACGAATATAATTATGAGAAGAAATACGAACAAGCATTTTTTATTGGCACTTTCTATTTAACGAGATGAGATCTCTCTCGAATCTCACTTTTGGCTCTTGCGATCGATGCTTAGCTATATATGAAGATATATACATAGATACATTTTGATATTCGAGTGAGCGTCTCTGCTTCCGGCATAGCAACAAAATGTGTAACAATTTGCTTATTTATGCATGGCATGCTTTTGCTGAACTTGATAGCCAATTTGGGGGCGAGTCTTTTCAAATAACAATCGCTATTTTTTTTTTTTTATTATTTTATAGTGCGTATTACTTTTGTTGTTGTTGTTGTTGTTGACGTTTTTTTTCAGTCATTTGCATATTGTTGTCAGACCTTAACATTGAAACAACATACGCTTGACGGGTTCAATCAAATTGTCGTCTGTCTATGTGAGTGTGTGTGTGTGTGTGTGAGTGTGTGAGTGCTGGCATAATTGATGCCTTGCCAATGTCGCTAAATCAAAAGACTTAGGCAACGAACTTGCCGCGCCTAATTGAAAGCACAATGTCTTCCGCTAATGGGTGTGAAATAGCGGCTTGCTACTCGAGCAATTCGCACTTTATGTTATTTATTTTAAATATTTTTTCAGCTCTTTTTTCGCAAACATCAAATAGACAATTGAGTTTTGTTGTTTCGAGCAGCGGCTGCTGTCAAGTCAAAAGAAATTATAAATAAATAAACCACACTTCAAAGGAGTTTTATGTTTAGTGTTTAAGCCAACCGGTTTGTGCCATCTATATATAATTATATATACATATATATTTATTTATAGCCGCTGGGCTAAGGTGAAATAAATCATATAAAACAAAATTGGCCACGCTGTCGAAAAAAAATACCACAGAAATTAAAAAAAATGACGACTGAAATTCTGCTGAGCAGGCGAAAACGGAAAAGCGAGAGACCGAAAAACCGAAACCTTCAAATTAAATAAAAGACCAAACGCAACGTCAATGAATTTTCCAGCAAGAGCGCGCAAAAACGTGAAAAACAAATCAACTTCGCATACAACCACATACAGACACACGCACATAGATACATCTGCACACACACACACACACACACACACATATACACACAGCTATCGCAAAGCACAAACAACAATTTAAAATTGGTTTGGGGAGGCAAAGTGAAAAGGCAGCGTGTCAATAGTGACACAGGCAAAGTCAACAAAAGTCAACGATATATCAATAGATCAGCTAATTTTTTCAATTTTCCTTGTGTCAAATATTTCAAAGAAATAATTAACAAACAATAAAAAAATATAATAAATAAAGCATAAGACTTGTGGAGTTGTGGGCGCTTTCGTCAGCGCGCTTCCGTTTCGCATCGATTTTGTTTTGTTTGGCAATCGATTCTCAATTAGATTTCAATAGTTTTATTTCTTATTTCGTTTTTTTTTTTAGGCACAGCACAAGATTTCAAGGCTTTTACATTCGACGCGAGTTTCACTTCATGATTTCTATGCACTTGATACAGTTTTGATAACTTTGTATTTTCTATATATATATATATATATAATATAAATTGTGGCGTAAACTAACCAAAAAACTTGGATTCAATCGGAATCCAAATAACAAAACAAATTTTGTTGATCGAAGAAAACGGTGAAGTAGTTGCTGCCAATGCCGACGCACGCTCAACTCGAACTGAAACCGAAACCGAAAAGCTGAGACCCAAAACGGGGACCGAGACTGAGACCGACACCGAGACTGAGACTGAGACTGAGACTGAGACAGAGACTGAGACAGACCGAGTATGAGACTGCGATCGAGACTGAGCGTGGCGGCATCGACATGAGGAAATTTTAAATACCCGCCAGGCAGGCCAGTCAGTAAAAACAAAAACAAAAGCATTAAACTATTATTGATGCTATCGCATGCTACTGACTGCAAGATACTCATTCGGAAGTGTAGCAAAAATATTACATTTTCTTCACAGATCATTTCAGTTAAGCAATAGAGAGAAGGATAGATACTGAAGCTACGGACAGATTTTGCGAGACAGATATAGTGAGAGAAAATACGGAGAGAAAGAGAGAGAGAGAGATTTACATATTGAGAGATAGATAAATGTAGAGAGATTAAAAGAGAAACATAGAGAAGAAGATAATTAATTTTGTAAAGGGAAGAAGAGAGATGAAGGGACTATATGCTTTTATATGGAGTCCTCCTATAGATATATAGATAGATATATTGACACATAATGTTATCATGAGTATACATACAAATATACATACATTCACATATCATCTGTAAAAGATTTCTATTTGCTACACCTTTAAGGGGCATTTGAATCGCTTCTAAACATTTCAAATGAGGCATATATTAGCTAAGATTCACGTCTACAAAGTTGCATTTAGTCAAACAAAGGCAAAACCAAAATGCTCATTCATTGTTTATCATATGAGCTAGTATGAACAGCTTAAAGCAACAACAAAAAGCTGCGTCAGCCGCTGCAGCAGCAGCAGAAACGGCAACAACAACAACAACACGTATAGCATGAAGACGTCCGCATGGCAAACGAAACCACGTAATGAAAATCGGAACACTAAATAATAAACTCAACAAAAGCCAAGCTGAGCGACTAACTGGGAGAGCATGAGCGAACAGAGAGACAGAGAGACAGACAGAGAGAGAGAGATAAAGACAAAGTTAAAGCGTAATGACAGAGCGAAGAGTGGAATTGGATATCGAAGAGCTCAACGCAGCAACAACAACTATAGCAGCAACAACAACAACGAGTACCGCTAAGCTGCGCTCGTCATTTGGTTGGCTTGGTGAGAAAGCCAGCAGCAATCTCTTGTTTATCTCCATTACTGTATCTATTACGAGTGCATTTGAGTCTCGCTTGCGACGCATATTTGAGTGTGTCCGTTTTAGGTTATGTTTGAGCTCAACTCTTGAGCTAGTTAAAGACGAAAACAAAAACAAAGCGTATAAAACAAATCATTCAACAAATCAGCTGGTATTGTACTAGGCCATTTAAATGCAAATAACTTGATGAATATTTACCAAATTGTGCAATAAAAGTAAACAAAAGTAAATCAAGCAGATGAAATATAATTCAATTATATTTATGGTTTACTAACTTTGTTTCCATAGAAAAAGTTATCTTGAAGTTGCTTACCCACTCGCTTCACCATTGGCCCCGTTCTAGTCAGCAGAAAATCATTTGATTTGGCTGAAAACAGAAACCGTTAACTGCTGTTAAAATTGGAGCAATTGCGAGGTCAATTTATTATAAATAACAGTATATTGCTTTAAACCACATTCTGCAAACGCTTGCATTTTCACTTTAAAGCGCAATTCACGTTTATTTTATTGGTGTCAATGATATATGGAGATATGTAGTCATATATGTACTAACTATATATATACATATATTTGCTTTTTCTAGAGAACATGATAAAGGAAGCAAACAGGTGGCCAGGCATTGCACTGAAAACAAAGTGTTAATAGTATTAACCTATTGCCTGCTCTGAGCTTTTATTTGTATACTCAATTTTTAGCATTAATTAACATTATTATAATTAAGTAATCAAAGTCTTAAAATGTTGAAAAAAAAAAACAACAACAAAAAGACATTTTCAGATATAAAATGTGTGTCAAATGTGATTTCTAGATCAATTTTTATTAAAGGAAATATGTTAGCATTGATTTCTTAAGGTTGTTATTGAAGTGTTGAAAACGTTATTTGGGGCTTTCGTCAGAAAAGTATCCATTGTATTTCCGGATATTCAATGCCCAATAGATTTCTTGGATATAGTTGGGTAACATTATTTTGTATAATATTATGCTGACAAATCTATTTTCAGAGCACAGCCAAGTTGGCTGTTTGTCTCTTTGCTGGGCTCAATTGCAAATGACCTGGAAAAAAACGAAGCCCACATGGCAACGAGTTTCGAGTTTGGGCACCTAACAAAGGTTGGGTGTATTATGATCTTTGTGGTCTACGCGACAAAAGAAATGCCTCAAATAAAATTTACAGTAATTTTAGTGTCACGCAAAAGATAGAAAGTGGGTGGTTCGCCAGTGTGTAGGTGGGTTTATACTGCATGTGCGTGAGTGTAAACTGAAAGTGTTGTCGCCGACACAATATGAGTAAACTTGTATATAACATGTGATATAAGCCAACATAAAATAAATCTAAACAATAGTCTAAAGATTATGTGTAGGTACATCTCAAACAAGTTAAACATAAAATATAATTTCTACAATTTTCATTTATTGCTAAGATAAAATTCCATAAAGACCTTTGATCTGCTCAGAGATAAAAACTTTCCATTACTGTGAGAAATTATATATTTCTATCGCCTTCACTTATAGTTGATTAGCCCCTTTAATCTGAATGTTGGGATTTATGACTATTTTGTAGAATTTGTTTTGAACTTTGTTGTTAACTCTGGAAACGTGTCTGATTTTTACCAGTAATATATGGCAATGATTATTACAGCTTGTTTCTAATTAGCATAATTTGTGATGATTGCAAGTTAAGTGGAATTTTACTGTAGTATATGAATTGAGAATCGTAAACAATGTATGAACAAAAACAGAAAGTATTTTTATTTTCTGCAACTTCCTGTTCAGCTATATCGTACATTCCTTAATTGAGATATTAGGGTAAATACAATGTTGGGAATCGTAGAGAGCGGCTTATCTTCTTTAAATGCAACTCAAGCTTTCCTCTCTCATTTTATATGAAAGCCCATTCGCACGCATAGACATCCTGCATTTATCTGATTTCTAATTAGTATGTCTTTCCAATCAGATATGTGCCGCCTTTCTTAGAATGTGAGAATCGCAAAGGAAGGTGCGTGTGTGGCAAGCTTTTATACAAAGATATGTTGACCTGATACAATTTTTAACCAATTTAAAGTCAGTTAATTTCTCGCACCTACTTCCTGCTCTTCTCTCTCTCTCTCGCTCTCTTCTGTGGCAGATAAATGTTTAAATGGGCAATAACAAAACACCCATCAGCCATATAATTTACATTTACATTGTAAATAGATTTGAGTGGCCATTTAAAAAATGCATTTCAATTCAATGCCCAACCGCAGAGACTCTCTCATGATTTAATCGAATTTCCACCTAGTCACCCGGTATTCGCTCTTCTCGCCTCGTCTTGTCTCTTCTCGTCTAGTCTGGTGTCTCGCCTTTTGTTGGTTAACAGCTTTTGCTAACTTGTGACTGAGACTGAGACTGAGCCAGCAGCAACTTTAGCCGCGTCACGTCCCCAAGTGGAGCTCTTGCACTTGGAACTGCAGCACACGCACACATACACACACGCACACACATACACACATGCACACATACATACATGCTCCGAGCAGAGGGCTCGTGGCATTATGGCAGACGACGTCACACAAGGTGCATGAGTAATGAGTTTTTTTTTTGTTTTGTTATTTGCTTAACTAATTTAAAGTCGCTTAGCTGTAAGTTCATAAACCTAATTATTGAATGAATGATTTAGTGAATTTATAACTTTTTAAAGTGTAAAAATAGGCTTTTAATTATTTATTACGGACGCGTTTTATAATAATTGTTTTTTGGTTTTATTTCAAATATTTAATAATTATATAAAAAATGTTATATATATTTATTTAAATTTATAAAATTTATAGTTTATAAGGCAATGTAAAAAATCTGTAAAGTATTAATAAATATTGATACAAAACACAAACTGTTTAATCTAAAAATAATTAAAGTGTTTTGATATAATATAAAAATATCAAACCATATTTTTAAAGCACAGTGCCAAATATTTTTATTGATTTATTTTGTTTGTTTAAAAATAAAAATAAAAATATATTATAAATTAAGTTGTCACTTAATTTATAAAAATATCAATACAAATAAATTAGCAATAATTATAAAAAAATTCTTTAAATAAAATTTTAAAATAAAATAAAATTCTTTGACATTCACAATAGAGTGTTTAAGAAACGACTCGATAAAATCATAATTCTGCTTGTCTTTGTTTTAACTAAATGGAAATTGATTATTATGCGTAGTGGACCATAGTCGTGGTAAGGCTTGAAAAGTCAGAGCGATGACAATGCACTTATCATTGCATGGAATGCGACCTTCGGGATTGTCCAAATAGCATTCGAATAGTCGAAGGTCTCTCGGTTGGCTTACAGGGCAGATCAATAAGAATTGATGACAGATTCAATAAATCTTAATAATTGAATTTGAATATGAGTTTTGAATTTGAATTTTGATTTCTAACGGATATGGCAACGCTAGTCGCTGGGCTTGGGGCGGCAGATGGCAACTCTGGCAACGTTGACAAATTTGAAACACAGCATGCGCCAAAAGTTTCTGTAACGTTGAGATATGAGTGCTATATCGAACAAAAAGTCGTACGCAAAACAAAATTCATTTTGCTCTCGTGTCGTATAAGTTTAATGTTCTCTTTTGTCGGGTCGCTGAAAAACGCATGCGCTGACAGCAACAACGTCAACAAGAACAACAGCAACAACAGCAGCAACAACAGCAACAACAGCAAGAACAAGAACAATAACAACAGCTCGAAAGTTTATTTCATTCAATAGGAAAACCCCCACAGACGGTGGTGGAAAAATCAGGCAGCAGGGAGCGCGAAACGGAAGCGACGGACACTGCGCCAACTGCGCAAACCACGAGCCAACGGGCCAACAACAAAAAAAAAGTAAAAGAAAATCAAGAGAAAAAGCAAAAGCAACAACAACAACAACAGAGTGTGTGGAAGGGTGTATTGTGTTGTTGTTGTACTAAAACTCACCACCGGGGCGCAAAAGGAGGGTGGGAGTTGCCCTCACTAAGTGCGTTGGTGTTGGTGTACGAGCATTCGTTTATGTGTGTGTGTGTGTGCGCGCAGCCGCCAGCCCCCGTAAATTTGCTTGGTGAAATTTTTCGCTGCTGGCGGCCCGGTTTTGCGGCCCAGCAGCAGTTGCCCAGTCGCCCAGTTGCCTGTCGCCAGTCGCTCTAGTCGCATTTCGAGCTGTGCTGCTCAAGCGCCACAAAAAAAAAAAAAAAAAAAAAAAAAAATAGAAAAAAAATAGATAACAAAACTAAGGCAGCAACATCAGTAATAGCAACAGCAACAACAAGAAACTCGCGTCTTCTACAACATTCCCACGATCCCCCCACAAAACTGGGCAGGGCGCTGTTATTTTTCAAAAATTCTCAATCGTGTGTCGCGTGTGAAATCCGTGTGTGTTAGTGTGTGTGTGTGTCCCTCTATCTCTGTCTCTCAATTTGTCTCTTGCTCTTGTTTTTGAGTAATAAAATATAAAGAGGCTGTAAGAAACAAGTGAATGCTGCTACAACACCAACAGCATCAACAGCAAGAACAACAACAGCAACAACAACCAGCCGATTCATCAAACCTTTCGTTCCATTCAGTTCATCTCAGCTCAGCTCAGCTCAGCTCAGTTCAGCGCCAGGCAGCAGTCAGCATCCAGCAGTGACGATTCCAACCTCACATTTGTGCCGGTATGTACAACGCCCCCTAAGCCCCTGGTCCATTGCCCATTGCCCCTTGCCCCTTGCTCCCCAACCCCCCTTTTGCTCTTAGCCCTCTCTAAAATCGTATATGGTATTTATAGTGCTTAATTATGAAGAAGTGCCCAGTTTGTTGTCAAATATGTTGCCAGCTAAAGCTTACAGCAGGCATTTATTTTTAGAGCCTCGAGACACCTTTGCAGCACGCCCCACACACTTGCACACACTCGCACACACACACTCTCGTAGAGACATATGAAAAGAGCGAGTGTGAATGAGTTTTGGGGGGTAGCGCACGAGTTTTCTTACTGAGGCAATAGGAATGTATGTCGCTGGGTTTATTATCTCATCGCTATTGGAAACGGCGGCGGTCGTAAAAAATTTAGCGCAAAATCTGTCATTTCCGTTGCTTGCTTCCGCAAACAGCAGCCAGGGAGAGCAAGACACACAAAGAAGAGAGAGAGAAAGAGAGAGTGTGTGTGTGTGTGTGTCAAAGAGAATGAGCATAAATTATGAATAAGAAGAGCAACAATAGCAGCAGCAGCAGCAGCTTCTTTAGCCAGCTGAGCAGTGTTGCCGTGCGTCGCGATTTAAGCCCAACGACAAAAAGTATGTGACACAAAAATAAAAGCAGAAAAATCACATTATGTGACTATTTGAAAGCAGCGCGCTAAATGCAACTCTTTGGTTTCTTTTAATATACAAAAACAAAATAATAACACTTAATGCTTCAATTAGCTTATCTGCTGCGATTAGATATGTCTAGGAGATAGCGAATCAATCAATAGATATCACATGAGTCAATATATTATATAACACTGACAGTTTGTTGTTGTTTTTTTTTTTTTTTTTGGGTAGCCACCCTTGCGGCTCGCACAAAAGCCGGCAGCGAAAGGCGAATTGGGAGCAGTCGCAAAAGGCAGTAAAAATTTAGTAGTAAATGGGCACACAGCTGCGCGAGAGCGACTCTTCGTGGGGGTGTCCGTGTGTGTGTGTGTGTGTGGCTGTGTGTGTTAGCATACGATTGTGTTGGTGAGAGCAGGCGCGTGAAAAATCTTACAAAGCAAAGGAGCAACACAAAAGGAAAAAAACAGGCATTTTCCCAATTGATTTTCAAGGCAGCCAACGTGGTGCAAAAAAAAAAAAAAAAAAAAAAAAAAACTACTACTACTAAAATATATATGGAATAATATAAAAGTGCTGCAGTGCTATAATTAAGAATTTATTACGAAATTCAAGCTAAAGAAAAAGTGGCAAAAATATACAAAAATATTTGGCAGTTATTTAAGAACTGTTACTTGTGAAAATGTGTGCGAAAATGCGTGAAAAATGCTTGGGAAGCCTTGACAGCAGCAGCAGCGGCAACGGCAGCGGCAGAGCCAGCGACAGCGACTCATAGCCTATTGCATAAAGATGTGTGTGAGTACGTGTGTGTGTGTAGAGTAGCGTCTTCTGGCCACCCTAAGCGCCCCACTAACCTGCCCCATTACCGCCCAGCGACCCAGCGACCGCATGACAGCCCAAAAAGTATGCTACAAAAATGTGAACGCAATGAGAGCTGCGATTGCTCTTATTGATTTGTGTGCTGCTTAGTGTTGGTGTTGTTATTTGTTCGGGGTGTTAGTGTTGGCTGTTGTTGTCATTGTTGTTGCTATCGCTGTTGTTTAACTGATTTGACATTAAATTGCAATCGGTTTCACCAGCAGCAGCTGCGGCCGAGGCAGCGGCAGCGGCAGTGGCGATAACATTTCAAGTGCATTATGTCATTTTTCTCGTTTTGTTGTCCACCTGCCAGTGTCCCAGTCTATGAGTGTATATCTGTATATATAAAAATGTGCATGTGTGTGTGTGTGTGGTTTGAGTGCTTGCCATTTTGCCAGTCGAGGACGAGGACACAGCGCTCGTTGTCTGTCAACAGGGCGCCATTTAATGCCGTAACTTTGTGTAATTAAAAAAAGAACAAGCAACAAGGCGGGTATCACATACACCCACACACACACACATACACACAGTCGCTTGAGTATATATATATATATATTTAATATAGTTTCATATGCCACACACAAAAAAAAAAAGAAAAACAAAATTGTAATTTCCGCCCCAGCAACTAACTGAAACTGATGTTCGAGCAGAAATTGAAATTTCCGTTGATGTTATTTGAGCTCCGAGGCGTCAGCATAATGATTTAAACGACTTGACCACACTCCATATAAGTGTAGGTGTGCGTGTGTGAGTGTGCGTGTGTTGAAGTATGGCTTGTGCGGCAACGCTTGACGCTTGGGTGATTCTGGGTTAAAAGGGTCACAGCATGTGGGAGCAAGTGCCGCATTTTATATACGACTGACAATACATATTCAATTGACAACACACACACACACATATATATATATGAAAGTGTATTTCGTGAAGGGGTGGTTACCGTTAGAGTGGGTGCAGAGTGACAACAATTTAGTGCCTCGGCCTACTTCCGGTTTGATTGAAATTTATGCCTAAAAGTAGGCAACGCTTTTTGGCCGCCTGGCAACTGCGCAAGATTTCGAGCACTGAGCGAAAACAGCTGCTAGTTTTGTTTTTTCTTTTTTTTTATCGTTGGCCGTAACACACCCAGCGCTTCGTCTTGGGCCAGCCAATTGGCTAGGCAAACTAAACGCTTGCCGGCAATTTCCGTTTTTTTTTTTAGTTCACCTGTGTGCCCATTCAATTATCAAGTCAAATATTAAAGCAAAGATTCGCAGTCCGGTTTTAGCACGTGTCCGCCTATTCGTCAGTCCGTCCCAGGCAACGGGCCAGCCCATAACCGGTACGGTTCGTCAGCCCAATTTCAGTGTCCTTGAATGGATGCTTAACTGCGTCTCGAGTTGCGTGTAATTCATGTTTTTGAGGTGTGCCTTGCACTGGGCTTTAAGTCACTTTTTTCACAGTATTTGTTATTGTTTGCCAAATCAATGGAGAGCTCAACGTTCAAGAATCCTCTGTCAGTGCATACTGCATCCGCCCGAGTGTTGTTGACAAATAAGCTATGCAGTTGTAGGCCGTCAATTGCTTTCGAGAGCAGCAAAACAAAAACAAAAAATACAGCTGCTAAATACGTAAATGTGCCAGAGTGCAGTAGTCGATTATTATTGCCTTAATATTTAAGATTATTTACCTTTTTATGAGGTCAGCGATGACCGAATTACAGAAAGTGTACACTGGCTTAATAACTGGGATGTAAATGGGTAGAGGGCTGAGCAAATAGCTGAAAAAGGCACGATATATGTATGAGATTTTTAAGTAAATAGTCAGATTTAAAAAAAAACGAACATTTATATGTACTTTTTTCACCGTAATATTTTGTCTCGGCTTGATTTTATGGTCCTCTTTTTAATGAAATACTAAAAATAAAAAAAATAAAAATAATAAAATAATAATATATGTCTCAGAACCTATAAGAGCTAGAGACTTGCTATTTTTGTTTTGGTCCCTTTACAGCACTCGCATATTGAGTATGTTGGTTTTATATAATTTTTATTTTATGTTTTGGATATCGGCTTCAAACTTAACTAAATTCTCATTTGAATTTCAGTTGCAAATATAGCCATTATCTAATTGGTTTGCATTTTTTCAAATGCCAAATGTTCTATTGAATATGTAGATGATATTCTGTTTCATTAAAATCCGTTAAGTAAATAGAAATTGTTAAATACCACGTGTGGCTAATTAACAAGTGGCAGCAGCGAAGGGGGTTTGCTTATACGTATGCACACATATATTCAAACCTTCATTAATTAATTACAATTGATATTTAGATTTATTTGTAATTTATTCAATTTTGATTTTTTTATATTATGGGTACCTTCTCCAAATTAAATCGATAATTAGACAACTTTTTATACTCGAACCCATTGAAAATGGGAAATCAGGGTATAATGGTTTTGTTAAAAGTATGTAACAGGCAGAAGGAGGCGTGGCAGACCCCATAAAGTATATATATTCTTGATCAGGGCGTGATAAGCGTGGCTTGTAATACTAGGGACTTAAAATTTACCATGCGCCGCGTAATAAAAAGTTTAGTAATTTCCAGATTTTATTAATAGATACCATTTCTTCTTGCACCCATATAAGCAAGAAAACTTGTTAAAAATTAAAAAATTAAAATTATAATAATTAAAATTATAATAATTTGTTACATGTATATAATGTTATTATTGAATTTTAATTAGAAAAGTCCATCCTTAAAATAAAATTTCACTGTTATCGAAAAATAACCACTATTATTATCGAAGATGTTCCATCTCTAACCTTGCTGTTAACACACACTGTTATCGTTATTTCTATCGCTTTCTATATCCGTTTACTCATCTTTTGCAACATCTGCATCAAGCTGGAGCCGCTGCACTTTTCGATCATGTGGGCACTGCAGAAGCGCCGATGCAAACATTAGTTCATTGAACTGCTTTGCGGCTGGACAGGCAGCACTGGGGATTCTCTGCTCCGCACCGAATTCAATTTCTCCCACGTGTGCCACGACTTTTAATTAGACACCAAACACATTTTGTGTGCCGACACCGTTACGCACAGCACTCTGAGCTTACCAAGCTGACGTGTGTGCGTGTGTGTGTGTACTTTGACCTCTTTGGTCAATGTCAGTGCTATTGGGAGCTTGGTCTTGGTGTTGGTCTTGGACTTGGAATCGGGTCTGTCTCTCAGATTGAATTTCTTTGCATGCTCAGGCAGGTTTTTCCACACACACTTGCTGGCATCAACATTTCCACGACTTGTTTTTCACAGTTCTTTGCGGCTTTTTCAATTAAAGCTTGTTGCATGCCACCAGCGCCGACGTCGACGTCGTTATCGTCGTCGTCGTCGTCGTCGTCGTTTACGTGTCGCTCTTCACGAGCCAGCTGAGCACCGCAGCACGCCCCGCCCGCCCTCTGTCCGGGCTTTCTTTTGTGCGCTTTGTGGCTGCCTTTCTTGTCGCTGCCGCTGCCACTGCCGCTGCCTATGGCTCAGTTGCTGCCTCTGCCACAGCCACAGTCGCTGTCGCTGTCGCTGTCGACGTTGGCTGACGCTGCATAAAGTCTTTCACTTCTTTGGCATCCAAGTTTAGTTCAGTTCCAGCCGGCGTACGTAGCGCACGCGTCTTGCGAGATCGATCCGACACAACGGGACATCGAATATAATCGAATATAATCGTTAGCAGCGATAAACGATAAGCGAGCATATAGAACGCGCCGCGCTCTCTCTCTCTCTCTCTCTCTCTCTCCCCCCACTCTCTTACTCTGTGTGTGTGCGTGTGTGCGTAGCTCTCGTGCATTCTCTCTCTCTCATACTCTTTCACTCTCGCAGTTCTCTCACGGCCGAACGATTTCTTTGCGCATGCGCGCAGCGATTCGAAGACAAACACACGCATGCGCTGTCTCCGTCTCAGTCAACGTCTCCGTCAGCGACTCCGCGCAAAAGTGAAAATATTTGGAGAAATTTCTTGAGCAGAATTTCAGTTGCCAGTTTTTTGTGTGTCACTGCTTTTAATAAAAAAAAGTAAAAAAAACCACAACAACAACAAAATCGATAACCAATAAAAGGAAAAACAAATTAACTCAATCCTCCATGATTGACCCGCCCCGTTGTCGAAATCGAATTCGAATCAGAAACACTTTGCAGCAATTAGCCCAAAACGAAAGTGTTCGCAAATGTCATTGACCCAGATCTGAATCGAAATTTGGAACCAGCACCAACAACAGCAGCAGCAACAATAGCAGCAACACCAGCAACACCAGCAACAACAGCAACACCAGCAACAACAGAAACACCAAGAGCAACAGTCGAAAACTAAGTTTCGACTTCTGCTCGCTTCAGTTTGTTAACTTTTAGTTAACTTTTAGCTCTTTTTCTTTTTAACAAGTAAGTGTAAGGCCGCCTGCGTGGCTAAAAATATGCAAACGGCGGCAAATATTTGAGAGGGGGGCGGGGCAGGTGTTTAGCTTATGCAACGTTGACGTAATATTTAGTCTAAAACTAAAGACGATAGCGAGAAAGTTGCTACAACAACAGCGTTTTCGAAACCTCATCTCTTTTGCTCACTTTTGTTGTTTTTGATATTTGTAATATTAATCATTGCATATTTACAAATAAAATTTGCACACACTCATACACATACACGGCCACACTCACACATACACTCACACATACACTCGCACTGTTGCTACGAATCTGAAGACGCAGCATAATAAATAAACATGGATCACGGTCAGCTACAGACCGTAACAGATACACAGACTTTGAGATACACAGCAGCGTTACAGATACAGATACAACTCTTTCAGCTACAGCTCGAACACATTGCAATTCCGTTTTCAGGTGTTGCGAAAACCGTTTTTTTCGGCGCTATTTACCCTTGTTTCGTTGACGTCTGCGCTTTATGCGTATCTCTTTGTAAATGCCATTACAGCCACAATAATTTGAATATACATGTATGCATATACACGTTTATATATACATATATACATATATACATATGTATATAAATTTATAATAATATCGGTCGCTGTCTGACCATACGCATTGACCCACTTAAATCCGACTACGGCGCATGCGCAAATGCAGTCGAAATTCCGCGGGCTTTTCCAAACCTTTCCACAATCCCAGACGAAGAAATACTTTTTATATACATTTGTATATATGCATATACTCGAATATGTATGTATGTGCATCATATATATGCCACTCAATTTCATTAAATATTTCTATTGATTACGTGCTGCGATTTTTGGATCAGCCTCAGCGAAATTTCATTCGCTTACCAAAGCACTTTCGCATGTCTGAATACCGAATTGAATCGAATCGAATCGAATTGAATTCTAAGCTTTAACACTCTGCCAGAATTCTTAAATGGTCTGGCAGGCCTTTAAAAGTGTGCACTGTGTGCATTGGCACGACCTCAATTGGCATATTTGATGGCCCAGTTTATTACTTGTGACGTGTTTTAATACCTTTGCCCAGGCAGTTATATATCTTATCTTTGGGATCTACGGTTATAAAGCCTTTTAGCGATCCATTACGATCAACACATGAAAAGTCGTTAGAAAATGGCTCTATACTAATATTTTTGATTTTATTCGGTTCCGGTTCCACAATTTCATTATTCCTTATATTTATAATGATCTCTAAAAATCGCTTTTCTATATTCAATTTTGGGTGGATCTTGAAAAAGAAAGAGGGATTTATAATATATAATAGTTCTTTGGCTCTTCTCCCTTATAAACTTCTTTTGCTTTACATTACCTCTTTTTCTCTCATATAATTTTCTTTTTTCTTGCCGTTTGCGCTTTTCATAGACCTCTTTTCTGCATATCCAATATTTTTTATTACTCTTGTGGATAATCTTAAGAAGCCTTATTTTCTTTAATCCTTCTATTTTTCATATATGCTTAGTTTGCATTATCAAGCGAGGTCGATTCCTTGAACTTTCTATGCAAGTTCATAAGATTCACTTGCTATTTGTTTTGTTTAACTCTTATCTTAAATCGTCTGGCATTGTAATTCGTCAGCTTCTTAGCTGCTCGTAGACCTCGTTTTCTATGCTCTAATCAATCTCACGTGCAGTCGTGCAATTCATAAATCTCAATTTTAGAAAAATGCAACGCAATTTCATAAATGATTTGTAATGTGGACGAAATTTATATGTATATCAGATTTTATTATTTTGATTAATTATTCGAGTACGTTTTAATTGTTGTAGACATTGTTCTTAGCTTTGGAGGCTGGCCCATTAAATAGTCTTAGCTCATGTTTGGGGCTAAAAATAAATATAAATATAAATTCTAATTGTAAAATTACTTAATATCTAACTTTGAGAGAGGCCGTCAGCTGACTTTCAATTGGGCTGGACTGAACATTTGCCTGGCGGGGGCATGAGCAGCTGGAGAGAGGCGGGCGTCGGGGGGCGGCATTAGGGGGCCTGTGCCTGTGCTTCTGTGCAGCGACAACGTTTTCACTCAGCCGGGGGCCCCCATTATACACACTTAAATTTAACTTTTATGCTGTAAACTGCAAAGCGCTTTGTTTGTTAATCAAAAGCGCAAATTATGGGCACAGGCAGATGCAGAGGATTGTGGCCACAGATTAGCTCAGCTCAACTCAGCTCAGCTCAGCTCGGAGCGCAGAGTCTGTCACAGATTTATTCAATTACACACAAAGCATAGATAACTTACGATAACTGTAAAAGCAGCCCGAGAACGGGTGGGGGCACACGACACACACATACTAGCATAAAAAACCACAAACAAACACACTCATACAACAGACAATAACAAAAGCAACGAGAGACACTCGTCAGACTCGAAAGGTTCAATAGAATAGAGGGCACAGACCCATTACGATGACATATTGTGCCCAGCATCCGCTCGGGACTTACATTTACATAATGTGCCCCATTGTCGAAAAGTGAAAATATGTCTATATGTCTATTTGAACTTTCGTTTGTAGTTGTCATCATCGTCGTCGTCATCCGATTGAAACAATCTTCAAAATTGCTAAAGCAAACAGTTGACAACGTCTCAACAGTTGACACCTTTTGACCAGTAGAACTGACCAAATAGTCCATGACCAAAGTCCATACGATATATATGTCAAGCCAAATGCTTCCGCATTTCACCTACAAAAAAAATAATAAGAGAACCCCCCCACCTAAGACATGTAATCCGAAAGCAACAAGGTCTCTTAGAAAGAAAGAACCAGAAATGGCTACAAATGCAACCGTTAAGAATTTTGAGTTCAGACAACGAATTCTTAATACTCTACAATGCAGAATTGTTTAGTGAATGGAAAGAAAACTGAAGCTCGATAAAGTACTAGAGAAAATAAAATCAAAATATATAAGTTTTCAAAATCAATTTAATTGATTTGATTGTTTTGTAAATCATGAAAATTGTAAATTAAAGAAATTTATTGTGAATAACTAAATTTGCTGTATACTTTTTTCAAGCTTATTATTTTTTATGCCTATGAATTTCTCTTCAAGTATATATATTTTGTTTTATTTTGACTAACAATCAAAATAATGTCTCTAAAATGCTTGAAAAATTTCTATTCAAATTCCATATTCGATAAAATACTACTGAAAATGAAAGCAAATATCGAATTCAAATTAATTTGTTTTTATATTTTTGTTGTCATTTATAAATAAGTTAGTTTTTCAGGTTGATTGTTTTATTTTTCAATACTTTTGATTATTTCTTAAAATGTAAATCATTTTTTATTATTAATACTATAAATTATATTTTATCCAAAGTCTTTAGTTTTTATTTTACGATAACAGACTTGAGAAAATGAAAGTATAAAAAGTTTAGTCAATTTAACTGAGTTGATCTTTTTTTATTTATAATTAAATTTAATTTTTTCATGCTTTTGATTATCTCTTAAAATGACTTTAGCTTTTTTAAAGTCTTATACAATTTTTATAATTAAAAAAGAAAAATAAAACCATTGAAATAAATGAATAAATTGCAAATTCACTTAAAACTGTTAGCTTAAGCTTCACTAAATCAAGTAAGTTTGGATCTTTTACCCCGAAATTAATTAGCTGGATTGAAGGCCTGCTTACAAGTTTAGATAAATGCATTGACTTTCGAATTGCAATCAGTTTTTTTACAACATGCAAATTTTCTAAATGCATTATTCAAAAGTTTAGAATTGTCGGACAATTTCCTGTATGAATATCTGAATATGTTATAAGAATTATGCAGAAAGATAAAATACTTGCCTTAATTATAGAGCACTAATGATAATTGTCTTGTTTTTAATTAACTGGTTTTTAACCGATATGCCAGTTTATGTAAGTAGATCACTATTATAAAGAGAAAGAGTATCTAATGGCTTAACACTTGGGTTACAGAGCTGCTGATCAAACGGCTATTGTCTGATTTTTGCCAAGGGTATTGGCCTAAAATGTAGCCAAGTAATGGACAGACAAAGACCTGCTTGGGTTTTATGAAAGACCAGGGCCAGTTGTTGTTGTTGTCGATGTTGATGTCGATGACGCTGACGATGATGATATGCGGCACGATTATAGGAAATGGGTCAAACAATACACAGGCATAACAGTGTAACTACCTTGTCAAGGCAGGTTGAATGTTTACCGTTTAACGCGCACACATACACAGCCACACACAGGCACACACAGGCACTCACAGACACATACACAGTTATACGAAATACTGCAGCTACAGATGGGTCTTCATGTTTGGTTAACACGCGCAGAGGCGTGGTTCGATTTTGTGGCGGTGCAGTGGTGTGGCGGTTCATGTTGGCTCTGTCAGTGCTTAAGCGCGCGAATTTTAAAGTCACTCTCAGAAGAGAGCCGCAGAGTGAGAGAGTGAGAGAGCAACAGAGCGAGAGGGCGAGCGCCAAATCATGCGATGAAAAAGTTGATTTTCAAGAAATTTCACTTTAGAATATGAGGCGGAAGAAGAAGTTGTGTGTGTGTGTGCTTTGGGGCTGACCGAAAATGGTAAAACTGGATTCCCTGGGAAGGTCCATTGATAAATTTACAGTTACGTGATGAGAGCCACTCGGTATCAGTCAGTGGTGTTTAAACTTTAATTATGCGGCAGCTAGCGACCTGTCTTTGTAGTGGTGGTCGATGGGCACTCGAAACAGCGGATATGATTCGATAATATCATGAAAGAGCTGTGCCAATTTAACACATTTCTTAACTCGACAACAACAACAATAATAATAAAAAAATAAACGCTGCGTCAGTGAAAGAAATATAAAATACAAATGACCAAAGAGAAGAAAAAAAAGAAAAAAACTAAAAATCAACAGACAAAAAATTCAAGTCTCTCTCCCTCTCTCTTTCGCTCTAGCTCTCTTAACTCTCTGGAAATAGATTTTTTTTATTTTTATTTTTGCTGTACCTCTAATGAAAACGAAAGTTTGGCTAACCAAAAAAAAAAAAAAAAAAAAAAAAAAATTACCAAATTTAAATACGTTGGAAAAAAAAATACAACAACATATTGCGGAATTTAGATATTTAAAAGTGAAAGCCATGGGCTGGCCCTCCGCTTTGGACTTGAATTTGAGACGCATTTCAGACAAATATGTCCGCATTTCGAAGAGATGTTCCATATATACATAGCTACGAAGACAGACAGACAGACAGACAGATAGAAAAAACAAAACAACAACAACCAACAACGTGTCATACGTGCATACACAGTTCCTGTCCACGTTCAATATTTGAACAGCGTTTAATTTGAATTTCATTGTTGTTGCCTGCTGGTAATTAGCTAAAGCATTAACAACGCCAATAATTTCCCCATTTGGCTGTGAGGTGCAAAGTTTTCAGTATGGGAAAAAGGGGAGGGGCGGGCGGAAGTGTTTGTTGATGTCGCGGGATGCTGTTTACATGTCTGTGACAACTTGAACTCTGATCGACATGGATGCCGCCGCTGCTCTTAAAGCTGGGTGTGTTTCCTGGACAGAAGGGCTACGGAATCGTTACGCCACTGTAGTGTAGCCCAGACTCACACACGCACACACACACACACACAGGCGAATAGGCAAACATACGTAGTTCTAGCGAAATGGTAATTTTTGTTTGAGCCTAACAAAACAACAATCACTTAGCAACATTTGCATTTCTTCTCGTCATTTTGTTGACAGATTCATTCAATATTTTACAACTCACCTTTTTAAGGAGATGACGTGTACTTGAATTATAGCTGTTACTTTTCCCTCTTTCAGCCTGGCCTATGGCTTTTCCATTTAATTATTTAATTCTATACATGTAATTAGAATAATTGGTATTAGTGAGCTTTAGGAATCTCAGCTTGCTGGCATTGTCCAGCGCTGAGCTTTGCCATGTCTGTGTCTCAACTCTGTGTGTTATTTGCTGGGGCTATTTTATTATTGTGTGTAGCGTATTTGCGCAGCAGTTAAGCTGAATGAGTGCTTAAATCGAACCCGATGCGATGCCGTCGATATAGAATGCCCACTCACAGGCAACGCAGTGCGCATTCGTACTCTGTCATCGATATCGACAGCAGCGTGTGGTTTTAGCCGCTTTTCCGTTTGGTTAGTTCCCCAGTTGGCGCCTAAGCGGCTTAAAGTCTTTAAAGAGCTTTGCATGCTCTGTGCTATTGTGCGTTAAATTGAATTGCGGCTGCAGCCAGTGCTAAAAAGGATATACAAAAATATATATATATTATATATATACAATATAACGTATATATATTATATATATTACATATATATCTAAGAATATCATAGTTGAGTGTAGTTCGTGTCTTGCAGACGTCATGAAATTTCGTTTGTTGCTGGCTGCCATCCAAGGATAAAAATCGCACCACCATCTACGTCATTTGGCCAAAATTGATGTCTGCTCGGCTTCGCTGTTGTGGGGCATCCGTTTTGGGGCTTCCACACGCACATGCCACATGATCTGTCAGAGACAACTATATTTAGGCACAGGCTCTCGCCTCTTGTGACACTTTGATAGATGGACAGGCACAGGCGAGCTGTCTGTGATGTGGGTTCTCGATTGAATGCCGAACTCACTTTCTATTTCCAGCTTCGGCTAAATATAAATGCAAACAGTTTCGCTTACTTTGTGGAGAGCACAGATTCCATTTATACCTTATTTATCCTATATCCTATATCACAATGTGTAATGAATAATTAATTTATTTTAATCCTCTTTTCTCTCTCTCTCTCTCTCATTGCAGCACAATTTTTGTCGCCTCTTCCACACACAGACAACTAGAGAGCACAGAACTCTAGATTTTGATTTGAACAACTTTTCTAGTTTTCCAGTCGTTAAAGTCGTTAGCATATATACAAATATATAAATAAATATTTGCGAAAATGGCGATAGCAGCAACAATGTCAGTAAAATTCTGTGAAACTTAATTGCATATTAACCAATACAATAATTAAAGCTAAAGCACAATTAGCAGCATTGTGTTCCAACTAAAATACAAGAACAAAATCAACTTCCCTAGAAAACACTTCCAAAATAGAAAAAAGAAGAAAATACAAAAGAGAAAAACCGAAGCGTAACTTGAACAATAAACCATAATTTTAGCTAAAGAAGAAGAAGCGCACATTGCAAATGATTCACCTGCTTCCTAACTAAGCTAAGAGCGAGGGATACTTTAAGGGTAACATATATATATATATATATATATATATATATATAAATATATATATAAACAACTGCAATATTAAAGATTACAACAACAACAACAACTGCAACACGTAACGGCAACATGTCACACGCCGTCGCCATCAAAACAGAAACGGAAAACTGCATCAGCAGCAGCAACATCAACAGCCTCAAACAGTCGCCACAGCCCGCACAGCAACTGCATAGCAGCAACAGCAACAGCAGCAACAGCAACAGCAGCAGCAACAGCAGCAACAGCAACAACAGTAATAACACCAGCACCAGCAGCAACAGTAGCAGCAACAGCAACAGCAGCAGCAGCAGCAGTGGCAACAGCAACAACATCAACAACAACAACAACAACAACAACAACAGCGATGCCACGTTCTCATTGCTGAATGGCACTCACTCGCATCAGCGCAGCAATGGACTCACTGCTGCGGCGCACGCAGCTGTCAGCTATGCCAACGCCGGCAGCGGAAGTGGTGCGGGCAGTGGCAGCGGTATTGTCGGCGGTGGTGCAGGTGGTGCGGGTGCGGGTGCCGCAGCTGGCCTCAATGCAGCCCTGCTTGGCGCTGCGCCGGCCACAGCGCTGCCCAGCAATGGGGGCCTGCAGTCACCATACGAGCGCTACAGAGTCGATGATACCAGCTATGTGCCCATCGGACAGTTCTATGCTGGACGGAGTGTTTTCATTACGGGCGGCACTGGCTTTATGGGCAAGGTGAGTTTATTTATTAATTAATTACATTTTGGATACAGAATTGATGGTGGTGTGCGAAAAAGGGGAAGAGACATATTCATAAGATTTTGTTTAGCTAGGTACTGAATAATCGAATATTCATTCATCGCACAACCGTTTATCAGAGCCAGAATAATAGTAATATAAGATAGGATGATCGTTAATCCAATATTGAAAGATTATTAATTCGTTGCTGAATCTTTGTTAATCGATTATTTAAATCGGATTTGTTCTATTGAGGCTATACATTCAAAAAGTAAATAATGGGGTGTGTGATTTTGACTAAGAAATAATTGGTCACTTGTTAAAATCATAATTTTTCCCCATTGATAATAGAATGAGAGAAATGAAACGACATATTAGTAAAATCCATTTAAGCGTGCATCGAATAATCATGAATCGATCATAGAATAATTGTTAATAGATTGTACAAATCATGAATATTCTATTAGGGCTTTCCATTCCTAAAGCAATCAATATAATGTTTGATTTTAGCTAAGCAATAGGTTAATTTATCTCATTGTGATTATTCAATTGTGTCTTATAACTTACAAGTAATCAACTTTAAGAAATCGAATAATCGTTAGTCGGTTACCGAATAATCGTAGCTCCGTCATTAAATATTCATCAATCGATCAAGAACATCATGATTTTTCTGCTGACGGTTTCTTAAAATAGCAATCTAATAATTAAACTTTTGGTGATTGATATAGTAATTGTCCCATTAAGGCGCGTTTGTAAGGCAAATAGTCGGTAATCGACTATCGAATAATAGTTTACTTATTATTAAAAACATAAATGTTTTGTTGAGGCTTTCCATTCTTCAAATATTCTCTGATTTAAATCGATTGTTTGACTTTATCAGGTCAATTGAAATATTGGTCACTTTTGATTTTGTAATTGCACATTGTAAACCATCGAATAACCAACCTAAGATAATCGAAAAATCGATTATGTTCGTGCTTGGCAGATATTATACCATATTTTGTTGTTGCAAATAATAATTAAATATTAACAAGCGCCACAACGTCGCCTCTTGCCAACTCAACTGCGACTGTAGCTAGGCGTTAGCCATATTTTTATTGCATACTTAAGCGGGCTGCACGCACGCATTCATCACGCATACGCCTCGTGCGCCGCATGCAATTGTGTTATTTGCATCTTGCGGAGTGTTGAACTCTGGCCACGCCTGGCAACGAATTGAGGCTATTCTATTGCACTCTCAAAATACTTAGTTACATGCAAATCAACATCTCGAGACAAACAACAAACTGGATGTGAATGCGAGTGTGTATGTGTGTGTGTGTGAGTGTGTGAGTGGGAGTGGAAGTGGGCTGCTTCAGATGTCGAGTGTCGCATCTCTGCCGGATGGTCTGGTGTTGACTCATCGCACTGGCATGTCTATCCACATACACTCGCAGACATGTCACATAAGCTCTAATTGTTCCTCACACACACACACAACACACTCACACAACTTTGACTCCTAACATATCCTGTAGCTGTTGTGCCAATTTTCAGCCATTGTTTTGCATATGTGTGCGTGCCAGTGTGTGTGTGTTGGTGTTGCATGCCTCCTGCCTGCGTCATTATGACATGTAATCGTTGGCGCCGGTGCCGCTCAGACTGCCACTCAATTGTACAGAGTGGCAAGCGTAGCTCGTATTGTGAGCGCTCAATGCTGTTTCGCATCGATTTTGTAATCTAGTTGCCAGGCACTGTAATTTAAATGCCATAACCTGTGCTACCTGTACGTCACAATAGAGTACGCCCCCAGGCAGCGCTGAGGCGCTGCTGCTCCGTTGTCATTATTATTGTTGTCTTCCTCTTTTATTTCGAATACAATTTTCACTTTGTTATTTGGGGCGTGTCGGGCTATGCGCCCCTCCAGTCAATGTCCTTCGTGAATGGCTATTGATAACATTCGATTTGGTGTTAAGCCATTCATTCAACGTACTTTGACTGCTCACTTAGCGGCCACTTCAGGAGGAGGTGGAGGGTCCGCTCGCCTGGCCATAATTATAGCTTACGGCCTAATGAATATGTCTTATTTGCGAAGGCGTGAGCTAGCTCACTCTGGCCTAACCGAAATGGATTAATCAACAGAAAGTGCTTCAAAAAAAAAACCCCAACAGTGTGATTGATGCATAGCTTTTTCTCTACAAGAATATATCAAGCCGTTTTTACCAGGCAATTCTAAATTTATTGCAGCTGAATAAGTAAGAATATCTATTTACATTGTCATTTAATTTCATTTTTATGATCGCAAATATCATACAATTTAACTTGTATAAATATCATCAGTCTGTGTTCCAATTAGGTATTTAAATCGGCCTATTAGCTATTCAGTAAATAAACTTTGTTCGTTATTAGTCTATAAATTGATCACTACATCAATAACTCTTTCAATCAGCCTCTATCATAAATATTTTAATTATCAATCTAATTTTTATAAATCTTTTTTCCATTCTCAGGTGCTCGTAGAGAAACTGTTGCGTTCATGTCCGGATATAAGAAATATATATCTGCTGATACGACCGAAGCGCGGCCAAGAGGTTGCGGCGCGCCTCACAGAACTTCTCAATGCACCGGTAAAATATATAGCTGATTATAATAAAATTTCAGATTTAACCAAAGTTAATCTTCAATTATTAGCTATTCGAATCATTGCGTCGCGAGAAGCCGAAGGAATTAAGCAAAGTCATACCCATATCCGGCGATATAACGTCGGAGGAACTGGGCATCTCAGAGAGCGATCAGGTGGGTCTTGATGATGATGCTAATGATGTAACCACTTAATGCTAATTATTCTCTTTTGCTTGGCAGACTCTACTTTGTCGCAATGTTTCTGTTGTATTTCATTCAGCTGCCACTGTGAAATTCGATGAGAAGCTCAAGTTATCAGTCACAATCAATATGCTGGGCACAAAGCGGTTGGTCGAGCTCTGTCATCGCATGATGTCCTTAGACGTGAGTATATCGAAGATGAACTATAGACCACAATTTACTTATACTTTTGCTGCTCTTTCAGGCACTTATTCATGTATCCACTGCCTATTGCAATTGCGATAGAACCGATGTATCAGAGGTTATCTATGCACCACCCTATAATCCCGATGATATCATCTCATTAATCAACTGGCTTCCGGAGGATATACTTGATCAGGTATATAAATAAGTACATCTATAACTAAACTGATCTAATGCAATCTTCTTCTGTTAGCTGACACCGCGCCTCATTGGCAAGCGTCCCAATACGTATACATTTACAAAAGCCTTAGCGGAGCATATGTTACTTAAGGAGGCTGGAAACCTGCCCGTTGCCATTGTGAGGCCCTCAATTGGTAAAGATCTTACAGACCATTCGATTCTTAACAATATATATTGAGTGAGTGTCTTGCGCATTTGCAGTGACTGCCAGCCTGAATGAGCCCTTTGCCGGTTGGGTGGATAACTTCAATGGGCCAACGGGTCTAGTCTCGGCGCTGGCCAAGGGCCTCTTCCGCACAATGATGTGCGAAAAGAACTATGTGGCCGATATGGTACCTGTCGATATTGTGATTAATTTAATGATTGCGGCTGCCTGGCGCACAGCGACGCGTAAATCCAATAATTTACTCATCTACAATTGTTGTACCGGCCAGCGTAATCCCATCATATGGTCTGAGTTTGTCAGATATGCCATGTCCAGCGTGCGCAAACATCCCTTGGGTAGGTCTCTCTCGCTCTCGCTCTCATAACAACTGATCTGCAACTCATTTTCAATTCCCTTTTTCAGAGGGCTGTCTGTGGTATCCGACTGGTGACCTGCGCATGAATCGTCCAATGAACACGCTGAATTGTATATTAAAACATTTTCTACCAGCTCACATACTGGATGCTGTGGCGCGCATCATGGGCAAGAAGCCATTGTAAGCAGCTCCCTCTTGCACACTCACAGCTCACTCAATACTCACTCAATTGTTATCGTTTCAGTGTTGTCAACGTACAAAACAAAATTGCCAAAGCAGTCGAATGCTTAGAATATTTTGCCACGCGCCAATGGCGCTTTAAGGACGACAATGTGAATGGTCTGCTGCATACGCTCAGTCCCAAGGATCGTGAGATATTTGTGTTTGATGTGCGCAACATCGACTGGGACAAATATGTGGAGCGCTATGTCTTGGGCTTCAGGGAATTCTTATTCAAACAACGGCCCGAGTCGCTGCCCGCCAGCAGAAAGCGTATGGTCAGGTATGTTCACATTGTTAAACATCCCATTCGAGTCGGAACTAATCTTATATAATATTATAGATTATACTATCTGCATCAGCTGATAAAAGTGGTTGCTGTGCTGCTCACCTGGCGTTTTCTTATGTCACGTTCGAAGCGACTGAATGATTTGTGGAGCGCATTTCTGGAAAATGTGCTCAAGATCGCTCGTCTAATACCATTTTTGTAATAATCCGGCTGGCAGCAGCAGCAGCGGCAGCGGCAGCAACAACAGCAACAGCATAAATCTTGTCTGGTGATGTTCTTCTTTGCAATTTCTAAATGCCTGCAACATGGCGTACATTTTAGAGGTTTTTAGCAAATAATTATAATCATATTTTTATATATGTTAAACGAGTAAACAAACCCAACATTCGGGTTCATTAAGTATGGCATCCGTGAATAAGAATAGACGAAAACACACAAATGCTGCAGAGATGCGGTGTCACAGGTGTCTGCCACACCTGTCCACCGGTCGGATGTGCAATTTTTGAGATATGTATATATATATATATATATATATATATATATTTAAATGCCTCTCCATGGGTGTCGGTTCTCTCGTTGGCGAGTTAAAGACGTAATTTTTGTAAATTTTGTGCAGTCAACTAAGTAAAAGTAATACTATTATAATACGAATCAAATAAAGCGTATATATAATATATACAAAATAAAATATTCCACCTTTGCGAAAACACAAACAGAGAACTCAAAAACTAAAACAAATTGAAATAAATACTTGGAAAGACGAATTCGTAATAAATTTATATAGTGAACATAACTACGTCAAAGATAATGAAGCAATTTTGCAGTAATTAGTAATTCCGAATACTTTTGCAACAAAAAACAAAACAAAACAAAACAAAAGAAAAGAAAACTATTTAACAAATTTAATAACAACAAATACAAATTAGAGAGAAAACAAAAAATTATATGAAATGGCTTGTTATTGCTTTAAATTACATAAACGTAACGTAAACTATGCTAATATTAATTATAAATTATATTACTAGTTTTAACATTTTTACAATTAAAATTAAGTTTTCAATTTATATATATGACAAAACAAAACAAACCCAAAACAAAAAAAACAAGCGAAAACAGAATTATATACGACAAACACAAATCCAATTTAAAAACAAAAAAAAAAAAAAAAGAAATGCAGTTTATAAATATACAAAATTCAATTTATGTATATGTACTATATTATGACAAATATGGCAAAAATGATACAAACAAACAAAACAACAAAATACAAAAACAAAACCAATAAATAATTAAACGAAAAATATATTTATATAAACATCAAACATAATTTCTTAGCATTTGCAGCCTACAAATTAAGCGTAATCAACAAATGAAAACTGAAGTTAAAATACAAAATTATATATATATATATATATACATATATATGTATATATATATTTATATATGTATATATATATATATTTATATATGTATAACTGAGCAAAGTTTTTGACATGAGATTGTATACACAATTAGCAAAACATCATTATTAAATTTATATATAACAAATTAAACTTGCAAAAATGAAGAACACAAAGAACATATAGTAAGAACATTCCATCCAATTAGTAGCGAAAACAAAAAAACAGGTGCATCCAATTCTAATCAATTTTTGATACCCGTTCATGCAGTGCAAGAGGAGTATATTTGTTTTGTGCAACGTTCGCCTGGGCGAATTGGAATACTCAATTCCATTTTCCGATTTGGATAGATTAATCAGCAGTTATTATTTCTTTAAATTTCGTTGATTGAGCTAGTATTGCGCAGTCGGTTGCATCCGACTTCCTTCTATCAGTTCTGTTCTGTGCCGCATTCCCACATCTATCAGAAAGTAGTCCGAGCTAATTCATTTTGCTTTAACATAACTCTTAAGGTTGGGGTCTAACTATAAAAAGACAACAGACATTTCGTGCAATTATTATATATTTTTATGTTCTAGATTTTATTGAATTTGATTTTTAAAATAATTAATAAAAGCACTTCCAATATTGATAAAAAAAAAGAAGAAAAGTTTAGTTTATTTGCTAAATACCTTTGCTAGTTGCAGTTAACTCGAAATGTTTAGAAATCTCGACTTTATTCCTTCTATTTTTTTTTTTGTAATACAGTTATCTAGTTTAGAGCCTAGAGAAATATATGAACAATTAAAGAGAAAGCTAAAATAAATAATAAACAAATTGTAAAACGCTATTTAAAGATTTTAGTTATTATTGGCATGCAAATAATTGAATTTAGTAACTTTTCATTAGAGCTGAAGACGATAAAAACTGAAGAAAAAACTAAGAAAAAAATTATTTGAAAAACAAAAAACGAAACAAATAAAAAAAACATTAAGGAAATTGTAAAAAAAAAAAAAATACAAATTGTTTTTAATGGGTATAGAGGGGCAATAAAAAAGTCGTAATTTTTGTACACATGAATTCTCATTTATTATTATTTATTTTTTCACTTCAGATTCACAATTCATGCGCTTACACGCTATCCATCTTTAAAATTGTCTTTTACTTTGGCTTTACCGATTTCGCAATATCATATATTTATTTTATATAATATATATATATTAATTTTTTTTTTTTTTTTTTGTCTTTTAAGAGGTTTGTTTGTCAGATGTTGTGATTTTGGAATTAAAAGAGCGATAAACACTTTTAAGTTCGCATCGTTCAGACAAAACAAGGACAAATTACTGATTCATACAAATGTGTTGAAATTCGGTTTGTGTTTCCAATTAAATTGTACACAAACTTGTTCACAGGGGCTTGATATTGAGACATGTAGAGTAGTATTTGAGAAAAGGTGGTTTACAATATATATTTTTTGTTTCTTTCTTCGATTTATCTTTACTTTGAAAGTGTCTTGAAGGAAATCATAAAAGCTTTTTAGTTATATTTGAAAAATATCGTGTGAGAGCTACAGTTGAGAGAAATTGTTCAGCAAAACTTTCATTTTATTAAATGTGTTGATTTAATTTATTTTTGTTTTGTATTCGTTTTGTTTTGAGTGTGCTTTGCCTGCGAATGTTTTAATATGTTGTAAATACTAAATGGACTTTTGTTGTATGCTTAAGCGCTTTTTACTTTTAGTTTATTTTAGCTTAACTCTCAATCATCAATTTGTCTCCTTCAAGCGCCCCTACATCGCATTTAACAATTTCCATATATATATAATTATCATTTATTATATTATTAGCACACTTTTCCTTAACTCTGCCTCACGATCTAAACTCACATTTTTGCTTACAAAATGTTGTTTTATTTTATTTTTTCTAGTCTTTACGTTTCTGTTTCTTCTTCTTCATCGTCATTATCATCTGTTTTTTTTTTGTTTTTGTTTTTTGTTTTGCTTTAAATGTAACAAAATAAATTACGATTTAAATGAAAACCTTCAATTTTACTTTATTATATTTAATATTTATATAGCTAGAGCTAGGTCTACGCCTGTACCTTTATTTTTATTTATTTATTTATTTACTTTTTATACCTTCAACTGTTTTTGTTTTGCTTTTATCTTCAAGTATATAAAAAATACTATTTATTGGTTTTTTATATACTTATATATCATTATTTGTTTTTTTTTTAGTATTTGTTGTATATATATTTGTTTTTATAAATTTTCGTTGCGACATTTTATTGTGGAGCAATGAAGTGTATCCAAAACTACTGATATTGGTTGGCGGCAATATACAATATATATACATATATTTGTATATATGTATGTATTTGAAATCATATATACATATATATATACCTGGGCAGCAGTGGATGGTCTGCAACTGAACTGAACACGATTTTGGAATAGATCAAGAACTGCGCGCCAACATTTGAATATGGATTTTCGTCTGGTATTTGTGATAAATATGTATTTATGCAAGTAACTCTTGTCAGGTTCTGGATTTTAGGTACACAAGGTGAGTAGTTTGTCAGGTTACGATGTGGAGATATATCAAAAACTAAGGAAACGTAGGCTGTCCATGGAGGAGCTATCAATGGTATACCATTCGACTGATCTTGATGAAATGCAATTTCGACCCATCCACCACAACCTCTATACAATACAATACAAAATGGAAATGATAATTGTGAAACGGAACAGTTGGTGAATAATGTTAAACTCTATTTAGCTTGAGTACGAGAATTTCGCTTATATTTTACGCATATATAAGTTTTTTTTTTTTTTTTTTTGTAGGTATGTATTTGTATTTGGGGAACGCCCTTACATGCCTCGGCACAACCATAATAGATACACATATAAGTAAGTATGTAGTATAAATGTTCATCTCTCCTCGTGATATACATAATTACTATATGTACTTTTTTTCATCTCTCTCATTCTAATGCAAACCAAATTGTTTGCGATCTCTGTCTTGAGCAAAAAGTAAGTTTTAAAGTTAGATTCTAAATTGTTAGCTGTGAATGTTTGAGATATATTTGAAGCATATTTTCTTTTTCTTATCCATTTTTGTTTTTACTTTTCTTTTCTTTTTTTTTTTGCGAATTAATGTGTTGCATATTTATTTTATTATTATTATTATTATTTTCTTTATTTTTATTTGTACACATTCTTTTTTATTATTTATTATTATTTTTGGTTTTGTCGGATGTTAGATCTATGTAATTTACATACTCGATTATTATGTTTGTCATTATTTGCGTATTCAGCATTATTTTGTTTTAGTTCCTCACACATATATGGTTATATATTATATATGTAGACATACATATACACATGTATATGTATATATATAGATGTATGCGCATATAAATGTACTTGTACATAAGCAAAACATATACATATACATATACATAATATTATCATCCGTTATATGCATATACATATGTATATGTATATATATAGCGATATATATATATATCTTTATATATATATATACATACATATATGGATGCTCTAAACACACATGAATATGCTTACACTTAATATACATATACATTATATAAATTAAATGTTTTTCATTAATATTTTTAGCGTCCATTGAATTTCATTTCATAAATTTTTAATTTTGTGTGTGTTTTATTTTTTATTTTTGTGTATTGTATAATTTTTCAAGTTTTTTTTTTTGTTGTTCCTTGTTTAATATAAATATGTATGCATTTTAATTTTAATTTTTTTTTGGTTTTTTCCATTTGTATATTTTATGTCATTGTGTATATATATTTTTATAAAAATTATATAATTTAAAGCTTGTTTGTTTCGTCTGAACTAAATGTAAAAATTTGAATAATCACCTCTGCTCGGACCACGAGCCCCACGACCTTTGCAATTTAACACATGAACAACATTGTATTTCCAATAATATTTTCTTTTGTTTGTTAATTTTTTAAGCAAATGCGAGTTTTTGCTCGCTTTTGCCTTGCCAACGCAACACTTGAAACTATTTTACAAAAATTTTTAATTAATCGTTTAATTTTGTCTTAATTTTTATCTCTTAAATGAAATATGGCGCTCAACTAAAATTAAGAAATAGAAAAAAAGAAAACGTTTTGTTTTGTTTTGTTCTCGTAATTTTATGCTAATTTTTTGTTTTTCAAACATACAACTGAATTTTCATAAAAATCACCCTGTAAATTGTAGTTTTTTTTTTACTATTTTTTTTCTCAATTTTTTTTTTTTTTGTGTATATATATGTTACATGCTACAGTTAGCTTAGATATAAAATACGTAAGTTCATATGCTACGACGGAAGCTTTTATTTACAGGTCAAACACAAAACGAAATCAAATTCAAAACACAAAACTTAAGCAACAATAATAAAAATATTATAAAATAAGAAAAAAAAAAAATATATGCTCGCTGTTTGTATATGGACTACGTTGCATTTTTATTTCAAAAATAAAATAAAAGTAGCAAAAATAAATTAATAAATGACTATATGCGTTGGTACATTTTCTTGTTGTTGTTGTCTGGAGTATTCATATAAAATATAAGCAAATTTGTTGTTGTTTAGGAATATTGTTTAGCATTTCAGTCATCAGCTTACAAAATTAAACTAATAATAAGTATATAAAAAAAGGTGAATTAATAATCGCAGCAAAATCAAGATAAATACATCATATATACTTATATACAACCTCTTGCAATTGGCAAAACTAACGGCTTACAAAAACTAAGCTAAACTAAAACTAAAACTAACTTTCAACTAATTCTTATAATTTGTTTCTCTTTTTCTCATTTCTTTTGAAATTTCATGTGTGTGCTTTGCGCATACAAATTTTAAACTTTAAATTACAATACAATTTTGTGAACTTCTCACTCATGTGTTTTGGTTTTCTTTGTTTTTTTTTCTTTAAATATTCGTTATGCGTTTTTAGCTCTCAAACAAATTGTGAGTGGACCTGGGTCCCAAAAAACAAGATACGATGCAACAATTGATCGATAAATGATTTATCGAAAGCTCAAAGCCGTTGCTGTATATTTATTTTTTTTTTTTTTGCGAAACACCTTGTGCTCAGATGCATGGATTTGCTCTAACAACTGATTTCGGAATGATTGTTGTTGTCCTTGTACCGCTCTGCGTAGCCCTGTATGGTGAAGGGTGTATCAGTTACCGTTACAACAGCCGCCGTCTCCCCATTGATGATCGCCCCATTGCCCGTGGGCAGGCTGCCGTTCAGCTTGGCGCACTCCCGCTCCTGCTCGCCCTTCAGCTGCACCTGCACATTGGCATAGGACTGCTTGGCGCTGCCATTGGCGGCGGCAACCGCTGCTCCTCCTGCTCCGCCGTTGGCCAGGCTCTTGCTCAGGGCTGCCGGATCCAGCGTAATCCCGTCCAGCTGGGAGGCGAAGGACAGCGGCGGCTGTATGGTCGTCGGCGTCGGCTGCGGCGTATCCAAGCTAATCAGCTTCGCCTCGTCGCTGTGCGTGGGCGATCGCAGAATCGGTGTGACTATGGCGGAGGCCACTGCGGGCGACTGTAGATTCCGCTGCGAGTCACCGCTGGCCATGGTTGTGATCGCGCCGGCGCTTAGCAACGGCTGATCGCTCTTCGAGTTGGGTAAGATGAACGAGGTCTCCCAGCAATCGCCGCCGAGCGCGCCAGCGCCCTCCATCTGCTCCGGCAAGGCGGGCTTGGGTGCGGCAGGTGAGGTAACAGCTGGTGGAGTGCAGGCGTTTTGCTGGCGCTGTGCGGTCGGCGCATAGGAGCCAGCTGCGCCGGGTGCATGGGGCACGCCGTTGCCTGGCAGTGGCACCAGGTAGTCCGGCACGGCTAGACAAAACTCCTCGCCATTGGGCGGCCGGATGACCGTCTCGTCCCGCTCAGCGGCCGTGGGGCCGAGTATATTGGGCAGCGGTGCATTCATGATGCTCGCATCTTGGGTGCATGCAGTTAAATGCTCCAACAGGCTGGTGAAAGTGGGTCGATCCTCGGGCGTGGGATTCCAGCAGTCGGCCATGATCTTGTATATGGACACGGGGCACTCGGTGGGCGAGCCCAGACGTCCGCCACGCACCACCAGCTCCATGACCTGTGTATTGTGTTGGCCGGGATAGGGCGAGCGACCCAGGCTGAACACCTCCCACAGCAATATGCCAAATGACCAGACATCAGTTTTCGAGGTGAAGATGCCATCGAGGAAAGCCTCCGGCGGCATCCACTTAATGGGCAGCATCGCCTTGCCGCCCTTGCGATAGTAGTCGGATCTGTAGATGTCCCGGGACATGCCAAAGTCGGCTATCTTGACCACTCGACCTGGACCCTTGCTGCTCAGCAGACAATTACGAGCGGCTATGTCGCGGTGAATGAACCGCTTGCTCTCCATATACCGACAGCCCTTGGCTACGTCCAGAGCACAGAACAGCAGATCCTTCATGGTCAGCAACGAGGGTCTTTCCGGTGTGTTGCGATTCTCGCGCAGAAACTTTTGCAGATCGCCGCCGGCGAGCAGCTCGAGCACTATGTAGTAGGGCTGACGATCGAAGCAGACGCCAATTAGATGCACCATATTCGGATGATTGAACTTGGCCATGATGGCAGCCTCCTTGAGGAAATCCTCCTCCTTCTCACGCTTGGGATCCTCACGTAACGTCTTCACAGCCACAGGCATTTCCACGGCATCGCCGTCTCGATGACGGTAGAGTGCCAGGTAGACCTCGCCGAAAGCGCCCTTGCCCAATGCACTGAGAGGATGAGGAGAGTTTGTAGGATTAGCTATGTAAATTGTCTGGAATCAGAGGGAGACTCACTTGACTAGCTGCAGGCTCTCGCGCGCCACCTGCGGCAGGCTATTGACATCGATGTGACCATTGAGAATGCCGTCGCAGCCATAGTTGGGATTGAAGTTATTCAGGTTGGAGTCGTCGATATTGTGGCGCAGGCGACTCAGCTGCAGATCCTGCTCTACGAGCATCTTGTGGCGCAGTTTGGCCTGTTTTTTCCTTTGATAGCGATTGTCTGTAAGAGGAATATCGAGTTGAATTAATCAGTTGTCGAAAGGGAATAGCCTGAGTTGACTTACATAGCATAAAGATGAGCGCCGCAATGCAGATAAAGAGGACGGCCAGGGAGACCATTAAGATGGAGACCAGATACTGGAAGGATGACTTGCCGGCCTCCTCCTGTCGCTCGCAGGCCGTGTTGTTGTCGCGCTTCAGGCTCCAGCCATCCGGGCATATGCAGCGGACCTTGGACCTAAACTCATCCAAGGCAACGCAGCGATAGTCGCAGCCGCAGCCCTCAATGGCTGGAATGATAATGATGGCACCTGAGCCGCTGCTGGCGCCCGCAAAGATCTCGCTGGCATCCCTCAGGCTACGGCTGCTGCTGATGTAGGAGCTGCCGCCCTCCCCGTTCGACTCGTTGAGGTAGACATCGCCGCCCGCATAGCCGCCACCGCCACCGCCGGTGTTGCAACCACCGCCACCGCCGCCAAATCCACCCTGTCCGTGTCTGTGGACCGTGGTGCCATTGTCAGCCAGTTCGACGTAGCAGGAATGCCCACCACGTCCACCTTGCAGCAGTGCAGCTCCATAGGTGGGACTCAGGGCCTGGTCCTCTTTGGCGCGCCACCCACCACCGGGTCCTGCAGTCTTCTTGTTCAACGGCTCGCCATGGATCTGTCCGCTTTCGGGCGGCTGCAATGGCTTTGCCTTTTGGCCATGCTGGAAGTCCTCGTCTATATATTGGCCAATGCCAAGGCCACCACCGCCGCCGGCCACCAACAGCGGCACCGCCTCGTTCTTGGCCTGGTTGAGCAGAAAGACAAAGGAACCACCTCCCCCACCACCTGCGCCATTCTCAATGTAAATGTTCTTCACCATATCCTGCTTAGAACGGAAGCTGTACTGGCCCAAGTCCAGATCGTGCTCTGCGCCACAGCCAGCTTCCTTGTGCACGCCCATGGACTTGATGCAGGCATTCTCGCCCTGCTGTCCAATCAGGAAGTACAGCTCCTCGTTTTTGAGCAGCTCCAGCACTGCGACAGCCACTGCACCACGCGAACTGCCCACACCACCGGAGCCCAGGCCTCCGCTGGCGCCTTTGGCAATGATGCTATAATGGAAACAATTGTTGTTAGCTGAGCCAAGATTAAGATGGTATTAGACTACTTACGTATAGTGACCCTCGTTGGGCACTTTCCACTTCTGCATGCCTTTGTAGGTGCTCTGATCCTCCACGACGTGCACCTCGCGTAGCACGTGGCTTTGGTTCTGCTCCTTGTAGGAGATTTCACATTGGGCTTGTGTCGGTCCTATCATACCTCTCGTATCGCATGTTGTTAATTCTAAATCTGTTAGAGGTAACAAAAGAATGAAATGAGTTACGTTATGTCAGCTAAATGAATAAGGTGTATTACACACAGTAAACAAAAAGTAAACTATATTACACTTAACTATTTTAGATATTAGCTATGTTACACTTAACTTATCATCTACGCCCACTACTACTTAACCCATTTCATCGTTCATATGCAGACATTATCAGTAATCCAATTTCCATTGTTTTATCTCTACCCATGATCTTCACCCCTTCATCTAGTTTTTATAACATTTTATGCAAATAAACTTTCCATTATTTATAATCATTTACAATCTTACTTATTGTAAAAAGGTCTCTAAAAACATACAATATAATAAATTATTGTCATATCCAAAAAATAAAGCTTATATAGTCTTTTACTTAGAGAGGATAAAGATCAAATTGATTCCATTAAATAATAAATTCATACTGCTTGAAATATACGTGAATAATAACTGCTGCAGGGCTTCACTCACAACATACATATGTATGTATATGTACGTCAACTACAATCCATTTGAAGTGATTTCAGTTTAGTGAGTGAGCGGCACACAATAAATTGAGTGACTTGCAATTTGAGCACGCTTTCGGTCTACTACCATACGACCTTCAGTTAAATGAGAATAAATAAAGCAAAAATGGGAATGAAAAATTTGGCAAAGTTGAATCACTGAAGTAATTGCATGCCAAAACTTCGTATTACGTAATTATTAATAACATCAATATCTTGAATCTAGGTTCTTGTTGTTTCAGACAATCGAAAATATTATAACTTGGCCTGATTACAATCGATTTTTCCTCTTGATTTTATATTACTTTACACAATTTCAATGATATTCGTTTCCAATTGAAAATGATAATTTATAAATCAGTTTTCCCACTTACAGTTTGTATGTTCAAAGTCGTGATGCGCTGGACTCTTCAGATTGTGCCGGACGTCCCAATAATTATACCCATTGAGATGTTCTTCGGGTATGTTGAGACCAAAGCATTCGGGACTGAGCGAGAAGTCATCGACGGCCACATCCGAGAAGATGCGCATGCCCATGCGAGCTTCGAATTGCAGATAGTATCTAAAAGTACAGCATTCAAATATTAAATAGGCCTTCCCACAGGGTCTAGGTATTTGAACTTACTTGGCCGTAATGTTGGGCAGGACGTACTCGGCGCGCAGCCAGTCGCTACCCTGGTTCTTGCTGCTCCACCAGAGCGTTGTCGTGATATTCTCCTTCTCCTTCATTTCGACAACGGACAGATTAATGCTGCCCGGATTCTTGCCGAACTGATGTATGTAGAAGCGCACCACGCACGAGTTGCGATAGGGCGAGTCCGAGTTGCCATGCACCGAGGGCGGCGGATTGAAGGTCTTGCTCAGCATGATGGCATTGCTGGCAAAACCGATTATAGAGCTCTTATCAGAGTTGTTGATGTGCTGGTTCATGTTGACGAGCATGTAGTAGCCACCAGTGGTGTTCAGCAGATGCTGCTGGGTGTGATCGCCGTCCGGGCCAGTGTCGTGGGTGGGCGAGGAGCCAGTGTGCCGTGACCAGGTCAATGTGGTCTTGCCCGAGTCGCGCCAGCCGCACCAATCATCCTCGAAGTCGCAGCGACCGCCGAAGGGTATCTTGTCTGCAAGAGGAGAGATAAGAGAGGGGAAAGAGAGAATAGATAAGAGAGCTTGAACTATTGCACTCGCTTGGCGATAATGGATTAATGGATTAATGGTCCGTGTCTACGCACCACATGACTGCAGCTCGTCCTCGGCATCGTCGCAGTCGCGCGTAATGTCGCAAATGCGTGGCAGGGGTATGCAGACGGGCACTTTGTTCATCATGCACTTGACCTGGGAGGTGCTGCACTTCTCCGACTTGGTGCCCTCTGGGAAGCAGTTGACCATGCGCAGATTGTCCAATGCCACATGCGCTTTCTGGCCCGGCTTCAGCTCGGGCACAACCTCGAACTTGATGCGAAAGTCGCGTGAAATGCGACCGAGCCGGAATAGTTTGTGTGTCCACTGGCGGAAGTTGTCGCCCTGTATCTCGGCCGGCACCCAGCTGCTCTCCTGCGGGTGCAGTGGCTCCACAACCACACGCGATAGTCCATGACTCATGTCGCTCTGATGCATATAGACCTCCAGGAAGCATCGCTCCAAGGTGGTGCTAAACGAAGGCGATGTCAGATTCAGCTGCCGGGTGCTCGGCTGCACCCGGGCGTACAGGAAGTGTCCGTTGGCATCGTCTATGCTGTCGGCCACTGGACCTGGCATCAGACCCGTCAAGTTCTTCTTGGCCAGCTCCGTGCCGCTGATCACCTGGAAGCCATCGGGCAGGTGCTCGGTCCATTCCCAGGCACAGGGCGTTTCAAAGTTGCACTTGACGCCCAGCAAATCTTCGATTTCCGTCGAGGGTGTGGACTCCGTGTGGGGCGCATAGGTGTTCTAGAGGAGATTGATGAAGCAAAAATTAAATTGTACTCTTAAGGTGTGCATTGTCGCCCCACTCACCGGCTTGGGTGCTGTGTCTCGTATGCGCTCCTTGATCTGTTGTATGGGATCGATTTGGTCCACATCGCCGTCGGTGTCGCCATCCATGTTGCCATCGGTGACGCTGCGCACCGGCTCGTCCGCCTGGTTGAAGCTCTTCTTCAGCTTGAGCAGCTCACTGATGGAATTCTTGCGAGGATACGTGCGCATCGGCTGGCTGTCCATGCCCGCGTACAGCGGCGGAATGCGCGTCGAATAGGGTCCAGCTGTCATGGCGGCCACTCCGCTGGGCTGACGCAGTCGCTCTCCATAGCGATCGGCCGAGCCCACGCCACCCAGGCCATCGATCTTGCCAATGGACGAGGTGGCCGAATAGGAGGCGTAGCCGGTGCTCTTGCCGCTGATGCCGCCACCGGGGCCGCCCACCGACGGCTTCATCAGCTCCTTGCGCAGCGACTCAATGCCGCGCTGCCCATTGCCGCGCTCGGGCCGCGGCAAGCCGCCGGCGCCCACATGCGAGAGATTCTGACGACGACGCGTGTCGCGTCGGCTGCCGGGCGGAGGACGCGAGCCAAAGGTGCCCGCACTAGCTTCTCCCTCGTAATCGTCGTAGACATGGACGGGCTGAGCCAGGCCCGGCAGCGTCGGCAGCGGCAGCGGCTGCGGCTGCTCGTGCAGCCGGCCGTTGCGCAGCTGCTTGCCCGGTCCCTGATAGTTGTTGTTGCTGTTGTAGTTGTTGTAGCTGTTGCTCTGGTGCTGCGACATTGGCAGCGAGTTGAAGGTGTGGTTCAGCAGCGGACGCTGCGCCAAAGCCAGCGGCCCGCCCAGCAGCAGCAGCAGCCATAGGAGGCTGACCACCAGTGGGCGTGGCATGCCGCTCGAGTGCACGAGTTGGTGCGCGTGAGAGTGTGCGTGCGTGTGTGTGTGACTAAGTGTGAGTGAGTAGGTGTGGGTGATAGCTGTCAATATATATATATATATATATATGTTATAGTTGCTGCTGTCGTTTGTTGTTGCTGACTAGGTCCAGCTGCTGCTCCGTTAAGCTTCGAGTGCGAGCAGTTCCTGGCTTTTTAGCTATTGTGGCACTTGGGCAATGTATTTGCTGACCGCTGGGCGGGCACACGAATCGCGCATTTAAAGTTCTTCAGATGCAGGCAGCACATTGCTCAAATGTTTGTGCTTGTATGTGTGTGGGTGTGAGTGTGTGTGTGTGTGGGGGGGTATTGGTGTGTGGGTGTTGGTGTTGGTGTTGGTGTTGGTGTGTGGGCGTGTGTGTAAAGTTGCTTTGTTAGCTTTGCTGTTGCTGCTTTTGTTTTTGTGGTTTGGCAATCTGCAAAGAGAAATAGAGAGAGGAGAGAGTTAGATAGAGACAGATGTAGAGAGAGAGAGAGAGAGAGAGAGAGAGAGTGAAGTATGCAAATTAATAACGCTTCATGACTTTTGACTTTTAATGCGTGCATAGATACCGTTACAAGTGCCCACGTAATGGCATTTTCATACGCCCGTTTGTAACAGCCTTAAAGCTTCCTCTTTACAATTGTTGTCACATAAACGAATTGAAGTATGTGAAAGCACTGCAATCGATGGGTAAAGAGTTTAGTTTGTAAGCCCTAAGAAATGTCTCAAGGTAAAACAGAGAAGAGATGCTCATCCACTGACCATACACCAATGTTAAACTGCATAGCTACTCTAATTAAAGTTGTAAAAAGGCGTTCAAGTAAAAGACTTGATTTAATCGCAGTTAATATAGTAATAATTAATAATAGTAATGTAGTAATAAATTAGTATTTATGTGAATCTCAGCACAAATTGAAAATGTTATCACTTAAGAGCTCTTCAACGAATCTGATGGCATCCTTATTTAAGTCAATTTATACAATAAAGACACTTGTCAAAAAAATATAATTTAAAATCTGAATGTATCATTTTAAAACGAATCAGGAATGAATAATGAATTCTTTAAGACCTCCCCTTCATGTAAAAATCATTCAAAACACCTTAATTGAGCAAAATATAAAATAAAAGTGTGCCTTCAATCCTTACTTTTCTCACCTTTCAATGAAGCCCCCTTTTTTTCCACTGCCCAACCATCTATAAAAAAAATCAACTGAAAATACACTTTTACACAATTGCACTCTCCCTATTTGACGACCATGTTAACCTCTGATTTACTAACTTGATCATTAATAACTATATGAGTTATTAACCTGTCGTTTAACCTTTTCATCTCCCATTATCTCTATGCTACCCTTTATACTAATCTAATCTATTTGATCTACACATCATAGTCATATTCTTCCTTCTACATTCATTTCATTAACCTTACCACTCTCATACAAGTGTTTTAATTTCAATACGAAAGTAAATTTATTTATTTAAATCAAATCTGCCATTAAATAAGTTATATCATTATATATCAGTAAGCCTCAATTTACTTTTGTCTTCAAAGCACTAAAATATATTAAATTTCGAAGTCTTCGCTCTAGCGTTCAAGATAATAGTTTATATATTATATTATATATATATATTATATATATATTATATATATATTATATATTATTTATTATATATATTCCAAGCCTTGAAATCTCTAGCTCATAAATATATTAAATTTCATTGTTCCTCTACACACCCTTTCTCTACTTCTTAGCCGAACACAGCAATTCAATTGATGTACTAGAAATCGCCTAGAGTATCACTCACGGCGGCAATCCCACTTCCACCCGTTTTGGCTGCCCCTGGATTGTGCATCAAATAACATCAAATATCCAGAAACTGTCAACTGCCAAATGCACTTTGAGCCCAGCCGCCAGGCATTGAACAATTTTTGCACAATAGAACACGAAAAATGCAATAAAGGCCCTGAAAGGAAGTCATGCCCCCACCGCTTTCAGCTGCCCCCTTCCCTTCTCTTCCAGAGAAGGTCAGAGCAGAAAATCGATGATTCGTTTTGTTTGACATTTGTCGAGGACCGTTTTCAATTTGTCTCTAACAATTGTGCAAGCTGCCTGAATTTTTAATGGTGGTGCCTAAAAACAGCCGAAAATGGGTCAATGATAGAGCAACCGTAATTGCTCGACAGGTGACAATGTGGTGTACTCAATTATTTCTCTGTGCACCTACTATATTTGGCCGTAAATACAGCCCGCATTTTGACAATGCAAATGTTTATCATATCACTGCTATTTGTGAGCTTTCAAGTTCGTTAATTTGCCAGATTTGTTCTGCAAATTAATTTATTCCGCATAGTTGCTGCAAATAATAACAATTATTGAAATTCTCGGAATACTTTGCAGTTTCTCAAATTATTTTCTTCAGCTTTATGTGTAAGTCGAAGTGCGGCGTTTCACAAGAATTATACTGAAGAATATTCCATGAATTAGATTGAGAATATTATTATATGCAAATTTTATATTGTACCTTCAAACTGATAAAGCAAAGATTTTCCAAAGCAAATTTGATATGTTATTAGAGGAAAATGGATTTATCTAAGTCGTAATCCTAAGAGGATTACTATTCTACTTATATTTATAAATAAGAACTTTATTATTATTATTAAAATTACAAAATAAAATATATTATTATGGTATTTTGTGAATACAGAAATACATCATGAATAAGAAGATTCTAGTATATGCTTTACACAGAAATTTGTTCTCATAATTATAAATAATGTAAATTATTTATGTAAAATTATAAATATAAGTTTTTCGCTTTTTCGTTTAGGCTTAAATTCTATTCAATTTTATTTTTGTTAATTTCTACATATTTTATAGCATTGCCCAATTGTTTTTGCTTATGAAATCATGCTTAAAATTTTCTCATGTATTAATAAAAATTCTTGCAGGCAACTAATACATACATGTGTCTGGAAAAATTTATAAAAATAAATATGAATTTTTGTTGATATATATATATGCCGATATATATTACAAATAGATGAAATAATTGATATGCGAATAAGGCAAATCAATTACAATTTTCCTCAAATACATATGCATAAATTTAAAATCTTGCAATGCCTTATTTGAGCAACAACAGTCGAAGCTACTCGCTATTTCAGGGGCGTCGTATAATATCACTTTTAACATTTTACTTTCAGCTTGTACACACACACATACGCACACTCACACACACACACATACACACATAAAGCACTCAGCTACTCAGGCATGTAGAGGACCATTTTCGCGTGATTTTTTTCTTGACTTTGTCCAAGGGGTGAGTAAATAGGCAGAAATGCATTTCTTCTATTTCGAATTGAAAACTTTCTTTTGTACGATTATCTTGCTGGTTGTATATAGTATATTGTCTATTGTTGTTCTTGTTCTTGTTCTTGTTGTTGTTGTTGTTGTTGTGTATTGGCTAACTGTTGTCGAATTGTCGTGCTGTGCCAATCGTTGCTTTTGGCGAGGCAAACAGCAAACAGTAAATGAGAAAAAATAATATGCAATATTCCAAGCGAAAAAGGTGGGAAATTTTTGTTCTAGATGCCGAAAATCTGCAAAAAAAACCGAAAAAAAAAAACAGAAAAGGAATTTCACTCGCTATGTGTAAGAGTGTGTATAACTCTCCCTCTCTGACTTTCTTACTCGCTCTAACTATCCATGTCTCTCTCTCTCTCTCTCTCTCTCTCTCTCTCGTTGTGAGAGTGTGTATAACTTCATAGTACGCGCTAAGCATGCTATACAAAATGGCTGCCGCAGTTGTACAACCAGCACAACGAAAACAACAACAAAACAGAAACGTAAATACACACAAAATTGCAAGCACACACACTCACACACACACAGACGTACACACATTAGTATAGTAGAATAAAAGCGAAATGTGGAAAAAGTAGCGAGTAGCACCTCGGTACCACGGCGCGTATACGCAATAGCCAAAACGCAGCGAGTACGAAACGGAAGCGCAATTGAAGCTGAAAGTTGTGCGAGAGCCGCAGCTAAAAAGAAGCTGTCAGAACCGAAGCGTTTTTTTTTTTTTATTTAGAGCTAACTAGCCAAGGCAGAACTAACTAACATGCATGTCAACCAGCTGGGAGTGGGCGCGTGGGCGTTAGAATGGGGGAGTGGCAGACAGAACGGGTTCAAAATACGTAGAAGTGCAGATGAACTGGGGACATGATGCCTCTACAGTCCCCACAGCTTTTGTGTGAAGTGGAACAGGAGATCAAGCAGGCCACAGGAACTGCAGCAATATGTCAATTTTCTTTCTTTTTTTATCATACATAAGTCAGGGTGTGTATGTGTGTGTGTGTGTGTGTGCTTGTGTGTGGGAGGGGGGGTTAAAGTTTTCCAGCGTCAGCCACTTCGCGCTGAATTACTGGGAAAGCTGCTGCAACTACAGCGGTTTTCCGGCTTAATTAAAACAGCAGGCCGAAAGTGGGGTGGAATGGAGGGGAGATAAGCTCTCAGGTAGTAACGTAAATATAATTGGTTTTAACTTTCAATTAACTACGGTCGTAATTTAATAAAAATGAACAGCAACGCTAAAGCTTCTCTATACAGCTATATAATATAAAAGTTCTATGTGTATATATGAATAATCTGTTAAATATTGATCGATATTATTACATTTTAAAGTTTTAGTTTCGTAAATTTGTTCTTATTTACTTGACTGTACTTTAAAATTTAGTTCCACCTTTTTACTTTCATTTGAATTTCCAATTTAAATAGGATAATATGAGATTATTTAAGAAGTCTATTTAATTACTGTAAATCTAGAGTTTATACTAAAGCCTTCGAAATTACCCTATATAAGCAATGTGTACTTAATTTGTAATATTTCCAATAAATAGCTTTAGTTAGCTAATCACTCAAACTAGATTATCCTATCACTGTTTATGAACTGCAATAAAATTTTTATCCATAATGGTAAAATTCTTTTGCACCTATAAATTTTAATAGTATAATTAATTACAAGAAAGCTAAAACATACAAAATAATATAAATGTCATAATAATAGCTTTTTTCATTATAAGCAACATTTTAGCTTTCAATTGTAATTGATTTTAGACTAAATCCGAATTTTGCTAGAACATCATTAACCTTATTATTGTTCCTGGAATTCATTGAAAGGAAATATTTGGTTTAGTTTTCATTTGATTTAACTGAATAAAGAGGCGCTGAGCAACACGAAGTAAGAGGCGAGGCATTTACAAAGCTATAAATAAGTGCGAGATTTGCATAGGCAGAATAAGTAATAAGATGTACGAGAGGGCCAACATTACTATGCACTGAGAATCCTTGAGTTTAAGATAATATTTCCATTTCCCGACACTTTGACTTCCAATTTTCAGAATTATTAATTTCGCCCATTGGAAGATGCATCATAATTGGATGCACTTCGTAGAACATTTCTTGGAAATCCGTTTTATAATTTTACCTGAGCTTGACTGCTATTCGTAATGCAGCAAAGAATTCCTGAAAACTGTTATAGCTCTAGGAAACGCGGAATAAAATACCTCTGTGTGTGTGTGTGAGATTTTAATGGAGTTCTGTAAAAATACGTGATTATTGCTGATTTACTTTTAAATGTTAGTCTATTTAACAAGCTAATTTGCTCAACAAAACTAAAAATATTTCATATAAATATATTTTTATTTAAAATCAAAATTGAGACAAACCAAAACTGTTGCAAAAAAGAAAAAATGTGAAAAAGATATGAGAGCTTAGAATTTTGTGTGTCTGTATGTGTGTGAGCGTGTGTGTGTGTGTGTGTGTATTTTGCAGATACACACACAGCGGTAACAACAACTGCGACGAGTTGAAGCTGCGTCAACGCCGCAAATGTTGCGCTGCTACTGCTGCTACTGCTGCTGCGGCTACTGTTGGTGGTGCTGGCGGTGCTGGGGGTGGTGTCTGCTGTAGGGCTCCAAGGCTTTGGACCATCACCAGCCCCAATACGAAACGCAGCGCACAGCTATGTCGGCGTCGGCTGCTGTGCGCAGGATACACACACCAATACACACACACTCACACACACACACACGTCAAGAGAATCGTTCGCTACTAATGGCGCAGACAAATTGTTTTGCGTATCTCACAGATACATAGATACAGAGGCGCACAAAAGATACTACACACAAAAACACACCATGTAGGATACCACACACACACACACACATACACACACAAACACACACACACACACACACACAGTAGCAAAGTAATGAAATTTTCTTTGCAGCAATTTCTTTTTCATTTTCATATTTTATAATATTTTCCTTTTCATACACGAAATTTTCTTCGAAATCTATGCCACAGAAGCACTTGCCAAATATCTAAGTATATCAGCATATGCATATATATATTATTTCATGTAGCCAAATATCATTTCAATTACCATAACGCGCACATTTCGGTCAGCTTAACAGACTACTATCAGCTCAAAGCGTTTTCTTAACAAATTTTATATTTTTTCTGTTGTCGGGGGAAAAAAACGTTTACACTTTTACACTTTTGCACATTTGCACTTATTTCTGATGTTTTTTTCACAATACAAATTTTCAATGCTCTTACAGCTGAAAAAATTTTCTTTTTTTCTTGCTTTTTCTAGTGCTGTTGTTGCAGTTGTTGTAGATGCTGCGCTCTGTGGCAGAGTCGCTGTGTATCCGTGTATCTGTTGGATACTTGCGCGCACGACGCTCGGCAAACGAAGACTGAAATTGGGAAATTCTCGTGCGGGCCAACAGCAGCAGCAGCAGCAGCAGAAGCGGCAGCGACAGCGGCAACAGCAGCAAGCAGCAGCAGCAGCAGCCGTGGCAGCATCCAGAGGCAGCCCAGAGGCGACGAACCCGACAGCGTCTGGCTCTCGTTGCGGCGCAGGTTAAACGAATATCCTGCGCTGAAATCGAGCTGCGTGCAGGATACACAGAGGGAAGCACAGCGAAAAGAGGATATTTTCGCTACTCGCTGCGGAAAAGGACTCGCTGCGCAACTTATGGCGGCAAAAGCTGTTGCTCGGCTAACAGGGGAATGGGAGGCGTTAAAGAGCGACAGAGACAGCGGGTGAGAGAGAGGGCGAGTAAGGGCGAGTGGGTCCGAGGCGGAGGCTGGCTCAGTGGCGCGCTCTGTCGGTCGGCGTTTGGGAAATGAATGCAAACTGCTGGAAATTGAATTTAGCTGCATGGCAAATGGCAACAGTGCCACACAGAGCGGGCCACACACCATGCCCAACACACAGTACACAGTGGGCGTACTCGCTGTGGGCATGGCCGTGTGTCAGCTTAGCCCGCATTACGTTTCCTTTTTCAATTTGCGCCTCGCAAACGCGCCTCAAGTGCAAGTGTGCCCAAAGGCACACTGCCCTGCTGCCCCTCTGGCCCGCTGGCCCGTTTCCTCCATATAAACTATATAGTATAGCAATATCTTTTAGCTGCTCATTGCTGTCACAGACTTAATGGTGGCAACGTATTGGCCGCACTTGTGTCCTCGCCACTAACTCAGCATCCAGAAGCAGCTGCAGCTGCTGGGCGTGTGCGTCTGTAATTTCATCTAATCAGTTGCACGGATGCGGCATAAATTCATTTATCATCCGAGCAACTAGCACTTGGATAATCTGCGGCTCAACAGCTGCTGCATCCTGTTGCCTGTGCACTGCAGTTGATTGATTTAACAGTGAATCGAATAGTCCTTTGCAATCCAATGGCCAGTACACGATTAATGGGAGCTAATCTCTATCAGGTTCTTATATTTAGAAGACTGAGAGCTATTTATGCTGCGATACTCATCATGAACTTGAATAACAGCTATTTTTAAATATTTATGTTTTTGTTTTATCGCCTGAAAAAATAATTTATTGTATTCTATTTTGGCATAACGTTAAGTATGGCAAAATTTATTGTATGGGCAGTACTCAACTGAGAGCAATTCTAACAAAAATGTACATATTTATTAAATTGATTCTTGAAGGACTACCTTAAAGTTAAACATATGTTAGTAATTTATACTTTCTGAGAACCTACGCATTCAATGCAATGTCTCTAGCTCTTAAAGACTTCGAGTTCTGTCCCAAATACATTAATTAAATGTATTCTATTTTGGAATAATGTTAAGCTTAGAAAAACAGATTAGATATGTAGTATTCAAATCAGAAATGGTCTGACATACATTGAATCATTTTTTAAGAAAAATATACAGAAATAATAAGATCCATATATTTTAAGGAATAGCCCAAAACATTTGTTAGTATTTCAAAACCCTAAGGACCTACCTACACATTGCAATGTATTTAACTCCTAGTCATCGAGTAATGCCCAAAATTGTTGATAATATTAGATTAAGATTTACTTATTCTGATTATAAAACCATTATTTGTTTCTCAGTAACTTACATCTTTACCAATATACACTCTTACTCAGTTGCTATAGTTTCAGGGTATCGTAAGTGAGTATTTTGGCAATGCGTCACATATAGTTTGATCTACACAGATCCAGAAAAACATTAGCTATCATTAAAGGTTCCATTAGAATTCCTAATTCACATGGCTTTTAATAGAAAATTCTCAGCAAAATGTAAAAGCAAATTCAAATGGCACAGCAATAAATCAAAATGGGAAAATATCATCAACATCAACAACAACGACAGCAACAACGATCGCAAACGGAAGTCGGAGATGTACATATATACATACAAACTTACATATACACGCTTGTATTTATACAGAATCGAGTATAAGTATATCTACTACTTATATAGTGCCCGCACACAAAATATATCTATACATATATACTTTAAATATATTTAGAGACAGTCGCAGACAAGAAAAACAGCAACGACGACGGCGAGTCGCAACGTCAAAGACCGATCGCAAGGGGAAATCTTGCTGAGATTTTCCGCCGTGCAGCTTCGGTTTTTCGTGAAAATTCGCAGCCGTAAACGGGACTGTAAAATGTTTAGAGCAGCGCAAATTGCAAACTATGCGAATTGCACATAAAAGCGTCACGAGTCTAGCGACGTCTTTGTGTGTTGAGTGCGTCTATCTTGTGGCTGCGCATCAGCAAAAATAACACACATTTATTTATAAATCACACCACACACACGCACAACAATTTTAGTAGGTGGGGCAACTCACAGCGGCATGCGACGCGTGCCAGCCACACGCGCCCTTCGACTCGACTCTATTCCAAATGTATCTGCATCTGTTGCTGGCGAATTTCTTATTTCGTATCTGGAATCTTGTACTTTCGGTTCAATTACACTCACTTAAATCCGCGCACGTAGCTTGCATCGGCATTAAGTATTTATATTATTTGATTTATTTTGATTCGTCTTTGCTTCGCTTTCGTATAAATCGGACAATTGCGTCGAGGCGACAACTGAGAGACGCGAATGACGACTGCCAACTGCCAACTGCCAACTGAGGCGACGCGCGTCGGCGAGATCGACCCCAGACGCAGCCCAATCGCTGTCGCTGCTTCTGTCTTATGTCTTCTGTGTTCTTCTCAGATTTTTCTCACGGCCGCTCGCCAGCATCCTTGACTGTTTGTTCTTGCTTTTTGCTGTCGCTTAGCCTCGCTGCACTCTCCGCTCTGGCGTCTCTTGTTTGTTTGTTTGTTTTGTCTCTGGCGACGCGTCAAGTGGATTCAACGCAATTGACTTGTGAGGCGTCACTACACACACACACACACACACACACACACACACACACACACACACACACACACACACACGCACACACACGCACGTAGGCACAGCGGGTGTGCGACTACTCGGACATCAATTGCCAGAATATCTATCCATTCTAACTGTGCTACCTGCCCGCACAGTCTATCAAGGCATTGCTGTGCCGGCGATCGTTGCATGCCCCATAAGATTTATGTCCCGTTGCAACTGTTGCTGCTTCTCAGCTATTTTTAGCGCTGCCTGCGACAATATTTCTTGTGGTAGCTGCGAATGAACTAAATGAACTGCAGTCAACTGCATCACTCCTCTCTCTCTCTCTCTCTCTCACTCTCTCTCCCTCTCACACATACACACACTTGAGGTTTTACTCCCACTCCGAGCGGAAATGTGCCTCAGCTGAATGATCGACACTAATTACAGTGCACAATGTGTTTACATTTGTAAAAAGAAACCTTATGGAAGATTAACATGTAAGCAGAAAAAATATTGTTCTATTATAATACTCTAGAAAAATTACAAAATATAGGTAAATATAATAGAATATAAAATGTATACTGCATAATATAATTATTATATAAAATAAATATTAAATAATATATGTATATTAAAATTAACTGTGCAAAATATAAAAATGTATTTCATTTCTGTAATATATTCTGGACTTTAAATGTTTTTGTGAAAATGTATGCAAACAGAAAATAATTGTGTGGCAGCCCCATAAAGTATGTATGTACATATATCCTTGATCAGTACAATGAGCTGAGTTCATCCAATCATGGCAGCTTGCAGTCTATCTGTTCATCAAATCAAGAGACCTGCAATATTGTGCTAATTTTATTATTATATGCCGCATGCAACACGAGATTACAATTTTATTCTTTATTTTTATTTCATTCTAGTTTCATTATTGAAAAATTTATATTAATAATTAAATTAGTTTTTTTTATGCATAACCAGAATACCACTTTGGTTGGAAATTTCAGATTTACTATGCTTGTTGCTTTGATAAATATAATTGATTTTGATATCTACCATCTCAGTGCAGGATTCTGGGTATCTCCAAGTCAGGCACTCCCGACATGAGTATTTAACATGTTTATTGATTATTTAAATAAAAATCATAAAATGTAATATATTTCTAATAAGTATTATTTATATTTATTATATAATTAATATAAAATGTATAATTATATTAAATTCAAATTTAATATTGATTAAATATATGTATATACAATTTAATAAAATAAGTAATCAAAATTGATTCACTTTCCATGAATTGAATTGAAAAGTTTTTAGTATTAATGTCTAAGCTTTGGTCAATGTAAAATGGAGTAGTAAATTTGAAGTACACTACAAAAGAAAGAAGGGAACTTAGCTAATTTTTAATTCAAATATTTCCATTTTCAATAAGATTGTTTGTTTATATAATATACTACACACTTTTATTTCTATGCACTTCTCTGCTGATAACACCCACTGTGCACAGATCATTTGGTTTGGCTTAAGGTTTTCAGTGTGGTCGCTGTGCCTGTTGGCTGTCGCCTTCAAATCTCAAGTAGCTGCCAGCTCAAGTGTTGTCACCAAATTTGTTTGTTTACGTTGCGCCCCTGGTTGTGCGGTTATCGTCATTCGATGCCACGAAAAAACTGTGCAACACGCCTCGAGGCGCCATCGAGGCACAGAGTCGGGCGCATGTCAAGTGGCCAGGCAAGCCAGTCTCAAGACCCAAGTCCTGTTCCTATCCTTATATGTATGATTGTGTGTGTGTGTGTGTGTGTGTGTGTATGCCCGTTAACTGTCAACTGTCAGATTAAAGGCCATTGTTTACGTTTTGTGCTGCGGCACCTGCGCACTGGCCACATAAACAATCCGAGCAGCCTGTACCAGAAACAAATGTCACGAACGGAATGCAAACAAGTGGCTGTGGCAGCACGCGACAAACTGTTGCCCTTGTAGAGAGAGACTGCCCAATGCCCCTCCTTTTCCCCAAAATGTATATATATATATATATATCGATTGGTGGAGGGCATGCGCAGTGGAGCAGCTGCTGGCTGACATATCGAAGGAAACTCCTTTTGATGTAGACACAATAATTGCGGGGCATGCCACTGAAAAAGTATCTGCTGCTGCTGCTGCGTGTGCAGAACGTTCCCGTGCTTCGTCTGTAACGGTTCATAACATTTCTAGTGCGCTTTTACTGTGTGGCCAGCGTGTGCGTGTGTGTGTTGTGTGCGTGTGTTTGTGTCTGTGTCTGTGTGCTCAAGTAAAAAGATAAAAACAACGTCAAATTTTGTTGCCCGTTGGTTTATTTTGCATCATTTGTAGTTGCATTACGAAGTCCTTCATAAATTTGCTTTTTGCATTCAATTTGCTGCTGACCGTGAGCTTGTGCGTGTGTGTGTGTGTTGCTTTCTTTGCCTTGGTTGCTTAACACGCACAACCACTCACGCTTACTCTGACACTCACACTCACACACACACTCATACAAACATACATCTACTCAGACCAATACACACGCATTGGTGAAAAGTGAAAGTGACGCCCCAAACTTGGAGAACGCGACGAGCTCTGACCACATCCATCTATATACACAAATATATAAATATATATATATATTTATATATATATAGAGCTAGATATATATATATTTTGTACTTCGTCACAGCGCTTAGCAAAGTAATTTCGTAATTTCGTAATTTCGCCTAATTAAAATCTGTTGCTGAGCTCTTTCTCAATTTTAAATCCCCATTTAATCTACAAACAGCCCTTGCCCCAGCATCTCGTGGCCCTTCTATTTATGCGTAGCACATACAAATTTTCGCACACACTTATACACAGCACAATTTGGTAGTCCCAACGAACAACCAACAACAACCCCCAATCCCCATTCTCAGTCCTCGGACCCCCCCCCCCATACCCGCAACCACCGAAGTTCTCCTCGCATGCTGTAAATTCAATAAATTCTTCTTGGCATTCATTTTGTAAATTCTCATTATTAATTTTTCATTTTTCTTGGCCTTGCTATTTGTTTTTTTTTTTTCCTTTTTTCGAATTTTTCCAAATGTTTGCAGTCAAAATGATATAATGTTAAGCACGCTAACGGATCTTGACATCCGTTCAATTTAAAACTTTATACAATTCTTGATCTGAGCCACAAATCAAACTCAATTTGCAACAGGTAAGTAAAAGGAATTTATTTTCTTTCTTCCTCTTTTTTGTTTGTTAAATAATTCAACAGGGTTTCTTTGGGCTAAAGCTCAGGTAACATTGAAAATTTGAAAATGTTCTTTTTTAATAATTTTAAGTACTTTTTGATCAATGGACCCATTTTTCGTACTTTATACTGCATGTTCAATGCTCATATTTCGCTCCATGACGTCGAAACCCTGAAAATCCCCTTGAGTGTGCCCTGTGCCTGCCTGCCAAGGACCGACTGTACATTTATCAATTTCTTGTTGCTACTGTCTACAATTGTTGTTCACATTGTGGGGAATTATCATGCTCGTTCGACATGTGAATGGAGTATATTGGTTTTTGTGAAAATTGTGTTAAGTTGGGCGTGAGTCATTGTTAAAGATTTCATATATACATAGTTATAATACATATATATATATGAATATATATAGTTATATATATATCTATATAGAAAGCAATATATTCAATATATTCTACTCACACAAATTTTTTAAATATTACTAAAATTATAATATTTTCCAAAACTTTCTAAGTAAAATCCTTTGAAAATCTACTTGTTTTCTTTCTTTTATATGACAGATTTAATTCACATAAATGTTGTTACATTCGTAGAGTAAAATCCTTTTAAAAATATACTTTATAATTCTAGCTAAATAAATTTAAAATCTCTAAGCTTTAAATTTTATTAAATTAAATCGTAATTGAGCATCATGCAGTCGGTAATGTTCGACTGCAGCATACACATTCGATGTAGTTGTTATTGGTGTTGTTGTGGTCCTTGTGTCGTGGCTCTTCTCGCTATTGTAGCTGTAATTTATTTGCCTCTGCTCCGTTCAAGGACACATCCAGTGCAGGTGCTACACGCACGGCTAACCACAGACGGGCACACAGACAAGCAGAGACAACAACTGTGGAGCTGTTGTTGTCTGTGTGCCTGAATTACAATTTAATTACTTGGGTAGTCCTTGCAGACTTAAAGGATCAGCGCTAGCCACAGCCAGAGTCTGAGTCGGCGTCGATGTGTGTGCTATAAATAAACATTTTTTTCAATTAAGTTCCGTTTTGGCTGGCAAACTAATCCCGAAGCTCTAGCTAAATCCTGAATAGCCGCAGCGCAACCCACACGGAAATCAATGCTTAAATGTCAACTGAGTGCCTCCCTCTCTGTTTTGCAGTAAACCCAAATGCCCGAGGCATTGATACTACCCGGCATGGCTGACGCAGAGCCGGACTTATCAACGTTCGAGAATAAAACGGGACTCGCCGAGGACATGAAGTTCCTGGCTTCAATGCCCGAGCTGTGCGATGTCACCTTCCTCGTTGGCGACACCCGCGAGCCCGTCTGCGCCGTCAAGGTAGGTGTCAATATATATGGATGTATATATATACACATATATACATATATATAAATATAGACCTGTGTGTGTGTGTGTGCCTGCGTATGCGCTCGAAACCAGGTCACTGCGTAATCGACATAGCATCCAGTTTAGACCCCTATCCTTTACCATGATTTCTTCCTGTCACAGGCTGTGCTGGCGTCGCGTTCGCGCGTTTTTGCCAAAATGCTGTACGCTGCACCGTCGCCGCAGCGGAAGAGGGAGACAACCACCAAGGAGAACAAGCTGCGACTCTTCCTCAAGCGCTCCTCGGAACCCCTGCTCAATCTACAGAATGCCGCACAACAGGTTCGTAGTCTCATAATCGATTAACTTCAAAGGGGAGGGCCTTGGATACCATCCTAGTGTCAATGTGTATGCGTATGTGTTTGTATCTATGTGCGTATGCGTGTGTGTGAGAGTGTGTGTGTATGTGGGTGTGTGTGTGAGTGTGAGTGAGTGTGTGTGATTGGGGCATCTATTCGATTTTGAGTCAATTGATATTCTATTTTATTATTTATGTACATTGTTGTAAATATGTATTTACTAAAAACCTTCAATAATATCTATGTAACTTTTTTTGTGCGTTCTCTGTTGTGACTCCATTCCCAAACATCCAAACATACGTAAATTATAAAAAAAAAAAACACAAAAAATAATATCCATAATAATAGAGAACCGGTTTCACCCAACAATTAGCTCCGATACCCGAGGTAAACGCTTAGTTAACCCAAGCGACAAACTCTATGTATGTGTATGTGTATGTGTGTGTACGTGTGCGTATATAGAGTAATTAGTTATTATTAGTAGTTGTGTCCTAGTTAATAGTGCAGTGAACACTCTGACTCTATAAACTTACTCTTTCTAATTATGCTTATTATAAAATTGAAGGATATTGATAACCTATTAGAAATTATACTCTTCCAGAGTTCACTGTACTTACTGTGCGTGTATATGTTGTATATAGTATGTGTGCTTTAAGACAGGCTTTGAAGAGAGACTAATCATCATAAACAATATATATTTATAAATGTCTAGTAATACTGCTAGAAGCGATGTAAAAAAACTTTAAGTAGGAAATTAACTAATATTTACCATACTTTGATCTTGATTGCCTTGAAAAGTTCTTTAAACCAAGCTTCCTTCTTTCTGCTCAATACTTTAACTAAGTTTGTATATAAGAAATATTATATCTTCTATATTCTATCTTCTATATTATATCGCTTTCAAACTACCCTACTATTACATATTTATGTCCCTTATCCCCTGCACTTAACATTTATTCCAGTTCTATAAATACACTGTGTTATATAAGTCTGCCTACAGTTAATGTTTTATATGTCTAATGGCTAAAACTAATCTATAAGCTTGTGTTTGAAGTGTTCTTGTTCTACTAGCCTCTGTTAGCCGTAGTCTCTGGCAGCTCATTCCAAATCACTTTTGTTAATATCCGCTCGTTTTTACAGCCCTCTGGTCAACAGCATCAGACGCTGATCATTGAGGAGTTCGAGCCGGATGTCTTCCGCCAGCTCATCGAGTACATTCACACGGGCTGCGTGACCCTGCAGCCGCGTACTTTGTTGGGTAAGTATTCAAAGAAATGATGCTAGGAATCTTCTAGTTAAATTGAGTATTTCTTATAGGCGTCATGAATGCTGCTGATTATTATGGATTGGAGGAACTACGTCGCGCCTGTGCTGGCTTTGTGCAGTGCTGCATCAATGTGGACACAGTGTGCGCTTTGCTGGCCTCAGCTGAGCGCTATATACAATACAAGTGCACCAAGACGCTGGTGCAGAAGGTTCTCGAATTTGTGGACGAGCATGGCAACGAGGTTCTAAATCTGGGCAGCTTCACACTGCTGCCGCAGCACGTCGTTCGCCTGATACTCGCCCGAGAGGAGCTGCGCGCCGATGAGTTTACCAAGTTCCAGGCAGCGCTCATGTGGAGCAAAAAGTATTTCGATAACAATCCGGTAGGCCTTCAATGATTATTTTGATAATCCTTGAGGAAAGATCGAATAACATATGCTTTCCCTTTGCCCTATAGAACATTGACATCAAGGAAATATTGGGCACATTTCTGGAGTACATTCAGTTCCATAAAATACCCGCCAATGTGTTGATGCGCGAGATCCATCCGCTGAATTTGGTGCCCTATGCAATAATCATGAACGCTCTGGCCTACCAGGTGGGTTGTGTGCTTAATCGTCCATTTGCTGTTGGCTGCTTTGTTGTTTATATAACTCAGTATCATTCATGCCGCATCATTTATCTATCTATCTGCCTATCTGTCTATCTGTCCTTCTGCCTTTCTATCTGCCTGTAAATGCACTCTTTAACCATCTGTCGCCCATCGCCTATGCTATCCATCCTGTTGTCCCCCTTTATGTCTGATTCTACAAATTGCAGGCAGACCCAGAAAGCATCGACCCCGGAAAACTGTCTCCCAACTCTAGCCGAGTAAGGCGCGCCCGTCAAAATCAAGGAAGGTCCATGTCCGTGCAAAGCTCGCTGGATCCGTACGGGTCCAACACCACGCTCAGCTCCAGCGGCAGCAGCGACCCCGCCAGTGGACCGCATCACAGCAACTAACATAGGTTGAACGGCCCCTCCTCCTCCTCCTCGTCCCACAACCAGCCACACCGCCATCGCCACCACCACCAGTCGCTGCCCAAGATACGCAAAGCCAAATCCCAATCGTTCCGCACACGTCGCAGTCCCTCCGAACGTCGTAGTCCCAATGCTCCTACTCTCACCCTGAACACAAACGCCGCCAGCAGCGAGAAGAAGCGCAGCCCGCTGACACCCAAGAGTCCGGTGCTGCCACAGCCAGAATCCAAGAGTCCGGGCAGCAGCTCCCAGAAGACGCCCACTACACTCTCTCGCCAGGGCACGCTGCGCGCCTCCAGTCGACGGAAGAACAGCGGCCAGTTGACCATCTCATTGAGCGCTCAAAACCAGGGTCGGCGCAGCCCGGCGGGTCTCAATGATCGCAGTCCGCAAGGCCGTCGCAGCCCGCTCTTTCCCAGCAGCGGCCTGAGATCCCCGAATGAGCAGCCTAGTCCGACGGCGCGTAGTCCCACAGGTGATTCGCAGCGACGCAGTCCGACCTTCAGCATACAGATCCACACGCAGGAGCGTCGCTCGCCCCTGGGCGCAGTCGCACCCTCGGACTTTAGTTGCCAGGCGGGGCCATCGAACACGAGACGCAGTCCCACATCCACTGTGCATGTACAGGACATGGCCACGGAACCGGAGGAGACCGGCTTCATTGGGCTGAAGCGAAACTCGATAAGTCTCTTTACGCCCATTTACTTTGCCAGCGAGAAACGAAGTCCCATGGGACCCATACCGCCCATTACTGTGTCCAATCCCGCCGAGACCTACAAGAGTGCAGAGCGTGAACGCGAAGCAGCCGAGGCAGCTGCCCGGGAGAAAGAAAAGGAAGCCGCCCAGTCACAGCCGCAGCCCGAAAAGAAGAGCGTTATGCGAGAGATTCTGGCCTTTGTGCGCAAGCCATCGAAGCACCTGACAACGCGCACCAATCGCTTTGCCAATGCGTTCACCAGGGCCGAGTCTGGCTCTTCCAGTGGGCCTCTCATACGGCAGAGCACGTTCTCGGCCAGCCCGGCTGCCTCGTCGACGGCCGCCAAGAGCGCCGTGCAGAAGCAGATGTCGGAGGTGGGCTTCGAGCCGAAGATGTCGCTCAAGTTTGCGCACTACACGAAGATGTCATTGAAGCTGCGTCGCCTGGCCCGTCGGGAGGAGGAGGAGAAACAACAGCAGCAGCAGCAAAAGTCATCGGCGGTCAGCTCGGCGTCCGGATCGAAGCGAGCCAGCACGGACTCGAATGCGGGCAACGTTCAGGATCAGGTAGGTGCAAGCGGAGCAGAGGAGGAGCTGCCATTCGAGCTGGCGAATGTGCACTTTGAGAAGGTAGGTGAGTCCTATATCAAGCATGAGCGACTCCGCGAACTGGTCGAGCCCGAACTGGAGGTGGAGGACGAGCCCGAAGAGGGCGAGCAACCGGATGAGCAACCGGATGCGGCCATGGCACAGTTCGTCGAGGAGGTGACCAATTCCCTAAAGGTGGTCGCACTCAATGGCGAGAACGGGACGCCGGCTGTCCATCACTTCACTAGGCGCTCCGAGAGTCGGGAGCCCATCGAGCCGCGAATCAGCGAGGAGCGTGAGTCCGATTCGAATGATCTGATCATACCCGACGAGCTGCGCGCGGAGCTCACAGAGATTTTGAAAGCCTATGCACCAGAGCCAGTTTATGTTAATCTGCAGGCGCTGCGGCGCGAAACCGAGGAGGCCGAGGCGGTGGCACGTGCCGTTGCAGAGGCAGCCGCCGCTGTGGCGGCCGCAGCTGCAGCGGCGCCGTCAGCGCCCGAGAAGCTGCCGCTGCAGTGTCCTACTATTGAGTTTGAGCCGCCATCGCGTCGTTCGTCCTTCGATCCGCCGCGCTCGCCGTTCCTGGAACAGCTACGCAGTCCGGGCGTCGATACGGACACAGATCTGATCAATTTGCAGCGCCTGGATTCCGGCGGCGACAGTTTCGAGATGGTCGACGGCGATCGCAAGTCCAGTCGAGCCGAGTCCAGTTTCGATTGCCCCTACTCCTCGCGTGACACCAGCTTCGATGTGTCCATATCCCGATATCAGTCTACCAGCTACGAGGATCAGACCTCTAGCTTTGAGATCGTCGACACGGACGATCGCCGTCGACACATTGATCTGCGCAAGAGCTCTATTGAGCTAGTCGATGCGGAAACCTTTCAGCGTTCCGGCTCCTCCTGCGGCCGCAAGTCCTCCCTAGAGACACACTTCGACTACACGCCTTCCGAGACGAGCGGCGTTACGCCGGCTCGATCTCCCAACTTTCCCATGACCAAGAAGCAGAAGGCCGAACATTTTCGCCAGCTGCACATCTCCCCCTTCAGTGCCTTCTCGCGGGCACGCAGTCCGCTCTCCCAGCAGACCTCCTCCAATTACAGCTCGCGCGACAGCTACGACTCCAGCTCATCCTATCCGCATGGCCATGAGCCGCAGCGCAGTCCCTACGCTGACCCCAGCAAGAAACACTTTCCGCTGACCATCAAGCAGCGCGAGGAGGAGGTGAAGACATTCCTGTGCACCGATCTGCGCTGTGCCTCGATCTTCGAGCCGAGGCCCAGCTCGGTGCTCACCCAACAGCTCTCCACGGGCTCCATGTCCACGCCCTCCGCCTCCGCCTCCGGCTACACGAGTGCTCCACGCATACCAAGCGCTTTGAGCGGAGTGACTGGCGTGCCCTCCATTGGCATGGGCGTTGGCGTTCCCACTGGATTGGGCACGGCCGCAGCAAATGCCTCGCTGGGATCCTGCGGCTTTTCCAGCGGCAGCGAGTTCGAGCCACCCTCACCGCGGCGTGCGGCCAGCGCCTCGCCCAAGCACACATTCACATTCCGCATCGTGATGAAGAAGGTGGACAGCTCTCCGGAGGCGCTGTGCCCGGAGCGGCATCGTTCGCGCATCATCGATCGCTATCGGCGCCGGGACAGTCGCCGCAAGCGCATCCACGATGCGGGCAAGAGTTTCTAAACGGCGATCGAGGGCACGAATCAATGAAATATGCATAAATACCAAGATAAGCCCCCAATGTTTTGGTGTGCCTAGTCATAGGGATCGAGATAGACAGCTAAGAGAAATGTTTCTTAAATTTTAATCAATATTCGTTCCTCAATTGATCGACTTCTTAAACCCAGGCAGCAATCTGTGTGTGTACTGTGAGACGATATTTTTGTCAGCAGGCATACAGTTTTTTTTGACAATCTAAGTGTTATTCAATCCAAGGATTCGCCACAAGCAACCCCCTCGGCAACCCTCTAGTCGTAAGTTCTTACAAAAACTCAATGCGAAGATCAAACTTTATAAAATGGTTCTGGTTTTTAGGCCGTTTCAAAACTCTATGCTAAGTATTTGTATTTGTAAATGACGAGTCCTTGAATAAATCTATTTACATAAATATAATGTATAGGCTAAGTTAGATCATTTTTACATGTAGGCTAGCACACTTCATTAACACTTTATCATCTTCAAGGATAATGCTCGGCTCATGCTTGCCAGGTACAAATGAAAATTTACACTACAAATTTGTTGCTAGGCTGCTTGCAAAATCTCAAAAAAACAAAAAATGAAAGACAAAAAAAAAACAAAGAAATTCTAAAGAAATCTACAAAATATATGTGAAACAATAATTCCTCCCACGATTTACCTGATTACTAATTAAACAATATAGAACATTTATATATATACGTGATAAATGTTTATCTATATACATATATGAACTTGCATTAATGTTAATAACTAAATGTTGTAATGTTTGTGGTATATTGTGAACAAATATTACGAGTATGTGCGCATTTTACGTGGTTCCTGTTATATAGATATATATATATATATTAATATGTATTACAAATTTTTGATGGACTAGCTATTGTATATGTAATATTGTTAAATAACAAAATGATCAATTCTTTATGTATAAAAATCTGCTATTGCAAGGGACAACGTTTATTGTTTAAACTTAAGACTTAACTAAACTTAACTAAAAAAAGAATCGTTAAAACAGATTTAAATTAAATTAAGCATATGCTATATATACCCTATATATGTATACATGTATATGTTTAGATAAATCTAAAGCTGGATTTGGGGCCGTACTTAAATCTTTAAAGAAAAACTTTTGTGCCGAAAAAAATATTTAAAAAAACTAAAATTTAAATTTAAAGAGAGCCAAAAAAAAAAAAAATAAATAAAAAAAGGAAAATACAATATGGAATAATTCATATTTCGTGTTGTTCGAGCAGTTTTTTGGACTTCATATTTGTTTGTGAGACAAAAAGGAAACTAAACTTAAGCAATCTATGTGGTGTCTAAGTTTATTAAATAAGATCAGCTGTCAGCATAATTTATAAAAACCAAAGAAAAATCCAGAAATGAAAAAGAAAACAAAAAGATATCAACATTTTACAGGTATTTACGCATATAAAGCATTTAATTCTATATATACTATATATACATCTATATATATTGTACTTACACGACATTGACTACAACAACAACAACAACATGAGCCACATCTGCATCTGCATCGTATATACATATATATATATATGTACTATATATGTGATATACCCTGCTGTGCTAATCCAAAACAATTTTGTTCGTATAACTAACATGAATGCAAGTAGTTGAAATGTTGCTATATTTTAATTTGTAGTTGCTTGTTTTTAAAAACTAAAACGAAACGCTTGACAACAATCCGTAGTACTCGAGAGCGATAAGATATCAATTTTGATTTGCCTGTGTATGCGAGAGAGTGAGATGTGGCTCTCTCTCTCTACCGAGAGAGAGAGAGAGTGAAAGCAGCCAACTACAAATTTCACAAATGCGACTTTCTTCTATTTACAGACATTTTACCTAGCGGATTTGTTGGATGTGGAATGCGCAGGCGTGGCCATAAGCATTTTTATCACAAATAATTATATATAAATATTGATTGGGAATGAGGGAGAAAGGGACAGAGAGAGAGAGTGAGAGAGGGAGAGGGAGAGAGGGAGAGAAAGAGTTGTCCAATTCAAGTCCACTTCCAGTTGCAGTTGGAAACGTGTTCTTTATAGTTCAAGTTTATACTTTATACCGTTTCTATCGTTATCGTTGCAGTTATCGAACTATCGAACTTATCATAAGTATATATGTATGTGTTTGTGTGGGCATTCGTTTAGCCAAAATTATAGTTTATGTGCGTTTTATTGTAACAATTGAGAAATAAATCCCGATTCAATGTCGTTATTTGAAAAAGAGAATAACAACTTTTTGGAATAGCCTTTTTATTGATTCAGCTCTTACAAACGGGCATCCGTGTGCAAGGCAAGGACGCCGTCGTAGTCCTCGGCTCCAATGTTAATGTAACCATAGCCATTGCCGTCCACCTTCACCGATTTACCTGTACAGGAGCCATTCACCAAGCTGCCGGAGATGACGTCACAGTATTCGCCAGCGGGCAAGCAGGTTTGCAAATTCTCCGACAGATCGTAGAGATTGTTATTGAAGGCAACGAAGCCCTTGGAGCCGCGACAGAAGGCAATCTGATTGTCGCCATTGTCCCACCAGTTGTTCACCTGGGTGCCGCGGACGGTGTTCTTGAAGCCCACCATGTTGTAGATCTGGCGCCAGCGATGCTCACAGATCCAGCCATTGGTGCAAGCGCCGTCCTCATCAAACTCCGGCGAGATGATGCGCTCCTGGGCATCCTGCGGGGGCGCCTGGTCACGGTCATCGAAGGCAAAGGAGCTCATCACCTGACTGATGCCATAAGGATAGGCCAAGTGGAAAGCGGTGGCCATTTTGTACTGCTTGGGCGACTTGTAGTTCAGCTCCTGGCCGCCGTCGCGCTGATTGTCGTGGTTGTCCACAAAGGTGAGCGCCTGCTCAGAGGGCAGGAATCCCCAGTCGGTGCCCCAGCTCGATAGCCATTTCAGCGCATTGTTGCCGCGGAACGCCTTGCCGATTTCCTCTGAGAAACGGAACTCGGTGACGGCTCCGAGGGGCGTGTACTCATCACGAGAGACCGTCTCGTGGCCATGATCGATGACCTCCTGGTAGATGAAGGGGCGGGCATTGTGAGGGAAGCCATGGTCAGTGTTCAGGTCACGTGTGTTGCTGTAAATATACTGAAAGGCGAGTTAGCTAATGAACAGCTTCTCCAAGTACTATAAGTCTTACGTCCAAATCACTAGCGGCCATGTGCTTGGCGGCATCCACGCGGAAGCCAGCAACGCCGAGTGTGATCAGATGATCGAGCACCTCAATCAGCTGCCGTCTCACATAGTCGCTGCTCTGGTCGAGATCCTTAAGGCCGACTAGTTCGCATTGCTGCACCTGGAAGCGATCGTTCCAGTCGTAGATCTCGCAGCTGGGATGGAAGTCCTGCTGTGTATAGGGCACACCCGGGAAGGATTTGCTGCTGGGCTCAGCCACCGAACCGCCTGTTCCTCGGGCAGTGCCTACCCAATCGCCGGACATGTGATTGAGCAGAACGTCCACATAGATGCGGACGCCCACATCGTTGCAGCGACGCACCATGTCGGCGAACTCGAGCTCGTTGCCGGAGCGTGTCAGCAACTTGTAGGAAATGGGCTGATAGCGTTCCCACCACGGCCGACCCTCGGATACGATGTTCTCGGCCACGGGGCTCACTTGGACGCCCGCATAGCCATGCGGAGCGAGAAAGTCCTCGCACTCCTTAGCAATGTCCGCCCACTTCCATTCAAAGAGATGCACTATGGTATTACGATTGCCCCACCACTGAGGATTGTGCTGGGCCAGCGCCACACCGGCCAACAAACAGACTAACGTCAACTTAAGCATGGCCAAGAATTGTTACTGAAGGCCATGCGACGATCCCCTCTTATATACGGCACCTAATCTAATCAACATTTGACCAGGGATTTGCAAGCTTCGTGTGGAGCCAATTTACTGCCCAGCCAATGGCGAATTTTACGCGAATTTATGATAGTCGCAGCTAACTGTCATGTTGACCTATGGTAATAGTCTTAGAACAACAACGTGACTCAGAAGACCAGCCGAAATATGTGTATTTATGATAACAAATATTGATATGTATGGTAGCGAAGCTTCGTTAACTCTAAATATAAAATTTACAACCGATTCTAATCGAAACAAACATTTTCGGCCGGAGTAAAAATATACTCTGCGATTGTATTTAATCGTGAAATTTATTCAAATTATTTATGGTTTTGTTTTTATTTCACAAATATTTCAAATCTTTTTTATATTGGTTTTTATTGGATTAATAATTATAATAATAATTTATTCAATTTAATTTTGATATTGGTTTTAATTCAAATTTGTTATTAAGTTTTACACAAATTTTAATGAACACAATTTTTGTGTTATTCTAAGTCTTTCAAGTTTTCTAAGTCTTTCAAGTTTACTAAGTCTTCCTAATTTTCTAAGTAGTTCAAATTTACCAAGTCTTTCAGTTTTTCTGAGACTCTTCCTTTTTCTAAGACTTTCAATTTTCCTAAGTGTTTCAAGTTTACTGAGACTTTCTAGTTTTCTAAGTCTTACAATTCTTCTAAGTCTTCCTAATTTTCTAAGTCTTTCTAGTTTTCTAAGTCTTTCAAGTTTACTAAATCTACCTAATTTTCTAACTCTTTCTAGTTTTCCAAGTGTTTCAAGTTTACTAAGTCGTTCTAGTTTTCTAAGTCTTTCAAGTCTTCTAAGTCTTCCTAATTTTCTAAGTCTTTCAAGTTTACTAAGTCTTTCGTTTCTAATTCTGTCGTTTTCTGAGTCTTTCAATTTTTCTAAGTCTTCCTAATTTACTAAGTCTTCCTAGTTTTTTAAGTCTTACAAGTATACTAATTCTGTCAAGTTTTCTAAGTCTTGCTAATTCTCTAAGTCTTTCAATTTTTCTAAGTCTTCAACATTTTCTAAGTCTTTCCTCTAAACCTAAGTCTTTACTGCTTAGCTCAACGATCATTAACATCTTATGCCTACAGTTTTTCTTATATCTAATATTTAAACAATTCCTAACAATTATTTTTAACTATTACAATGCTGCTTAAAATACTTAATAATATTAACTATTTAAATATTTACCTGACCACACTTCACCTTACTTCACTTCACTTTCACTTTCACTTTACTGCACTGCACTACTGACCCCCACCGGGCCTGGACGACTGAAGAAATGCTGCAGCTGTTGCTCTTTATAAAGGGCCACTTTTACTCAAACTCCAAGGCGCGCTCAAATGTTGAGCCTGCGTCGAGTCGCGGTCGCTGCAGTCGATCGTGAGGTGACCAATGACAACACTCTCTGCTGCTCCAAGCATTCTAAATGAGTTTAACTTAATTGTAAATGTAAGCAAATATTGCTGAATACATAAACACAACAGAAATGATCTTCTGCAGCTCATTTTCGTTGCTTGCTTTGGTTAGGCAGACAGACAGAGAGACAGACAGACAGACAGACAGACAGACTTTGTGATAAAGAGAGAGAGACAGACAGATTTGCAGATATACAGACAGACATACAGTCTGATTAATAGGCAAACAAACAGAGAAGAAGGGCTCAAGAATATTTAGTCTTCCCCAACAATAGCCAATGAGCATGCACTCTGGTGTACCAAGCATTCTAAATAGGTTTTACTTAAATATAAATATTGCTACAGACATATAAAGGTCTTGAACTTGTCTTCTTCTATCCTACTTATAGGAATTTAGTTGTTCATGACAGACAAACATACATACACATACATACACATGTTATATAGTTTCATCGGCTCTTGTCATAAATCATAGACAGCTTCTGCTTCTGCTTTTTCTTGTCAAACAAATTTTGATATATTTTGTGTGCTAGGTATTAAACTGAATGTTTTATTTTTATTTTTATAGAACACTTTATTTTTAATAAAAATAAGGTATACAAAACTGTTCTGTCTTACATTTTTTAGTTAAAAGTATAGGACACCATAGTTCTAGTGTCTGTCTGTCTCTCTATCTCTCTGTCTGTCTGTCTCTCTGTCTGTCTGCCTAACCAAAGCAAGCAACGAAAATGAGCTGCAGAAGATCATTTCTGTTGTGTTTATGTATTCAGCAATATTTGCTTACATTTACAATTAAGTTAAACTCATTTAGAATGCTTGGAGCAGCAGAGAGCGTTCTCATTGGTCACATCACGATCGACGGCAGCGACCGCGACTCGACGCAGGCTCAACATTTGAGCGCGCCTTGGAATTTGAGTGAGGGTCGCCCTATATAAAGAGCAGCAGCTGCAGCATTTCTTCAGTCGTCCAGGCCCGGTGGGGGTCAGTAGTGCAGTGCAGTAAAGTGAAAGTGAAAGTGAAAGTGAAGTGTGGTCAGGTAAATATTTTATTTGTTAATAATATTAAGTACTTTAAGCAGAATTGTAATAGTTAAAAATAATTGTTAAGAATTGTTTATATATTAGATATAAGAAAAACTCTAGACATAAGATAATGTTAATGATTGTTGAGCTAAGCAGTAAAGACTTAGGTTTAGAGGAAGGACTCAGAAAATGTTGAAGACTTTAATAACTTAGAAAAATTGAAAGACTTAGTAAATTAGCAAGACTTAGAAAATTTAAAAGACTTAGAAATTTTGAAAGATTTAGAAAACTTGGAAGACTTAGAAAACTTGGAAGACTTAGAAAACTTGAAAGACTTAGAAAATTTGAAAGACTTCGAAAATGTTGAAGACTTTCATAACTTAGAAAAATTGAAAGACTTAAAAAATTAGGAAGACTTAGAAAATTTGAAAGACAGAAAACTTGGAAGACTTAGAAACTTTAAAAGACTTAGAAAACTTGAAAGACTTAGAAAACTTGGAACACTTAGAAAATTTAAAAGACTTAGAAAATTTGAAAGACTTAGAAAATTAGGAAGACTCTTAGAAAAATTGACAGACTTAGTAAACTTGAAAGACTTAGGAAATTAGGAAGACTTAGAAAAATTGAAAGACTTAGAAAACTTGACAGAATTAGTAAACTCGAAAGACTTAGTAAACTTGAAAGACTTAGAAAATTAGGAAGACTTAGAAAATTTGAAAGACTTAGAAAATTAGGAAGACCTAGAAAACCTGACAGACTTAAAAAACTTGAAAGGCTTAGTAAATTTTAAAGACTTAGAAAATTAGTAAGATTTAGAAGACTTGAAAGACTTGGAAAACTAGAAAGACTTGAAAGACTTGTAATAACACATAGCGGTGCTTCATGTGAGAATGAGACCAGTTAGAGCATACTTTTTCTTCGACAAAAAATTTTGTACTAGCTGTCCAGTCTATGTGTTGTATGGTTAGTGTTTGTGGTTAAAAGTGTTTTTATTTTGTTATAATTTTATTTTATTATATTAAATATTTAATAAAATTTTTGAGAACAACATCTGCTTCTATGTCTTATATTTAAAAATTTTGAACTAAGGCACAATGTTGCAGCATGTGTTGCTGCACTGCAAGATATGTTGCTAAGGTACATGAAATGTTGCAAATTTTTCATAATTTTAATTTTTGCTGGCGTTTAGAATGATTTTGATGTACTAATTTTTTAGTGCTGAAAAACTCAAAATATTGCTGGTGGTATTTTATCAATCAAGCTAAATTTTGCAAAGCTTCAAGAAATTGTTCCGAAACCAGCCCTAAAAATGTAGCTATAGTAATAATTATTGCAAAGCTCAGCTGAATGCTAAAAAGCTCAAAATGTTGCTGAATGACTGCTGCTGCAAAGCTTAGATAAATGTGACAAAGCTTAAAATGTAGCTGCTGCTATGCATAATGTTGCTATACTTCTGAAAATATTGCTATACTTTTGATACAAATGCTCGAAATGTTGCTAACTGAATTGTAGCTAAGCCGTGCTTAAAGTTGCAAATCTATAAAATGTTGCCAAGCCAAAATATTTTCTCGAAACAATTTGCTACAGAGTATTTCTGATTCTGTATTATGCTTTTACGTTTGCCGTACACTTGATTTGAGCTTTGTAATATATGACTGATGTTTGAAGCGCTTATCAATCGGACGCTGATTAGTTACGACCTGAGATATAGAAAACAGATTTCTGCTGAATGCTATTTTTGTGAGGTGGCCAGGCAAAGTTTGGACGTTTGTGCCAGCTTTGTAACTTCTGACGTGCACGGCATTCCTGATCATAATTTTTGCGCAGTATAACTGTGAAATAGTATATGATCTCCACCAAAGACAACATGCTCATGCCCACAAACAAACTGAAAGCGCTGCCCAGATTAGCTGAAAAGAAAACAAATGATAATTTACTCATTTGCGTGTCATGTGCGTGTTATCGGTAGCTCAACTCACAGACTAGGGTGACCATATTTGAAAGCAAATCGACGCGCACTCGTCTATAGACTTGTGAGTTGAGAAAAATATGAACTATGGCATCATTTTCCTCGATTCCCTTGCTATAAAGCAAGGCATATGTCAGTATATGATCAGGCAGACAATTAAGCAAATACTTACTAGAAAGGATCCATAACAGGCATATTGAGCTTTAGTTCAAAATTTGAGATTTGCACATTGTAGTCAAAGTGCTCACAGGTCAAAGGGCAAGGACACTGCGTTTTTTTCATGCGTCCTATGATATCGGCTTTAGGATATATAAATTATAAATAATAAGCCATATATAATAATTATATATTCTGAATTTACACTTACGAAAATTATCTACCAGGCAGGGTATATCACGAAATGTGCATACCCGTTCCTTGGTGCGGTTGAACTCAAAGAAATAGGTGTGACAGCCGCACAGCCTGTCCATGTTGTTGGCTCGGCAGTTGAGCTCACAGTTGGGATAGATGTAATTCGAGAAGTAGCGCAGCTCAAACTCATGGTTAAAGATGCAGTTCCTCTGCGCGATGGATAGAGCCTTGACGGCATCTGAACAAAATGTCTCCACAACGCGTAGTGAGGCAAATGATTCGGTTTTGAGACCAAGAAATTTGCAATCGGCATGAGCGCTGGGAAAAGCGTCCGTCTCATGGATGAGCAGCTTAAAGCCATGCGAATAGGATTTCAGAGCATCGTAGTTCTCATCCCTGTAGCGGAGGATTAAGGATAGGCCATTGTCGAGGCCACCAGCAGCAGCCTGGGCAGTGAAATTCAGCCTGTTTGGCAGGTAGATTAGATATGTATAGATATATGTGGATTATGGACCCACCCGTCCTGTCGCAGATTGAAGGAGCAACAGTGTCCGAAGAACGTTTTCGACAGCTGAAACAAACGCGTGCAGTTCATAATGTCTCCATGATAGCGACACCGATGAATTATCTCATGGCAATCCCAGCGCAGGTGGTCCACAAACTGAATCATGGTCAAATTGTTGACCAGCAGCACGGACTCCATCAGGTCAATCTCCTCCGAAGAGAAACGCTCGTCATCCAGCATAAATCCGCTGAAGATGTGCAAGGTCTGCAATACGTTCGATACCTGAACATTCGGCGGCAGCTTCCTAATTGTGGACAGATTATATAAAAATGAGGCAGGATATTATTTTATTCTTCTACCCACAGTGACTCGATGTACGCCTTGGACTTGTCCATGTTGAACAATACCTCGGGGCAGATTGTGATTGGCGGAAAGTAGAGCCTGCTAACGGGCGTATGATCGTTCTCCACATTCATGCGCGTCGGGCTGCTCCGATAGTCAGCATAGAAGGTGTGCGTCATGACGATGGCGCAAATGAACATCACAATCGAGATCAGAATCCACACGAAGTGCACCACCCGATTCGTGTCTTTGTCACGAGTGTACTTCAGGCCATGTATGCTGCTCGTTGCGCAGAAATCGCACCAGGTGCGCCTCAGAGCGCCGTGCAGAGCGGAAATCTTTGGATCGATTTGGTCCGGACTTAGTTCCTCCTCGTGGCCCATTGCTGCACTGACAAAGGTTACACCTCAAATACATCAAGTAGCGGCGTGATTTTCCCTTTTTATATGCTGTTTGAGTGGGCGTGGCAACCATTTGACATGGAAGCAACTGTTTATTAATTTCGAATTAGTGTAGGGCGTGACTCTGGGGTTGGTAAAGGTGCTTAGCTGACAATGCTTTGCTCAATGCGATATAGTGTAATCCTGGCAGAAGACTTTTTAAGTCAGCATTAAATACCCTTTAGATTAACCCTTGAACTAACAATTGCCATAAGTGATATTTTTAGCTGACTAAGATAGACTTAGAAGAATGATTTTAAATAAAACTCTGGGAAACAACTTAATATTCCTTGTTAAAAGCGATTTGAATTTCGATTTGGCAGTTTCGTTTACGTCTTTCTCTGGTTTTCACTAATTTGCCTTTTCATATCATCATATTTTTTCCTTTTTTCTCCTCCTTCCCAACACTTTTCTAGCTACATTTTCGTTTTCTTCTATTCTTTTACTTTTTTTTTTTAATTCTTCCCTATGTTCTTCTTGATTCTTATATAAAGTCTCTTCCCTTCTCCTTTAATAGTATTTCGTTTCTACTCTCTTCCCTTTGTATTCATCGCTTTTTAGAATCTCTGACTTTTGAAGAACCTACTTTAGTTGTACGTAAAAATTTTCCAACTTTTATATTCTATATGATATTTATATGTATTCTAATATATAGTCTATTCTTTTTGGCTTTAATAATTTTTCTTTTCTATTTTCCTTAATTTTCTGCTTACTGTTTAAAGAACTTATGTATTTTGTCCATCCTCATCCTCATTCAATCCTCAAGCTTAATTATCTGTATGCCATATATAATTCCAAATGAAATAAACAAAAATTAAACAGTTGAAAGTTGGTTTTTAGCAATTTTAAATTTTATTCGCAAACGTTTAGTGTCTTTTTTTTATGTACGTTGAATCGTTTGCATATACACAATGAAATATATGTATGTATATCATATATTATATATAGAAAAGTATTTAGTATTTCATTCATGGTTTAACAATATTGGCTTACTTAACTCACTTCAATTGAATTGACTTTATACAAAAAGAAAAACTTAACTCTTTGCTATCACAATGAAAAAACTACGCATTTTAAATGGTAGGCAATTGAATACCCGTATCAGGCACGGCACGGCCAAAAATAGTTCGACTACGTTTACAAAAGAAATGTGACTTGGATTGTTTTGTGCTCAGATTTAAAATTATATTGAAATTTTGTGGGCAACTGACGATTATTGTCTTTCTCTATGCTGTTGCTTGAACTCGAAGGCTTCGGGCAATGCCAATGCGGTAACAACAACTTTTCGCTTAGAGTATAATTAACTAAAATAATAACTTAAACTAGCTTGTGTGTAGTGTAGTGTAGTTTAGTGTAGTATAGTGTATGGGTAATTACTGCCTAGTCTCGCTGGCAGTAATGGCCAGCGGCGCTGAATTGCCATTGCTTAGCCTTCCGATTGGTGTCTCATGGTTCGTGCCGCTACTGCTGTCCAGGCTTGGTTTGTGCTCGTCGTTCTCGGGATTGTCCCAGAACTGACGCTCGCCGGAGCCAAAGATGTTGTAGAAGGTGCCGCAAATGATGTACACAAATGCGGCAATGAAGAAGACAATCTGCCACTGTCCCATGGTGGGCTGAGAAATGGGAAGAGTCTTGAGTTATTGGAGAGCTCAGAAAGAGAAGTTTTATCAACTCACCTTGTTATTGATCAGATTGCCCGCAGCAATAGGCGCCAATAGTCCCGCCAGATTGGCCAAGCAGTTCGTGATGGCCATCAGGAAGCCCGCGAAGCGTGGCGTCAAATCCAAGTGATTGATCTTGAAGCCCGAGTAGATGCCGCCATTGAGACCAACGCCAATGGTGAGTATAGCCAGAGTCAAGGCGCGATCGCAGCCCGTGTAAGAGGCGGCAATCAGAGCCAGGCCGGGTCCGTACTGACCGATGCTGTTGATGATCTTCCTGGTGGCCGTCAGCGAGAAGCGGTTCGTGCTGATCAGCCAATCCGCAATCACCGAAATGAACATGGAGAACAGCCACATGGCCAGGTAGGGCAGGGAGCTGAGCAAACCGTTGGACTTCAGAGAGAAGCGTAGCACCTGCTTCATGTAGGTGGGCAGTTCCGTCATCAAGGTCTCATAGCCATAGTTGTGGCCCATGTGAGCGAAGAGAATCGCGTAGAAAGGCAGCGACTTCATGATGGACTTGAACGGAATGGGCGGGCTCTGAAGGAGAGAAAACATATTAGCAACCTGCACGGGTTGGCTGAATAAAGCTGTCGCCTACCTTGATCACATCTGTGCCCCAGAGGGAGTCGTTGATGTAGCGCTTCTCACGCTCGTCGATGCGAGGATGCGCCGAGGGATCCTCAAAGACCAGAATGAGGAAGGCAATCGACCAAATCGTTCCCACGATGCCAAACACATAGAAGATCGACGGCCAGCCACCGGAGAAGCCATATTCAGCCAGCAGACCAGACAGCGGCATCGAGATAATCGTGCCGAATTGAGCACCTGCATAGACCGCAGCTCCCATACGCGAGCGTTCATTGGGCGGTATCCACTTGGCCAGCAGAGCGTGGGTGCAGGGCACAATGGGACCCTCGCCCAGGCCTTGGATGAAGCGGACAGCGCACAGGCCATAGACTCCGCCCTCGCGGGCCGCCACAGGCACCAGGAAGGCAAACACCGAGTTGATGAGCATGCCCCAGCCGAGGAACCGCAGAGCACCATATTTCTTGGCCAATATGCCGAAAGGAATCTGGGTGATCACGTAGCCATAGAAGAAGGAGGACAGTATATAGCCCTGCAAACTGGAACTCCAGATGAACTCGCCATCTTCGCCAGTATCCTGAGAGAGAGGGAGAGGAAGAAACAGAAAGGGTCAGTTTAGCAACTTGTTATCGATGGTTATCGATCAATCAACTTACGACTTCCAGCTCACGATCACCGCACTCATCGTCCAATATCTCCTCACCCTTCTGAATAGCCGTGTGGTTCACCATAGCCACAATAGCCACCGACATATTGGTGCGCATCACGTAGGCATTGGCCATGCCCAGGAAGAGCATGAATGTGACAAAGTAGCGGGTGGTTGCCCAGCCTGAGAATACAAAGCAATAAGAGAGCGAACATATAGTACTTCTTTAAGAGAGTCAAGGCATCAACTTTTAATTACGGCCAATTAATTCGCAAAGTCTGTCGGCACTTGTTTGTGCAAAGATCTTAACGAGCTTGGAACGGAAATGAGTAAACAAACCAAATAAAACCAAATACTAAATTCTAAGATTCATAGAAAAGTGTTAGAAACAGAAATGATCGACCTAGAGATGACCTATACATATGCAAATTATATTAAATATATATATTAATATATGAAATTTATATTTTATGCTGAATCATCGTGACAATTCGGCTCTTCGAGTCGTCTGTATCGAGTATAATCCACAAAGACAAAGACAAAGAAATTCTATCAAGCCCTACATTAAATATTTTTACTGGGTATAAACCGTTACAAAACGAGGCCGCAGCTATGAGATAATAATAAGATAAGTAGCATCCAGAACAGATAAGATTGTATATAGTATTTATATGACTCAATGCCAGGCAGATGTGTCGCAGACTGCTGGACCGTATTTGAATTTATTTTTTCTAGACTCGTTTTTAGTTACCTCACGTTTCCAGCAATAATAAAAAACCTTGCGAAATTCGAGACGTTGCTGCGAGCTATTTGTAGACCAAGCCCGAAGCAAGTCATTATTATTAATGTTGTTTTCTTAACTGTTGTTTCGATATAAAATATACATTGAAGTGATCGTCTCAGAACCGTTTGTCGCCGCGCACGAGCGGGCAACACGTGATATTCAATTTCCTGGCTGAGCAAATTTTTGGTATTTCCAACCGTGATTCGCTTCAGAAATTGTTTGCTATTATTTGTTATAGAGTTCAAGTTGAGCTTAGAAAGCACAACTGTATTTTGTAAATGCTCAGCATGGCAAATGGAATTTGAACTTTCAGTCATTTCGCTTTTTTTTTTAGCTCAACAGACCGGCAATTTTATTGCTTATGTTTCGAATTGTTCTGTTTTGCGTTTATTTTCCACACAACAACAGTTTTTCACAAAATATGACATAGTCTACTGTGGAAAATCCGGACTAAACAATTGCTGAATCAAACAACAGAAAGCAAAGTCTACAGAGAAAATAATTGTATTCGTTTGCGTTTTTATTTGTGCGCACGCAGCGTTAAATCGCGCGATTTGTCAAAAACCGCTACTGCCCCCTCTTTCTCTCTCTCTCTCTCTCTCTTTCTATTTCAGTCTACCTCTCTCTCTCGCACATGTTGCACAATCGGTGCGGCATATGCAGCACGTGTACGTCGCGCGTCAGCACAGGGCAACTATTTGCCGATATACGCTCGAAAATGGGCGGAATGAATAAGCTTTTAGCTATAAATATAACGCATACGCAGCGTGTGCGGATCTCGAGTGTGTGAGAAAGAGAGAGAGAGAGACTGGGAGCGAAAACGAGAGACGGGACAAGGGAGAGTATGTAAATCACATTTGCATACCCTTTAATGACCGAAAGTTTTACCTATTATTTTATTTGCTTGGCTTCAACAATTAAACTTTCAAATTATTATTTTTTTTTATATAAATTTTGTGTTATATAACAACAAAAATGTTTTCACGATTTTCAATTTTTTTAAAATTTGTTTGGAGCATTTATAGATTTGCAAATACAATTTTTTTTTGCAATTTTTTTCCCTAATACTTATTAATGTTTAAAAATTTGTATTTGAAAATGAACTCATCCAATGATTTATGATATTTTTGTTTTTGAGATATTTTCAGGGTTATGGACTTCATGCATATAAGATATAAGTATGAAAAAAAGAACGCAAATTATGTATTAAAATGAATGTTTTTTTTTTTATATTAAATTATTGCACTAAGTTTTGTTCTAATAGCTGTTTCAAATACATTTAGATTACTACATAAAAGTCTACCCATATTGATTTCAGACTCTCATTTTGAATATCTAAGACTGAGTAGAGAAAGTATTTTCTTTCGTTAGTTTTCAAACTCAGCTCGAAAACTTGTGAAATCCCTTCAAATTACATTTTCGGCAGCTTTCACCTTGGTGCTTACCCTTTGGTCTGTCGTCCAAATTATTTTGATCCCAGACAAGGACATGGCCATCGCGATGGCGATGATTGAGCTTGCTGCGTCTAAAGGGCATCTCGTCTGTCTGTCTGTGCCCGTCTCTTGAGGTTTTCGAGTTGTAAAAATAAATTAATGTAAACTAAACTAAATTCGAATCGAGTTCGCGATGCGTTGCACGAAAATTCTCAACAAAATTCGCGAATTGTTGCTGTTGCCAGTGATTTTGTGTTGTTTTATTTATTTATTTTTTTTTTACTTTGACTTTTTGCGCACTCGTTTAAACCATTTCATTGTCTATCTGTGCAGTGGGCCGGGCCTGAACATGTCGCGGGTCAAGATATTACAAATGGAGCTTATTAAAAATGAACTTTTTTGCGAAACACGCGTTGCACTCGAGAGAAGGTGTAGAAGCGACTGAGCTGAGTGTTCAAATCCAATTTGGAATCGGCGCTCGCGTTTAGCTCTTGGCTGTTGGCTGTTGGCTGTTGACTCTTAGCTCTTAGCTCTGTGGGTGCCTTTGCGGCAACTGAGCGCCAACTGTTGCGCTATCCGACTATATAATAAACGGGGCTGAAATCGGCGAACGCCCGAGGCGCAAGTGCCTTAGATTGAGAGAGTGCGAGAAAGCAAAAGCGAGAAAGAGAGAGAGAGAGAGAGCGGGAGAGAGGCGCCACGATTACATCAACTATTTGCTCAGTGAGGTATGGTCCAAGCATATGTCAGCCTAAAACTGAATCATCAGCTGTTGAACCTAACTCGATTGATGTCAATTGCTTTATATATAGTACAGTCCGACAAAAAGATCTATTTTTAGCCATTAGACGTAAGCATCTCGTGATGCCTGAAGCAAAACTCGACAAGAACTAACTCGAGTTATGCCAAAACCAAATGTTATTTGCCAAATGCGCGACCAGACTTTGGATAGATGTACATATGTATATAATAAATTATATATACACAAACACTTATGTGCATATATGTATACACTCACGTATGTGGTAAGAAATTATTGGGAAAAATGCTTCAAGTAGTGAAACCTTAGAAATAAGAGCCAGAGCCGACACGAGCCAGCGGCCTGCGGCATGGGGGCATGCGGCTACTGGCGCCAAGCGACAAAAAGGGGGATTGGTCTTTGGTTTATGCTTTTCATAGGGTGTGTGCTAAGTGCTGCTAAGTGGTGCCCACTGTGGTGCCCACTGTAGTGCCCTTGCCTTCCCCTCTCTAATTACCAATTAGAATTCGTGTGGCCATTATAAAAGCGCAATTCATTGCATTGTCAGGTGCTTGCTAATTTGGAGAAATGTGCAAAAAACAAGCTGAGCTACAAAATTAAAAGTCAGTTCTCTTAATATACAGTGGAACGGAAAATATAGTATAAGCATATTGCAACGACAACTGAATACACTATGAAAGTCAAGAATTCAATCATATAATCAGTAATAAATTATTGAAGTAGTGTCTCTGGACTTTAATTAAATATTTGCTATAAATATATATATAATTGCTGAATACAATATGAAAGTCAAAAATTCAATTTTATCATCATTAATATATTGTAGAAAATATGTCTCTGAAATTAAATTAAATATTTTCCAAAAAATATTTATACAATTAAATATTTATTTTTATTTATTTATTTTTAAGTAAAGCAGTTCCCCTCTATATTTTTTAATGATTTCCTACGACTCATAAAAATTGTTTTTATTAAAATTTACTATTTATTTTTCTAATCAGCTTACAATTTTAATGTTTTTCTATAGAAATACTTGAACATTTCCTTTATCTTTATCTACTTACTATTTGCTTGTAATAAATTTGAGCCAATCTATATTTATCTGTTAGTGCATATACCCCACATACCCCATTAAGTAAATTGTCATGACTCGACCGCACACACACTTCAACACGCGTACACACACACACACAGTCAAGTCATAAAAAAACTAAACCACATGTTGTTTTCGAAGTCTCGAGTCAGCTTTAAGCAGCAGACGAGAAACTTTGCCGGCATGCGGTGAGTGCACGTGTTTGTCGCCTGATTCTCGAACGGACCACCACAAGTTTCGCCCCAAGCGAAAGAGAGAGACAGAGCGAGAGAGAGAGAGAGGCTAATGGCAAGAGAGCCGCTCAAGCCGACTGACGAATGAGCTGCTCAGCTCAGCGGGACTATGGCCGAGGCTGATGTAGCACACTAATATTTCGACTTGATTGTATGCCGACTGGAAGAGTCGACAGGCGATTGTTATTGTTACTGTTTGCATGGCGCAGGCAACAAGTCGAGAGAGATGTAGAATGACTGAGTGAGGGAAAGAGAAAGAGCGAGGGAGAGAGAGAAGAACCTTGACACGCGATGCTCGTGTTATGTCAGCTTTTTTTTATTTCTTTTTCTTTTTTGGCAAAACCTCAAATGGAAATATTTGTTGGCGGGTACAGTCAAGCATTGAGCAATTAGTCAAAGAGAATACAAACGCGAAATTCATAAAAATAGCAGCTGCATTTGTTCTATTTCCGTTTCATTAACGAAGCATGCGACAGCAACTGACAACAATGGCAACGTAACAACAGAAATAGTGAGTTCAATTATTTACTAACTGTCATTAAGCGTAAGCAGCACGTGAACCGTGCAATAGCTCTAAAAGCTTTGTAGTTGCAAAGCTTTCGAGTGTGTTCTCTTCCCACAAACTGTTGCCTACTTTGCGGCGGTTGTTGTAATGGCTGGAGCGTAATAGTCGAACTACGTAAGCTTTTAACGTAAGGTTTATTGCGTTTATCTGCGAAGTTTCCATATGTTTACTTTTCTTCATGCATTGTTGTTGTATGTGGACCGGCATTATTATTGATTTGCGCTGCTAATTATATTACAATCTGTTCAGATTTCTATTATTATCTATTTGAAATTAAATAAGGTATATAGCATTGTGATGGAATGTCTGAAGTAAGTTATTGCGCGACTATTATTATTTGCTTTTAATATTTTAATTGTTTGGGTAACTTTTCTATGTGAGTTTGATGAATGCCATACGCTGAAATAAACAACTGGTGTCAAGCTTGGGTCTTAGGGGAACGGCAGATCGACAGGTGCAAAAATGTTGGGCAAATATACAGACATACATATATGTATGAATATTTATATTAGATATTTGCAAATACTTCATAGGAGTTGTCAGAGGCCAGGCAAACATAACTTTAGCTGACTTGTGTGTCGCCCTTTGTAGCCCAACTAAGTCAATTTGATGATCTCATGTGAGACCAAAAAAAAAAAAGCAATAAACAAAAATAATTAGTGAAAAGCTCATTCCACATACACATATATATCTGTCTATCTCCCTGACAAAATTAATTCGAATTTGTTCATCAGAGAGGGGCCATATCTGAGCTTTGTGTTGTTTCAATTGTTTCCGTTCGGGCTGAACTACAGTAGACGCCAAATAAATTGTTCTATGCTAAAGTAATTTCTATTTATCAGGTGTGTCGCTTATTCATTCATTCATTCAATGCCTTTTGCGCTATTCGCGGCTTTGCTCAATTGAACTTAAATGCAAATAAACACATATGTGAATATAAATAGCATGAACATGAGTAATTTTCGCCGAAACAGTCGAAAAACCTGCACGATTTTATAATCATTAAATAAAAGTTAAGTTGAGCTTAGTGAATTTTTGCTATGCCCCGCCCCCCTCTTCGATTGAACGTGACAGCTCAGCTCAGTAGAAAAAAAAAGAAACCTTTAAGCGTCAATTTTCCAATTTAAATGTAGATTGCATTACAAAGACGCTCGTTAAGAACAATCGCCGAGAACTGCACAATATAGCATAGTGCTAGAGTTCATCCGGGCACTAGACAAACACTATGTGGGTAATATATATATTATCGTGTAGGCGACGAGTGCGAAAATTAACGCGCACTTGCGAACGCCGCTGCAACAGTCCCATAAACCAGCCCTATTTCACTGCAACTCATATTCATATAATGAGAGTCGACATGCCAAATGACGAATTGAATTGATCAAGAGAATCTGATTAGAATGCAATGTCGAGTGTCGGGGCCAAAAAGCTCGCGACATCATCTCGAAATTTGTCAAGCTGCCAAACGTTCTGTAGTCAAAGAACTGAATGCACTTAAATATACCCTGTGCGTGTGTCAGCTGTGCAAGGTATGCACATTCTGTATAAGTACTGTAATTACTATTCTTTATATATATAGTCAGTCATAGTATACAAACTTCCTTTATTTTCAAGAAACTACAATGATTTCACTTTTTGTTTGATTAATTGATGTATGATTAGCTATAAACAACAATAAGCGAAAACAATAAGCAAGACATACTATTATATTAATCTATGAAAATTACTATGTAGTATCTACATACTAGAAATAATGAATTTAATAGGCGCAAATCTAATGCCTTCACAAATAAAACAGAATATTTAGATTTATTCATTTCTTGACTCTGCAGCTTGCTTGAGGAATGTGCTGACTACTCCATTAAAAAACAAAATTTTTGGATGGAGGAAAGTTCTTTTAGCCAAAGTGGTTCAGATTTGTTAAATAATTGAGTGATTCAATCAGTAAAACAAAAGAAATTTACTGTAAATAACTAAAAATATATATGAGAAGAAAACTAAATTCGATTTCTATGCGACTGCTTCACTTTGCATTGACGACCAACAAGGGCATTCCTTAGTCAATCATTCGTATAAAAATTAGTTTCCTTTTGCATTGTCAGCAAATACTCTCTACTGGGTATCCTTTGTTAATCATCAAACACATTCTACAGGGTATCCCCTAGTCAATCAGTGCAGTTGCACATATGCTCAATTTAGATGTTAGCTAATCGCAACGCCCCCCTTTCACTCTGGTAAATGAAAGTGAGCGAAAAGAGCTCTTAAGATCGCTGGGGAATGCCAAGGTTCTTGACACTGTTTAGCAAATTTCCTCAATCGTTCTTGACCTTAGCTCTTGACTGGTTTTCGCTTTAACAACAAAAAACTAGTTTAATTTATTGTTGATATTTAGCTTATTTTATTGCCGCTGCAATTCATTTACATAGCTTAAAATCACGTTTAACTGTTTATTTATTTATTTGTTTTAATTTATTTATTTTTGGAGCTAGATCGAAACGCAGTGCCGGCAACTGGTTTTGGCCATGGAGTTCCCCGGGTCGCCAAAGTTGGATAAGAGGGAACTGATCTGTAAACTGTGTCAAAATATCGCAGATCGCGATTCGCGGATCGCAGCTATGGCAATGTCGGAAGACAATCAACTCGGGCCATAAGCAGACAAACAAGTGGGGGAAATTGAGACAAACAGCTGAGGCTCACATTTTGTGTCAACAACTATTTGGGGCTTCACTTCTGAATACCGTTTCGGTTACGTACACCCCCGCCGTGCCGCTAATTGTGAATTGTGAATTGTGAATTTGGCTCACGCGTTGGCGACGGCAATAAAGCCTCGTCTCGCTTTTAATATTTATTCATTTGTTTTGTCTACTTATTTTCGTGAATCTTACAAAATGTGCGAGACAATGCATAACAAATAACTTCCGTTCGGCGGAGCACCCGGAGAGGTCGGCCCGGCCCGGGACTGATTGAATTATGCAAATCAAGCGGAATTAGCCGAAGCTAAAGCTGAAGCTGAAGCTGAAGAAGCTATCTAATTTAATCAGCGTCAAGTGCGCTTAATTCTCATTCATATTCATATTCACTTTACAATTCCCTTTATCACGACTCAGCAGATCTCCAGTTGTTCCCTTAGCCCAGCTTAATAAACATTTAATTGTATATAACAATTGTGTTTTGCACTCTCTAATGCCTGACTATCATCACCAAGTCATCTGTTGGGACTTTTTTCTCGAAAATAATAATCTATTTACATTATTTATAAGATCAAATGTGCACTTATACTAAAAATACTAGTAGAAACTACACACGTGACTACACCTAAAGAAAAAGGTTAGCTAGTTGCGATATAATACGTAAAGTACCTTAGCTTAGCTTGGTCTAAAATATGTATATTTCAACAATTGTGTTGTTAACATATCCAAATTGAATCAAAATAATAATAAAAAATAAATAAATAAAAAGTTGTAAGCTGTCCATTTATAACTTTTTATACATATAAGAACCAATAAAAATAATTTTTGAAAGGTAATTTTAATTGCTTACCTATTTCAACTTGTTTACTAAAGATTATATTGCCTTTCCTAAGACTAGCCTTCTACTCTTTGACGGTGCAAAACTGTACTAAATGATTTCTTACTTACTTTCAATATCTCTAAAATATATCAACCCATAAAACCCACAGGAAATGTTACGTATAAAAAAAAAAAAAAAAAGAAAACAAAACAAAACAACGTAAGTACCCAGAACTTTTAAGAACCAGATCGTAACCAAGTGCGAGCTGAGATATATAAAATATCTACACACATTGTTCAGTTAATAAAGTTATTATGGGACTGCCGACACATCATGCCACAAATTAAGAACACAATTATAATTATATTATCTGTGATTATTATACTTAAAAACCGTGTCAGTTAATAGACGTCCAGATATCATCTTATCTTAATTATACACTGAATATCATGTGAAACTTACCCAGCTGTGGCTTCTCGGGATCCTTTTCGGAGCTCGAGCAAATTGCTTCCTTCGATGCAGACATTGTGTGTGTTTAATATATATTACTTTATATATTTATATATATAAATATTTATGTTAGTCTAGTACAGTCTTTTGGCGGTTTAGACGTAGGTTTTACTGAAAAATTCAGTCGAGAGCGTTGCAAAAGTAGAAAAGTTTTGTAGCTATGGTCAAGCACGTCGCTTGGCTGGGTTTTTAAGACATTTTCGTCAAGCACTTAATATTATTATTTTGTTTTTTATTGTTGTTTTATTTTTTATTTTTCTGTTTAATGTTGTTTTTTTTTTTTTGCGGTTAATTTAGCTGGTTCGTTCACTCGCACAGCTTGAAATGTTCTGAACGATTAACGGCAAGACGCGTTGCCTTTAAATGAGCCGCAGTCAGAGCCGGAGACGGAGACAGAGATAGAGAAAGAGTCTCATGTAGAGACTGAGATAGTGAGTGAGATGCCTCGACGTCTGTTTGCACGTTTAATTTTTGTTTTGTGTTGTGTTGTTTGGTTTGGTTATTGAGTTGTTGACTTAATCTCGAGCGGAAAATCTGCGCATGCGTCTCGTCGTCGTCGACTCGGCCGATCCAGAGATCCAGACACGTTAATCTGTAAGCAGCGTACATCAGAGCAAACATAGCAAATTAGTTCGATAAATTTTAGCAAGATGCGATTCGATTGCAAATCATTGGCATTAATTGTTCAAGTAAACGCGAAAAGCAGCAGCACGATTTTAGATCGCCCTACGCACGTTTCTAATATAGATTTCGATGATCTATTCAAATATATTTTGCTCTGTCAAATATTTGCAATGAGTTGCCAAAAATGATTGCGTGGGGGTCTTTTTCATTAATTATATTGCTTAGATAGATGTATAGGCGACATTGAATTCAATTCTTGGAGCTTTCTAGATATTCTGGCACAGTACAGTGCAGATGTTTTATATCAACTGTCTCAATATTTGCTCGAGTCCAGATGACGATCTATAGTTAACTACACTAAATTTACATTGGTATTTGAATATTGGTATGGCTTTTGAAGCTTATATCTATATCTAAATAATAATAATAAGTAATTAACTCAGCTATTTTGATCATTTTGAACTACAATCCACAGCTGATGATGTAATATGTTGATCGCTCCATAAATAATTACAATGGATTTCTCCATAGCGCCAAAAAAACATAACAAAAACAAACAAATTTTAATTATTTACATATATAAACAAATAAAAACTGGTTACGATTTTGCACATATTTCATTAGGTAAATCAATTGTCATTCGCCTTCTGTATGCGCCCAATTCTGTAGAAATATCATTAAGTACGTATGTATAGAGCGGAATCTCGGTTGGAATTTCAATTAGTGTTTTTTCTTCGCACGTCACTTCAGCCCAAAGCTCGGGTTTAGAAAGTATCGCAAGTCAAATGAAGTTGAGCTGAGGCCGAGCTTCGAATTCGGCGACTGAAACCTGAACAGTTGTTTGTTTGTTTCTTTCATTATTTGTTTACCTCCTCGTTGAGCTTATTGTTTTTCAGCAAAAAATTTCCGAGAATATTGATTTAAATACAAAGCATTGTCAAATATGCCTTAGCAACCGTCGTCCCATACATCTTTACATAAAATCTGATTTGAAGCAGTCCTACATAAAAATCCCCGATTTGTATTCCACATCTTCATTCCTTTTGCTTACTATATTACCAGCTAGAGATCAGATTCGCAGCTATTCTCAGTTCCTTTGATAACCACTCAAATTTTAAAGATCTATGTTTTTCTTTCTTGTACAAATTATCTTTAATATTTAGTAATTCTATTTTGCCAATCATTTATCAATTCTCTTTATATACTTTAATTTATAAGAAGTATTCACCATTTCACTTGATTTTGATCATTAAATCCTAACTTATAATGTAAATATCTTTAATATCCAGTTTCTATAAGATTCCCCATTTCTTCTCATGCATGTGATTAGATCATTTAAATAAAATCCACATCTTCTTTGACAGTAAATTTTATATATCAATTTGGGAGGATCCTCTACTGCTTATATAGCCAAAGTCAATAGTATTTGATTTGTACCGACTTTTTTGTCAACAAAATAGTTATCAGTTAGTGAAATTAGCGTGTATTGCAGGTGATCTCAAAAAAAATAAGCTAAAAGGAAATCAGATGCTGAATGATTGTGCATATTTCAAAGCCGTTAAATGATGACGATAAAAATGTCACTCCGACCGTAAATAAGTCTCTTTGCAGCACTGCTACTCGGAGATTTGTAAATCAATTTATTTTTCGACTAAAACAAGGAACATTTTAAAATATTTTCGTTAACTATTTTACAATATTAATATATTGATATGATTCACACCTGTTCAATTTACGAGGCAATTATCACTTGCGTTACGGAGGTCAAGTGTCAGTTTATCGTAAACCCTACAGCTAAATACAACTGGTTTTTTGAGAAACAATCCAATTATTATTATTATTATTATATTAAGTTCATAATTGATTTCAAAATGGGCTTTACTCAAGAGCTGTGACATGTTAATAGATACATTTATTTTGTAGTCTAGTGTAATTTAGTTAACAGCCGGACTTGGGGTTTATATAAGGTACATTTATTTATTTAATAGGCCCTTTATATGCATATATGTAAGCCCGTTACAAATTAAAAACGAATTGATAGTAGTGCACGAGCTCTTATAATATATAAAAGGCAGTCAGAGAAGTGGGCATGCTTTTGTAACAAATAAATTAATACATGTAAGATGAAGTGTAATCTATTAGCAGGTAATAAGCAAAACGTATTTCTTCAACAGTGAGTGATTTAATAAAACTTTGAAGCTTATGAAAGAAATTGTTTTATTGAATTTATCGGCAATCGGAATCGATTGAACGACTTTGTCAAAGCTATGTAGCGTGTGCCTGATGTATCTCAAGTGTTTTGAATTCGTTTCATTATTTTTCTTATTTCTTTTTCTGTTTATTTTTTATAGATAGGCCCATCATAAACAAGTTTATGAGTGCTATTTTCTGATATTGAGTGATAGCTGACCAGTTGCCCGTTACTAGGAACTTACAATCTGTTCAATAGCAAAAATGAACTGCTAAAATATAACCTAATCTTAATATTATTAATATGTGAAGTTGTCAAGGCGCAGCGCTGCCCTATCAAGCGCTCGTAAATTAAACGCACTTATCTCAATCAAACTAGCGAGCTCGTGCCCATAAATTTAACACCAATATTATTATATTAACAACGGATGTACATGTTGGCAATCGTATAACACGTAACATTTTTAGAGATTTCAATAGATTATGCTTTTATGTATATCCTTTTATATATAGATATGTAGTCTATTATACTTGGATTTTCAATGAATATTGCATAATATATAATAATACATAATATGTACATACATTAAAGAGTAACATATTAAAGATTTTAAATCATTTTTGCTTTCCAGAACTTTTAATAAAAAACTTAACAATTCACAATTTAATCTGAAATCATTTTTTGTTGATATATTCTCTTTAAATAAATTTCTACTTCTAGATTCAAGTTCTATCTTCAGCTATGATAATTTGTTCTCTTTAAATTGAAAATCAAATTCTTGCTCTAACAGAAATTCCGACTAATTTTCAAATCTGATAAGAAATTTCCCTAATTCGACTCATATAACTGAGCACAGTAAATTTTATGAGCTCAATTATTGTTATTTCTTTTGTATTATAAACCCATCTAGATTTATCGCAGCCTCATAAACGGGCCCTCCAGTTTTATATTTATTTTTTATAGTATTATAAATTTTTGTGCTGTGTCAACTCGTCATCTAAATACGTCAGACTGTCAATAACCGTTAATGCTTATGGCCCCTGGTAATACTACTTCAAAATTTTCCACATGTGTTGCTTGATATACAATCAAATGAGAATTTCGCATCAAAATGCGCTTCACGTGCAACAATTCGCTATACCTATCTCACTCACTCTGTCGAGTGCCGGCTAATCTTAAATGTAAATGTGTTAGATTTCTATTTTATTTGAATTCGCGCAACTTATTCGCACGATAATTGCGCGCACTTTTTTCCTCGCTCGTTTTCTATTTCAATATGTGAGGTTATTTGAGATGGCGCCAGTTTTGAAGTTCATGTGAAGAAAGAGGCGTAGAGCGAGAGGGAGAACACATTCGTCTCGACCGAGTGGCTCTCGATGCGACCCATTGTGTGATAGGGTATTGTGGAGTGTTGATTGTGCGAGTACATTTCTTTTGTTATGTAGCCTTTTATTATTATTTTTCTTAGCACAGTGGGAACTTTTTGACTTGCGAGTGTGCGTATTTGATTAGCTTATCGAGCGGAATCAACTTGTTAACATTTTCTGAGCCAATGCGCTTACATTGAAATTCCAGCGCATTGCACTTGACTAGGTCTGTGGCCTAAAACCAGTTGAATTGTTTCTCACTTCAATGAGGCTTACAAATGGACAGTAATCAACTAACTGCCAGGAACTAGGCAATTAACTGCATACAATTAACATTAATTATCGATAGCCATGCAAAGGACTTGATGAGGTCTTTAACATGCACAAAATACGAATGCAAGAGCGAGAGCAAGAGCAGGAGCGAAGGCGAATATTCGGCTCAAGCTCAGTTCAATGTCATTTAACATTCGCCAATGTTATTTAACAGTTGTCCAGCTGTTCTTGGCATATCGCCTGCTATCTAAAAATTACGCGAATTTGCATAATGTACTTAATTAGTTAATTGCAAATAATGTGAATTGGAGCTTTAAAACTCGCTCACCTTTTACGATAACGCGCCAACCAAATTAATTATTTAAATAAAACAGTTCAGCATCAGCTGTTTAACTTTGTTGCTTTTTGCTTTTGCTTTGCATTTTTCATTTACGCTTCGTAGTATTTCTTACACGCTGCGCAGGCGGCGAATTAATGCTGGCCGCAGCGAATGAGCGGACAAAAACAGAGACCGCACTAAACTTCGTTAAGACTAATGCAAATTGCGTTTGCTACGTTGCAAAAACTGCATGTGTAAATTACATACATATTAGTTAGTAATTAAAAGGTGACACTCACGAGTCTTGCTTTTCCAACAGCCGGCACAAAATACTATTTGTAAAATTCGCGATCAGTTTCACTTAGCTTACGCTATAACTTTCTTATTTGACGTGTCTAATTGGAAGTTGCTGCACCTGAGGCGCTGTTGTCGTCTGTGACGGAGAGAACCGGCCTGGCCGAGCACAAGCGCTGTAATGACTTACTACCTGAGCTAATTGAACGTTTTTATAATTCTGTTTCTGTTTGCCTTTCGGTCGCATTAAAACAGAGACGCAGGTGGGAGGCGGCTATCAAAAAAAAAGACGACGCTGTTTTAACTTGATTCATCAGCGCAGCCACCCGAACCAGGCCGAACGGCTAACGAAGGCGCTTCGTGTGCGCGGATAGCGGTTATGGTGATAATGACAGCGTTTATTGGCGGTCGCGTTATAAACTATTAAATGATGTTTTTAGTGCCTGAGGCAATTGCCGCAAACAAAGCTTTTACTGTCACCATTCACGCTGTCCATATCGCTGAGTGTCGCTCACTCTCTCTCTCTCTCTCTCTCTCTCTCTCTCTCTGCCTGCGTCGCACGCTCAGACTCCAGCTCGAGGCGAATTGCACGTGAACTTCGCTACTTCTGTTATTGCTTTTGTTTTGCTTCGCTTGCAAATGCAAGTGCGAAAGAAAAACAACTGAAGCTGAACCGGTTGCATGCGAGCTTCACTTCGCCTTGCTCTCTCTCTCTCGAATTCGCTCTCCTTTTCTCAACTTCTGCCGATGTCACGTGTGCACACGAGCACATTCTACAGTCGAGAACAGTCATTGAACGTCTGTTGACAGTGCGGGAGACAACGCGTGTGCAGCCCGTGTGATAAGCGAAGGTTAAGCCTCTTGTATGACATCTTTTACAATATTTGCAGTTAGCTGTAAACACATTTACATGGTAAATTCGCATATTGACGACCAGCCCGACCAGCACGCTACAATTAAAAGCCTGATCCAGGTAGAGCATTCCATAGACGTATGTACAGTTCCTTCGGTATTTACAGTTATACAACGACAAGCACGATAAGCCTTGAGGTCAATAAAAGGCAAAGCAAACTGACCGTACGTACATTGTCGTTGCGCGAATCGTGCACCTATTTAAAGTTAATATAAATCGGATTTAGCACCTTATGGTGCCATAAAAGCGCGTAATTGCCAAATAGTAGCAGAGCCGTTAAAAATTGAACTGCCGATTGGAACTTTATGAATGGGCAAGAGTAGAGTCACATGATTTTTTATTGGACAACTAAAACAACAAAAATTAAGCTCCCTCTTCTACTTCCAGGCAAAAGCTCTTTGCCAGGCAACACAGCTAATGGTCGAGCTATGCGATAATCTCAAGAACCGGCATGCAGAGGATGGGAAAACCACCAAAATATACATATATAACTGTTTGTTTGGTTACCCAACTAAATTAATGTAATCGGGCTAATCACAGGTAAGAACTATTTATTGAGTCTCGTATTTGATAAAAATATGATTGGCTCTTGTTTATGTCTAATGGCATTTATTGGGATTATTTAATCGAAACAATATGCTTCAATTGAGCTTAATTACTCAATATAGGTTATGCGTACATCAATATGTATATGTACATATGTATTATATATATAATTGTCTATATCTATGGAAAATATAATATTCTTATTTCATTATAAGTCTTTTACTGTATTTATTTAAATTGTATTAACATCTAGTGCTAATTCTAATTAAGAGTAAGCTTGTTAATACATCCCACATTGTTAATTGTTTGAATAGTTTCTGAAGAAAATATATAGGATACATCTACACAACAAAGGAAATTTGGGTAGCTAAAGAAAGTGATTTTCTTATAAGGCGGTTGAAACAGCTTTATATTATTAATGTGTGTAGGCATATAAGCTGCAACAAGTTTAATCATCTGGCGGACCTACAATAGGAAAAATTTGGAGATATCCCCTTAAAGTAGTATACCTAAAGGTACGCAGTTAGTTAAGTTGTTTTTGCGTTTGCTGATTCTTATGAGGCCCGATGAAAACAGCTTTATAATATTTGTGTCAAATACGATAAGTTTAATTGGCCACATGTCGGGGCTAGGGATGGGCTTCCTCTTGATGACGGCATTGAATTAAAATGAAATCAAGTTATGGCAACTTGTAATCATCTATTGGGCCTATGTCTACGCACGTAGAGCTGCGGCACACTCTTAGATTCTTATAGATATTGTATTTTTGAGTAGTCCTAATGACGATCCAACCATCCAATGGGGCCCGTCGCTTGACGCAATCAATTTCGTAGGTGGTTAAACGTCTGCTGCCACTGATAAAGTAAATATTTTATTGATATATACTATAAGTGAAATGAGTATATTGGTTTTGTGCAATGTCCATCATGCTGTCCGTCCGTCTATCTGTCTATTCGTACAACTGTCCGTCCGTCCATCATCCCAAAAATATATACTAGATATATTTAGGGTTTTCTGGAACATGGCATATAGGGTAAAAGCAAAATATTATATGTTAAGGTTTCCCAGGGCATGGCATATAGGGTGAAAGAAAAATATTATATGTTCTCATTCACTAGAGAAGTGGCAAATAGGATTTAACTAGTTATTCTGATTTTAGTATTATTATTATTATTATTTTTTTTTTGCAACGGAGTTTAAATTTTAAATATATGCTCGTCTAGTCTAGTCAAGTCTAGAGTATTAAAATATATAATATATAGATCGCAAATTCTATATTTTCCGAAAATATCAGTCGATCTCGTCCGATTGCAATAATCTTACTTATTAATTTTGGTACAAAGCGTGCGTTGTGGATAAGTTAATTTTTTGAAGAGGACGGAGCCTTATCAACATAGATGTATATCCCATATTGATGGAGTCCACTTGACGTGAAGCCTTCTTATTATCAGCTCAAAAGCTTTTGTAAAACAATGTTCGACAGCCAATCATTTATTTAAAAATTCAGTTTGATTAATAATTATGAAAGCTTTTCATATCAGTAGCGAATGCCTAACATGGCACCCTGTTTTTCAGATTATCGGCGCATGTTCTTACGAAAGCGTTACAGCCCGTTAAGAGCTACAGTAAAGCAGGTAACACGCTTAACATGGCCAATCAACAAACGATTGCGCAATTATATTACGGCACAGATTAAAGGCGAAGTATATTCTTTGATATTCCATGTGGAATGAAATTAGCTATCATTAAACACAGTCACTGGTGATAAATTGCAATTAAGGCGAGAAGTTGAGAGTACAAATATTATGAAACCGCAATCCAAGCCACTAGAATGCTTTATAAGCTTTAAAAGCAGGAAAACTAATTAGAAATGTTTTACAAGAATATAGTGAATGTTGACATTGAAATAATAGATATAATTCTAAGGAGTGCATTTCAATATAGAGCAATTAATAAGACACATGAGTATACCATGCAGAGCTGAAGATGCCGACTGCCAAGAGTTCAACGAGGAATCGTAGTGGGCGGACAACGCTTTAAGTATATATGAAAGAAAAATTTGTTAGCTAAACTTTGGCCATAAATACTTAAAGTATAAAGTATAATTTTAGAGCTGATATGCTAATCCGCCAAAGTGCGAGTAATGTGTATCCGTCATATGATTGTGATCTTGGGTTATCAATGAGCGTAGACATTCCAAGTTTCAAGTCTCGAGCTCTTTAAATAGTAGCATTTATGTGAACCGGAAATAGCATTTCCTAATTTGATACGTTCCAAGTGGACGTATAGCCAAATTTCTATCCCTATCAGACTAGGGTACTTACACATATATATTCAATATAATCAAAATTTCAGGTCTCTATAAATGGTTTATTCATACGAACAGACGGACGGAGGGACAGCAAGAGGGACTTTGCACAAAACTAATATACTCGTCTTACTTTGTGAATGAGTATAAATAAAGGAATTCAAGATGCAGAAATTGTATGCGTCAAATGGACAGATAGGAAGTAGTAGACAGCTACAAGCTATGTACAATTGAAGCGCTACGACTTGAGTCAACAACAGAAGCTTAAAGTGTTATGATATAAAGGAAAAGCCCCTAGTCAAACCCTTAGTAAGTTTGATTCATTTTAAAACCTATTATTTGTTTTTCAAATCTCGTTTATTTGTTCTTTATTAAGCTTTAATACAATAAACGCAGCTTTTAGTCAAATATATGCAAATACTCAAGAGATTAGTTAAATCACATACAAAGTTGTTTGGCCTGCTAAAGGAGTTGATTGTCAACTGTTGTTGTCAGTGCTTTGACACTGAGTGATCATAATACATTTAAAGATTATCAGAGATTTATGGGCCTGCTTAGCAAACGTAATAATAGCTAAACTAAATACATTCGCTTCGATAGAGTGGAAATTATGAAAGTCATAAACGTGTGGCACATCAGAGCCGAGCAGAGCTGAGCTGGTGCTGATAACCGATAATAATAATAATAATGGCGAATGGCGGCCTAATGCTGATATAATGACGCGGCAAATATGTCTCCTCCATATAGCTGGCAATGGCAGCAAAGGTGGCCATAAATCTCGGCCAGTCTAATTGAGTGACAGCCCGTAGTTTCAGTCTGCCGCCTGATAAGGAACGTGTTGTGAATCGGCCGAGTGACTCCATCACGTTCACGTGAAGTGCACGCCGTGGCTATGCAGATAGCAAGCGGGGCAACAGCACCAACCTGTGAAAACTGTGAAACCTGGGCTCTTCGCTCTTCGCTCTTCGCTCCTCGCTCTTCACATAACGCGCTTATCTATTGAATTATGGCTAACCAGGCAATAGCACTCAGCCTGCCCCACATCCCTGCACTACTTAGTCGCTGTGATATTTATACTTATTGTTGTTTATGTTATTGCCAGTTTATTGTTACCTATTTATCGCACGGGCCAATGGATTACACCAGACACCAGTCACCAGTCACCAGTCACCAGTCACCAGACAACGTTGCCAAACAGTTCCATGGAGGCTGTTAGTCAGTCACTCATTTAGTCAGTTCGCCCACGCTATCTGAGTCAAATGCTCTCAAATATTTGCTCAGCAAGTGCAAATAACGAGCTTTGCTTCTCCTACAAAAACAATAATAATTTAAGCATTCAATATTTATAGCGCTGTCTACTATACGCACATTACGCATACGCCATGTTGGCTAAGGTTTTTATTTGCATAGAACGGCTTAAGTATGCAAACGTTTTTTATAATTTATTTGGAAAATGTGTGATGTACGCATGTATATATAAATAAATATATATATATATATATATATATATATATATATATATATATATATATATATATATATATATATATATATATATATATGTATATATGTTTATGTAACTTGCTAAGCTGCAGTATCTCTAGAAATATATTAAATTTTCTTACTCATTCTTTCTCTTATTCTTGTTCTGTTTTGCATTTGTCAGGCAAATTAGTCAACTGCTTATCTCAAGTCACATCTTCTTGAGAAATTGCTCAGTAAGTGCAAAGAAATGCTTTCGTCATTGAATATTTATAGCGCTGTCTAACACATTTCACATTGCGCATACGCCATGTAGAGCAAAATGCATATTTAAAGATAACGACTAAAAGTATACAATAGTTATAAAAATGCTTGCAGAAGCTAAGCATGCATATATAGTTACAATAAAATACACCTCGTTCTAGCCCATAAAGTATTATAATCTAAATGAGAATATCAAAAACATATGAATGGATATTTGCTAAATCATATGTACACAGAAATAAAGCTATAGGCGAATGAGATACAGCAATCTATGCTGCACTCAGATGAGGGAGCTACGGCAATCTATGCTGAACTGTTCGTCGCAGCAAAGAGCGATGCCTTTGATTTAAATTTCTTATCTAAAATTCTGTATCTGTGTAATCGGAGCTTGTTTTTCTTATTTTTCATCTTGACGTTGAGGGATGATCATAAATTCAATGATTTATTTCTTTATGCATTTATTTTATTTAAATTAATTACTTTTTTATTATCTTAGACTTTATAGCGCATTTAGTGTTTGAGCCTGTAAACCAGTATAAACATTTGTAATCTAGACTTATTCATTCTTAATTTTATTATAAATAATATCTGCAATCTAGACTTATTCATTCTTAATTCTAATATAAATAATAACTGCAATATTTTCATTTCATTTTATGTCTATCTTAGGAGTAATCTGACTTCAGCTCTATATACTCAACTTCTCTGCTTTGTTCTAGCTGTCAAAAAAAGAATACTATTCCAGTACCTTTTCATGTCATTCGTAATAAACAAATTCTCGCAGCGACAACAGCTCTGAAAATAGTTTCCATAATACGTTAAATCTCTGTTCAACTCAAATATATTTTGTTTAATAAATTTTGTACGTAATTAATTGTTTCTAAAGCACGCGATGCCTTGCTCAGTGTCCATTTTTGAATCAGGCTCTAATCGCTATCGGCCCAATGTGCGCATTGGCAATTGGTTTGAGGACAACTGCTTGGAGCTAGTGAGTTGCCCAATACATCATTTGGATTTAATTTTGTACATGAGCTCGATTTCAGGACAAGATGGTCAGCTTTCGCAAGATGCGAGATCGGGGCGAGCTGCTGGTGGAGAAGGCGCGCACGCTGTTCGACAACTTCCAGCGGGAGGTGCAGCTGGCGGCGCCCAAGCACGATATAACCATCGGTGCGACGATTCAGCTGATGCCCATCTATATGAACATACAGGACCTGGACACCTCAGACATGCAGCCAGCTCTGTCGGTGGTCATCAATGAGTACGCCATTCGCACCAGTCAGACCATTAACGAGGACTGCGAGCTAACTGTGGCGCCGTCGGAGCGCCCCTGTGTGCGCAACTCGTTTCGCATTGTGAGCGGGGATGACAAGGATCGGTCGGGCGAGAAGCTGAAGTATGGACAGCGCTTTAGGCTGGAGTGTGTCGAGCCGACGAACGATCCCATTCTGGTCTACAGCGCGCCCAAGCTGAGCAACCTCACGCAGTCGATCAAGACGACTTTCAACTCGAGCAAGCACGGGGAAATCAACTTGCCTTTGGGCCTGGTGCATCGCAGTGTACGTACTGCAAATACCCTACATATTATTTTATATTGTATATTTAATTGTTACAGAGAGTATTGTGTCCCGATGGCGATATACCCACGGCTTTTACCAACTGGTACTGCATGCATGTCGATCCATACAAACGCTTCGAAAGCGAGGGCGAGACGGTGCCCGTGAGTAGAGATTATAATATGTATATATACCCTTCTTAAAAACCCCTTCTTCTAGAGCAACGCACCTATGATCATTGTCCATAGCGCCACGAATCGCAATCTGGCCGCCGAGAATGTTGTCACACAAACCCTTTTTGGACCCGAGTTTTTGGTTTCTGTTCAGAACTATCGCAATGTTTTCAAGCGCGAAATTTGGAAGAACGTCTGGATGATTAGCAATGGCCATCACACAAATGCAAAACACGCATAAATTATCCAATAAACGCAGAAGGCCATGGCAACAACATTTTCTATTTTTATTTATTTTGTTATTGTTTTTATCAATTTCGCTCAAGGAACTAGGTAATTTCAGGTACGCTCTGCGATAAGGCAGCTGAATTGGAATTTGTTTTGTCAATATGTAAAAGATCTCGTCATTTGAAAGTTGACTATGAGCGAAATAATTTATTGAAATGGATTGAAGGTCAGTTAAATGTATAAACATACTATATTTAAGTTTTTAATCAGATATTTTAAATTTTTTGTAATTAATTTAAAGCTTACTTGAGCACTATTATAAAATATTTAATAGTTGTTAAGGAACAAGTTATAGTAGGGGACTTGCCATTTATAGTAGGGGACTTTCATACGTGGTTTATGAGATTACTGCGGACAGACGAACATGGCTAGACTGACTGAGCTTATCGTCCTGATTAAGAATATATATTTCCATAGGTTCAGGGTATACGAGCATATATTAGATTATACACTCGAAGTTGAACCAATTCAAAAGATCATAAATTTCTATTGGAAATTGATGTTTACTAATTAAAAGAAAAATAGCATGGGTAAAAAAGTCCAAAATTCAGAATCAAATCACTTTGCCGAGACATGACCACCTTTTGCCTTGATTATGGCCTTTCGATGGGTGGGAAACCATCCGTAAGCAGCTCAGGCATGTTTATTTGTCAGATTAGCTTAGCTTATGCCGAAAGAACTCGGTGACTTTCAGATTTTCTAACAACCTGGCCAACTTTACGAGGCGTTTGCCCAAACCAAACCGAATGAGTCTTTTCTGTTGCTACGATTTTCCAGCTGAATAAAATGCAGAGTCTGATTTTCAAACATACTTGAGAAAAAACACAATGAAATAAATAAAATATCTTGTCCGATTTGGTTTAAAACCACTGTATTATTACATTTGGCATCCATCGCTTATGAATTCGGCGCATTTACAAATTTTTGAAAGTCTTTTACACGCTTGCAAACAATACTCAGAACTTTAATTTAGAAACATTCTGTACAGATAGATGGCAAGAAGCAACTGCGAACGATCTTAAGTTGGTTACACTTCGCCTGCCCAGCCCTATATAAAACACAGAGTTTGGATAAGTATATGTAATGAAGCTTAGGTATAAACATTTGTCTTTTGATAGCTAGATAATGACATTGCATGAATCTCATGAATAGACTCCATTCTAAGACAATCACGTGATCACTATTTGCAAGCATATTTTTAATTCATGCTTTAAAGATGTTTGTTTATTTTTGCGTAATTGAACCCAAGATAAGGTTTGTCCAAGAACTGTATGACTACATGATTGTACTTTTTTTGTCTATCTACAAATCTAAAGTTAAGATCTTTGTCTACTAAACTCTTAAACAGCCTTACATTTAATTCTTATCATTTCGACTTCTTTGCAAAAAAACTATTGTAAATGACAAGGTTGCTTGACCTTGTTTTTGGCAGGGTCGCTGCACGATTTCAATTTCGCACACGGAACTGAAACTGGAACTGGGTCGGCCAGCTCCCGCTGCTAGCCCGATAAGGCTGGCAAAGAATCCCACCTAGCGTGCTCCGGCAAGTATAAAACCATCGGATCAGCCACACCGTCAACACACTCAGCACTCAACTTCTGCAATGTCTTCAGGCTACAAGCAATTGACTCCACTGCTGCTGCTCCTGCTCACCATGGCTGGCCATCGAGTCAGCTGTGCGGAGGAGTCTCGCATCATTGGCGGCCAGTTCGCGTCGCCTGGTCAGTTTCCGCATCAGGTGTCGCTGCAGCTGAGGGGCCGCCATCATTGCGGCGGCTCCTTGATATCGGACACGATGATCGTCACCGCGGCCCACTGCACCATTGGCCAGAGTCCCAGCCAGATGAAGGCGGTGGTGGGCACCACCGACCTGGGCGCTGGCAATGGCCAGACGCTGGACATCGCTCAGCTGATCATCCATCCGCAGTACAATCCGCAGACGCAGGACTTTGACATGTCGCTCATACGCCTAAGCAGCCCGGTCAAGTTAGGTGGCGCTGTTCAGACCATTCAGCTGGCCAGCGCCGATTCCAACTACGCGGCGGACACCTTGGCCACCATCAGCGGCTTCGGCGCTATCAACCAAAATCTGCAGCTGCCGAATCGCCTCAAGTTCGCCCAGGTGCAGCTCTGGAGTCGCGACTTCTGCAACGCCCAGAATATTCCAGGACTCACGGATCGCATGGTGTGCGCAGGACATCCCAGCGGACAGGTCAGCTCGTGCCAGGGCGACTCCGGCGGCCCACTGACTGTGGATGGCAAGCTGTTTGGTGTTGTCTCCTGGGGATTTGGCTGCGGCGCCAAGGGTCGTCCGGCCATGTACACATACGTTGGCGCCCTGAGGTCCTGGATCAAGCAAAACGCAAATGTTTAGCCCAACTGATACTACGATATAGACCGGATACGAAAACGAATAAACCATTTACACTTTTACAATTTACAATTAGCAAAATGTTATCTGTTTAATTTTAAGAGACATAAATAATAAATATTTATAACAACAATACAATAAATATAAATGATATAAATAAATTATATTCAAAACATAATCAAAAAGGACTAGAAATGTAAACTAAATAAATAAATAATATTTAAACTCGAAATCGAAATTATGCGAGTATCTGAAAATTAAAATTCTTTTATTTTTCAGATTAAGCTTGAAACTATGCTTTTCTCTTTTGTTTATCCATTGCACAAACCTGTCTACTACTGCTGGTTTGTGTCCAGTCCATTCGAAAGCGAATTTGATGGAAGAAATTTTAGTACATTTTTATCCAATATCCAAACCTTTTATGGTAAAAAATTGCTATAAGCTATAAGTAATTTAATTTATGTTTACCTCGTTCAGAGAGTGCTATAATTTTGTAACGTCAATTTTAGATCTATATATCAAATGCTTTTTTTTATTAATTCATGGAATTATTAAATGACAAACGGATTTTGACAATTATGGACAATAAATGTATTGTAATTTTGACGATACAATACATTGCATTATAATTTTCGACAACAAATTTATTGCTCTCTAATTTTTCACCAAAATGGAGATCGCCTGGAAACCATATGATTTTTTATATTTGGGTACCAGTAAGTGTAATTTTTAGATGTAATCCCTTTTCGTATTCGATGGAATCTAGATTATCTATATAACTTAAAAAGTTTTAAGTGAACTTGAACCTAAAAACATCTTTTGACCTCGGCTAAACCTGGGCTGCTTCCAGACTTCCATGAATTTAAAGACTTACTCAAACCAGGACTATCATTTTTTTATAGAAACACAAAGTGTTTTTCTTTATTTGTAACTTCTTTATTTTGTGTGTCCTTGTACAACTTGTGTAATTGCTTAAGTACTAGACATTCACTACGCGCTTAGGGTATTATTGGATCATTATCAAAATCTTCTTAACCACATTTATGGCTTTTGGTTTGTACGCTAAATGTAAACGTTGAACGTGCCTACGATCGCAAATCAAACATGACATGACAACAATAGCTTGATATAATACGTATTTATGAATGCATGATTATCAAATGTTCGATTATTTACATTTGCGCTATAAAATTGTACAGTTCTTGTATATCATATATATCTATATGTAGGTATTTACAGTCGGTTCTGTTTGTGACTTAAATGATGACCCACTAGAGCTGGGCGCGCAAACGATTCTATATAGTTGTTGTTTAGTAGTAGTATGTCAGTTTAAAGTAGAAGGCACTATTGCATATTTGTGTCTTAAGATTAAGTACTCCCTATAGCTCTATACTTTAGTGATATCCATAATGTAGCTACTCTATAAGCTGGCGTTGTCTAACAAACGGGATATGTAGTCCTTGTTGAGTTCATAACAAAATGCAAATGAATATATAAATATACATATATGTGTAAATTTCAATATACATATATATCATCCCTCGTAAACATAATTTGGCATAGGTTTCTCCTTGTCTTCTCTCATATTTGCGAAACAGAAATTGAGCTTAAAAAACAAAATAAATAAAAGCTGGGTAAGTACATACTTCTAAGCAATTGGGAATGCTGTGATAAGAGAGGGGCGAGGGGCGAAGGAGAGAGGGGCAAAATCACCAAATGCTTTCCAAAAAAATCAACTACAACAACAATAGACTTAAATCAAGACTTACAGACTAAAACATATTTGGAATTTGACTTTTGCAAAGCCATTTAGATGTCTGGAGAATTCATAAATAGTACAAGATATCTATATCTAGCATATCTATGTATATATATACTTATGTGCATACACTGCGCAGCACAACTCAGTTATTGGCTTGTCAAATACACACACACACACACACACACACACACACAATAACAAACACACACACACACACGCGCACAATTCACACACACACTAAGTTTGCCTTGAAAATAAAAAAAATTGTGCTAAAAAGTTTTTAACATGTAAATGCAAAAATTGCGCTACGACTTGCCAGTTGAACTCTATTTAGCTTAAGTTGGTAAAGAACTATAATATATTTAAATCTAAATATTATATTTAATGTGCTATCTGCTATGCTTAGAAAACTTAAGATCTACTGTACAACAGTCGTTCTCTTTCTTGCTTGTGCGCTTACAAACTAATTTCGCTAAGTTTATCGCTTCAATTGAAATCAAGACATATAAATGAATTTTAAGATAAATAATTCGTAGTATGTGCAGCATTTCTGTGAATCTGTATGCGTGCGTGTGTGTGTGTGTGTATCTGTGTGTGTTCATGTTGTTGCTTCAGTTAAAAGCCATGGCAAATACTCTGCTAATGCCTATTGCACAACTCTCGCGGGCCGTGACCTCTGCTTAAAAACTATGAATACGTCTACTGCTGATGACGCTGCTGCTGCTGCTGCTGCTGCTGCCGCTGCTACTGCTGCTCCTGCTGCTCCTGCTGCTCCTGCTGTCCAGCAACACGGTGCCCTTCGCATAAAAGTAGCCTCACAACTTGCTGCTGTCGTAGTTCTCCATCATCCAATGCTGGCGCAGATGCGACGCATCGCACTCCTCCATGATGAGCTTGTCCTTGCTCTCGTTTATGGCCAGGCACTTGCCCGAGGAGCCGTGATGCAGCAGCTTCGTGTTCTCGTGATATGTCCAGAACTAAGCAACGAGAGCGTTCAGTTAATTATATGTATACTACCTTTTATATATATGCCATATACTCACCTGATTGCCCTTGGAGCCGTGACAGGTGAAGAGTATCACATCCTTGCCCGCATAGTCCAGGCAGGCCTGATCACGCCGTATTTCGCCCGTTTTGCTAAGCATCCAGTACTAGAGGATTGACAGGAGCAGGGGACAGGGCGAAGAAGACGAAGAAGTTGTATTAAAACAAATTGTGACAGCAAGTGCTAGAAATTGTTGCATAACGTTTAAGCCAAGTAGCCGCATTACTTAGTATTATTTAATATTAAATTAAATGCCAAAAAGCTGCTACCAGTCCACAGAGTGTCTCTGTTTCTGTATCAGTTTCTGTGTGTTGTGTTTGTTTGTTTGTGTGTGTGTGTGTTGGTCTGTGTTTTGTCTGCGGCTTTGCCATGATTTTTTATAATTTGAGGCATGTTGCCAGCAGCTGGCCTGGTCTGGCCTGGTGTGGCCTGGCCTTCCATGGCCTTTGTTCTGGTCATGGCCTGCACGGCCGCCATTTTGTTGTGTGTTAGCATTTCCGCTTCCGCTTTGCCGCCACCGCCGCCGCTGCTGCCGCTGCTGACCACGCTGATGATGTTGGCCACGTGAATGCCGTTTCGGCTTGTTTATTGTGCCTCGGCTACACACATTTATAATGTTGCAACATTATTTCGTTGCGCCGACATTTGCTCTTGCCCTTCTCGAAACCGAGCCAAACCCAAATGGCATTTGCGGAAATTGGTGAAAAGCAAAAGTTGAGGCTGTTGTTAGCTGCCAGATACCCTAACAAAACTTCGCTCTGATAGAAAACTACATTTAGAATAGTTATTCTAAAAAAATACTATAAAACAACTAACAGCAAATTGCTAAGTATATTTAACTAACTTTGTTTATAATTTTAATTATAATTTAATTAATTTAATTTCAATTAAATAAAATCTATTCTACTCAGTTTTAGTTGTCTTCGTGTTAAATATTTTTGAGCAAAATTTCATGCTCTTGGTAAGCTGCCAAATACCCTTACAAACCTTCGCTCTGATAGAAATCTACATTGAGAATAATTATTCTATAACAATTCTAAAAAACAACTAACTAAAAGCAAATTGCTAAGTATAACTTTGTTTATAAACAATTTCAATTAAATAAAATCTATTTTACTAAGTTTTAGTTGTCTTCATTCTAAATACTTTTGAATAACAATTCATGCTGCCTAACAAAGTTATACTCCAATAGACAACTATATTTATAATATGTAGCATAGTTGCTCAACTAACTAATGCTCAATACTAAATTTTAGTTCTCATATTAAATACTTGTGAATAACATTGCATCTAATGGTAAGCTGCCAGATACCCTAACAAGGCTTGACTCGAATAGAAAATTAAGTTTAGAATTCAATATCATAATCAATCAATAACAATAACAATAAATTTTTATTTTTTTTTTCATAATCAATTACTATTTTTTCCAAATTATTTTTATACAGCTTCAGTTCTCTTTATATTAAAATTTAAGCTCAAATACTTCAGGCCAACATTACAAACTAAAATTGTTAAAGTTTTGCGTTCGCTGTGCGCTGAGCCTCAGGCTTCACTGTATGTTTACATTTCATATTTTTACTCGCTTACCGCATATGTTCCCACCCCTCCTCCTCTTCAGGCCTCGCCTCTCTTACCATCCCTTTGTATTTGCCCTTCATTTGCTCAGCTTAAACGTGCATTTCCCCTCTGTAAACCCCATTCCAAGGATTTTCTTTTGGTAATATGTTTCCTCTTCCTCTTTCTTCTCCTCCTCTTTTTCCTTTTTTATGTTCTCATGCAGCGTGTTACATTTTTAATTATGTGTGTATCTTTTTCATTTACATTTAAACTCTTCTTTATTTTTTTCTTGCTTCTGCAGTTTGTATTTTTTTCGGTATTTTTAAAAATATGCATTCGCGAACTTTTAGTGTTTTATAAGCGCATTTTTCCAGCCAGCCTCGTTCGCAGAAAAACGAAAATTAAAATGGGATTTTTTTTCATTATATTGCGCGGGTTTTTCTTGTTGCTGTTGTTGCTGGCCTTTGACTAGTCCAAAGAATTGTGCAATGGCTGTCGCCACTCCCACTACAGCCAACCGCCCACTTTTTTCCTTCCTTTTTTTTTGCATTGCCAGCGAAATTAAAATTTGCCACGCCCACACATTTTAGTGTGTGTCCTCAACGCTGGCAAATGTTGATTATTTTATTCAGTCGCGGGCCAAGCTGCCTTAAAATACCCTATTATAGTGTGTGAGGTGGAGTATATTAGCGGGACGAGAGCTAATGTGGCGCGATACTTTCATTTTCATGCGTGAATAGCTGCATCTTCAGTTTACAGGGTATTGAGGCAGTCGTGAACATTTGTGTCACTCGCCATTGCTACTTGTTTCATTTCTTTGCAGCGTTTTGTTGCAATGCCACACAGTGTTGCTGCTTGGCGTGGGGCAGGGCGGTAGGCGATAGGCGTGGCAAAACAGCCGCCTGGCGATTTCTCATGCGTTTTTTGTGCGCTGCACGACGGCGTGCAACGAGGTCAACACTTTCCATTTAATGTTGAATAAACAACATAGAACCCACCGCAAAGTGTATCTGTGTGTGTGTGTGTGAATATATATATATGAATGTGTCTGCGTGTGTATGTATGTGTGTGTCTGCTTAGAGTATTTCGTGTGTCTGTCTGTCTGTCTGTCTGTGTGTGTGTTTGTGTAGATATTTGATTCGTGTGCAGTTTTTGTTGTCGAAATGCTTGTTATTAAATGTTCGTAAAATTGTCACAGTTTTTGCTGTTGCATTTGTTGCTGTTGTTGTGGTTGTTGTTGCTGGTTGTGTAAAATGTTCACACACACACACAGACAGAGGCAAAATGATGCTGGCAAAAGCAAAGCCATGGAAATGATTTATCATTTTTGTCATTTTATTTATGATTGCGATTTAATTAATTTTGCAACGTGGCATAAATCTCAATTCCCATTGCGTGTGACTTTGTGTGTATCTCTCTGTATGTGTGTGTGTGTGTGTGTATTTGTGTCATTTCCTGTATTATAGTCAATGCAGTTTATACGCCCTTTTGGCAACGTTTTCTTCAAATTTGTTGATAAATACTTTCGCTCTGGCTACGGCTAAAAGGCGAATGCGTTAAGTGCCAAAAACTTAAAGAGAAAGTTAAGGCGAGAAAGAAAAACAAAACAAAACAAAATAACATTTGCTTCAACCACAAACTCCGTGAAATTAGTGCTCAAAACCGCAGGACTATCAAAAATTTGTTGTAAATTAGGCGAGTAAGAGAAGGTTGATATTTTAGAGGGAGCTCTTTGTTTCAAAAATCAACAAAATTTTGACAAGGTCCCAGGGTCACAATCGTAGAACGCTTTAGGGAGATCCATAATCAAAAATCAAACAGGTATTATAAATATATAGAAGACATGAAGAACAGTCTCTATAAACACGAATTAATATTAGTTGAAAATCCGGTTAGGTTTAGAGCAGGTTAACCAAGAGACAGACGAAAGAAGAGCAGCATTAAGAAGACTCGCAAATTGTTTTTAGTTCTTATATAGATTTACTAGACTTTAATTCTAAGAATGGATCTAGTTTTAGACAGCCGAAAATTAAGTTTTCGCATTGACAGTCGAGAGAGGAAAGTCAAGAGCCCAAAAATGAAAATTTAAATATTTGAATAATATATGGTAATATAGAATATATGGTAATATTAAACAGTTCTTATATTACTGATTTTTGGAATGTCAAATAAACAAATTTATATTTTTAGTCAAATGGGAATAAAAAGGGAAAAACTCTAATTGTTTAAAAAATAATTGCAATACAAAACAAAAAAAAAGGGTATTATATACATTAAACAAAAAAAAAAAAGAGAAAGTAAATATATGTTAGTTAAGAAAATAACAATAATAAGAACAGTACGAAAAATTAAATAATTTGTTTTACAATGCACGTCCCCTTTTTTGTTTTGGCTCTAAATCTTGACTGAATTATACGTAACAAAAAAATAAAATAAATTGCTTTTGATGTGTAATAAACACAAGTCAGAAATATCTGAATACGTGAATCACTTGAAAAAAGGTATATGCCTATAAAGAAGTTTTGTTTTAAGTGAACATCTCTCTCAATTAAAAAATATGCCTTTAACTGTCTTCATCAATAATCAGATCAACGCGTCAAGAGAGTCTAGACCCAACACAACTTAGCAATAAAAGTGTGAGAGTCTAAGGGCCCCTATAGTATATTATAGCAGTGTATAATCCAAATGTCCAGCAGTGTATAACTTAAGTCCTTAAATATGTGTATATATAAATATATGTACAAATATCGGTATCAGTTTAGTATTTAGCCAAGTCTAATGGTAAATCAAGCAAGCGAATGATTTGCACGCAGGTCTAACTACTAGATATAATTGTGAGCAGAAGGTGGACAAAGCACTCCAGAGAGAGAAAGAGGCCGAAACAGTATAAATATTATAGATATACAGCCGAAACCAATGCAGAAATAGCATATAAATATATATTCATATATACGTATAAATATATATATATATGTAGGTGTGTGATAGATCCCAAGCAATAATGCGTAACGATGTACGGTGGGGGCGAGAGGCAATGATGGATGTTGAATTGGATACCTGATGTCCTCCTTGGCCGTGGCACTCGTAGACACTGACAGGCTCTTCGTCCCCGGTCTTTGGCGCATCGATGCACATGTTCGTATTAATGCTTCTTATCTGCAAATGAAGTTTGATTTGTCATATGTGCGACAGAGATACCGAGAGAAAGATAGAGGAGACAATAACGTTTGATGGCTGACCAACAATATTAGAAAACGGGCAGCGGCTGTGTTATTGTAATCGTTATCGTTATTGCAGTTTTTTTTTTATCGATATGTTAGAAAGTATCGACCCTTGTGCCAAAAATATACATTTTAGTCAAATTAGTAAGGTTCTTGTTTAGGATAATTCGAGTTAAGCAATCTGTACACGGGTTCAACAGAGGAAGAGAGAGAGAGACATATTTATATATAACATAAGGATGTATCATAACGGTTTTGTGCTTCAACGGAGTTTGTGGCGGTCGCAGTGCTCTGTTGCATTGTGCTGTTGCTGTTGCTTTTGCTGTTGCCGTTGGTAACAAACCTGATTGCCACCTTGCCGATGGCAAGGATATAGGCCGACGGGCTTCTTCAGGTTGCGCTTGCCCGAGGGCGAGTCCAAGCAGGTGCGACCGCCATAACCTAAGTTCCTTATCTGCGAAATGGGGAAACATAATATATATGTGTGTGTGTTTGTGTGTATCCATAAAATTGGCACATTAATGGGTTAGTCGGAAAGAACGAACGGGGTAGGTCTGGGGGCCATATCTCAGTTATATAGCCATTCTCCACATGCCACATGCTGAACAATAGCTGCGTGTTTCCCTTGTCGAAACGTAAACTGTGCAACTTACCTCGCCATTGGCCACCGCATCGCCGGGTATGAAGAGCTCCGGATATATGTTGTCCAAATACCATTGGAAGGACTTGCACTGTAGATCCTCTCTGTCGATAGAAAGGGGGGAGAATTAGGTTAATTAGAGTGAGATTAGGTATATAAAAAAGGCTTACAATATGCTATCCGTAAATAAGTTTTGAGCTGCTAAAACTCTCATGAAATATACTAAAATTTTAACTTTGCTATGGTGTTTAAATTCTATTGAGTTTGTATAAATATAAAATATATAAGCAAGAAGTCTCTAGTTGGGGCACCCGACTAGAAGATACCCTGAACCCCCACCGATTTGCGTTTGGACTATATAACTAGTTCGCGAAGCTAAGGGACAAAGAATGTAAATTTATATTCATTCATTATTCGAACTTGAAAAAACAAAATAAATAAGCATATTTGTAAATACAACTATATAAAATATTAAAAAAATATCATACTTTATTATATTATATATATTTTATATTATATATACTTTATTATATTATATATATTTAATGACTTACGATTTATAGTTTAGTAGATGAATATCGAAAAGGTTATAAATTAATATCATTAAAATGGGAATATCTATAGCTTCTTTGAAACAAACTTGATTGGCAAGTTCTATATAAGTGCAAATGTCTAGCCGTTATGGCTTCTGTGGTCGACGCGTCCATACACGCACCCTTCTGTTAGATAAATACTTTTTAACAAACCTATTTCTCATTTTTAATGGGTTCAGGGTATAAAAATAAAATTTAATATTTTTTATTTCCTTTTATATTCGTTCTCATTCATCTATATTTTATTGTAATTCGAACAGAAAATATATTTAAAATCTCTTTTAATTTATCTATATAATATAATTATCTTATATACATATGTCTTTTAACTATACTTTAAGGTTCCTCTCAGTTCCACTTATTCTGTTTTTCTCGCCTGCTCTTATTTGTCAACTACTACCTAAAATAGTTACTCAAACTCTTCTCTGTCTCTGTCTACTCATTCAACTCACAACTAATTTATCTCTCAGCATATCTATTTAACTTTATTTTTCTTCATTTTTGTTAGCCTAAGCTCTAGCTAAGAGTTCCATTGATACCATCAATTGGCTATACAATCTATTAAGGGTGTTTATTGAATTTTTCACTCTACTTACCGCAGCTTTTTGCGTTCGCTAACGTCACCAAAGTCGCCTTTATCCATGCCAATTCGCTGATAGTAGTATTTGGCGTAATCATCCATCCAGACTTCAGCCAGACGAACCGAGTTCTTTTTCAGCACATTCACGCCCGTGCGCCACTGAAAGCGAAAGAGAGATGCAGAGAGCGGAGATAAGGATAGCTGTATTTACATAGCAACAATTGGGCTGCAACTGACAAACGACAGCAAAAACAACAACAACAACAACAACACAGGGCGCGGCGCCAAAAGCCACAGAAAATATTTGGCAAACAAACAGTCGGCTCTTATACAATGGAGTCGAATCTGAATCTGGAGCTGGAGCTGGAGCTTATCGAAATACCTCTAGTGGGCGAGTTGGGCGGGTCCAGGCAGCCTAATTACCTGAATGAGCCCGTTTCGCTCATGTGTACCGACTTCTGCTGGTTGTCCACTTGCTGCTGCTGCTGCTGCTGCTGTTGCTGTTGCTGTTGCTGCTGCTGCTGCTGCTGCCGCTGGCTGTTGCGGTACGTCTCTGTGGTTATCTGTCTTCACCAACCACAATTTCACTCTCTCCCTCTCTACGTATTGTCTACCTCTTGCCCTATGTTTGCCAACTGTGTATTGTTCTTGTTTATGCGCTCACTGTCTGCAAGTGTCTCTGTGTAAGTGTGTGTGTGCCTATGCTTGTTGCCCTTGCCAGCTTTGAGAGAGGCTTGTGGTTAATATGAAGTAGTTTGGGCCAGAGGCAACTTAAAGATTCGCTTCAAAAGGCAATGCACTCTTTAAAAAGTCATTGATTATTGTAGATGTGCTAATACATTTGAGAATGAGTTATCGATTTTGTACTATGAAGTTTTTCTAAAAGTTAATAAAACTTATAGTAGTAAATATATTATTGGTATTATCTGATACACCATTCAATCTTCGCTATTCACGTTCTACGTAATTGATGATATTTTCTATATCATTCAAGCTGTCGTCCTAAAACGTATTTTCAATTAGACTTTGTTTCATTCATAATGAGATTAAGCAAAAGTGGATTATGTGTCATTTCAGTAATTATGTTAAAAAATTTGATTCTAAAAAGTTTACAAAGTTTAGCAATCATATAGGCATATATTGTAGTTTTTCTATGGAATGCTTGCAAGGTATTTGCACAGTAAAATCCTTATAAAATATATTTTTTATAATATATTTTCGAACAGAACTCGGGAAAAGTTATAAAATGTAAATGGATCTGATTATCGATACGTACTATAAGCATATGCATAACTGTCAAAGTTAGAAGTTCGACAGCTTGTTTTCTATCTATCTATAGAGTCAAACTGCTTAAGTTCAATCGGAATTTGTTTATAAAAAGTAAACGGATCTGCTTATCAATAGATGCTATAAGCATATGCCTAACTGTTAAAGTTCGAAGTTCGAACTTCGGTCCCCATCTATCGATACAGTCAAAATGCTGTAGTTCAATTGGAATTTTGCCCACAAAGTTGGAAAACATGGCGAGCTGATGATGCGCCCTAATGGCCATTTGCCCACAAACATTAGCTGCTTTTATGAGATGCCCAATAGGCTGCAGCCCACCACCCAAATTTGATGTCATTTTCGGCAGCTTATTGGCCGTCTCTATTGCGAGTGGCATGAGGCATGCTGCGAGTGGCATGTGGCGTGTGGCGTGTGGCAGGTATCTATACAGTTCGTTGCAGCTTAATGCATGCCATACACAACAGTTGCCAAACTTTTGTCAAGCGTAAACCGTTGATAATTGAGGCAGCAGCCAAAGACTATGGCACAGCGACCGCAGTGCCCAGGCCAGGCCATGCATGTCCTTGCCCCTAGTTTCAGTCCCTGTCGAAGTTCTGGTTCCGTGTTTATGTCCTGCAGCTGCCGCAGCTACTTGCTGCGGCTGGCATGTGCGACATGTGCACAGAGGGAGCCACTGTTGGGCCACTGTTGACCAAACACGGACCTCGAGCCACACACAACACAGAGCGCACAACACACAGCGCACACAGAGCACACAGCCCACAGTACACAGTAAACAAACAGCATACACATACTCATCGTGGCTGGTTGTGTGCATAAGTTTTTAATTCTCAAATGGTTTGTGCTCGCATTCTGCTGTAGCGTTAATGAGAGGCCTGGTTTGGACACTTACCTTGTAGGGCGAGCGCTTGCGGAATATGTGGCCCACATGGGAGCAGGGCACAATTTCGAGAGTGCCGCCGCACATCCAGGTCTTGAAGGACAGCTCCAGATTCTCCCCGCCCCAGATATCAAAGCCCGAGTCGTAAGTGCCCAGCCGCTCGAAGAACTTGCGGTCTATCGAGAACAAACCTCCAGCCATGGTCGGCGAGTAGACGGGCTCCGATGTGCTCTGCAAATAAATAAAGAGAAGGGAAAAAAAAACCATTTGAGTATAAACAATTTGCTGACCAAACTAACGAACAAATATTTAAAAAGTCTGCTGGCCCAGTGCACTGTGCACTGGCATAAGCACATTTAATTCCACTAACTGAAAGCTGGAGCGACTGATGCGTTGGCTCGTTTGGCATCTCAAGTGGCCAACACCTAAGCAAACTTCTAAAACCAGCTGCATCCCTTGCGTTGGGCAGCAACTGTGGAATTCTGTTTTTCGGATACTTTCAACAGCTTGAAAACTCTTGGGGCTACATTTTATTTAGTACATACATATAATCCTATGTTGTTTCGCACCAGCTCCATGTCTCATCCTTTCCCTTCCCTATCTCTTTGTCGGTACTCTCTTGTTTTGGATTTCCACAAATTTTGCTTGTAATTGAATATTTTGTGCTTTATATTTACTTTGCTCCTTTTACTCCTTTTACTCCTGCTACTCCCTCTGCTCCTCCTGCTGCTATCTGACCAGCTGGCATACCATTTGCTCTGCTCTGATGCAGCACATCTTCTGGCACATTTTGCATTTAATTGGAGAATTGCATTTCGTTTTCATTGCAATTTAATTACAATTTTTGCTTGTTTTGCAGCAGCCAACAAGCACCAAGCAACAAGCAGCAGCTGCTTGCAGTTTCATGTCGGTCATGCCGAATAATTAAAAATAAATATCAAATTTTTTCACTCTCCGTTTGCCGCACTCAAATGAGTGGTAAACAAAAACATTACTAACGTCAATCAATAATTTATGAAGAGCAAAAACAATTTTAATAAACATGAGCTAATGGTGATTGTATTTCTCTTTCAACAAATTATTTGAACAATTTTATAGCGATTTCATTATGCATAACAAACAGCAGCCCAAAGCGATTCAAATCACACGCAACGTTGCGTATACGCAATGTGATATGCAGCTGACAGACAGCTGGCATAAAGGAGATGTAAATCAACAAAAGCAACTAAAGAAACTCTCTTGTCAAACAAGCACAGATGACAAGAGGCAGAATTTTAAATATTCTACATAAAGCTTGATCAAATTATGAAAAGGTTTATCTTCAATACATGAACTTTTTTAGTTGTTTGGTAGAGGGCAATTAGGTTCAGATTGTGAAAGCTTACCTGAAATATTCGCCTTAAGCTCTACTTAAAATTAGACAAGACTTACTTAAGGCTTTAAAAAAGTAAAAAGTTGAATAAACACATGTTAAAACATATTTAGTTCAAGTAAAACTAACCTAAAGATTCAGTAATGTTAAATATATAGTTTAAAATCCAGCTAAATATCAGATTCTATAAGTAAACCTAAAAATAAAAACCCAAACCAGTTAGACTAAGCAAGCTTCAGCCTTGACTTAAAAAAATTATATTAAGTTCTACTAAAGATTTTTATGTTCAAGATATACAATGATCGTAAAAGCCTAACAAAAAGTTCAGTTAAAAGCACATAAGGCAAATGTTCAGGTTACTTAAACCTCATTGAAAGCATGAGCAATGTTTAAAGTTTAATTAAAGCTCATATTCTACAAATGCTTATAATAACCAAAAATTGCTACTTCTGAGAGCTGAAGTAAATAGCAAATAAGAAAGCTCTAATCGAGACTGCTCGACTACGAGTTCCCCTGAACCCTTGCTTATTATTTATTACTTACTTATTTAGAGAATATAATTTGTCAGGCAGTTAAAGTTTTTCAAGTCTTCTAAGTCTTTCTAGTTTTCTAAGTCTTCCTAACTTTCTAAGTCTTCCTAATTTTCTAAGTCTTTCGAGTTTACTAAGCCTGTCAAGTTTTCTAAGAGCCTTCCTCATTTTCTAAGCCTTTCAATTTTTCTAAGTGTTTCAAGTTTTCTAAGTCATCAAGTTTTCTTAGACTTTCAAACTTTCTAAGACTTGCTAATTTTCTAAGTCTTCCAAATTTTCTAAGTCCTCCTAATTTTCTAAGTCTTCCTAGTTTTCTAAGTCTTACAAGTATACTAATTCTGTCAAGTTTTCTAACTAAGTCTTTTAATTTTTCTAAGTCTTCTTAATTTTCTAAGTCTTTCAATTTTTCTAAGTCTTCCTAATTTTCTAAGTCTTTCAAGTTTACTAAGTCTTTCGAGTTTACTAATTCTGTCAAGTTTTCTAAGTCTTCCTAATTTTCAAAGTCTTTCAATTATTCCAAGTCTTCAAAATTTTCTAAGTCTTTCCTCTAAACCTGAGTCTTTACTGCTTAGCTCAACGATCATTAACATTGTCTTATGTCTAAGGTTTTTCTTATATCTAATATTTAAACAATTCTTTACAATTATTTTTAACTATTACAATTTTGCTTAAAATACTTAATAATATTAACTATTTAAATATTTACCTGATCACACCACACTTCACCTTACTTCACTTCACTTTCACTTTCACTTTACTGCACTGCACTACTGACCCCCACCGGGCCTGGACGACTGAAGAAATGCTGCAGCTGTTGCTCTTTATATAGGGCCACTTTTACTCAAACTCCAAGGCGCGCTCAAATGTTGAGCCTGCGTCGAGTTGCGGTCGCTGCAGTCGATCGTGATGTGACCAATGACAACACTCTCTGCTGCATCAAGCATTCTAAATGATTTTAACTTAAATGTAAATGTAAGCAAACATTGCTGAATACATAAAGACAACAGAAATGATCTTCTGCAGCTCATTTTCGTTGCTTGCTTTCGTTAGGCAGACAGACAGAGAGACAGACAGACAGACAGACTTAGAGATAAAGAGAAAGAGACAGACAGATTTGCAGATATACAGCCAGACATACAGTCTGATTAATAGGCAAACAAACAGAGAAGAAGGGCTCAAGAATATTTAGTTTTCCCCAGAAAACTGATACTGCAGAATGTATTCTCATTGGCTATTGGTGGGGAAAACTAAATATTCTTGAGCCCTTCTCCTCTGTTTGTTTGCCTATTAATCTGAACGTATATCTGTCTGTATATCTGCAAATCTGTCTGTCTGTCTCTCTCTCTCTCTCTCTTTACCTCTACGTCAGTCTGTCTGTCTGTCTCTCTGTCTGTTTGCCTAATCAAAGCAAGCAACGAAAATGAGCTGCAGAAGATCATTTCTGTTGTGTTTATGTATTCAGCAATGTTTGCTTACATTTACAATTAAGTTAAACTCATTTAGAATGCTTGATGCAGCAGAGAGTGTTGTCATTGGTCACATCACGATCGACTGCAGCGACCGCAACTCGACGCAGGCTCAACATTTGAGCGCGCCTTGGAGTTTGAGTAAAAGTGGCCCTATATAAAGAGCAGCAGCTGCAGCATTTCTTCAGTCGTCCAGGCCCGGTGGGGGTCAGTAGTGCAGTGCAGTAAAGTGAAAGTGAAAGTGAAGTAAAGTGAAGTGAAGTGAAGTGTGGTGTGATCAGGTAAATATTTAAATAGTTAATATTATTAAGTATTTTAAGCAAAATTGTAATAGTTAAAAATAATTGTAAAGAATTGTTTAAATATTAGATATAAGAAAAACTGTAGACATAAGAAAATGTTAATGATCGTTGAGCTAAGCAGTAAAGACTTAGGTTTAGAGGAAAGACTTAGAAAATGTTGAAGACTTAGAAAATGTTGAAGACTTAGAAAAATGGAAAGACTTAGAAAATTAGCAAGACTTAGAAAACTTGACAGAATTAGTAAACTCGAAAGACTTAGAAAACTAGAAAGACTTAGAAAACTAGAAAGACATAGAAAATTAGGAAGACTTAGAAAAATTAAAAGACTTAGAAAATTAACAAGACTTAGTTAAAAAACTTGACTTGTAAGACTTAGAAAATTAGGAAGACTTAGAAATTTTTGAAGACAGAAAACTTGGCAGAATTAGTAAGCTCGAAAAACTTAGTAAACTTGAAAGACTTAGAAAATTAGGAAGACTTAAAAAATAAGAAAGACTTAGACAATAAGGAGGACTTAGAAAACTTAAAAGACTTTAGCTGCCTGAAAAATTATATTTTCTAAATAAATATCGCAAGTACTTTCACAATAAAATTTACACAAACTTATTATTATCTAAGGGTTTGGGGGAACTCGTTGTCGAGCAGTCTTGACAAAAACTTTTTTACTTGTTTTTTTACCTATTTTTCGATAGGGTTTTAAATTGATAAAAAAAAAACGGGAGTAGTTATTGATTTCTTAAATCAAACTCGATACGCGCGTGTAATATACGGACCTACGAAAAAAAAATTCAAGACTCTTATATCTTCTAAAATTGACGCGTTCATAGACAGACAGACGGACAGGGCTAAATCGACTCAGCTCGTCGCCCTGATCAAGAATATATATACTGTATGGGGTCTGCCTGATTTCCCATTTTCAATGGGTTCAGGGTATAAAAATAGGATGTATTCTGAAAAATTCATTAATCAATCATGATTGTGTGCTACAAAGGCGAGAAGATAATTTAAAGCCCAGTCAAAGTAGTAGATGTTTCTTCTGTTATACGCTAAGAAAGCAAGTTCATTTGTAATCAAGATTGAGCTGAAAACCCTCCACATGCAGGCGGCATATGGGCAAAGCAAACAAAATTCGAAAAAGACGACGAAGTTTGATTTTGTTTTTAAAGAGACCAAGGCAAAAGGAAGCGTAAAATAAATGAAATTGTCACCGACTCACTGCCTGGGGAGTTGTCAGCAGTGCCTCAGCTGCTGCGAGAGCGTGGGCGTGGGTGTGGGCGTAGGCAGGCGAGGGGCGTGTCGTATCGCTAAGCAACTAAAAATATGTTACTTAAAGCCAGTGACAATAGAAAATGCAGCAGCAGCAAGAGACAAAAGAGTAGCACGAGGCACGAGGCACAAACAAGCAAACATCAGGCGAATACTGAGTGAAATTTCCAAACGCGACAAGTACCATTGTGTGAGAGTGTATGTGTGTGTGGGTGTGTGTGTGTGTGTGTATGGCGCGTCATGGCCAGGCCGGAATGCCAGACGGATGTCAGATAGTCAAGGCAAGCGCCGAGCTGCAGATAGGGTAGGGGAGGGAGTGCAGCTGCCAGGAGAGCTGAAGCTGGCTAAAGCTATGCCTTTGGCGGCCGTTGGCAAATTCGCAGTGTGACATTTAATAAACGCTGCTGGCGCAAGACAACAATGAAAGAGAGAGAGAGAGAGAGACGAGGGGCTGGCATAGAAAGGGGTAAAAATAACAATAAAAAACAACAGTTTTGTAGGCAAATATAAGAAGACGAGCGAGCGAGAGAGAGAGGGAGCGGCTTTGAGAGACCAACGGATGCAGTGTGCGGGCGGCCATTATGTTGTTGTTTTCCATTTTGTATATACATATATATATATATATATATATATATATGTATTTATTTATTTTTTTTTTTTTTTGCCGCCGGAAGTGACAGAACAAATGGCAAAAGTGAAAAGCAGCAGCAGCAGCAGCACCAACAAAAACGCAGCCTTCAACTGAGTGTGTGTGTGTTATGTATGCATGTGTATGTAAAAGGATTTTATTGTTATAGTTGCGTTTTTTTTTTTTTTTTGTGTGTGCTCAACATCCTTTTATTTTTTGTGTATATTGGGTTTATTCTAGAATTGTGTAGGGTATACAGGGCATATATGTCAGTAGATGTATAAAATTATATATAGAAATAGCTAAAATATATAATATCAAATCTATATAAACTACTCTCACTCCAGCATAAATCATATGCAAATCGATTTCTATACAATTGTAGGGTATTTAATATTCGGTCACATTGCTCTCTGTTAGCCATTTGGCTTTGTTTCATGCGCACAGGAAATTGAAGTAAAAACGAAAATAAGTTTCTTGCGAAAATAAACTGAAATGAAATAAAATTCAGCGCTGAATAAATAAATAAACACCAAAAAGATGAGGAAAATTGCAGTTGCACTCTCGGCGGCACTCGCTGTGGCATGTGGACATGTGGGCATGTGGCATGCTACTGTTGCGCTGCCAGTTGCAGTTGCAGTTGCTGTTTTATTCTTGCTGTGCAAACAAAGTCGCATAACTTTTCGCTTTTGCCATACGTCGTCAACGTTCGCATATAATGCGGCTTAAATGATTCAACAACGGATAAATATGGCTACTTTTTTCTGACATAAGTGTGTGTGTGTCTGTGAGAGAAGCTGTGTGCCTGTGTGTGTGTGTGGCAGCAACAAACAAATCATGTAGAGTGCAGCCAGCGACATGCGGCATATGAAATGAGTTTGTTTGCGGCTGCAAGAAGTTGATGCCCGCCAGGCTCAAAGGCTCAACGACTCAAAGGATTCACAAGGCCCAAGGCTCGAGTCTGCCTTTCAACACTTGCGTTCAAATTCACTTGATTTATAAACCTATCAATCAATTTTTGTGTAGATTTTCCCAAACAAAGACCTTCGCCTTAGCATAGGCAATCCGGAGAGAGCTCTAACTTAAGTAAGCAAATAAAAGACGATATGATTGATGTGAAGATACCCTGTTTGAAGTGAAGTAACAATCATATGGCAAGAGAATCAATACATTTAATATGTTTCGATGAAACCGGAAATGTTCATACAGTTAATAGACTAATTGCAACTAGTTAATTGTTATAGTCGAGAATTTACATTACGTATACATACATATATAAATATATATATATTTTCAATATAATTTTACAGAAATTCTCTTCTTACACCTAATCTACAATATGCTATTAAATTTGAGCACTTTGGTTCAACTTACTCCACATAATTTATGTTTTCAAAATTTCTATATATCAACATTATATCTCTATAATCCATAATTGAATTAATGGCTTTACAGATAAGCTGATAATTTCTTATACCAATGATATATACATCAAATTATATTGCTCTCACTTCCATACAAGCGCTTTCTATAATGCTCTAGGGAATTAATGGCCTTTAAGATGTAGCGATGATTTGTTGTGCCAAAAATTCTTAGGCTGCTGCCAGGACAACCACAGGCAGGCAGCAGCCGCTGCTAAGGCTACCCTTTGGACACGCTGTCTGCTGGGTATGTTAAGTGGTGCACATTTCTCACATGGCTTCAATGCGGCGCCCAACGACAGCCTATTTAGATATCAAATAAATCTAGCGGCATTTATTATGCCAGTGACACAATTTTAGCTGAAAAATGACGGGTCCTTTGGTCGCCAACGCCATTCGTCAAGTGCAGAGCGGACAACGCAGAAAGAGAGAGAGAGAGAGAGAGATAGAGATAGAGAGAGAGAGATAGAGAGATAGAGATAGAGAGAGATGGAGGGTCACAGAGAGTGGGAGAAGTAGCGAGTGCTTTACTAGAAAATCCTTGCGGAATCCTTCGCCGTAGGCAACCGCAAATTAAGCAGGCGAAAACGAGGAAGTGGCCCAGTTGCGTGTGTGTGTGATAAACAGGCGCCGCAATGAGTGCTATGGAAATAATGTGCTAACCTGCGGGCTGCCAACAACAACCACAACAACAACAACAACAACCACAACAACAACAGCCACTGCCACATTAATATCAAATAAAACAGTCACGAAAAGCAGCAGGAGGCGCCAAAAAAAATATGCCCAGGAATATCGTAAATGTCAGCCTCGCATTATGCGGCAAAGTAGCAAGGGAGGGGGCAGGGGGCGTAGCCTAGCGCAGATAGCTTGCAAGCCACGCCCCTCTTCGGGCTCCGCCGTGGGAGCAAGGGCACAAAGTGCCTGCGGGCCGACGCCTGCCAGCGGCTGCTTGGAGCAACAAAAATGCCAAAGAAAATATGTGAAGAACAGCTCGCTGGAAGGAAAAATGCTGCTTGACATAATGTGAAGTTGACTTTTGACAAGTGCTCCTAGACACGCCCCCTCCCCCACTCCCCCACTCTCCCACTCCACCTAACACAACACATACGCACTCATACAGTTGTATCTGCAGCTTAAAGTGTCGCTCAGCGGGCGGGCGGTCGTGGTAGGCGCCTACTTGAGAGTTTTCATGCTCCTTTGCATCCCATTTGCATTTGAGGTACGATGCACGAGCGCTAAAAAGTCGCCACGCTCAGAAGAAAGTTAACAGTTGTATAAGTTTTAAGTAGAACTTAAGATCCGTTGGGAAGCGGAGACAAACCAAGAGAAACAAATTCGGCTAGAGGCCGAAGTGGCGCTGCTGCTTAACCCGCTTAGCTACGCTTAAAGTAAGACAGGGCTCTTAAAAAGCTTATTAAAATGTTTAATGTGGCACACACAGACACACTCACACACACACACACACACATGGAAACACCCACAATCGTTGACCGACAGGCAACTGTTACATGAAACGCATCAAATTAGCATAAAAAGTTCAGCGCTGCTTTGGTGATTTTGCTTTGATTACCGGTTCAGTGGACCGTTAGCGAGTGCTTAACGTTCGCCAGCAGCAGCAGCTGGAGCTGGAGCTGGAACTGGAGCTGGAGTTGGAGCAGTTGCGAAGGCCGCAAAGGCATCCCACACACCCAAAACCCTTCACCCGGCGCAGCTAAGCCCAAGCAACAGCATACCCACTGTCTGATATTTACCCAGAGGCTGAGGCGTAGTGAGCACAACCGAAAAAGGGGGCGTTGGGCATGAGATGCGATGTCTACGATTTGATTTCGAGCAATGCTCAGCTAAATTAGATGAATGAAATACGATATGCTAAGCCATACAATGAAGTGGCCGCCTAATTAGGGATTCGTCTCGCAAAGGATTTGCGTTTCATAAAGTACGATTTATAAAATAAACAAAGGAATTTTAAATGTATGTATTAATGTATACAAATAAAATTTAGCTGTATAAGTAAGGTTGATTAACGTTAAATTAAACCAAAACTTTCATCAAAGAATTATTCAATTTAAATAGAATTAAAGGTTTCTCTAATAGAGCTTCTGGTTTGTATTGTCTTATCCAAGCCACTCTGTCAGTATTGATATTGTCTGAAATTTTAAATTTAGGTGTAACAGAAATCCGTATAATTTACAAAAATTAAATGTTCATCAAAGAATCATCAGAATTTCTGCGCAGATCAAATTTCTTCAAGTAAACAATTGTTTCGTATTCCTTAGCTCAAAGCACTCTACTATTATTGATATTGTTCTATAAGAAAAGAATCTTAAATGTGGACTAATTACATCCCTGCTCCAGCTAAGATTTAAGTTATTATGTAAATTATGTAACCTACCCTAATTTCACTTCTCAGTCTCGAAGTAAATGCTATATTACTTAGTAAAAACTAATGAAATTTTGTAAGATTATTATCCCTTTTTCTCATGCATTTTTAAAGAAGTTTTAAAGTAAAAGTAAATTGGGTTTAGTACAGCCCCCCCTTTAGGGCGGCGTCTCTGCTAAGCTCATAAAACGCAGCAGAGATTCGAGCGCGTGGAAAACTTTGTTCGTTTTTACACGCAGCGCGTCCTGAAAGTGCAATAAAAGTAAAGTGCAACGCTGCGTATTAAGCAGTAAAATGCGCGCACGTGCAAAACGCCAAAACACACAAAAGTTAAAGAAACAAACAGAGACGGACAATAGAGGAGTGCCACAGAGCGAGAGAGAGAGAGAGAGATAGAGATAGAGAGAGAGAGTACATGTAGTAAAATTTATGAAAATTAAAAGCAAGACGCTCTTCTCGTCGTCTGCCGCGGACAGCAAATACTAAATAACGTCGTCAAAAATGGCGACAACATCACGTGCCCAAGGGCGGAAGAGCGAAGCGAGCTTCCTCAGACCGGAAATGAACAGGGTCGTGTCAAGTTGGCCGCTTATTTAATTTGCCGCGCAGTTATTCAAAGTTTAAGTAAAACAGCAGTTGGAGCTCACGCTTAAAGTAATATAATTACAATTCAAAGAGAGCGAGGGCGAGGCGACGCCTCTGCGCACGTGTGCATGAAACATCGTCCATCTGTGGGTCTAAAATTCGTGAATTCTGGACCCACTCAGCCACATCTTCTCTTCTGCAAAATTGCTGAAAATGAAGTTTTTGATTATGCGCAGCGCGCACTCAATTTGCATGCGATGGGAATAGCCGGAGGGCGGAGACAAAAAGGGACCTCCAAACGCAGCGAAGAGTTACGGAAACTGCCTTTAAGTACGTGACTATTACTAGTTTATGGCGCACATGATGATAAGTGAGCATCATTGAACCAGGCCATAAGCAGCACATTAATTACACAAGTTTCGTCCGAATCGATAAGAGGCATTAGAGCAGTACATGACGACTTTAGAAGTTAAGTTTGCCTGAACTTCTGATGCCCAATTTCAGAACTTCAGAACTTTAACTCCACATTAGCTTGTGCAAATTGGAGAAACTTTCAAGATTACGACTATTGATTGCCTTGATTATGACTATTATAGTACATTATATACATATACCATATACATATACATATGTATACTAAGTAGCTAAAAAATGCATTATTAATCAAATTTAGAAATTATTTCAATGAATTTGATTGGTATTTTGAGCTTTTATTTTTTGTTATATTAATATTTTGTATTTATATATTTTTTCATTTCGAATTTCAAATGTTGAAAAAATAACACATTAATTTTATTTAGTTAGCGCTTCCTTGTTTGCAAAATTTAATGTTATTCTATTTTATAGCAGCAATAATAACAAAAAATATTTGACAAAATATAGTCATGTAAATCTATTTATTTTTAGAGAATATAATCACAAAAATTGATATATTTTTAATGAATGTAAATCGTTTTATTTTTCTGCTATAAACTAAAATAACATCAAATTTCGTTAACAGGCAAACTTTAACTAAATAAAAAATACAAATAAAATAATCAAATATTATTGAAAAATGCATTAAAATAATTATCTAACTTTTTTCATAATTTATTTTTGTAATAATTAAAAAAAAAAAAATAAATAAATAACTAAAAATAAAATAATCAAAGAATGATAAAATAGTATGTAGCTAACAACAAAATCAAAGTAGATATATATACTATATATTGAAAATGATGCATTAGAGTGTGAACACAAACTCTATTTGAATTCAATCAATTGCAACCTTTCATTTAGTATATTAAAAACTCTTCTAAACAAAAGTAAGTCTATACAAAATACACAAAAATTCAAAACTCAAAGTTTGAATAAAGTTGGGGCTTCAAATGGTTGGCGCCTGAACTATTCAAAATATGCATTTGCTGGCCAATTAATAAAGACAACCTGCAGGCAGACGCGTCGAGGTGCAAGCAACTCAAACATTTGCTCCACTTTCTGATAGCCAGCAGACTGGAGAGAAGACTGCTGATGTTGATGTTGATGCTGATGATGATGCTGATGCTGATGCTGATGGTGATGCTGATGATGATGATGCAGGAGCTAATGTGGTGGGAGAGGCACAGAGGCCCTGGCCAACTTTGAGCTGCTTTGCCATGCAAAAATGCCAAAGCTATAGCTATATATATATATATATATATATATAGTCATCTATCTGCATGTCATGGCTGCTGGGGTGCTAAAGGGGCTGCAGATGGAGCTGTGGGTTAGCGCCACAATGTTGTCTGCCATGCACGAAATATCGGTTGCGAAAATTGCTTAAAAATGAACCAACTGCTGGCAGTTGATGGATGGGCTCGCAAAGTGGGGCCACTTGCCGCTCTGGCCATGCCCCCTTGGCCTAAGCAGCAATCGCTGGAGCGACAGGGTTGGGCGGGCAATGGCATTCAGGCTGAACATCAAAATGTGTTTGTTTGAAGTGCATGCGACGCAGAAAGAATAACGAGACTTTAAAAATTTCATATCTACTTTTAGTAGTTGCTGCTGCTGCTGCTGCTGTTGCTAGTGTTGCTTATTTCCATAGCGTTTTCTCATGCATTTTTGCTGAGCACACACACATACACACTCACACAGACACACAACACTTTTAGTGATATATGTACATACACTATCATGTTTGTCGTAGTTTATACCCGTACCACAACGTTTCAGACAGGCAAGAGATGTGCTTACTGGAGTTGAAATATATTCAGATGAGCATACTAATGGTCTAGACAAAAGTTTCAAGAGAGCTGCTGCGTGCTTAATATAACATAAGGAAAGTGGTATGAAGTGAAGTGAACTGTAACTGGCATTTGAATTTTGCAATCCATCAAAAAGCATCCTTACACTTATCCATACATCTATAGATCTATATCTAGCTAGCTACTCAAATATCCAGCTGTGCAGCTATCTGTTTATCCATATATCTTTTCGTCTCTCTCACTTCATCACCCTAACTTTAAGCGCCCATCTACATTTATCTGCCCATTTATCTCTTAGCACAAACTGCTACCAAAAGTACATCGAGCGAAAAAATTAAATTTAAATATTTAAGATAGTTTCGTTTTGCTCAGAGCTCATTGTACATGTGGCATGTGGCAAGTAGTTCGGGTATTTGATAGTCACGCATACCACACTTAAATGTTTACTTTTTTTTCTAGTTCCCTTTTTGCTTCTTTTCGAGTGTGTTGTGCATTTTTACGAGCGCTTTTTAATAAATCATGCGCCACGTAAGCAGACTTTCATACACAGCCAAAAACACTGCCAGTCTGATGTGTGACTGTGTGTGTGAGTGTGAGTGTGAGTGTGTATGTGTGGGGCTAGTATTTGTCTACCCTTCTTCTCGCTTGAGTGAGTGATTTGCATATGTTGCTGCTGCTGCTGCTTTTGCTGATGCTGCTGATGTTGCTGTTGATGCAGCTGCAAAAAATGGTCCAGCTCACAAATCACATTGGGGCAATGGCTTGGACACGCCCACAGCGCCCACTGTTGCGTCCAGCTGCTGTCCAGCATCAGCAGCGAAAATGGTCGTTAGCCGTGCTTTTCATACGAGCATACAACAACGAAAATATGCCCCCTCCACACACACACACACACACACACTTGGCACACTGAAAATGCCTGTTCGCAGGCTCGTTTCGGGCTCTTTGCCTGGGTGCAAATTAATACACTTGCGAGCGCTATTGGGATTGCAGCGTGATCTTGTTATTGTACGCCCTATGCAAACACCCAACCACCCAACCACCCAACCACCTTTTACTGCGGTTTTCGGTGCTGAAGTACCAGTAATAATAACAACAGCAGCAGCAACAGCGAGCCCAACAACAATTGCTGCGAGCTGCCAACAATATTTTCGAGTACGTCCACTGCACGGCTTAATATGCAAAGTTATGAGAGACTGAGCCCTGCCTCTAGCTCCAATATTCGCTCGCCATACAGAGCCTACGCACATTTCAAATAGCCTTCAGCCAGGCAGACCCGCAAATGCCTTCAATAATATTGATGTTCAATTTAGAGTTTAGAGCCTGCTACTTAACATGTGATATGTTTGTATATTATAATTATATGTTGCAATTCTTGTCTATGATTATATTATATTTGATTACTATTTCTGTTTTACGTATATCTTGAGAAGCAACTGGAAATGTTTTTACATTTAATATTACATATTATTGAAATTAATGAAAACATTTTTATAGTTAATAGTTATGCGCAATAAAACAAAATACTTAACGCACAATTAATTGTGTAATTGAGATAAAATGAGATAAATAAACATTCTGTTGAATGTGGGAACAATGTTGATTAATAATTCAAATATTGTAAATTATAAATTATACATAAAGTTTAATTAAGAATTTGTGTCTTAAATTTTGTTTGCTTAATAGATTTGCAAGCTTGATATAAATTATAAATTATTTAATGTGTAGTCAAGTTAGAAATGGTATACATTTATGTACACATACATATATAATGTTTTTTTTTTAAACTACAACCTGATATACATTTATTTTAGTGGGTCTCATTCAGTTCATTAAAGCACACATTGCATTTTTTACATTATATTTTAAGTATATAAAAATGTATAATATATTTAAAATAATTTTTTATATTATATTTTCATATATTATATCCAAAATATATAAATTATATTTTAAAAATATAATTATAATTTTTTAATTTAAAAATATCTCACATATTTAAGAACATTTCATTTACAATTCTAATGATGCGTGCCTATCGCATCTCTACGCGACTATCGCATCACGTGACCATCTCAAACGGGCGCAGCGTCAAGTGCCCGTTTAGCGCATTAAATTGGCGGCCATTTTATAATTTGGAATAACATAATTTTGCCATTATTAACGGGCCACACCACAAGCGCCACAAAAGCCCTCAGCAGCGTGGCAGCAAGCACCGTGCAACGCGCTTGCCCCATGCTCCACACTCGGTGCCACTTGTGCCACATTCCAAACAAATGTGCAGCAGACTTTCAGGCGAGTGTAAAATATCGCCACAGATTTTCAGTGTTGGTTGCACGTTTAATTAAACAAAGCCCGGAAAATGTATACATAACGTGTACTTATATAGAAAGGGATCTACGTATATAGAAAGGGATATAAGCTGAGAGGGAAACAGGCTCTGCTTTATGCCAGGGCAGCTATTTTTTTTTGTCTGCTCGCCGCCCGCTTGTTATAACATTTCAATTAAAAGTTAAACTGCATGTAATTTCCAGGAAATGTGTAAGTAATAACACTGTCCGCTGCGCTCTACTTGAGCCAAATTAATTTACGAAATAAAAATAAAAACAGAAAATCCCACAAGATCAAAAAAAAGGTTAGCCGAAAGGGTTTGTTGCGCCAGACCCAAAACTGGCCTGGTATTAATTAAAACAAAAAAGGCAACAACAAAAATTCAAAAAGTTCTAAAGCCGAAAGCAGCGCAATTGGGATTCGTGGGGAAAAGGAGGTTTTAGGGGCTTTTTTCTGTTGCTGTCAGCATCGAGTTACGTTTTGGGTTTCCCAATTTCCAAACTAAATTCAATTCCAGCTGCTGCGATTGTCGTTAGCCAGTTAAGGCCATTACACACTCATTGGAAATGGTTGAACGCGGTCTAATGGTTGCATGCTAAGATAACAGGCAAGAGGAAGCTAAAGTTATGTAAAGGATAATTATTGCTTATTAGGGTAACAAGCGAACAGTCATTAAAAGTGCAAAAGGAGGAAATATTTATGTTTAGTTATCATTTATTAATCGAAGGTGTTTAAGGTCTATCGATATATTTGGTAAACAGATATTTAAGAGAAAAAGTAAACATTATTTCACTTTTTATATATTTTAGCCCCCATTGATATAAAAAATATTAAAGTTAGCTTGAAAGCAAGTCGTAGCAGAGAGGTTCGAGAACCTCCCGGTCGTACTCTTAAGCGTTGCTTGGTTTCTCTTTGAGTATATGCTCCGCTGGCTGAATCATAAATTCTGTGTAGGTCACAGACATGAAGAGCATTTAATTCAAGACAAATGTTTGTACTTCTCATTTATGTGAATGCTCAGAGTGCCAGCCAGCCGCAATTTCAATTAGCCGCCCACGCGCCACGCCCCACCCGCGAATTGCCTTTAATTTTGCAATGAAACGAGATACGCCATAAATAGGTGATAATTGCCAGACACAAAAATAGCAAATAAAATGCTTTGCAATGAGTGTAACAAATGGAACAACAAATTTTATTCACAAATGCAAATTTTACTGTGTGACATACAAATAAAATCCAAACAACAATCAAGAGAAGCAAATAATAGAATACAAAAAATTGGAGCGTAGGAAGCGTCGATTCTCTTTGCAGAAATCGACAATCGACAAACATTTTATGTAAATACATCGGAAACTGCCAACTGACTCTGAGCGAGTTCTATTTTACCTTCCGGTGTAGGAGATAAGGGTCGAGAGCTATGTTTAAACTGTAGCTATCTCGCTTTCACCTACACTCTCACACACACAAGCACACACATAGTAGCCATGCCCATGAATACATAAACAGCTAACACATGTAGAGATCAGAGAGGGCACACTAAAAGTAAATAAATGAAACTGATGGCCCACCCGAATGAAATATGAAACATAATTGAGAGCTGACCGAAGACAGAAAGAGAGAAACACAAAGAGAAAGTGGATCGAAAAGCGATTATGTAAAACACTCTCAGGGCTGTGCATGCGGCAAATCAAATACTACTTGAACTGCTTGGGGGTGGGAGTACTTGACTATAACATACTATAGGTCAGGCGTCATATTAAGGTTTGACATTTCCAGGCTAACTTTCATATAGGGTATAGTGTAATAAGGAAATAAAAACGGGAACGCATCCGTTCGCTTTGCAATCAGTTTATTCAATCATATGAAATGAAAAATGAAATAATGTCTTAAGCTAAGATACATATATTTCTTATTATATATATCTCTGCCGCAGAAGGCAGCAGAGCGAGAGAGCGTAGTATGTGTGTATGTATATGCAAAGGGCATATACATTAGAATTGCTATATGAGCCTCTGCTCATGAGCATATATATATATATATATATGTGTGAGCATATATATATGTTTACAAGCGGCAGCCGTTGGCTTGTGAGGCGGTCAAGTGCTGACGCGGCTATTCCCACGCCTCTTGTATATAAACGGTATATATATATGTATGTCCGATCATCTCAAGTGCATTTATGTTTACATTATTGTATATATTTGATTGTATATTTACATAGCGACAAAGTGTCACTATGTGTACATTTTAGAGTATTGAGTGTCGTGTATATATTATTAAATGAGACATACTACACCTCCCTTTTTTAAAAAATAACGTAATATATGTAGTTATTTAATTATTTATTTAATTTTAAATTTAATTAGAGATATATAATTTGTTTTTTTTTAATATATATTCTTAATATATAAATGATTTTTTTTTTTTTTTGAATAAAATGAAAGTGAAATAAATGAACCATTTTTTTTTTTTTTTTTTTTATTTTATTTTATTTTATTATATTTGGTTGATCAGACCGATTTCATGAAACTTTTAATTATGGAATTTTTTTTTTAGCCTATCCTTATGTACTTTCTGTTTCTTGTTCTTATTATCCTTAATGAAAATATTGTCATTATCTTCTATTTTCTCTACTGTGTAGGGTCCTATATATGCTGGTTCTAATTTATGCCCTGATTCGTTTCTTATTAGTACTTGATCTCCTACATTTAACTCAAAATTTTTAGCATTTTTATCGTATTCTAATTTCCTAAGAGCCTTAGCTTTTTCTAACATAACTCTAGTTCTTTTATATGCAACTTCTAACCTAAATTTTATTTCCTTAGCATAGTCGTCTAAATTATATAATGGGTGTACTATATCATTTTTATTAAAGTTTACGAATGGTCTTGGTAGTCTACCAAAGACTAGTTCGTATGGACAATATTCATGCGTTGTTGATGGTGTAGTGTTGAAACAATATGTGAAATATTGTATCCAAACATCCCAATCAGTTTTGTCCGCAGAGATGTATGAACGAACGTATTCATTGAATGTTCGATGACTTCGTTCTATTGTCCCTAAAGTCTGGTGGTGATGTGCAGTAGACGTTATGTTGTCTATTTTCAAATACTTGCACAAGTCATTTATAATTGAGTTCTTATATTCTGTTCCCATGTCCGTAATGAACGTCTTCATTGGACCGTATTTCAGAATAAAATTTTCAAATATAGCTTTGGCAACAGTTGTTGCACTTTTATTCGGAATTGGAATTGAAACTAAGTATTTTGTTAAATCACATATTAACGTAACTGCGTATTCATTGCCATTTTCCGATCGTGGTAGTGGACCTATAGTGTCTACTATCACTCTGTCAAAAGCATGTATCGGGGTTTCTGTAATTGTCATTGGGGTCTTTGCTTTTGTTGTTATTTTTGATTTAAGGCATTTTGAACATTTCTTAATGTACTCTTTGATATGACGTGTCATATTTTTCCAATAATAATGTCTTTTTACTTTGGCCAAAGTTTTTGTAATGCCTGTATGACCTCCTTGAATTGGATCGTCATGGTATGTAAACAGTATCGCTTCTTGATCTTTTCTATTATTTATTACGGTCACCGGCTTGAGTAGCGCTACTCTTAATATTTTCAATATTTTATTGCCCATATTTTTGAAAGATTCTATTGAAATTAATTCAAAGATCTTTTCGCTCGGTGCCACTTTGAGTTGGCTGATCCCAAGTATACCGGCTTGCTTTTCAAGCCTTTGGAAGAATTGACCTAAGTCAAGGGTTCCATTGGTGTACAGATCGTCAACATCAATTCTTGCAATAATTTTCTTTCCATGTTTCAAAAAACATGTATTGTTTATTATGTGCAAGGCCACTACTTTCCGTATTTCGTCATTACAAATGACTTCATATACGTTGGGCTTAGAAGCGTTGTCAAGTGTTTGCATATGCAAATCTTCTTGAACATTTCCTGCGCAGGATTTTTTCTGTTTACTTTGATTTCTTGTAGTGACTTTAAGAATATTTTTTGTTATATCTTTTAATTCTTTTATAGTGATGCGTGATAGTGCATCAGCTACGAAATTGTCTTTTCCTTTCAGATACTCAACAGTGAAGTCATATTCTTCTAATTCTAATCTCATTCTTGTTAGTTTCGAGCTTGGATTTGTCATTGAGAACAAATACGTTAACGGTCTATGATCCGTTTTTACAGTGAAGTGTTTGCCATAAATATATGGTCTGAAATGTGTAATTGCCCAGTGGATTGCTGCTAATTCTTGTTCTGTTGTTGATTTGTTGCTTTCACCTTTGGTGAATGAGCGTGAAGCATATGCAACTGGGAGTTGTTTATCTCCATAATTTTGTGTTAGTACAGCTCCACAGGCGTATTTACTTGCATCTGTAATTATGCAAAATTCTTTATTGAAATCTGGGTATTTCAATAATGTTGGCTTAGTTAAAGCTTGTTTTAAGTAATCGAATGCATTTTGGCATTCGTCGGACCATTGAAAATTGACATTCTTTTTACATAATCTAGTTATGTGCCGTGAATAGTCGGCGAAATTTTTAATAAAACGTCTATAGTAATTGCAGAATGCAACGAATCTTCTAGCACTGTCTGCATCCGTGGGGACAGGGTATTTTTCAATGACATCATACTTTTTGTCATCTGGTAAAATACCATTATCAGTACACTTATGACCTAGGAATGTCACTTCGTGCATGAAGAAAGAGCATTTTTCTGGATGCAGTTTAAGGTTGTGCTTCCTGCACAAGTCAAAAACATTTGTTAGGTTTTTGATCATGTGCTTTTCCGAACAACCGATGACAATTAAGTCATCCATGTACAAGAAAGCTTGTGAAGGGTTTAATCCAGAAAAAGCTATTGTCATCATTCTTTGAAAAGAATTGGGTGCTATTTTTAAACCGTAAGGTAATCGTGTAAAACGATATGAACCATTGCTGGTCGAAAAAGACGTTAAGTTTCTAGAGTGTTCTTTTAACTCTATTTGGTGAAATCCAGACATTAAGTCTAGGCATGAAAAATATTTTGCTCTTCCGAGCTGGTCAAGAATATCGTCGATTCTTGGAAGGGGGAATTTATCGGACAACAATTTTTTATTAATTTGACGATAGTCTATTACTAATCGCCATCGTTTTTTATCTGAACCTGGTAAACCTTTCTTAGGTACCAGTAATATCGGACTATTATATTCAGAAACTGAGGGCTCTACTATCTTATCATGAATGAGTTTATCGACTTGTCGGTTTACTTCTTCTTTGTGAGCGTGTGGTATTCTATAATTTTTTATATACACTGGTTCTGTATCTTTCAATCTCAGTTCTTGTTTATAAAAATTATTTGTAGATATTGATTCGGTTTCTAGTCCGAATATATCTGTATATTTTGTGCAGAGGTCTGTTAAAACTTGTTTGAATAAATTTGGAAAGTTCTGATTTAGTTTCTTCATGACAGTATTTTGTCTGTCTTCGCTAATTTCTTGGGCTATCTCGTAGTCACTTAGCGTTTCTATTTTTATTTTGTTAAGGTTTATTACTTTAATTGAATTGGTTGTATTTAATATTCGGACAAATGTATTATTTTTATTGGAAATAGTGTTTCCAATAAAAATTCCTTCTTCAATTTCCTGATTTGGAATTAGAACATTTTGTTCTTTGGAAGTTATATTAATTTGACGGACTACTTCAGCGCGAGCTGGGAGTATTGTGGCATTATTATCACATGTATGTGTGATTGGTATATGTATTGGATAATTTAGATTAGTTGGCCTTAGTATTAGAGAATCACTTGATTGTGTGAAATCTAATTGGCAATTATATTTTTTAATAAAATCTATACCAATAATGCCATTGCTTGGAATTGGGAAGTCTTTATCGACTAAATGGAAATCATGTGGTATGACATGTTTGTTTGTAGATAATTCTACGAATGCTAAACCTTTTGAAAAAACTGAACCTTTACCAATACCTGATATTTGTGTTGAAATATTATTATTTATATTATCAAATATATCTATATTCTCTTTTAAAATTGATATATCTGCACCTGTGTCTATTAGTAAGGTATATGTTTTACCTGTACTTTCGTTGTTAATCTTTATAAATATGCTATAACTGAGATTGAGTGTGTATATTTTGTTACCTAATTGCTCTGAGTATCTGAAGGATTCTGTCCGTTTCCCGAATTGCTTTGGGTAACTCGGACATTGTTATTGCTGCTATGGTTACTATTTCTATCTGAATAGTTGCCTCGGTTGGAATTATTCCTACCTCGGTTATAGCTTCTTCCACCTCTATTGTTGTTTCTATTGTTGTTATAGTTATTGTTGTTGTTGTAAGAATTGTGGTTACCGCGGCCATTGCCTCTACCTCTTTGGTATCGGTAACCACCTCCTCTATTGTTGCGACTGTGCTGGAATAACACTGTGCTAGAACTTCCAGTCATTTCAGTGCTGCAATGGATATATTTACCCATTACATCATTGAAAGTAACGAAGTTACCTGCTTCCAATATCATTTTCAGCTTATCATGCTCGCAATTTCGTGTCATTGCAGTTATTGATTCCTTTGTGGAAAATTTTTCTGCATTTTCTGGGTCTAGACCATCATCAATATACGATGCTTCCAATTGCTTTCGCAAATTGTCTATTTCCATTGTATATTGTGATGCTGTTTTTCCTTTTTGTTTAGTATTTGCCAATTTAGCTTTAAGTACGTCAGAAGATTCTCCTTTTACGTTACTTTTCAGCTTATTAATGATTCCGGATATAGTAGTTTCATTTTGTACTTTGTACAAGATTGTGCCGGTTATTTTAGATTTAATAACCTCAACTGCTATATCCTCTTGGTCACCTTTAGTTCTTTCTACGAGTCTTAAGGCTGTTAGGAATCTATTCAATGATAATTTTTTACCATCAAATTCAGGAACGGAAGCAGATACTTGCTTCACATATTCCCTGTCTAGAGCGACCTGATTTGCCATATTTGTATTTGTTAGTAAATTAGGTTTTGTATCTACTAATTCACTTGTTTTGTCTTCTAGTGTTTCTATATCACTATCAGATTCAGTGTCGCTTGACTGTATAGATTCGTCTAAATCTTTTAATTGGCTGGCATTAAAGTCTGCCAATTGATTTAAATTTTTTGGTACTGATATTTGAATGTGTCGTCTTTTGGCGACAGAAATTAATCTTGTGTTTAGAGATTTTAAGACTCTTAAACATTTCTCTCTATGTTCAGCTGTAAATCTATTCTCGTACTTATTTACTAGCGTTACTATATTATTGTATTCTCTTACAATTATATCTATATGGTGTATTAATGTGTTCGTTTTTATAACTGCATCTTTATTGATGCATTTGTATGACCTTTCAAATTTATAACGAAATGCGTCTATGTTTTTCGCTATTTCGTTCCATTCCATTCTTTAATGGAGCTTCACTTTTGTAAACGAACTAACCATATAGTTGCTATTCCTAGTATTGGATTGTATTCCTTAACTAATTTAACTCTAACGTATGGCAGTGTGGTTAATACCATTGCCTTTTCTGCTGTATTGCAGTGTATTAATGGACTAAATTCTTCATTAAATGCTTCTATATACTCATTTTCAAACTGGTATATAGATATGTATTCTTTATGCAAGTGTAAAATTCTAATTGCGTTAATTCGAAAATTAGGAAAGTTCTCGTAAATATGATCTATTCGATTGACATTCATTGTCTATATTTGATCCAAATGGTTTGCTCTACTTATATATCTCTTCTTTATGATCTTATTGTGTTTTATATATAGAGTCAATAAGAATTGACCAACTGAAGCAATTGTTAAGATCAGAAGTAGAATCCACAATGATTGAATATCATCTGTGTGATCCACTATTTTGACATTATTGACGACATTGGCCGTATTGTCTTTTGACTGGGTATCGTCACTTCCGAACCAACCCATTTTGAAGAGAAGAATTAATAATGAGAAAAAAAATTGTAAAGAAAAATTTTGTATAACCTATGCTTGCTTTCTACTATTTCATATTACTATCATACTATTTCATGAAATCGGTGTGAAAAAGAAAAAATTTTTTTTTCAAATTATTTATGTAGTTTAGAAAAATTTTTTTTTTTTCTTTTAATCTTAATGGTTAATTTACTTTGCTTTCATTTAATGAAAATTATTATTGAAAAAAAAATTTTGGGTTTGCTGCTATTTTCATAGCGCCACAGACATGGAAAATATTAGTGTGTTATTACACACGATTGGCTGACATTTTTTATTTATACAATTAATTGTCCAATCGTGTGGTTTTAGTATATAGCCTAACAGTGATTAGTGTTTTCAAGTTGCACTGTAAGGTGCTTCAACTTGAGGTAGGTCTTATTATAAAGGCAAACAAGGCATATGCATTTCTGCAGCCCGATTGCGTTACTGCGCTCTTTGGCGAAGTTGCTGGTTCTTCTTTTTTTCTTCCTTTACTTGGCGTGCCCGGTACTCAGCTATCGTGAGTGGGCGTGGTCCATCGGTGGGATGCACCTCCAACGCTTCTTGGAGTGTCGGTGCGTCCCTTTGCTCGATAGGAGCAGCTTCCTCCAGCGACGTAGATTCGGTGTTTGTCATTTACTGCTGCTTGTTGTTATTGTTTCGTCACTGCCTTTGTTCGCTTTCAGCTTGTGCTGCGCTGCTGCTACAAAGCCATTCTTTGGAGTACGATTCGAACACATTTATGTTTTTTTTTTTTTATTATTGTTGTAGTTGCTGCAGAGTTTTTGGTTGGTAGCGGGTTTGCAGGGTGCGTTGTGTTACGTTTTTAGTTGTTTTACAATTAGCGTAAAACACACGTCCCTTTTATATTCGCACGCGTCCGCTCGCAACACATATTTTAAGAGTTTTTCTTTTTTGTTTTTCTTTGCACAGCCACTGTTAATAGTTAATAATTTTTTTCAATTTCACCATACATGTTCGTGACTAAGTCACGGTCGCCATGTGATAAGGAAATAAAAACGGGAACGCATCCGTTCGCTTTGCAATCAGTTTATTCAATCATATGAAATGAAAAATGAAATAATGTCTTAAGCTAAGATACATATATTTCTTATTATATATATCTCTGCCGCAGAAGGCAGCAGAGCGAGAGAGCGTAGTATGTGTGTATGTATATGCAAAGGGCATATACATTAGAATTGCTATATGAGCCTCTGCTCATGAGCATATATATATATATATATATGTGTGAGCATATATATATGTTTACAAGCGGCAGCCGTTGGCTTGTGAGGCGGTCAAGTGCTGACGCGGCTATTCCCACGCCTCTTGTATATAAACGGTATATATATATGTATGTCCGATCATCTCAAGTGCATTTATGTTTACATTATTGTATATATTTGATTGTATATTTACATAGCGACAAAGTGTCACTATGTGTACATTTTAGAGTATTGAGTGTCGTGTATATATTATTAAATGAGACATACTACAATAGATTGGACCCACAGTATTAGTAATATAAAAATGTAAAACAAGTCTAAGTACATAATTTAAGATTTAAAACAATTTTAAATATATAGTCTTTAAGCTATGCCGAACGAAATTCGAATATCGATAAATGCCGATTAAAAGGAATCACTTACTGCAGATTTACAAGAATATTTGTCAAAATTTCAATTTCCCTTCCAACATTTATAAATACACTTATACAACCCCAAACCTAAATACCCTAATATACCCTTCCCAAGAGTATTTAAAAAATTGCTTCAGCAAACGCTATCTGATAACAAAATCCCTTTAGGCTTAGGCCCAGCACTAAATGCGAAACTGGAGAGAAAGAAATCAGCATTTAAATGGGATTTTAGACCCAAAGTAAACACACATACATATACATATATAATGTATGTATAAATGAATGAATGTATGTATGTATATGTTGCAAATTCGCTACAGTAAAAACTATTGTGTTGAAAAAACATGCTCCAAATTCAGCTCACATTTTTTGCTCAAGCTTTGGCAGCTGGCAATGATGGAAAAGTTTTCAGTGTGCACTGCGTGCAACTGTAAACAGAACAAGAGACCAAAAGGAACGTAGAAAATTAAAAGAGCAGTCTGTGCGATAAGGTGCCAAGAAGTAGGATAATAACAATTGGCATAACAGCTTCGATAAGTGCTAAAGAAATGCAAACGAAATCAGAGAAATGTTACTAAAGAAACAATTTATATAAAAGCATTTTAAAGATTGATTGAGTGTGCCTAGTTTAATAATCAAATTATTGGCTTTACATAAGGCATTGCGTTGTGTGTTTTGTGCTCTGATGGATGCAAAATCCCATTGACTTTGACATAATAGCGTAATCGACTTTAATATTAAAGCGTCGCCACACCCAAGTCACATTCCACGCACACTCGTGCACACACGCACACACACACACACAGGGATACAAATACACTCTCAGTCAGGATGCTTTGTAAATTGACTGCTCAACATTTGTCATTGGGGCGCAAGGCAGAAAATTTCGCATACGCAGCGTATTACAGAGCTCACAAACCACTCGACGCAACGAGGCAAAAATGCTCTAGCTTCATGTTATGCACGATTTCACAACGACAACAACAACAACAACAACAACAACAACAACAACATCAATAGCAGCAGCAGCAGCAGCAGCGACAACAAAAATGACAACAACAACGTGAACGTGAAAGTAAAAATGGAAAAAGGCTCTCAAAACGCACGCATAGGCAATCAGAATAGCATAAACCTAAAGCGCAAGAAATGAAATGAAACGTGCACTGTGTGTGTGTGTGTGTGTGCCATTTGTATATGTGTGTGTGCTTAGCTGTTTGTGTGTGTGTGTAGGGTATTAGAAACCATTTACCTATCCACACAGGCCCATTACACATGCACATAAGGATAAGAGACGACGACAGCCAAAACAATTTTTATAGGTAAACTTTACCTTTCCTGCCCTTTTTCACTGTGGAGCAGACTCGCAGAATGGGCGGCTTGGCGTATCAACAACACTTTGGGCGTATAAACACAAAGTGCTGCTACTTGGCTGTCTCTCTGACTCTCTTTTACTCTCTATATATGTCTTTCTCTCTCTCTCTCTCTCTATTGCTCTCAGTCGGTTTGTTTGTGTTTCGCTTCGCTGTTTAGTTGAAGGACTGGCCAACGTGGCGTATGCGCGTTTTCATTTGACTCTGTAATGCCACAGTGGCATATGCTTTTGTTATTTTTTGCTAAATAATTAGATTAGACTTTTCGCATGAATACGCACATAGTCAAACGACCTCTCCAACTAGCTTTAGCTGACTATAAAATACCAATATGCAAACACAGCTATGAAACTCTTGTTTAAGTTCAACTTAAATTTACTAAAAACTTTAGTATATACATAAATTAGTTAGCCCAAGCGATCGTTTGCTCATTTAAGATGCTAAATCAAAAACGATTAATATGTAAATACAAATTCCGTTAAAGCAAGCGCTCACTGTATTTACTTTAACGAGCTGAGCTTTTAGTGACGATCGTCGTACGCAGCCACTTTATATATTGACTCAGTCGAACATCAGCAACAGCTACAGCAACCGCAACAACAACAACAGCATCTCAACCTTCATAGCTTTGATCGTCGCTCCGATCGGCACAAGTTTCAGTTTCAATTCGGCAGCCAAGCGGCAAACACTTCTCTATACGGTTTCACTTAGAGACATCGCGACACTCTTGAGAATTCATAATGAGAACTCTGGCACTTCTGGCACTCGGCCTATGCCTGTGGCTGTGCCTGGCCAGCGTGCAGGCTGGCAAGGTGGGACAGCAGCAGCTGGGACCACAGCGACATCTGGTCTGCTACTATGACTCGTCGAGTTTTGTGAAGGAAGGTGAGTGCAGGCCAGAGAGCAGAGTGAGCGAGGGCCAGACAAAGTGCTTACGTAATCCCTAGAGACACTCGCAGAGCCGAGCGACACTTGATAATTGAACATAAATACTTATGTGGCATATATAAAGCAACAGAAACTGAAACATAAAATGAAACAGAAACTGAAACTGAAATCTGTGCATTAAGTCGAACAGCTTGGAAACAAAGTGCGGCTTATCAGCGAGTTTTGGAAATTAGGTTTATTTGTTTGTTTTTCTCGTGAGTGTGCGAGCGAAGGCGATAACGAGCAGAGCTAATAATTTAATAATTCCCCGCGAATACACAGAGCCAAAAAGGGCAGACTTGTAGAGGAAATGCTTACAAATTAATTGAGTTGAACATTGTGACTGAGAAATATTTATTTTAATTTTAAGTACTATGTATATTTTGAAAGTGTACAATAGAATTTGCATTTAATAATATTGTTTATTTTAATTATTAGTATTGTAAGTATATATTAGCACAGAGTATCATAAATCAGTAATCTTTCTTTAGTTAAGCTTATTATTATATTATATTATTTTGGTTTCGAGCAGTATAAAAATTTACAATTCGTACCTCGAAGTTCCCTTACAGCTTGCCCTGATCTATTTAGCTTAGAAATAGCCCTATCATTTCTTTCACTGTATAACAAACTTTGCTTTGCTTTGTATTCAGGTCTTGGCAAACTGGTGATTGATGATCTGGAGCCGGCCTTACAGTTCTGCGATTATCTGATCTATGGCTATGCGGGCATTGAGCGTGACTCGCATAAGGCGGTGAGTCTCAACCAGCAGCTGGATTTGGATCTGGGCAAGGGTCTTTACCGCACTGTGACACGCTTGAAGCGCAAGTATCCCAATCTGCGTGTTCTGCTCAGCGTGGGTGGCGACAAGGACATTGAGACGGGCGAGGATGCCAAGGACCTGCCCAACAAGTACCTCGAACTGCTGGAGAATCCCACAGGTCGCGCACGCTTCGTAAACACCGTCTACGCGCTGGTGAAGACCTACGGCTTCGATGGCGTGGACATCGCCTGGCAGTTCCCCAAGAACAAGCCGAAGAAGGTGCACAGCGGCCTGGGCAGCGTATGGAAGAGCTTCAAGAAGGTATTTAGCAGCGACTTCATTGTGGATGAGCGCTCCGAGGAGCACAAGGAACAGTTCACAGCGCTGCTGCGCGACGTGAAGAACGCCTTCCGTCCGGACAATCTGCTGCTCTCTACGACCGTGTTGCCCAACGTGAACTCCTCTCGTAGGTTTTTCACACCAGAGATCTTTCTAGAAAATCTAGTCTAATCGATTTGCCTTTTCTTTAGTATTCTTTGATGTGCCCGCTGTTATCAACTATTTGGACTTTGTGAACCTCGCTGCCTTCGACTTCTTCACCCCGCAGCGCAACCCAGAGCTAGCTGATTACTCGGCGCCCATCTATGAGCTGAGCGAACGCAATCCCGAGTTCAATGTGGATGCTCAGGTTAAGTACTGGCTGCGTCACAGTTGCCCGGCTAGCAAGATCAATGTGGGCGTACCCACCTATGGCAGGCCCTGGAAAATGACCGACGACTCGGGCGAAACCGGCTTGCCGCCAGTCTCAAAGGTGGTCGATGAGGCGCCTGTGGGCACCCACACGCAGCTCCACGGCATCTACAGCTGGCCCGAGACCTGTGCCCTGTTGCCCAACCAGAACAATGCCTACTCCAAGGGCGCCAATGCGCCGCTCACCCGAGTCACAGATCCCGCCAAGCGTTTCGGCTCGTATGCCTATCGAGCTGCGGACAAGAAGGGCGAGAACGGCATCTGGGTGAGCTTCGAAGATCCCGACACCGCAGCCGACAAGGCCGGCTATGTGCGCAGCAATAATCTGGGCGGAGTGGCTCTCTACGATTTGTCAATGGACGACTTCCGTGGCCTCTGCACCAACGACAAGTACCCCATACTGAGGGCTGTCAAATACCGTCTGGCCAACTAGACTGCGAAATCTTATTAACTTTTCTCATGTAACTATACAATTTAATTGTGAAAGGAAACATTAAAGATGAAAGTCATGTGAACTTGAAGCTGTTAGCTGAGCAGATTAAGGAAGTTGCAGCTGTCTGGGATAATAACAGTGGTAAGAGTAGTAGTAGATAAACTCTACTCCTCTCTCCTCTACTTCTCGCTTCCTATATATTTCTCTCAGACGCCTTATCTCTCTCGCTTTGTTTGCTTTGTTGGTTTTAAAAGATAATCCCAAAGAAGAATGTTACAAGCTAAAGTTTTTTAAACAGGCTAAAGAAGTTTTAGATGCATCTCTCTCTCATTGTTCGCCCCCTCTCTCTCACTCTCTAATTCCCCAACTCAATGTTAGTTTGTGGCCTCGCATAAAGTATTTAGTTGTATGGCCTCTATTGTATAGTCTCTCTATTGCTTATAAGGCTTTATTGCGTATACGCCACGCTGGCTCATACCTAACTTATTTTTTTCTAAATAATTGGATTAGTATTTGTGTGCAGAAACACACAATGCCACCCACTGCCCGCTACCTGGCTCTAACACATGTTCACGTTTCTGGAATTTTTATGAAATTTCGTTGTTGTGTTTGGTTGTTTGTGTGTGGTGGTGTGTGTGGGTCTGTGTGGCTAAGCTTTGGGTTATTTGAGATTTCAGTGCGTGTGTGTGAATGTGTTCATGTGCTCATGTTGGTGTGCTTTTTGTATGTTTGTGAGGATTTTGGCCAACAATAAACTAACAAGCGCGAGCGGATTAGTTACCTGCTCCAGCAGCTCTAGAATTTCTATTATTTTTAGTTAGTTTGCGCTTCGGCAAATTTTGCTGCAGCAAATTTTGTTGCAGCAGTGGGAAATGCAAAGCTTTTGCATATTTTACCAACTCACAATTTGTAGGCCATTTGTTGCGCCCAGAAGTATGCTTTAGCAAAACGAGCAGAAGCCAAATAAAAATGTGCAAAAGAAATGCGAGTAGAGTAGAATAAAAGTAAATTTGGACTACGATGGAGAATCTGCAGTTGCTTTTAACTAATTGCATAAGGAGCTGAATTTCAATCTACAAAATTAAATGTTTTTTAATTAAGTTTTAGACAAAGTATTAGATTCTTATAAGTAAATGAATTATATATACCTTTAATTAAAAATACCTTGGAAGCAAAACAAAGCCAAGTTTGCTTAGCTTTAAGTAGCATCTGCCTTATGCATAAGAGAGCAGCCCTTTAAGCCCCTGCCGTAACATGAGTCATGAAAAAGTCAGTTGGCAAACCATGTAAAAAAGGTAAAATAAGAAGGTAACGCATGGCAGGTGGCAGGCAAGTGGCAGGTAACTGCGTGTGGAAATGCGCCAGCTGGCAAAAATGGCAATAAAATTGTTATAGAAATCTGGGAAAAAATTTCTTCGGCTGCTGCGAGAGTTTGCCTTGAGATCTGTGCCTGCATTGTTTAAATATTATTTACGAGCTGGCATTAAAGTCATCTCAATGCGAAGCTCACAATTTGCCCAGAGCCTGATTTATGCCCCCTAGGTCTAGAAACTTAAGCAGCGCAAATTCGATGCTAAAACTTGAGCAGTTTGCCAAATTTGCTGATTGAGAGGGGAGGGAGTGAGAGGACTCTGCGCTGGGCAGCCAAGCGGATGGCAGCTGCCAAGCTTAATGCCAAATCCATTAGCCGTTAGCGTTAGCTGCGTTGGCTGCGTTGGCTGCTCTGCTCACGTGTAATCAGACAGCTGCCGGCTGAGAAACTCGCTCGACAATCATGTCTTGATACCTCAACACACACACACACACACACACACATATACACCTAAACGCACACAAGCACACTTTAGCTCGTAAGCTCAAATATATCGATCGTAAACAACAACAAACTCTAAAACACAAACATCAGGGAAGCAATAGTCCTGGCTAGGGAATATATATTTTTGATACTCTATGTAATGTTTATTGTTGTTGTTGCTGTTGTTGTTTTGTTGTTGTCGTTGGTGCTGCTGCTGTTGCTGTCGTTACAAGTTCAGCAACTTTTTGGACACACAGCAAAAGTTAAGAGCAGGGCTTTAAGACTGTCAACAGCTGCCTGAAGGTGGCCCAACAGCAAGGATCTACGGCGCAGCTTGTTGCGGCTGCTGCTTCTTCTTCAGGTTGTCAAGTTGTAAGAAGTACATGCGAGTATTTTATGTATATTGAAAATAAGCTTTAGTCTTAGATTGCACGACTTGGGCGCTGCTCTGTAAGGGATTTGATTATTTGTAAATAAAGTGAGTTCTATATATCGATAACTAGAATTAACCATTTGATATATGTTTATGAAATAAATCATATATATTTGAAATAACATCATATATCCAAACACATATACGTGGTATGAAACTATATGCCACCTGACAAACTGCTTAATATTGATTGATTTTGATTATAGTTAATAATAATAAACAAGAAATTAATGTACATATAAGTTATATGTGAAACACACATAAGCAACCTACATATATTTATATATAGTTGTTTTATTTAATAAATGTTTAATATATTCCAAATATATCTTCACAGCCCAAGTATGATAATGGCTAATAAATCCATTCTTTCTATAGAGAATATAATGAAACAATGCTTTTAATAACCCAAACGATAATTATCGATTGATTTATTTTATATTATCATAATAGACTGCATTTAAAGCACCATATTATATATTTATGCATGCAAAATCAAATAGACCTAGATACAACTTGGGTCTGTTTGTCCAACTGCAATTGACCCTGTTTATTACCCCGTCTGGAAATATGGCTACAGGGTATAAAAGAGCTTTTCAATTTATGTCACGGCAGTAGCGGAAACTTTTCGACTGTCATTTATTGCATTTTGTCGCAGCTGCGTGGAATTTTTCTTCTATTTTCTGTGGGCTACATACATATATTCTATTCGCCTAGTTCTGGCAGCCATTATCATTGTCTATATACACACACACATATATATATATATATACATATATATAGGTATATACACTCGCACCCAGACATAGGCAACATTTATGGCTCATTCCCATTTCGTAGCCGGCAAATTGCCAATGTGGAGCTCAGGAAATGCTTTACTTGATTTAGCTGCTAAGTGCAGCTGCAGGCGGCAAGTGGCAACAGGAGCAACAGCAACAATAGCAACAACAGCAACAACAACAACAACAACAGCAACAACAACAACGACAACAATAGCACTGTGCAGTGCATACCCCCATCTCTGAGCCCCATCTCCGGCTGTCCACAAATGTGGCATGGATTTTCGGCAACAATGTTCTCATAAATTCCCTTGGCGCTTGTAAAAACAATTATGCCAGATATTTACGCCGCAGCCGACGTTGTTGCAAGTGCAACAACAGTCGCAACAGTCGCTGAGCATTTTTGCTGTTAACAGTTTTTGGCTTCTCATTGTGCCCTTTGACACCGCGACTCTGCTTGCCCATCGGCCCTGTAATTTCCTCATATTATTTCTGTTGGCTTAACGCGTCGTATGCGTAATATCGCAATTATACGACAAATGTTGTAATTAAGAACGAATGCGTATTGTTTAATTAAAATGTGAGGTAAAAGCTGTCAGCTGGCTGGAAACGCAATACTCTTGTTGAAATACTAGCCTAGACTTTGGTGCACTTCACTGTGTGAGTGTGTGTGTGTGTGAGTGAGTGTGTATGAGTGAGTGTGTGCTTGTGTGTGTGAGTGTGTGTATGAGTGAGTGTGTGCTTGTGTGTGTGAGTGTGTGCTTGTTTTGGTGTTTGCTTGCCACTAGAATTGCATTCGAGTGTTTGACAAACCATTCAAATTTCATATTCGCATTTAACCACGCCAAATATGTGACACCACCCGCATAATTGAAGCACCTTGCCTCGGCTGCAGGTGTCGAGTGTACATAAACAGGTAATTCAAATTTATGCGAGTCCAGGCCAAGCGGGGCTTTTGGCCTACTCTCTGTTTATGTTGGCACCCAGCACACACAGCCAGCCAACTTTTTATGACAAGTTCCGATAGATATTTTGCCAACATTTGCATTGGGTTTGCTTTGAGCAAACACCTCGCAAAGTTGGCCAGGTCGTTAGCAAATTTGAAAATCAACAAGTTCTTCACACACAACATAAAGTTTCATTTTAGAACAAAGGGCATTTAGACTAACTGCATAAGCCAAGGTGAACTGTCAAATAAACATGCTTGTGATTCGAGTGGGGCATTTGAGAACTAACTAGGTTTTGTCTGTATACAAACATCAATTCCCAAAGGATATATAAAAATCAGGTGCCAAATGAAATTAAAAACCTTTTGAATATTTTGCACTTCAAGTGCTTAACCCTGTTTATATAGTATAATTAATATTCATTTGAACAACTTGATATCATATATATATAAATTGAACTCTTTTCTCTATTCCAATTTGAATTTTGTTTGCCAAATATTCGATTTGCATTTTAAGTTTCTCTTGTTCTTCAACAGAATTTCGTTTTTCACTTTATGTTAAATAGAATGGACTTTTAATTAGCAAATGCTATAAGCCATTTTTTTCACAGCTAAAAGCTGTTAAATATTCTTTGCATAGGTAATTGGTTCTCTTTTCACTATGCTCATCTTCATTGCGTTAAAAAAAAAAAAAAAAACCAGAAGAGAATAGAAAATTCCCAAATGAATCTGCGACCAAACCATATCATAACAGAGCCCTCGCTGATTGTGTGTGTGTGTGTGTGTTTTGGTGTTTGCTCTGATGGCCACATTCACTTCATGGCAAACACTCGGATTTCGCAGTCACGTTCGAGCTTTAAGCGGGCTTCGTGTATTCCATGGTGTGCGCGAATTTTGCAAAACGAATTTTTGGTATACCACGCAAAGGTTGGGGTTAGTGCTGCTAACCTAACCGTGGCTAAAGCAAACATAATACACACACACACACACGCAACCACAGCAGGATAATGGCATGTGCTTAAGCCAACACCCAAAGCCAAACAGAGCCCACCCATAGTTGAACTGTTTGTAAAATTTCAATGTGGTTGCTGCTTGGGGATAAGCATATATATATAAATATATATATATATATATCCATACAAATATATATATATATATATATATATATATTCAAAGAGATGGGGCGTATACTTAATAAGCTTGGACTTACGTTATGGCGCTTTTTCTCACGTTCCGGCACCGAATGCCAGCTGAATTGTAAATTCCAATCGAAGCCGCCAACGTTGACCCCACTGGAGTCGCGATAGTGAAACTCTAAGGTCGTATCATCGATAACATCTATAACGGGACAGACGACTGTGGTCGAGTTGCGGGCAATGCGATCCAAAAGCGGCTCCAGCCAACCTGCAAAGGGAAAAGAACAAATGGCTTTAGTTGCTGAGCAGAAAGCGAAAGAGAAGGATTGGCTTAAGTTTGATTAATAAATGGAATGGCGGTAAAAGAGGGGGAGATTTATGGCCAGGGAGTATCATATAACAAAATGGTGGATTGCGAAAATATAAAGTATAATCTAGTTGACGAAGAAACGATGAGAATTGTGTATGTATAGTAAGTGGAGAAAAAATGGTAAGCTTGTGATTGATCGAATATGGAAAGAAAAGTAAACTAAATAAATATAATTTAAAACTAAAATTCTGATTAGAGAAAACTATATTTATATATGATAGCGATGGTCTTCGAGAGTGTTTGGTATCAATACAAAAAAAAAACTCAGCCTTAAGAGTATTTAACTAAAAATATTTTATAATCATGAAAATTCTTAAAGAATGTTGAAATTTGAAAAATTAAATAAAAAGATTTAATAAGAATGCTAAACATTATTACTTAATGTTATTCTTTACTTTTATAACAGCACAGATTCTTATACTTAAATTACTATTTTTAATTTATAAAAATAAATTCATTTATTAATATTTATGTTAACATAATCTCTTTCAACAATCATCTATATTTTAACTACCCCATTTTCTACACAGCTAATCTAAAAAAAATACTTTAATATTTATTAGCTTTTTTTCTCTCAGTGTAGTAGATCTTTTGTGTAAGTGTATCTGTTTGTAGTTTGATTTAATTGCTTTTGCCAGACGCCTTTTGCGTCCAGCTCGAACGCCTGGCTGTGTCATCCATCATCGACGTTGAGGACAACGATGACAACGCCAAAGTAAAATGGAAAGACCAAAAATTGTTTTCCTTCAACAGCTTTCGTAAACACAAACACACACACACATACGTTCTTTGAGTTGAAAGTTTATTTCTGCATGAAATGTCTCCGATACTATTTTTTTGACCCACTTCCTCTTTCGTTGTCTATATATGTCTCTTGTTCATGGATTCGTCGATATCGTGTGCAATAAACAAAATTGATTGTGTGTTGGCCCTTCCATCATTTGCCCTTAGCCAAAATGAAATTTTGGCCGAAAAGAGAGACGAGTACAAAGCAATCAGCGCTATCAACGCTCGAGTGCGGCCCAAACAAAACTGAAGATTAAGTGATTTACTAGTTGGCTTTGTTTTATTGCCCGCTTGGTTTTTGTTGCTGTTTTTATTTGTACTTTTGCTGTTTTCGTCGCCGAATCTCATCTTTCGGCTATCAAATGTAACAACACAATTGATAGCCACGTTTAAAGCACTTTGAGGATTTACAAAATGCGAAATACGCCTAAAGCAAACAGCAGGGCAACAAGAAAATAGTTCAATTTTACGCTTTTGTTTTTACGACTCTCATGTTGTTTTGGCAGCAAATATTGATTGCATTTGAAGCCCGAATATATTTTGAGTAAAGTCTCTGCGTCATTTGTGGCCCAATTAAATAATTAATTTACCGTTAACACGTCTGTACCAATGGATACAATGCCAACCATTTGCCAGTCAATTAAAACGTTTTGCCAACAATTTCTAAATATTGCATTTAACATAGGCCAATAATGAAATTATAGCAAAAATGATTGCATACTTTTAGGCAGTACAAATAAATTATTGGAATAGAAAGCAGCAGGTGGATCGAAATGGAAAAATACCAGAGAAACAAAGAATATTTATGATGCTTCGGTAGATACAAAAGGTGTTTTACTTTGGAATATATAGTAGTTATATTGAAATCATTATACTAGAATTTCACTTTGTTGAGGTCGAAAAACTATTGCATACCCGTAGATAAGCATGAATATGAGTCTATGATTTTTACATGGTATTAAAATGTCTTTACTTACCCTCCGCACACTCGCAATGCGAGTCCAGGTAGGTAATCACAGGTGATTTGGCATATTTGGCGCCGAGCAGACGAGCACGTATTAAGCCTTCGCGTTGTGGTCCACGCACAATCTTCACCATGGGATAAGAAGAGAAATAGTCTTCCAGCTGCTTCTTGAGATGTGCTGCATGAGCAAGCAACAGATTGTTACAAGAGGAATTCAACATTAGGACAAATTTAATACTCACGCATATCGCTGTAGTCATCCACCAGAATAATCTCACCAATCAGCTCTGCCGGCGATCGGTCCAGCACGGAGTGAACCGTGCGTAACAGCACGGACCACGCCTCATTGTGGAAGCAAATGATGACATCCGTTTTGGGCAGATTACTCAGATAGAGCGCGGTGTCCTTGCACCAGGCGTCGCGCGGATCAGGCAGCGAACGATGCACGGATATTAAATCGGAAACATATTGATTGAAGGCGTTCTTCGTCCAGCCATCGTCCACGGCTTTCTTCATCTCCGGCGACATGTCCTTGGGCAGAACGACAGGCTTGCCCAGCTCGCCAGGACTATCTTCCGGATTAGCCACGGGCGCATCCAAATAACTTTTATCTAAAATAGAAGAGGACGCAGAAAAAGAAGCTGGGTGAAAGGTTGTTGCTAAATGTGGCTGAAAATTGCTAGGGTTTATTTTTGGTTGGGTGGATAGAGCAACTGCTGCTGCTGCTGCTGCTGCTTTGTTGTGCATGAAATTTACGACTGGCACAACATGGAACACTCGGCGAAGATAAATCGCAAATGCATTTGACATGAAAAGTTGTCATCATCAGCGTCGTGAATGAAAAATGCTTTGGCTTGCAAATTTGCTAGTCAAGCGCACAGTGAGACAAAAGATATTTGAACTGTTCTGTTTATGAAGAGTATTTAAGCGTAGATGAGAGGTAGCTAATGGCATATGCATAAACTATACAAATAGAGTATTTTACTAAATAAATAAGGGACTGTCTTTATGTGTGTTTGAGTTGGCAATAATTACGTTTTTTTGTATATTAAAATATTTTAGGAAATTTTATATACACTGAGTTGGCAATTATTACGTGCTTTGTATACTAAAATATTTTAGGAAATTTTGAATCAGATAACATGTTCTATCACGACAGGAAATTAAAGCATAGGGAACAAGTGTTTTGTATAGGAAAGCCAAAATTCCAACGAGTTTAGACGGATTTATTAAATATATCGTGCTTGTTTTGATTTATTAGAAGTTATTGAAAATTACGTTGTCAAAGGGGACATTTAAAAATGTATTTTTAATCAAACATAAATTTAAAATAATTGCAAATAATTGAAAATAAATTCTGTTTTTTTTTTTTAAATTCTATTTCTATTAAATTTAATGAAGAATCGCAGCATATTTATATTACATCATCATCCTTAATCAAATAAGCAAATAATACGCAAGATTTGATCAAATAAAATTGATGATAATTGCTGATTAAATATGTCAGATATATCACAATTCTGTTTGCTCTTGTACCAGTGTGCGACGGTGCGTATACGTGTTGTCTGTGTCATCTTGCACAAGCTCAATGAGTTCTTCTGCTTGGCGTGAGCTTCTCTCTCTCTGCGTACGTGTTTGTGTGTGTGGAGTTGGCGTACTCACTGTGTGTGCATTATATTATCTTGTTATTTGCATTTGCATGGAAATATGATTCTGTTCCGGCTGCCAGTTGCTGCTTTTTATGAGATTTGTCAGCTAGAAGTGACACTTATTGGCGCTCATCGTGTGAGCTATGTGAGTTGACAAATGTGCGCGTGTGTGTTTGTGTGTGTGTGTGTGTGCGAGTGAGTGTCGCACAATGAAAAACATTTCAATTACCACAATCATTTCAATAAACATAAAAAGCTGGCTGCAAAATAAAAAGCGATAAAAGCAAAGCCCAGTCTAAGTTCCACACTCCCATTCCCAAGGCCCGTTCAGGCCTGCTTCGTGTTAGCCACATAATGTTGTTGTGGCAGTTGGAACGGAGAGGCCAATCAGGCGGCGATAAATTTTTGGTCGCACAACAAAAGCCATTAAAAAAAAAAGGAACTGGGCATAGAGCAAAAAAGGAGAGGGATTCGCACATAAATTTTATGATTTGTCGCAGTTACAACTTCATTGCGGGAAATGCAGGAGAAGTTGGCGGATAGGCGGGCTGGAAAGGAAGGGATAGAGGCAGGACCTGAGCAAGGACTAAGCTACACACTCGACTGTTTGTTGTAATGAACATTTTTGCATGCTGTGCGCGCGCACACGCATCATAATAAACAAGTAAGAACGTTGCAGTCGGGCGTTACCGACTGCGGAATATTCATTCACAGTCCCAACGCTGCCATACATATATAATTGATTTTGGGTGGTCAACCCGAGTATATTTTAAATTTCAAGTCTCTAGCGCTAATAGTAATCAATATAAAGCAGGGCCTTAAGTAATTAAAAGTGGGGAATCATAGAGAGCTATTCCCGTTTATATCTCGTACATCTTTAGAGCTAGACTCTCCAAATTTTGCATATAGATGCATGGGTATTTTATATAATTTTGATTTTTGTTATATTTTGAATATCGGCTCAAAAATTTACCGAATTCTCCTTTTAATTTTAGTTGCAAATGTAGCAATGTGAATGAGCTGGTATTTCTTAAGAAATGACCAAAATTCAATAGAAATGTAGATCATATTTAATAAACAAAATATTTGGCCAATTAGCAAACGCACCTGCAAGCAGCAAGCTAGCAGCGGAGCAGAGCGTTTTTCCTATACGTGTGCACATACATATTGATCGTTTATTCTATGCATACAGTCATATGCATATGTATGTATGTATATACATACATATAAAAGCGTGTCTTCTAGCATATTCTAAGAATTGATTCATGAAATTCCAGCCGTTACTTTAGCTTACTTTTGTCAGATGACGCTCTCGAAGTGAAGCTATTTCGTTTTAGCTACCGTCTGATTGTATGTTGCAGTGGCGTCGATGGTAAAAGCTACGCAAGTTGCGCTGGAATAGCGCGGGTTCTAATCTCGCTAATGTCAAGTTTTTTAAATGTCTTTTTATAAATTAGTTATTTTATTGGGAAAATGATAGCTTATATGACAAACACATAACATTTTTGTTATTAGTAAAATATTTTTATAAGTTTTTATAAGTTAAATTTTATTTTTGCTAAAATAACCCACAAATGCTTATACGTACATACTTACATACATATTTACAAATGTATGTATTCGTCTGCACACACAATTTCAGTATGCCAGCGTTTTTTACGCGTGTGCAAATGTGTATGTATGTATGTATATTCAAATGCGTATTCGAGCAATTCTAAGAATCTCAATTGTCTTTGAATTGTCTTTGAATTTTCAGCCGCTACTTTGGTTTTTGTTTACTTAGGTGCTGTAGCTGTAAAGTTTTGTGTTAGTTATATTGCGTAAGATCGGTGCAGTGGCGCTGTTAGCAGAGACTCTGCGCGTTGTGTCAGAAGTCCGCGGTTCGAATCTCTCTTTTATTTTTTGACAAAGAATTTTTTTTTAAATCGAAATTTATATTGTTATAATATATTTTATATTTTTTAAATTTCTTAAAAATATTTCGTTTTGTCTTATTAATGCCTATTAAGCTTATATACATATATATGTGAGTGACACACGCATATGAATTTTGCATTTGGCCGCTGCAAATGTCGATTTGGCACGCCCCTAGTGGGCGTAGATTGAGGTGCAGGTGCAGGTTCGAACCCCGCGGAAAACTTTTTCGTTTTAATTTAATTTATATTTTTTAATTTTCTTAAAAATGTTTCTTTCCTTATTATCAATGCCTATTAAGCATATTTATATATATAGGTGGCATACGCATATGAATTTCGCTATTGGGCGTCTAAAATCCGTTTTGCCACGCCCCCAGTGGTCGTAGACCCATAATTTTTGGCCAGTTCTTAGAATGAGCTGAAGGCTACGTAACTGTAAAGTTTGGACGCTTAGACTCAAAAAATGTAAAAATTACAGGGTATTTTTTGATATGCCACGCCCCCAAAGAGGCGTAACAATTATTTTTGGGTCATCGATAGAGGAGGTTATCAGTAACTTAACTATCCAAATTTTAAGCTTCTAGCTCTAAAACTGTAGGAGATATAAACTTTTGCGGTTTGCCACGCCCCCTATGGGCGTAGATATATCCGCCATAGCTTATTGATCTTGGGTCGTCAACCCGAGTATACATACCAAATTTCAAGTCGCTAACATCAATAGTGCTCAAAATATAGAAGAATTTGGAAAATCAATATATATTTAGATCCGATTTGCCACGCCCCCAGTGGGCGGGGATATATAGTTTTTTCTTCTGTCTTTATAGAATCATAACATTAACTTACGTGCCAAATTTCAGCATTCTAGCTTTACAACTTTAGAAGATACAGTTTTACTCGATTTGCCACGCCCCCAATGGGCGTAGATATATCCGCCATATCTTTTTGATCTTGGGTGATCAACACGAATCTACATTTTAAATTTCAGCTCTCTAGCTCTTCAACTAATATGATTTCTGGCATACAGGAAAATGCATTTTCCGATTTGCCACGCCCCTAGTGGGCGTATATGGAAAATTTTTACACTTTATAAATCGGAGACATATACGAGTATATGTTCCAAGTTTCAAGTCTCTAGCTTCAATAGCCGCGAAAAATATTGCATTCATACGGACAGACGGACAGACGGACAGACGGACAGACGGACAGACGGACGGACAGCAAGACGGACATTGCACAAAACCAATATATTCATATCACTTCGTGAATGAATATAAAAACAATAAAACCGAAACGCAAAAGGAAGTTCTATGCAGGCGCACGGGGTGGCGACGGCAGACGGCGGCAGGAGGCCAAGGCAGCAAATGGAGGCTCAGGTCTTTGGGTTTTTATGTGTTTTATTGATTCACTTATTTATAGCGCAGCATGGAATATTAAGGCACGAGCTCCGACAGCGCATTGCTATTCAAATGTAGCCACCTGAGCACAATCCAATTACAGCATATCGAAATATAGAAACTCTTCGAAAATGATATGAAACCCATTTCAGATTGTACAGTAAAGGCTCGAGCTAAACGAAAAGTTCGCTTGACAACAAAAGTCATAAAAAAGCACAAGGCCAACGAGGAGTCTAGAGCTATAAAAGGTCTATTTATGGCAAGTTTACTTAAATTATTCTGAGTGTTAGCTAGGAAAGGGTTTAATGGAAGACTTCTCTTTGGAGTCTTTAGTAAAAGGTATTTTTAATTTAACTATAGAATGAGAAATGAAGAAGCTCTCAGGATTTTATATAAGCAAATACTTTAGTTCAGCCAGTATAGGCTCTAAGAATTAACATGAAAAAAGAACCTAGAAAGTGGGTGAGGTGAATGAATAAATCAGAATCGAATTCGTAGGCTGGTTTCGCATAAACAAAATTTTCTGTTAAGCTCTATCTACAGCTAAACACATATTCATCTACCAAATTCATTTTCATTTATATCTTCCTTCCACGAGTCACGTTTAGGGAGCTCCCACTGTATGGGCAAATAATATGCGACGGCTGCGTATGCTTTAGCCATCTATATAATTTTCATATCTATTGGCAGTTTATGGACATAAGCAGAAGTCGAAGAGAGAGCCAAGAGTATTGAAGGCAGTCGGGTAGGGAAAGGGATACAGGAGGAGCGCTCCAGGGACACGCCTGAGCGTGACAGGAAGCTATAAAACGTCCGTTATGCGAGCTGCAGGAGACAAAAGAGGGAGCGCCACTGTAGGTGGAGTAGGTGGAGCGGGACCAATGTGTGGCCCAGACAAATGCCTGCGAGGTGCCTACACAAGCCTGCTCTGGCCTGACTCGGCATGCTCCGGCATAAAGCATAAAAGGAACATAATATGCTAAAGTAGCGTTATTTGCGCAATGTATAGCTGGGGACCTAGCAGCTGGGAGCTGAGCGATGGGAACTGGGAGCTGGTGAGGTGGTTTGCCCGGGAACGCCAAACAAGGACAATAGACAGGAAGACACGCACACACAGGCACACATACGCACTCAAATCAGCGTTATGTTATTATGAACAGCGCAAGGGGGGATTAGCATTGATTAAAAACGGGGCAACACTGGACGCGCGCAATCAATCCAGTGCGGCAGCAGCTGTTCCCAGAGGCGTTACGCTTGTTTCTCTGCGAGCGGATGGGCGTGGCATTCGCATTGTATGTACAAAATCATTATCGCTGCTAAATTGTAAAAAAAAATAACAAGTACAAGCAGCCACCAGCCACCAGCCACCAGCCATAAAAGAGGCACTAAACAGAGCAGAGAAAAGGAGAACAGAGCGGAGCAAGGCGAACGGAGACAAGGACCAGCCCAAGATCAAGATAGAGCGCGTATTAAAGACATGGCCAGCAGGCACTTTGACGGCGTCTCGACTAACTGACTGACTGACTGACTGGCTGGCTGGTTGGCTGGTTGGCTGACTGGGTGACTGACTGGGCTCTCCTGGCTGGGCTCTGGCTGGTTGATGCGTGCGCGCGATAAACGTCGTGTTGGCCACGTCTTTTGGTGGTAAGCGCCCCAAGGCCAGGCAATAAGTACAACAACACTAATTACCAGCTACGAACACACAGGGTACAAAGCACAGACAGACAATGGGGCCGTGGTCGGTTAACAGGAACCAGCAAACCAAAAACAGAAGATGCCCTCAACTCTCAGTCTCATATGCGTGGTCGAGTGTTGGTAAACGTTGTAGGCTTGCACACAATTTTGACGCCACGGGGCGACTGCTGCACGACAGGATCAGCAAATAGCAAAGCAACAGCAACAGCAACGACAACAGCAACAACGACAACAACAACAACAACAATTGCAACTGCAACAACTTGTAGCTTTGCCACCTCTGTTGCTGATGAGGCTGCGCAAGAGATGCAAACATGATATGCGAAATTGCAAATACGTGCATTGTGTGGATCCGCCAGGCAATAAACTCCTGCTGAAACTCAGAGATGACAGAGCGCAAAGCTATATACAAAAGAGCACGACACGAAATGCCTTGAACGATGTATGCTAGTGCAGGTAGCAGATGAGATGAGATTTCTAATTGTCATAGAAAGTGTTTATATTGCTTTTCTTTCAAGTGTTTGTAAGATTTCCCATTGTCATAGAGAATGCACGTTTTTCTTTTCTTTGAAATAATATTTGTCATGCCTAATCTGCCTCTTATCATAGCGAATGCAGCGAAAACAATTTTATTTTATAATTTGTAACTTGTAATGTTTACAAATAAAGATCAAAAATTTGTTTAAATTAAAAATAAATGCTGTTTACTAAGACTAAACCAAACTGATTTACAAATTTTGCTAAGACCCTTACATTTATTTTCATTAAAACTTATAATTTATATCCTAAGCCTAAATCAAACTTTTGTCAATCAATCTATTAGTCTGTAGTTTTGATAACATTTATTTATTTTATATATTCAGAGGTAAAAATATCAAAATATATTTATAGCGAAGCTGCGATTAGCCTCATTAATCCATCAATTCGATATTCATATGTGTATACTTAGTTCCAATCAAATAAATCATTGCAAACATATTTATGCACATATTTATATATCGCCAACTTAACTTCAAGTCAATCAATCAATCCATGCTGTGTTGACTCGAAAGTGCATATTGTGACACGAAGCTGTTCTCCTTACTATCGCAAACACGTCGTGTTTGCTTAGCCGCTTTCGTGTCACGATAGTTAAGACAGACACGCAGCCAACTGCAGCTTAAAGCAATGTCGGAAACAGATGCAATCTTAAATGCGTGTAGCACATGCAAGCGGCGTCTTAGCCACTAGCGCTCTTTCGAGCCACGGCTGACTGCTTCATTGATTTGACCAGCACACCAACACACCAAGACACTAAGACACTAAGACAGCCGAGCCCCAGTCAGTCATTCAGTCCATTGAGTAAAACCTAAGGGCTCTCTATTGAGAGTTTTGTGCCTGATTAGTGGCAGAGTTGTAGTTGCTTTAATATGCTTAATGCGAATGCCTCGCCTGACAGCGTGAGCCATGAGGCATGAGGCATGAGACTTTGGTCTCTCTATTTACCACTCCAAAAGTCAATTTCATTTCGCCTCTCGCACACACACACCCCGTTAGCCTGAATGCCATTGAAAATGCTGTTTGGCAACAATTGCAAGTTGTTAAGTGCAGCTTCTCCGCCTCGTTGCAGTTGTCGCCGCTGGCATCTTTAACATTGTTGTAAAACGTGTTAGAAATTTTCTTCTCAAGGCACGCAACGGCAAAGGGGGGCACCAGGAGGCGGAAGCTGTGCCTATGCAGCCAAAGCCGTATGTGGAATTATCCATAGACTAAGTTCGATTTCGGACTGCTTGACCTAAAATCCAAACTCCAAACAAGAAAGAGACGAGAGAGATAGAGTAGAGAAAAGACCGACCAACCAAGATAGAGAGAGAAACTGCGATTGCGTGAAAATGAAGTGCGAACCGGCTGAATGGGAACGTAGACAGAGTCGAGATTAGCAAAAACTGATTACAGGAATACGAAGTGGGCAAGAAGAAAAATCAAGAATCAGGTAAATTATGAAGCAAAAACAAGTTGAGTCCGGTGCGGGTTGCGGCTGCCACTAGCTGTGATGGATGTAGCGAGAAATGTGGTTAATCTGGAACTGATTTCAATATAAATATTAATGTTGCACATTTGTAAGTCGAATGCCATGTCGGCAGAAACGTGACAGCAACGGCAGCAGCAGCAGCCAGCAACTGCAAATTTATTGGGATCAAAATTATAAACTTGGTAGAGATAGAGCAACAGACAATTCCAGACCTGGGGCTGAGCCATGGCAGTATATAGGGAGGGCATATCACAAAACTCTGCTCTGATGAGGCTATAAATTATGTCAGCATTGCAAAAGAATTTATAGCTACTGTCAAGTTCACAATAATTCTCACGTTGTATTCTCTGCTATTCTTAATGGTTATTTTGAAAAGTGGAATATAATTAGAAATATCTAAAGAGATTTAAGATCTCATTCATAAAGTATTTAAGAAGAGCTTTCCTCATTTGTATTTATATATAGTAACATAATTAATTTCATTCATATCTTTGTGCTTCATTTGGGCTTTAATCATCTATGTCAGTCTCTTGCTCATTTGACTCCCAAATTGGAACCATTAAAATAATCAGACCATCAGATACCTTATATCACAATACAGACAATAAAGACATCTGTCAATCAGCAAATTCAAACAATTTTATACAAAAGAGTTTTTGAAAATAACACCCTTTTAACTTCTGTTTCCAGTGACGTTTCAGACCATGAGATTTAATTTTATATATATTTTCTAATCACCGATAAGTCTTGTATTAATCAATTAGTCAATCATAAAATCTGATTACCTCTATGCTATGGTGGTAAAAAATTTTTCAAGCAAATTATATTGTCCCTTTTATTGCGAACTATGTATTTTATAATTTAATCATGATTTTTTTTCATAAAAAATCGCGCATCAACAGCGCATAATTTCAGCCATTGATAATGGAACAAAAAGAATTGGGGCGAAAAAAATAATTTAAAATAGCTCTATCAACAATTGCGTGAGTTCTGCACAAAAAAGCGCTTATACTCCAAGCATTCCGATCTAAAATATAAAATCCGTGTTAATTCAAGATTTTTTAGCCTCGTTAAATGAAAATTTCGACAAATCGTAAAACTATGTAATTCATAAAAAAATGCTGGTCCTTTGACATTTTGAATTAATGGGATTCCACTGAATTTTTTTTATTTTTTTTATATAGACTTCTCTATCTATGTATATATAATTATAAGTAAGTATTTATACAATATACTTCTCTGACTAAAATGGTTGGAGCATTACCCTGTCACGATATTTCTGCAAGCAGGTCAGTAATATTGAAATACATATCAGATGATCTATTTCTAGTTGGGAGTGCTCTACTGGCTTATACCCTGAACATCGTTACGAACTGCTGTTGTAATTAATCTAGTCTCTAGCTTCATATATTATGCTCGTATACGAACAAATATAAATAAACAAAGCTGAATCAACTTGAAAAAAAAAAACATTATGTGCTGTGAACTTCTATTATTAATGACTAAAGAGTATACAAGCTATATGTTACTTATCAAGCAGTCAATCAATTAGGTCAAGAGTTCATTTGTATATCAATCTACCAACAACAAACTTTAGATATTCACTGGCTGCAGCTGCTCAAGGTGTAAATATTTACCAAAGTCATAGCTTTAACTTGAAATAAATTCAAGTTTCATATTTAATCTATCTAAATGGGTTGCTAAGCATTACGTTAATTATATATCTGCCATCGTTGACCTTAATTACAGCAGACTATCATAGCTGATGTCATTATCCTGGGCACAGTTCAATTATGTTATAAGAAATATGGCTGGGACATTAAATATTAATTAATATGGGGGGCTGAGCTTACCGTCTTCCTTGGATTGCGACTGCTTATGGGCCGTTTTCTCGTCCGCATGGACAACCACATTACGGTGCAAGGAGTCGGCGCCCTGCTGCCGTGGTATCACCTTGACTCGCTTGTGCTTTGCCGTGGGCGGCACATCCGCCTCCTGTGGTGCGGAGCGATCGGCGACATTCTCTAAATCATTGCGATTGCCAGCGAAGGCATTGATTGCCGCTGCTACCTCCTCCTCGGAAATGGGCCCGTTCTTCAGAGCCAATGCAACGGGATCTCCGCCCCCACCGCCACCATTCGGGCCATTGTTACCGCTGGCCCCGTAGCCGCTGCTATCCTGAACGGACGCTCGCCGACGCGTATCGTCCGTGTAGATGAGAAATGCGATGCAGAACCAAATGGCCAGCATCAATGCGACCAGCTTTACAATTGTTGTGGAACGACGTCGCCAAATGAATGCCATGATGAAAGTTTTTGGTGGAAGCTCCTGTCTCTGCTGCTCACTGCTCTATATATGGGCTGCGATGGCAACTGTGTGGCTGCAATTCCTGCGGCAGTTGTTGTTAATGGGCTGCGGAAGTTGTGGAGTGGTCACAGTTAAAGGGCGACTGTCGTACGCGGCGTATGCGTAACATTAATCAATGCCCGGATATGTGGCACCAAAAACGAATTCCAGCTGATTTGCTGCACAATTTTTTGGGCTAGCTGATATGTTCCAGTTGTTATCTACTGCAGTTGCCGTTGTTGTCGTTGCAGTTATTGCTGTTGCTGTTGCTGTTGTCGTTGTCGTTGTTGCCACACGTCTGCTGCTGGACACGAATTTCAATTTGTTGCCATTCCACTTGAAATGCCTTTGCTATATTTTCCAAGTTATCTACACACTCTCTCTCTCTCTCTCACACACACACACAATCAGTTGAATCAGTCTGAATGTTGGATATGAAGAGGATGCGACACTGTGTCCTTTCTGCACGCCACACGTTGGTTAAGTCAATTTAACAGTCTCCTTGTGCACTCAGCCTGCAAATGAACCATAACAAGAAGAGAAAAACAGAACGAGAGCATTAGACATAAAGTGAATGAGAAATAGTGAGTGCTTCGGATTAAGAATCGAGTTGAGTAGAGTCCAATTGAATTGGGTCTGGTTGGCTGTCTTAACTTGGTTTAATCTGCACACGTTTAAGCCAGCTGCACATTAAGCCATTAAATTGAAACGCAAATCAGATGATTGGCATTTATTCGAGCAGAGGCTATATTGATTTTAGCCATTATTTGCTACCATTTTGCACCGCAATTAGATACACAGCAACATGCCACTAATGTCAATATTATATAATTGCACAACTTGGAATTGCATCGTGAAGACCCTCGCAAGATTCAAAGTCTCTCTAGCTCTCTGGCGGTCGCCAGGTAAATGACACGCCACTTGAGCTTCTGCCCCTCAGTGCAATCCCCATGCTCAGTGCCAGTGTCTTCGACAAGTGGATGCCCCACAGCGAGAAGTTGCGTGCCACGTTGTTGCATCAACCCGAGAGATATAATAATAACAACTACGATGAGAATCAAGCTGCAGCTCTAACGAACTTGAAATACGCTCCAAGCATATAACTTGGGGAGGCGAGATGAACAGAGACTGATTTCACAACTCATACGTCTCCTTCTGATGTACTTAAATATTACTATATCATTTATATTTATATTGATTGCATAAGTAATTTATTTATTCATTCACGACTACTACTTAATCAACTCTTTTTAGACAAGCTCAAGAATACGCAAATCTATTAACAAATTCATTAGTTTTACAACTGTTTCTACAGTTAATAAAAATAAAAAATAAAATAAAAACAATTGTTCACAAATTACCAGCTTTCAGCTTTAATTAATGCAAACAAATTGTATATCGGATTTCAATGTGAAATAATTTTATGGTGGCTTTAGTGTATAGCTTTTTTTTCAAATAAGCAATTCTCATTTCTTTCCAGCAATTATTTTTTATACAAATGTTTTGCATTTTAAGAATAAACGATTTTAATTTAATTTAAATATTTATTTTAGATTTTATTGCTTCAAATTTTTTATAAAATTTAAAGTAGAATTAACTATTTGCAATAATAAATCTTTAAGCTTTACAAATTTGGAATATATAATTCGAATAACAAATTTTCAAATTGAAATTGAATTGAGTTCATCAATAATAGTTGAATTTTTAAAATACATCAATAGGGACAGATAACAAAAAATTATTGAAAAATTAAATGCGAATAACAACTTAAACTAAATTCCAAAAACAGCTTATTGTAAACTTAAATGTTAAAATGTATGACAAAATAAGGATAAATAAAAACTACTTATAGATGAATATGGAATATATGAATAAGGAATTTAAAAAATTAAATTTGCTTGAGTTGATCAATAAAAGCTTATTGGTGAACTCGATCATTTTATATTTAATATAATTTTTTTTTTTTTAATAATAAATTCATTTTTCTATAGCAATGTTATTTTCCTTACCAAAAATGTATTTTTGCCATATATTATATTTAGCGATATTTCTAAAGTCTGCCTGAAAGATATGTTTGGTTTAAAGACATCTCTTTGTTCTACACGTATTATTCAGTTAAATTAGCGCTTCTTACTTTAATATTATGTAATTGAAAAAAATTTTTTTGTTTCTGATTGAAATGTAAATGTGAACAGCAAAAAAAAGGGTACTTGGTTAGTTTTATGTTGTTTTATTTTTTCCCTGAGGTACTCTGGCGCTGCCTCTCTTCATGTTTAAATGGAAAATGTAATAAACATTAAGTACTGGCTGGGCCGCGTAATGTGCACAGCAGAGCTGGCCAAGATCGGTTGCAGTTAGCTGGTCAAATGCAGCCTTGGGTCTAGGCCAAGTAATTGAATGAACATGCTGAGCTTAGAGCCATGGCCAGCTTATCAATTAGAAAAGCCAGCCATGCCAGAGACAGACTAGAAAGAGAGAGAGAGAGAGAGAGAGAGAGAGAGAGAGCGAGAGAGGCGTTGCCATGCCCCCTTCACTCTGATATGTGTGCATACAATAAATACAAGTTAATTACTTCGTGTGCCTTTTGTTATGGCTCGTTGGGTTCAAGTGGCATCGCCGACCTGGCAGAGCCCTCCAACCAACAAGCCAACCACTGCACCACAGTTGGCAATTTCCGTTGTCTCTGTGTGCGTGTGTATGTGTGTGTGTCTGTAAATAAATTGAAAAGCAGAGCAAAAGAGAGCAGCACAACGAGAGAGTGCGAGAGGGAGAGGAAGCACATGTCATGTCCTCACTCAGATGGAAAAGTTGCTGCAAAAAAGTGGAGCGATTAGAGTTGCCAGCCACAGCGAAAAATCTATGGCCAGAGCAAGACGAGGAGCGCAAGAGTGGCTTACAGTTGAAATACGCATTAGAATAACATAGCAAACTGGCAACAATTGCCGTCAACTTGTGTGTGCAGTTTTTCTGGGGGGGGATTTGCAACTAATTTGTTTGACAGTTGTTCGCGCGTATAATCAGGGGATTTGAACCCGTGTCACTGGCAGCTATTGGTCAAATTTATTTCGCCAACTACCTCAAACGGCAATCACATCCACAATTATTCGGATCAGACAATCAATAATTGATGGGGATGCAATGCATTTCAACGGAACTCGTTTGCTATTTTATTTGTATATTTGAATGTATACCGATTTACAGTGACGCATATTCGCTTTTTGGGCACCGATTGCAGCTGTTGGCCATGCAAATGGTCCTTGTTGTTGCCTTCGGCCACCCGCGATTCTCATTTAAATGGTTTTGTTAATTAAAATTCACGTCTCGCTGGGCCACGTGGCGTATGCGCCATGTACGCCAAAATCAGTTCAAATAAAACGTTATACATTTGATATAAGCAGAGAGCTATCAAATATGTATATATATATTTATTTTCCAATTAAAACTTTAATATTGAGCTTACAATTTCAGTTGCTTAGCGCTCACAAATGAAATCCATTTGAAATGGAAAGTAAATTTTACGTAATCAAGAGATAACTTAGATAGCTGACAACAGAGTCGCATCAAATATTGTCAAGTTTATTGTTGTTGTTGTTTTCTTTTTCAATTATGTCAGGGTTTCCAGTTTAATGCTTAAGATAACAGGAAACGCAGATAGGCCAACAGGCAACACTAAATTAATTTTACGATCCACAACAAATATTCACGCCGAATTCTTAAAGAATGTGTAGAGAAAGAACACTGACTGGCGGCATTTGTTTTATCACTTGGTTTTGTGATATAATTTCGTTTCACTATTAGCCAAGATATATGTGATCTCTTTTTTGTCTCTCCCAGCGCTTTATGCAAATACCTCTATCTCTCTTTTGCCTGCTCTTTAATTTCTTCAACCCAACACTCTCATAGTTCTATATGCTCCACTTTCCATTGTTTCTCAATTTCATTATATAAAGTTTTATTGACAGTTTGTCTCACAATTGTTAGCAAATGTGTGCATATATGTTTTCTCTTCTGCGTCTGTTTCATGTCATATGCTTCATTTTACTTTTCCTCTCTCAGTCTCTCTAGCTCTGGCTGCAGGTCTCCAGAGAACCTCCGGCATAATACTCTTCTAGTTCTCTAACTCTCCATTTCTAATATTTCTCAGTTAAAACTCAACTTAGACTTCTCATTATTACACATAAGACTTTAATTACCTCAGCACTTGCTCAAGTTTGCTCTTGTGCCATAATCCTAAACCTTTGACATAATTTGTTTGCGTCAATGAATTGACGTGCGATAAATGCTATCGTGCAGTATAAACACAGGTGCATGTATTTTTGAAAACAAGCTCTAATTTAGCGTACATAAACATACTACTAAGTAAGCTGCTATTTGCCGATCATATATTCAAGGTACCACATCAACCATTTATAATTGTTTATTTGCGACTAAGCGGTTAAGCGGCTAAGTTCTCGTATGACTAAACAAGCTAACAAACACAGTCAGCCTAATTCAAATATTGGATTAGCTGCAAGCTACAGTTGGCAGCTGATGAAATGAATTTCAGCATCAAATTGAATGCGTGAAACGTATTTACAATTTCGTCTGCTGTTGCTTGGTTAAATGAGCTGCGGTCTCAGGGCCATCAACAGAAATTTAGTTTATGTATATCTTACTGAAATAATATTGGCAACTAGCAACAGCAGTTTACATTACTCATTTGTTCCAAAGCAATTCAATCGTTATTGCTAACGCTGTCATAGATGCTAGCAATTTACCTGGGCTGCAGTCGAAAGCAGACGGGCAGCTAGAGGTTGAGCAGGAAAACACTTGAAATTAAAAGATATGCGTTGACAGCGCAACTCGATAAGCGAATGCGGTGGCATTGTTACCCACATTTCGGCCGAGGCCTCAGTGCCTGACATGTTTTACTGTCAATCCCCATGAGAGAGTCGAGAGCCCAGGTTGGTTACCCTCGGAATTGCGCTATGTTCACGTCGCTTGTTTGCCTTATCTCTTGGCTAATTGACTGATAAGCGTAGCAGCAATTTGTGCGTTGTTCTTGGAAGACTTTTTTTTTCATTTTTCATTTGCCTTTCGCTTCGGTGTTCTTCGGCAGATAAGATAAAATTTAATTGAATTGCATGTTAAGGCGGGCACGCCGTTGGCATGCAAATGCTAGCCAGCTCCAGGATGATCCGCCGTCATGAATGAAGTTCCTCCTTCGAGTTGCTACTCATTTATCAAAGTTCGCATTTAATTGTTGGCATAATTAGACGCACATTTAGCCGGGATATTAAAACCAAAGAGCCAACTATTTTGCAAGAAATGGGAAAAATGGCGAGCATCGCCTGCCATTTAAGCCCAGTGAAATATTACACAAAAGCAAGGCGAAAGAAAAAGAATCGCAAATTGCGCGCAACAAAGTCCAAGAAATTTTCCTGTCCCAACAAAGGAAAACTTCATTGTCGCGCTTTTCATGGCTGTTCCCCTCTCACTCTCTCTCTCTCTCTCCCCATTATAGTAACTTTTCCAGCTAATACTCGAACCACCCAACACAAGTTCCACTCCGATCATTTGTCATTTTCTTATGCAAAAAGTTTTTGCCCAGATTCCGGAAGAGGCGCACACAGAGCGAACTGGGCGTGGCGGCATCTCTGTTACGGCCTGATGCGCGTTTTCATTACTGGTACACAGTTTATTATGATTATTATTTATGCAGACCTAATCCGCAGTTATTAAAACGCAGCCTCGGTCTGAGTTTAATATTCATTTGCATTTTGGCTCATACCAAAGGAAAAAAAAAAACGCAAATGAAAACTTTTGCCAGCCAAAATTTTAGTTGCTAATGAGTTACGTGCGACGGCAATAGAAGTTTGCCTCGAGCCAATTACAATTTTAGACAGTTTTTAGCTTAGGGGAAAATGGGACTGAAATTTGACTCAAATCGCAGCTGTGCACTTGCCGAAAAAGCGGGGTAAATGGTGCCAAGCTCTTGGCTGAAGTTTCTGAAAAACTTATATAAAGTATTTAACATGTCTTTTGCTTATTGAATTAGGTATATAGGGGAAGAAAATTTAGAAATTTAAATCTATGCCAAAGTGTTTATTACTGCACCAAGACTTCAAGCAACAAATAAATAGAGTAATTTGAATTGAGTTCTTTGGCTACAAAGCAAAAACTAGCAACAAAGCAGAGTCGAGAGGTACTTCAATACCAGAGACAATACGCTTGAAATTGAATATAAAAGAAAGAGATAAATTGATTCCATAAAAAAAAAATCTTAAAAAGGAAACTTCATCAATGCAGTAGAACAGCCAAGTTTTATTAATGGCAGAACGTTAAAAATGGAAACAATGTTGGCTTTGATTTCGTATTGTGAGCCGTGTCAGCAAAAGGTCAGCACAACTGGGCGAAGACGTGCATCAAGCCGAAGCTAGAGATAATGATGATGATGATGATGATGAGGATGATAATGTAGATGAAGAAGCTAAAGCTAAAACGTGTTTTGTGCAGAAGCAGGAAATGTGTTGCTTGCAACTGAAAACCGGCAGCTGCAACACACACACGCACGGCGAACACAGAGAACACAGGAGCTGCCACACATTGGTGCAAAGAAAGTTGCCACGGAGAAAATTTAATCAAAATATTTGCACATCCGCCAAGCGAGTAGCGAGACGACGACTAGAATTACCAGAAAGCCTGACCAGTTAGCTATGAAGGCAGCAGCAGCAACAGCAGCAGCAGCAACAGCAACAGAATCAGCAGACAACAGGTCTTCCAGGTCTTCCCAGTCTCAGATTTGAGAACTGCGGCTCCTTTTGGTTATTTGGTGCATGTGCCACAAGAGAAACCAGTCAAACCTCATTCGGGGGCAAAAACATCTACTCAAATGGGGCATGGATAGCGTTGTGGAGCAAGCAACCACTTCGACTTGCTGTTGTTACTGTCTTTGACAATTATTTACCGTTGGCGCTTAACTGTTAATTTGTTGAGAGCAACAGCAGTTGGAGCTCCCCATTTTGGCCAGTTCGATAGCAGCTGCATCCTCAGCAAATGCAACATGCCACGCATTTTTTATAGCCTTTAATTTGCTGCACACGCGAATAGCACAATCTACCGCTCTCTCGCACGTACTCTCCCTCTCCCTCTTTCTCTGTTATCCATTATATAGATTCCTGTCAGAGCCATGACTGTCTATGCTCACAATCGTAATTAAATGTTTTTGTCGGCGCTCACGTACGCATCGGCTCCTGGCTCGGGTTTTTTTTTCACAATTTACAATGCTTTTACCTAACGCCGCTCTATGCGATTCTCATAATGTGAAGAAAAAATCAAATTACAGGATGAGCGCGCTATTAAATCGCAATTAAATGATTGCACGAAATTACAGGCAAAACATGTGGCCCCAAGCGCAGTTTTTTCTCTTCTTTTCTCTCTTTTTTTTGCCACTCATTCAGTTTTCAGCTTGATTAATTGAGACACGCTGTCAATGGATTAGCTAAGCTATGCGCAGACCGGGAGAGCGAAAAAACTTGTGAAAAGTTTCGAGAAAAACTCGTTGAAAGTTTTCAGCAAATTACTTAATTGAATACCGAAAACTGATTAGCGGAAAACTTGTCTTTGGCTAGACTTGCGCTAACCTTGCACTTGGCTAAGCACAAGGTCATCCCCAAAAAAATAAAAATAAAATAGAAAAAAATAAAAAGGAAACCCAAAAAAACTAGCAACGAAAAGAGGTAAAAAAAAACAAACATATCGCATAAAAACAGCAACTGCCAACACAGAAATCAATTCTGCATTTGCATATGCATGAAATTTCCAGCCTTTGACTACAAATGGGCAGCGACATGGGCAGCTCTCTTGGCCAGGTCAGCTGAGCTGAGTGGAGCTGTTGGCTCGACCCCCATATTTATTCGTTTGTCTACCACTCGAGCGCTCATTCAACCATTCAGGCATTCATTCGGTTATTCAGGCTTATTGCAAACAGTTGCCCCTAACAGTAGCAGCAACAACAACAACAACAACAGCAACAACAACTTGCAGTTTTTCACGTTTTTCACTTTACTTTTTATTCCAGCATTTCGCCTTCATCGACTACGCTTAAAGTTGCATTTTGCTCTTGCTTGGACCTTGGCCAACTGGCTGTCCAACTCTTTGCAAATTGAATAAAAGGCAAATGAAAATAATAGAAAGATGCAAACTAATTCGCCAACTATTTGGCCAACTGCCGCAATAAATCTGCAAAAAAGTTATCAGCGTTAATTTTGTTTATGCAGCTTTCTTGTGAAGATTATTAAAAGGGCCCGGCGAGAGAAAACTTGGGTTCATAAACAGATTTAGATTTAATCAAATGATACAGCCCATACCCACACTTACACATCCTCACACACACACACACAAGCGTTTGGATAATAAAGTCAATATATTTGAATGTCGCAACTCGATTAAGCATGCCACATACAGAGCGAGCTAGAGAGAGAGTGAGTGGGAGTGAGAAGGGGACACATAGGAAATGCCTAAGGATTCATGCGAAATGTGCATGGGCTGGAAAAATGCTTTCAGCTCTAGATAAACTATCCACAGATTTTAGCACGGAGCAGTGAGAGGCAAGGCCAGGATCCAGGGTCCACACATTATGGCCAGCAAACATTCTGTGGGCGCAACTGACAGAATACACACATATCACACACTTACACACACACATACACACATATCACACACTTGCACTCTCATATCTCTTTCTGCTGGCTGCGGGTCGAGTAATTTTGTTATGCGTTGGCACCACAAATTATAGAGGGGGCGGCGAGGGTTACGAAGAGAAATCGAAAAATGTAACGCTCGAAAATTGCCTGTCAAATGACAAAAATGGTTTCATTTTTGTGCCCCTAATGGCAGTTGGTCATTTTTTATGACCGGCACAGAAAATAGTCCAAAAACAGAAAAAAATAAAAACAAATAGCTTTGGGTTGCGTGATAGAGACCCGATCAGACTACCCTACCAACGAATATATATACACATTTACACGCACACACACACACACATATAAATATATACATATGCATATATATAAACTTGGATAAACACATTCATTGGTGGGGTTAGCCCTCGTGCTGTGGCCATAATGGTATCGCACGATTGGAGCTTTTGTTTTCTCTGTAAGGGTTAACTAAAAGCCAAACAATTTGTGTGAATCTGCAAAGTCAAGAGGTTAAACCTGTAGTTAAACAAACGCTACGCATGGTAAATATTTCTTTTTTCTTCGTTTTTTTTTTTTTTCTTTTTTATTGTTGTTGTTTTCTTTAACCTTGAATTGAACTTGAACTCGTGGCCGGCATTGATTTCAGGTCAAATGTTGATGGTTAGGCTTAATTAAATCACGGCAAAATGCCATTCAATATGAATGGGTATTCATAGAAAGACCAATAGACTTGAACATTAATCATAAATTGAAGCCTTTGTAGTTAACTCAAAGCCTAAGAGTTCTGTAATTATAGAAAATAGTTCTCACAAAAGAAATTAAATTTTGTTGTACAGAAATGGGCTGAATTGAGCTACAAGATTATATTGATTTGATTAGTATAAGGCAGTTTTTCAGCTTTTAAGGAAAACTTGTTTAACTAATATTATTTTTTAGTTAAGATATACAAGGAAATAATTTTGCATAGAGAACAAATACTTTTGCTCTCTTCAACAGCTTGTCAAAAATTTTGAAAATACGATAAAAATATTATATTTAAGGACTCATAAAAAGCCAATTTATCAGCTTTTCTCAATTTTCTCCGTTTACTCGTTTTCCAATTTTCTTTAACAAAGTGCCCTCGCTTGTCTTGCCTATTTTATCATCTCCTTTTCCGTTTGCTTTTATATAAGAATTTAAGAGCTTTCGATTCCATTAAAAGCCAACTGAGTTTTCAATTGACTGCTCCATAAATATATATATATTTTGATATTCGCTTTCCTTTGGCCTGGGCTTAGAATATGAAATGCTGTGCTCTAGCACTCGTAAAGCTTCCAGCTAAAGCCAAATAAATGTGTTGCCATATTCTCGATTTTTACACATCTCCAGATTTTTTTTATAGTTTTCTTTTTTGCTGTCCATTTGGCCAGCGAAATGTTGCAATTGCAATGGCTGTAAAGGGTTTCAAGTAGTTGGCACCCATAAATCGCTTCCGCGCAATTGCATTGATTGAGGCGGATAACGAGGTCCTTAGCCACTGAAATATAAACATTGCCTGGCTATTTAATGAAGCATAAACCAAGCAGGCTGCAGTTGATCTAGCTCTTCCCCCTGCTCTTCCTCTTACTCTTGCTCTGCTTATTGTTGTTGTTTTTATAGGTTTTCAGCTCGTTATCCTCAATCTGCACCTTGAACGCAGCCCAGTGGACAGCGAGAGACATAAAACTGTCAAAAAGTCGCCTATATAAATCGCTAAACTAAATGCCTTTCATAGTTTAATGTCACCTCCGGGGATTTGAGTCAACACAAACACACACACACACACGCACGCACACAAACGCAGGGGATCTATAGCAGACAACGTGTCTCTATCGTAAGGCTGCTGTTGCTGCTCCAACAACAAAAACAACAACAACAGCAGCAAGTAGAAGAACAAGCAGAGCCAACATCAAAGTGGCAACAACTGCGAACTAAGCAATTACACTAAGAGAAAAACTTGATATATATCTTCTAGACGAGGCGTAAATTATTAGTATTATTATTATTTATGAAATAACCGTCAACATAAATAATTAAACATTTATAACAAAGTAATTATTAGATTCTACTCTTAATTCAACTAAGTAAAAGCTTCTTACAGAATTTGAATATTAAATTTGCATTGGATTTAAAGTTCTTCAAATAGACCAAAACACATGTTATATTTTTAATCAATCAGTTCTTCGCTTTAGTATTATATTAAAGGTAACAACTTTCCTTTATGTTTTTTTTTTAAGTCGCAGAAATACTGACCTAGACAATATATGTATATTGTCTATAGTAAAGCAGTATTTTAAAAAATTCGAACGATATATATAAAAAAGTATACTTATAAATAAATATAAAATAAATGTATAAAATATGTATATCAATACCTTTCTCAAGAGCTTTATATTTTTATTATTTTTCCCTATTCGGAAAACAAAAAGTTACTTAAATAATCTCTGTCACATATTAACAACTCTATGTAATGTAATAGTAATATAATACATAAAATAATTATGAAAAAAGACTCCACTTAAACACAAATTATTTGAACTAAAAAACTAAATATCTAAGCCGAGCACACATTGATTATGTTCAAAGAAAAAGGTGCCTTCTTCAAATGAGCTCAGGAGTTCAGGAATTTCGGCACTGCGTCAATTTCATTTGATGTCTAACATATTTCGACTGGAGCAACATTTGTACTTAATTTGAGCTGAAAATTCCGTAAATTTTCTCAATGTGTAGCTACAACTTCGGGTTAGACTTTGGCTTTGACTTTGGTGTCCTGCTCGACTGCGGTTGTCATTAAAGGCGCATGAATTATGCAGTAGCCCAACTGAACTAGTTGCAGTGGACACTGTCTGGATCTGAGGCTCGAACTGGCCTTTGTTTGTTGTTTTAATTAACTAATTAAGATTTTTCTATGTTGCAGCAAGAGCAGTAGTAAACACATCCACAGCAACAGCAACAGGAACAGCAGTGGCTGAGGTAAGCAGCGTGGAATGTTGGCATCATTTGTTTTTGTTGCCGGCCAAGTTGCTAAGGACCCAATTAACCTTTTATGGCCATTTGGCACAATAACGAGAAGCGAGAAGCAAGCAGCGAGCAGCGAGCAGCGAGCAGCAAAGACAATGCCATACAATGTTAAGCTACTTGGGCGCATCTCGAGAGGCAGGCAGAGAGACAGTCAGACAACTGCCAACTGCAACTGGCAACGGCAATGGCAACGGCGACTGCAACTGCAACTGCAGCCGAGAGTTGGCTAAATTGTTGGCCATATTCGGCGCTTATTAGTTTAAGCCCAAAACAATGAACTTGTTTTTGTTTTCATTATTATTATTTTTATTATATTTATATTTTTCCCAGCTACAAATTGACATTGGCAAAAATTTGTTGTGCACCCAAATGGAGCGAATGGCAATTTCCTGTTTAGTTCGGTTCCATTTTATTTAGGCTTTTGCTTTTTTTTTGGAACTCACCTGAACGCTCAACGCTCCATCAATTATTTATTTATTTATAAATAATTGTACTTTCAATGACTTCAGCAATTCTTATCTGCAAAGTAAGAAAGAAATGCGTGAATGACAAAAATTATCTGGCATGTATGTAGTTAAATATAGTCTATGTAAAAGTTAGATAAGCTTTTATTATCAACTGATAGCGCGACTGCCCGATAATGTCTTTTTTCTACTTAATTAACTTTAGCCATAATTTATGGACAAGTAATGCAATACGTTTCAACCCAGACGCATAATAAATTCTCTGCTGCATATTAAATTATATAAATATTTCGCTGTTTTTTACGCTATTTTGTTATGCAAATTCGTGGCTAAAACTTAATTTATTATAATTAAAATACAATTGTTTCCTGTTCTCTCGACCGGGTGGAAAGGTTTGCTTTCGCAACATATTTTGCATAATTATTTATGATGTGTGCGCAAATACATAAATATTTATTCTAATTGTAAGCGTTGGCTTTAAATAAGTGCAAATTATTTTGCCGTAAATTAGATTAGTTTTTACGTAATTTGTGTACAAAGCCTAATAGATCGCCACCTATCGGACCCCCATATATATAAATGTACTTTTAATTGCTATAGTCAAATAATAATTTTAGTAAAAATACTTTATAGCATTAAATAATATTGATATGTAGGTCGGCAAACATGTTACAAAAGAATTCGATTTGATTCTGAATGTGTGGAAACTTTAACAACATAATTATATTTTTGTTACATATGCGAATATATATATATATATATGCAAATATAGAATGTGTTAATGCAAAACATTGATTTTCTGATGCGAAAATGTAATTTTATTGACAGAATGTCAAGTTGGCTGAAAATTAAATATAGATTGAACAATGAATGTATTTATCTTTGCTTGCAGAAGAGTTTATTTTAAAAGAAGTGGTAGATCTTAGAGCTTTACACAAATTACCACAAATCTTTTTATTTTGTTTAAGTTTTCAGTACTATGATTTATAATATATAGAATTTAAGCTTCCCAAAAAGATGTTCGATGTCTTTAAGGTCAAACTTGCATGCAATACAATGATATTATTATTATTTTTGACTATATAAGACATCTTAAAGAAGTCACCAGCTCTTCCTATTTTGAACTCTTAAGAAAAAGTTGCATTTATTATTTTAAGCTTCTCTAAGAAGTGTCGCGCTCTTCTACGCAAATTCTTTCTGTTTTAAGCTCTTAAACAAAAATGCATTTCTTGTATATTTGAAATAGTTTTAACTGTAACTTTTTTAGCTCTTTCCTCCTAGACTCCTTTATTTTTGCCCATACAGTCAATCAGCTTATCAGTTTCAACACCTTGGCGGCTGCCCAACCGGTTACGTGCTGGCTGTAATGTGCAACGGCTTCAAGGTGTTATGTCTTGACAACAGCAGCAACAACCACAACAACAACAACAACAACAACAACTTCTACTTTAATACTTGTCTCTAGTGAGCGGTAGATAAAAATCGCATGACGATAGCAACGACAAGAGGCCAGCAACAATGTGTGGGTGTTGTACATAGCTGCTGGATTGCGTGCGTGAGTGTCGCCTGGACACGTATACTAGCTGACCAACACACGCACACACACACACGTCTATACATTTTTTTTATAATAACTAATCAGGTTAGACTAATTAGCAGCGCTTGAGGAGGGTCGTTGTAGAAGAGGGCGTGGCAGTAGGCTACATGGCTAGCAACTATAACTGGTAGCCTATAACATCGACAGGCGAATGGCGTATAATGTAATTAATAAACGCCTGTGCCTAAACCAAATTAATTAATTTGATTAGAGCGCTCAATCTCTACGTCTCTCTCTCCTTTTATGTCTCCCTAGTTTTTTCTCTCTCTCCCTCTCTCTATCGCTTTAGCTGCTGCACAAAGCCCAAACTAATTAATGTTTCTGACTAAATTCAGCGGACCATAATTAATTTAATTGTAGTTCAATTGACAAATGTTGCTAGCCCCAAAAACAGCAACTGTGCGATGCCAATAGCTTCTGTTTTCAAGTGCTGTGAGCTGCTGCCGCCTTTAAGAGGCTTTAAAACAAATTTCGCACGCTCTGCGCGGCGCCCACCAACAGCGACAACAACAACAGCAACAGCAACAACAGCGACAACATCAACAACAGCGACAACATCAACAAGAGCAAAAGCAACAAGAGCAACCACATTGTTGAAAGATTTGCGCCTTGGCAGTTCATTAAATGTATGTTGGGCCCAATAAGCAAAAGCTGCTTACATGAGCAGATCCACAAAAAGGGTGCGCGCTTAATCATTGCAAAATTCTCTTTAATGATACCCTATAAATATGAGAGACATAGGTATTTTCAACAAAGTTTAAACACAACAAAAATTTATACAAGAACTTTTACAGCAGCTAATTCAAGGCATGAAGCAACTCATATTACATTTACATATTCAATTACTTATTTACTAGTTATTAGTAGTAGTACTAACTACAACTAGTATAGTAGTTAATACTACAGTACAATACCATGGATAATATTAATATGTTCTTCTTAAGCTGCAAAGCTTTAATTAATTGCTTTTTATTTTTTATTCAATTTCAATTTTAAGCATATCAGAGACTTACATACAAATTTAATTTGTAAAAAGAAGAACAATATTATGAAAATAATTAGTTTTAAAATTGCATGCACAAAAAATTAAAACTACAAAAAACTCGAACTATCATTTACAATAATTTATAAATATATATAACGAATTGATAGTCCGAATTACATTAACAAAAATTTGCAATTACAAAAATATTCAAAAAAAATAAATTGTTAAATGAATTAAAAAATTAATAAATATATTGAATAATATAAAATTTACACACATTTAAGATATAAACATTTCAAAGTATATTTAGTTCTGTAGCGAAATATAATACATTTTCTATGCAAGCAGATTTGATTGTAATTAAAAAACTCTACTCTTAACAATTTTATAAAATGTTGTTCTTTAGAAAGCAATTGCAGTGTAGAAGACTATTTCATAATACCCAAAAATAAATATTTCTCAGCTTTATATTATTTTCTTCTACTTAGACTGTAAATGGCGTAAATTATTTGCTAATGATCACAAAATGTTGCTGATCATAAACACTCTTAAAAGTACATAAACAAAATGCCTCTTGGCCATATTTTCGTTTGGTTTAAATTCAGTTCTTTTTGTTATTTCTTCTGTCTCTGTGTATTATTTGTTTGTGTATTTTATTTGGCTCGAGGCATTTCATTCTGTTTTATGCCTTCGCACGATGATGGCCATTAAAATAGGTTCGATATGGCCATAATATTATTTACTTCTCAGCCGATAGCTCTCTCTCTCTCTCTTTCTCTCTCTCTATGAGACTCTGCCTCTCTCAAATAGTTCTTTTTGTTGCTACTTCATCGTTCATCATATTCAACGTCTTGATTAAGCGCAATTAATTGCTGCAATTGCTGATTTTAATTCCAATTTATGACCCTTGCAACTGATTGGAGGACGCACACTCGACACGGGACCAATAACTCAATAAAACACAATTTACATGCATATACTATATACCTTAACCAATGTATATGTATGTGTATATACCCTTTGCTCTCGCAACGTTCGGCTGTCCATCATCCGAGACGAAGGTCGTATGCATATTTATACTAGTTGTTGTTGATATTGTAAACGCAATCGCTTCTTTTGAATATTAATACATATTTACATAGCCGGTTAACCTGTTTTGGATTGTGGCTCACACTTTTTCACTCAACCTCTCAAACTTTGCGCTCTCTCTCTCTCTCTCTCTCTCCCTCTCTCTCCCTCTCTCTTGGTTCGCGTATAATTTGCCAGGCCTTTATGTTTATTGATTTTGGCTAGCGCCATGTACTTTGGGCCTGGCTTATGGACTTGGATTTAACGACTGTCCGGCTAACTAAAGCCCATTGCCACGCAAGAGTCCCTAGAGTGTATAAACATTTGGCATTTGGATGAAAACATCTGTTAAGACCTTTCAGAATGACGCATAGAAAAGGAATTGAACAATTTAATGCTGCCTAGAGATAAGCTATAAAAAATATCTGAAGAGAGAAAGGAAGAGAGATAGCAATAAGAATAAATAGAATTAGCTTAAGGCTTCGCATAAAATCTTTAAGTGAAGATAGCAAAAAGCAGAAACACTTTGCTTACATTAAAGACTTGTACAAATGTTAAATAAATAAAAGCAAGAAAGTTTTTAGAAAGGAACATAGGGTAATAAAAAACTAAAATCATTAGAGAAAGAGAGAGAGAGAGAGAGTGAGAGAGAGAGAGAGAAGAAACTGCTTAGGCCTGTTGGACTTTTATGAGGATGAGATCAGCGCAAAAGATCAACGAATTTTTAAATATGCATACAGAGCTCTATGTATTTACATATTTGTATATGGAATTCAAAATATTTCCCATTTTGGTTAAACATTATAATTATATACAAATCAGTATTCTTAAAATCAAAGTATATACTGTTGGATTTATTGAACCGAAGCTGTCGCAATAATCTGGCTTTATTTATTGGCCATAATTTATTTTTGGGCCATTTCGCAGCTGGTTTTTGCAAGCCTCAAACAAAAGTCACACCGCATCAAGTAATTTGTCTTGGGCTTAGACGGCACTCGAAGGAAATGAAGATTTAGTGAGTTAAGCAATGGCTCTGCCACAGTTTGAGGCATGCCACAAGCGGCGTAGTTGTTGACTTAACCAACCAAATTTAATTACAAAACAATAAACGCTGTCCGCCAGGACAATGGACGGCAGACAATAAAAATGCCAGGCAATAATTTTATGTGCAGTCGCAAAGAGTCGCGACTTGCTGCAAAAATGCGAATTATTTGCGCAACGTAAATACAACGTGAGGTCCGCAGCCAAGTGCAACACACGAAGCACGGACAAGTCGTGTCAGCATCCGGGGAATGCTGCAACTGGAGTCCCTTTCAGATGCTGAAGCTGGTGCTGCGGTCGCTGTTGCAGCACAGAAATTGCAAATCATGCAATTTGTGAGCACTTCGAATGCAATCAGCCAACTGTTTGATTTATGTTCATTTGCAGTTGCCAATTCCTGCGCTCTTCTTTTTTTTCCACGTTTTTTTTGTACAATTTTTTCATGCACTAATTTTTCAAATCAAAAGCCAACCCAAAAGCCTGACTCAACGTTAAATTAATCATAGCATAGAGGAGTCAACGTCGTCGTCGTCGTTACAATCAATAACTCAAATCGATTGCAGGAGCTGCAGCAACAGCAGCAGCAGGCCAAAAGCTAAATACAAGCACAATTGCCCAGCCTCGACCTCTGGCTGCAGCTGCATAAGACTAGTAATTATACCAGGGCTACCAACATATTAAGGAGGGGATGGGGCCGCAAGGCCCTGATGTGATAAACGAGCGCCGAGCGCCCTTTTGTGAGCCATCCTTTTGTTCGGGGCGTTTGTTCCACAACAACTTCATTATGAAATATGCGAATGGGCTTATTTATACACTTGCCAAAGCAGTTGCTTAACTAGTATGGAAAACGACGACCAGATTCCAATATAATTCATGATCAAAAGAACTATTCTTGTTGCTTTGTTGCCGGGCAAAGACAAAGCTGCCAATGGTCTTTTGATGCATGCTTAACACATTTCAACTTTTAACTCTTCCTTGCCATACCAAACTGGAGAGGTAAAATTTGATATTCCAACTTTCGTAAAGTATACTCAATCGACTCTCTCTACAGATAACATCAAATCAACATTTAACTATACAATTTGTTTATGCCATCTCACATGTTCGATCGCGCATACAAATTTCAAATTTTAGGCATTAGGCATTAAAATACACATTGGCTGTGGCAAACATATTTTTTGCAAGTGTATTTCAGCTCTGGCAGAGCGTATGTAGATAACAACGTTTTCTGCCTTTCTGCTGTTAACATATGTCAGTTGCAGCTAATTGCATAAAGCGATACGTGCAGTTTGTAATTCTATTGGTTACAGCTGAAAACAGGAAATTAGCATACATTTGCTAATTAGTTGCGATTGTAAAAACTTTCAGCGAGACGTGAACAACGTCTTCAGGCCCGAGACAACCAACAAAGAGCCGGAGCCAGATACAAACAGGGCTGGCAGTTCACAAAGTCACTGCCCACTCGTTTCAAAGTCAGCATCAAACTCGTATCTCAAGAATGCGTGTGCCTCTTGTGTATTCGTTAGATACTTTTATTAAAAGGGCCCAGACAAGAAAGCATTTGCAGACGCCAGCTGCATTTGGTGAGAGTCGAATGTATTTTTAGTTGGCAGTCAGACAAGTTTATGCAAATGAATTACATATCTAAGAAAGCCAAGCTAAGAGCCCATGTAGTGCATTCTCAGCAGTTGGACAAATTCTCGACATAAATTAGCACACATTTGAAGCTATTTACTTTATGATTTTTAGACAAACTTATTTGAACTTTATCGAAAGAACAAAAATGATAATTTTTGTGTGCTGCAGCAAAAGAAAATAATGAAAATAATTCAAATAATTCGACATAGTACACATAGCTATCAATATCCACTCGCATCATTTAATCTATGCTCCCACTGCTTTCTGAGGAATTAACTTACAGATTTTGCCCCAGAGGATTGACAAAACTGTAAACTTAATGTCAATTTATAAAAATATGTATTAAAAAAAAAAAAAAAACATCTGCCTCTTTTTATTAATAGCCACGCATTAAGAGTGACTAAACTTTGTTGCCGAGTGTTAACAGCAGTCAGCAGCTAAATAGCCACAAGCCCAACTGTCATCAGTAATTCAGGCAAATATTTATATATACATATAATGTGTGTTTTTAAGCTCAATACATGAATAATCAACAAATGGATGTTTAATAATGAAAGTATTCGGCTGTAAATAAAAGGTATCTGACAGGGTGTGGGGCTGATTGACTAGGTTACGCCCTGTAATGACTTGCAATTAGTTACATTTTATCAACCAATCAATTTATTACCGATTGAACAAAATAAGACATATATTCAGTCACACATACTCAGTCATATCAATCAAACAACTATTCAGTGACATTCAAACAGTGAACAGCTGCTTTTATTAGAATCGGTACAAATTTGTTATGGGCAATATAGACCTGAGCATATCTCTTAGTCAATCAATCAATCAGATCATAAATTACTCAATCAGTTACTATTGGCACTTATAATCAAATAAAGATTGAGATTGAGACACAAAAATATTAATAATATCGGTTGGTTAATTTATAATCAATCAATCACTTAATCAATAAATTTTTAACTAAATCAATCATAAATCAATCAGTAACTCTTAACGGATATTCATATCAAGAAAAAAAGACATAAAATCTAAACAGTCAATCGGTTAATCATTCATTAAGTAAGTCAGTCAATCATTATGTCAATCAATCTACCAATGAATCAATCTATTATCTCAAGGGGAAACATAATCAATCAATAAGTCAGCCATCAATCACGCAATCACTCAATATACCGGTGAATCGATCAGCACTATTATATTTCCTGAGCTAAATCAGTCATTCAATCAATCATTCAATCAGTCAATCAATCACTCAATTAACTAATTTATCACTGAATGGCTTATCACTGAATTGGCTAAGCTAGAAGCTAACTGAAAATTGAACTTATAACTCAGTATACCCATATTGTAAATTTGTAAAGGGTATTTTGAAAAATGTAAACGAGTCTATTTAAATACATTGCATATGGCACGCAATTGTGCAAGTTGTGCTTGCTGCCTTTTGCATTATTATTTATATACTTTGTTTACAAATACTTGCCCTTTCGGTGCTAAAAATGTGACTGATATTGCTGTTGTTGTTGCTGTTGTTTCTACTTGCTGTGACATGACAAATATTATGTAGAATTTTTCATTATTTGTATTTTAATTTTTATTACAGTTTTGAAATTGTTTGCATTTCATACGCTCCAAAGTAAAGCAAATGAATCTCGAAAAGCCTATGGGCAAAATGAACTAAATAATAATACAATTCACACACACACACACACACAAACAAATTCGTATGCAGATATATGAATGGATATTTCCGCTTTGAAGCTAGATAACAAACTATTTAAATAAAAAATAAATAAAATATATATATGGATGGATATATATGTTATATATATACATTGTAATCGCTATGGGCGAACGCATTTGTATATGGACGTATGTAAACATTTATTGTTTTTGTGCATTGATGATATCAACTGGCATTTAATATGTTTGTGGTCAGCATAATGCATATAAAGTTTCTTTCAAAGCATATTATACAACAAAAACAACAACAACAACAGCAGCAACAAAAACAACAGCTACATTTAACAATCATAATCAAGCCAAAGTCCCGATAGAGCGGACCGGAGGGCAAGCGAAGCAGTTAGTGAAAGTGCTTTTAGATGCTCCAGCTAATAATCAAGAAGAAGCAGCAGCAACACAGCAGATGATGACGACGATGACTAAGGCAAACATTTGTAAAAATCACACGAAACATTCGGTTTCATTGATGAAGACATTGGCATTGCATAACCCAACAAATTGCCAAGTCAAAACTTATATTTATTTCTTTTATTATTTTAGCAAAACTTTTATCTTTTATCTTTTCGTTTTTGACCCTCTCGAAGAGAGATGCTGATTTGCGTACAAATGTTGTTTTTCAATATTAAGTTAGGGTTATTTAGCTGGGGGAAACCAGCTGCTTGGGTTATGGCCAGCATAACGAAACAGGAATGCTGGCCTTTACGTGGGCTAAGATAAAAGTGCGAGATTTGAATAAAGCTCGAATTGGGCGGACCGAAATTAATAATATATAATTATAGATACAATATAATATATATTTTTAGCTGCATGCTTATCCAACTAATTCGTTGCTGAGACTAAATATTTTAAGGTTTTAGTTTTAATGCGCAATAAGAATATCGAAAGCTTTCCAATTTCAATGTCAACAAATACAATGAAACTTAGGGATTAGACTAATGTTTGGTCTAAGAATTTGTGTAAAGAAGAAACACAAATACTAACAGAATTTATTCAAAGAAGACACACCAATACTAAGAGTGAAAGGAATAAATAAACAGGTTTAAAAGCCATTCTCAGAAAGAATTCTGATACTTAGCAGAAATATCTAAATATTATATGACATATATAAATATTATATGACATAAACCCAAAGTCTAGGTAGATGTTGGTCACTTCGAACCACAGTTAATTTATTTTAAGTTTTTTATTATATTCTCACTTTTTATTCTTACTTTGAAAAAAAAAAAAAAAATAAAAAATTAATAAACAGAACTTATGGCGAGATAATGTGGAGTGGAATATATATTTGTTATGCTATTATTATATATTATATTTTATATTATTAATAATTTATATATCAAAAAATATAATTTATCCTCTTTCTATTATTTGTATGATATTTCTAATATGTATGATATTTCTAGTTCTAGCTTTATATACAAACTTTGACTTTTACGGATATATGAAATAAATAACATTTTAGCAATTCTCTGATTGTTCTTCTCTGTTTACTATAATTTTCAAAGAAAATATTAAAAGAAATAAATCATTCTTTAAAAGATTTTGTAGTTTCATATATAACATAACAAGTAACTTTAGTTCCTCTTTCAACACATTTATCAACATTATTTAAAGTTTGTTTCCCTAATACTTCACATTTTTCACAGTCTCAAATTTAGCCATTTTCATTTCGTAAATGGATTTTTGGCTTTTCCTTATGCTTCCACATTTAGTTGTTGTTGCTGTTGTTGTTTTTAGTATTTCTTCATTTCTTTTGCATTTGTTTATAAACAAATGGTCAAATATAATCAAAGCGGTCAGTCAACAGAAGCTTGCAAAACAAACCAAGTATCAGCAGCAAGCACATAACAAACAAACGCGAGAGAGAGACAATGAGAGCGGCGAGAAAGAGAGAGGGAAAGTGAGAGAAAGGGGTACTATGGGGCTTGTGTAAATAAATAGCTGTAAAAATCTTCAAAAGGCAATCAGACGGTTGTTCACCTGCGACTCGGACGACGCGCTTCACGTCGTTTCTTGGTCAACCTTTTGGGCCGTGCCCAGTTCGAGTTGTTGCTGCTGTTGTTGTTGTAGCTGTCATTCTCTTTTATTTTCTTTCGTCTTTTTTTCTCTTTTTGGTTAATTTTTAACGTGCCAAGAATTTCCAGCCGCCCATCTCCATGCCAATTGACTGCGCACGTTGCGTTCTGATTTGCCAGCTAGCTTTTCGTTTATTTAGCATACATACGAATATATACCTAGATATGTATACATATATGGGTTTTTTATTTTGTCTGCTACATTTTCGGGGCATTCATTTACCACGACGACCCACATAGCTGGCCCAAAGCGCAGCCAGCTGCTCAGTGCGAGCTGCCTAATTACGGCTCAATCAACCGACTGTGGCAGACAACATCTCTCGACAACATCGCTGCTCCCATGCAACCAGCTGCAGGGATTGCTGCCTGCTCGGTTACCTAACTGCAATGACTTAATGACTTACTGAAAGTAAAGCCAACACCACCAAACCACCAACTGCAGCAGCAGCAGCAGCAGCAGCAGCAGCAGCAGATGCACAGGCTAGCTGCAACTGCGCGGCATGCCTCAAATATTTGGCGGCACCTGAATGCATTTTACAAATTTTTATGCGGCCGTCTGTTGCAGCAACATGTGATAAATTGCAGGCATCAACAGCTACAACAACAATGACAAGTAAGAGTGCGAACTGTTGGATGAGCCGCACCCAACAGTTACCCTATAAAATTATGTGAATGAGTATAATTAACATTCTTTATTTAATTAACTTGTTTGCCTTATAAAAGTGGCCAATGAAAAACTAAATTACTTCATACTTTACTTATTCAAAATCAAGATTATGCCCTGTATAATTTAAGTAAAAGAGTAACTATCATCGAGTCCACTCCCAAAGTATAAATGCTTTAGGCTGCTGCATTTCACTAACTTTAGCTTGTTGCTCTGCTGATCATCAATCATTTTCACAATTTACAGGGTATACCAATACAATAAACCATATTGCCCACGGCCCATTTTAACAGCTCTCTGCAAACGTTAACGTTTTGTCGCTGACATTTTTGGTTAGCTGACTCATGGCCTGCACCCTGGCTCAGAGACAAGCCTGTGGCCCCATCTACACAGGGCTCGTTACAGTGTATTAACCATTAACATTTGTAAATGAGAAAAATGCCAAAGCCAAAAAGGTGAGTCGAAGCTAAAGAAGAAGAAGCAGCTGGAGCAGCAGCAGCAGCAGCGGCAGCAATGGCTGATGACTTTGCATTTGATGCGTTTTCTATTGAATGCAGCAACAAATTGAACAATTGAACACTTGTCTGTGTGTGTGTGTGTGTGTGTATGTGTTAATGATGATGCAACATTTGCCACAATCGTTGAATAAAAAGAAACATCGCCCGTGGCGCACAGCGGCAAAGTTTAATGCCCGAAGGCCGCAAATGCGTCAATACGTCAATACGGTTTGCTTCTAAAGTGTTGCAATGCTCGGCTCTTCTCCAGCCCCCACCCACACGCACACAGCATAGGGTATAATGAATTCGTCATGAATGCCAAACTTGGCATTTACATTATGCTGCTCGAATGTAGACTTTAGGACTTAGCGTCCGAGCGCGAAATAAATCAAGAGCAAGATTTTGCTTTTCTTTATTCTTCTTTTTCGGGTGAATCACTTTCAGCTTTTTTTGATCAAAATAATATTTGCTTTAGTTATTTATTCAAGTAATAAATAATATTAATTTTAAGCATAAAATTTTCATTCAACTCTAATGTTTGTTAGCTAATTTAAGATTTCGAATTACATATTATGTCATAGCTAAGAAATCGATATAGTTAGTAGAGATTTTTAATCAAGTTTTTGATATTTTTTATCTGAATAATATTTTTTATTTAATTTTTGTGTCACAGCAAGAGATAATATTAATTGTAAGCAATAAAGCATTAAATGAAGTCAGGGTTTAGTTTTAGTTGTTTGTCTCAAGTTTTTTAATTTTATTTTTAAATTTTATTTAGATTATCTTTCATTGTTATCCTGGTTTTTTTTTTTAGCTCATACAGGAAAAATTGCAGATAGCATTTGATTTTAATCCAAGGTTTGTCTATGCACTTTGGAATCATGCACTTGTATGATATCTTGGCAGCAAAATAGTTCGAATTATTTCTTAGGGCAACTATTCAAGATAGCATATGAATGTTAATCCAAGGTTTTTGTATGCCCTTTGAATTCATGCTCTTGTATCACTAATCTCTCGCTATTAATTACATACATTTCATAAATTTCCTGCTGAATATCATTTCGATTGCAAATCCCATTTTGTATATACCTTTTTATTGCCTTAGCCGAAGGCCATCGTATTCATTGTCATTAAAAAAATATCAGCTTGATAGCTCTTAACTATATTCCATCATTATAATAATAATAATTGCCATCAGCTTCCCATCTCGAGCTTATTGTGTTTGTAATTCGCATTTTTTATCAGCTCATCAAAATGTCACTGGCCAAATAGTGGAAAACAAGAGAAAAAAGCACAAACCACACTCGACTCACAGTTGGTTACAGCCATATTCGCATTGGCATTTTCCTGGCCAAGTTGTTGCTATTGGCACTGCTGCGGTTACGGTTTAATAACCATTCATTGCTAATGCCAACACAGAAAAAAGACAACTACAAGCATAGCTATATAGCCGTAGAGCCATGTTCAGAGTCATAGAGTTAGGTATATGCATGGACATTATGAATATAATAAATATAGATATATACGAGACTAAAAACTAGTCAAGCGGGCGCATACAGTGAGCACCAAAAACATTGCAACAGGTTTGCTTGGCTGGCCTTTTGCCTTATTAAATCATCTGCTTGATTGTTGTTGTTGTTAGCTGTCTCTTTGTCCGACCAACTTGATTTGTGACTGAAGGTTAGTTTGCGTCATTAGAAACGTTCATCTTTATGTTTCTATTATATGTATTTGATTTTTTCAACATAAAATCCAATTGCTTTTTATAGGCAACACTATTTAAAAGCAAAAACTAAAATATTTTTTGCAAAATGCGCAATTGTTATATCTACAACAGCTGAAACTTTGTTTGACTATCGCACAATGCTGTCGACTTAACAAATAACAACTAACAACCCACAGCAGCAACAGCAACAACAAAAACAACAACAATGGAGAACTACTGACAACAACAATCGAGAACAAGCACGTCGACCTTTTGTCAAAACTTGCCTTAGAATTATGTTCTATACTCCCAACTAGCTACAGCTTCCTCTATGCTCATCCTGATAATAACAACTAATTCGCATACAATACAACAAAACTTTTTGAGAGCTCTTTCTTTCTTTTATGCACTGCAAGAAAGTTTGTTCAAGTTGAATTGACTACATCTTAGATATTTCATTTTACATTGAAGTTTAATGTGCCAAAAGTCAATATTACAATAAGTATTTATGGTGTTTTCTTCAACTTTTTATTCTCTTCAATATTCAGTCTAACTTTTATCTTAATTTCTATTTGTGCTCTTATCTCTGCCTTTATCTGTATATAATTTGTGTACATACTAATTTGTATCTATTCTACTCTACATTTTATGTATAAATATATCTTTTATATATTTACATATGTCTATATATGTAATAATATAAATAATAATCAATTTAAATTTCTATACATCAACTGTTTGTATCATTATGTATCTGCATCTTTCTGTATATCTATTTATTTGTCTCTATCTCTTTTGATATCTTAATCTATTTATCACTAGATACACATATCTGCACATGAATCTATATTTGCTTCTTCGTATATATAGCTTACACACTTTTTCACATTGTCTCGTTGTCTCACGCTTCTCTCTCTCTTTCTCTCTCTCTCTTTCTTTTTCTCTCTATCTCTATCTATCTCTTCCTTCTCTCTCACTTTCACTCACTCTTTCCCTCATAATTACCCTATCTTTCTCTCTCTTTCTATCGGTACCTCCGTAATATCTCTATTTATCTTTCTCATACTTCCTTTTCTCTTCTTTCTTTTTTTCTCTTTCTCTCTCTTTCTTTCGCTTCCCTCTCTTTCTGTCTTCTTACATCTCTCTTTCATTTCTCCATCACTCATTTCTCTCTTCCTGCTCTCTTCTTTATCCGTCTCTAATGCATATTTAATAAAAGCCAACTTTTTTTATTGTGTATCTCAAATATCCACTCTCCATGGACCACATGCATATATAATATATACTTATGTTTTTCGGGGCATGTTCCTTCTCGCGTAATTCATTACTTGTTAAGATTCTTCTTATTTCTGTTGCCGCCCATTGTATGCTTAAACCCATCCCAACCACAAAAAAAAAAAAAAAACAAATAAAGAAAGGAAGAACATGAAATAAAACAATAAGCAAGCTAGCAACAACGAGGAAGTCGCTGCCTGTGTGTGTATCCGTCAGATATCGCGCCAACTATTTGTATTTGCCGAGTTGATGTTGCTGCTGCTGCTGTTGTTGTTGTTGTTGTCTTTGCTGTTGCTGGTCATATTTTATGGGCCCCCGCCGCGTAAACAATACAACAAAATATTCAGCGCGATAAGCGTTTTTATGCAGCACTCGAAACGAAACGAAAACTCTCCACCAACCACCGGCAAGTACTCAAAACTGACCCAAGGCACATCACGACATGAAGGGGCTGCCACATGTGGCAGCATGAAGACGACCAGCGTCTGCAACAAGTGGAAATGCTCGTGGAGGTACTCGTAAACACAGCCAGGGAATGCAGCGCTCGAAGGCGCATTAATTTGACAGCAGAGGACGACACGTGGACTTTGAACGTGAGTGAAATAAAGTGAGAAGCGAGATAAGATGTGACGCTAGCTGCAATTAATCACATTAACAAATTCGCTCATCAAGAATGGGCGAGTGGAAGTCGTAATTAAAGTGACCACGGAGGTTTGGACAAACAAACAAAACTCGTTAAATTAGCTGCCAGCTAATAAAATGACTTGCTTTTCACACAAATCACAACAGAGAGTGCGAGTGCGAGTGCAGGTGTCAACATTGCGGACTTGCCGAAGAAGTTTCCTGTTCAAGTGACCCAGCTGAATAAGTTGGTAATGAATAAAATGACAACGATTCGGTGACAACAAATAAAATGAGTTTTTGGTTGCTTAAATGACATCAGAAAACTTTAAAAGGTGTGAAGCAGCGAAAATGTTCATTGAAGCTACCACGGCTTTTGCAGTGGATAATGAATTAAATGACTACAACTAAGTGACATTTGAGTTAAGATGAGGAAATGGCTTAGTTAGCCACATTAGTGACTGTCTAATTAACCCAAAAAGTCTAAACCAAAAGAAGAAAAAGGCATGGAAAGCAGCAGTAAAGCAACATGAAGTAGATGAAGTTAGACAAAGATTCAAGTTATACCATTAGCTTGCCTACATAAAGGAAGTTGAAATGTTAGATGAACTGGAGTTACTGTATAATCATAATATAGACAATTCTCAAGAAATGCTTCGTTTGTTAATGTTAAAAGTAGCATTTGAATTAAATATCAAATATTAATTTCTTTTATTCTTTTCTTTTATAAAAACCTTTTTCAACCAATTCAACTTGTAAAGAATCCCAAGTCTATAGAAATTATAAAGAAATTAGTATGTTACTTGTGAGTTTTCTATTACTAAATATGGATTTTATACATATTCAAAATTTGATTGAGCTGAATAATAAATGATAAATTAAATCTACAAATAATTAAACTCATTCACGAAATGAAATGGGTATATTGGTTGTTTGCAAAATTTGTTTGTCCGGTTTGTCTTAAAATTTTAAATTTATAATCGTGAATTCCCCCGTATGATTCAGGGTTAAAATTGTTTCGATATGCGTGACAAATTGAAAAGTTCTATATCCGGTATATCAGAAATGCTACTTTTTAAAGACTTGAAAGTTGGAATGTAAGGTCGTATGACAAGCGGATATCAAAAAGATATACCGGATATATCTGTGGGCGTGGCAAATCGAGAAAATCTGTATCCTCTATACACACAGTTGGAAAATATAAAAAGTAAATTACTTTTGGCCTCCTCTATTGATTTGCCAAAAAAATAAAAAAATATTTTATAGTCAATGAGGCAAAAACCATACAGATTTGATTATTTTATTTAAAAGTTACTCTCCTAACTATTAAAAGCCTTTGTACACTTTTATTCAATCAACTCTTCATATTTTTCTTATGCAAAACTTAAACGAATCCATTTCGAGTTAGCTACGTAGGGATTTGCTGTCGGGAACAACAATAAATGGATTTTATATTGTTTGTATTTTTCTTTATTGTATTTTTCTGTTGCTTGATCCTTGCTTTATAGAGCGATGGCTTTTGCCCCATTTGGTCAACATTCTTGTGGGCTGTCTTTGGGCTGCCTTTTGGCTGTGTGACATGTGCCAGGCGCTCCAATTTATGGCCAAAGATACGACAACTATAAATTGTGGCTAGGTATTGATTGTTGTTGCTGCTCTTGTTGCTGCTGCTGCTGCTGCTGCTGCTGTTGTTCTTGTTGTTGCTGCTGCGTGTGTTGACAGTTGACAGTTGAGTAACAAGGTCATTATGCGGCTATTTGTGGGCATTTACTGCCGCTGCCGCTGCCACTGTCCCTGCTGCTGCTGCATACAACTAGTTTGTGCGTCATGAGATACAAATGTATCTGTAGATATAGCTGTGTATCTATTGTTGCGTATCCGTCTATCTGCGTGCGTAATTACAGTTAACGTTAAGCGGCCAAAGCTCAACTTCATTTCCGCTGCTAACTCACAATTCTTATTGGCCTTAGATCTTCAAATTTATGATTGATGTCTAGCCAGAGCAAACGATCCATATGAGGAATGGGGCATGCACAGCAAAAAAATAACTTGACTTGAAGTTGTAATAAAGTTAAAATCAAATCAAAATGAAATAGAAAAGTAAGTATTCCTCAACAATAATTACAGTTATACTATAATAATATATATTTTAATATAATATATATTTTGATTTAAAGACTTTGATATTTCCATAAACTTTTTCCTACAGTGTATTCATATATCTTTTATTTGACAGGTAGGCAGCGCAATGCTGATCCCTAGCCACAATTGAGCCGTCTTTTGTTCAGTTTGGTCCAGTAGCCACAGCAGCAGACACACAGGCTGAGCTACGGATACAGATGCGTATCTTTCGTTTCATTTAATTCTACTTTTTTTTTTTTTGGCATTGTTTGGGCCTGCCTCACGTCTGAGTCTCGTCTCGTCTTAATGTCTGAGCAGCTGGCTGTGTGTGTGTGTGTGGGTATGTGTGTTTGTTGGCTGCGTGTTTGTTAGATTTCCATATTTGTTTTGTGCCCAACAGCGATTAGGCGTAGGTCTCAGGTCTCTTGCTGATGGGCCCAATTAGTGTATGAAATTGTCCAAATATTTGAGCTACTTAGTTTTCGGCTCTCAGTTCTGGACACTTTTGTTTACGCGCGTGTGTGTGTGTGTGTGTGTGTGTGTGAGTCGGCACTTGACATTGATACGATCTCTGATAAGGTGCAGCTGGTTCTTCGACACCCAAAACTGGATGTGGATGTGGGTCGTTCAAATCGAATCGAGTCGAGTCGAGTCGGGTTTATGGCCAGGCAACAAGCCGAATGCGATGCGCTTTCACCACAAAAGCTGCACTCGAACAGAGCCGCAGAAGCACCAAAAACAGCTTCTCACAAATACACAGATACACACAGACACAAATGCAGACAGACAGTTGTCCGGCGACAAATGCAGATAGAAATGCGGACAGCTACTCAATCGAAGTAGCCGCAGCGAATCCATCCGAGAGCAAAGTGATATGCAATGCTAAAAGGGCAAATGATATAAGGATGACTTGGCCAACATTTTCGTTAAGTACTCGTAAAGCCAATGCCTGAAGAGGTAACTACTCGAAGATACCCTGTAAAATACCGGCGACAGCTTAAGACTTTATCATGTGCTTTACAACTAATATAAATGGCAGATAAAGATCTTAGACTTAACAATTTGAAGAATGCTAATAGTCGATATTATAGATTTTGAGCTATCGAGAATAATCGTTAATATATTTAATAAATGCATTAATATTTAATAAATGCGTTAATATATTTAAAATATATATATTATATAACTCTGTAAGAGAAGTAGACTGTCATATAGACAGCTATAACTTTTAATATTCGATCGATGCGGATTTGATCGACTATTATCTATCGAAAATAATCGATAATCTATTTAACTAATGGAAACATATATATATTATACGCTTTGAATCTTAACAACTTTAAGAAAATTAATTATCTATATTATCGATTATAAACTATCGAGAATAGTCAAAAAGTATATTTTATAAATCTTCTACTCATTAATAATTCTACCAAGAGTTGATATAGCCATTTTCAGCTATCGATAATCAATATTAGTTTTTTCAAAAGATTATGTGTAAAAAGTTAATGCAAAAAAATCTATAGTTATTAGCGATATTGAAGAACTTCTAATTAATCAAGAAAAGCTATCGATTACTGCATATATCAATTAAATTTATAGTTAAGAAAAATATATATACACTCAAACAACTATATGGAATAACATGCAAATATATACATATTTATTTACTGAGTCAGCAATGCCTATTTTCAATACTACTACAGGGTATGTAAAGCAAAAGATGAGGTTTCAGTTGCATTTGCAGTTGCAGAGCTGCGACTGAAGATGACTGCCGCATTCCAAAAGATGCAGGCACCAAAAAAAACAAAAACAAAAACAACCAAAAACAAAAACCCTAAAAAAAAGAGACCCAAAGACTATATGGCTTTGGTCTGGTATAAATCGCTGTTAATGCTCTTGTTGTTGTTGTTGTTGTTATTGTTGTTTGTAGTAGTGCTGCAGGAACCAGTTTGGTTTGAATTTTATGTGTATTTGGTTGAAAATTTACGAGTTTGGCGAATAAAGCAGCAAAGAATTCAATGAACTCGTCTTCACTTGGACTTCTAAGCCAGCTCAGCAGCGACTTCAACAAACACATGTAGTTTAAACGTTTACACAAACACACATACATGTATATATGTATGAATATATATATATATATGTATCTATACATAAAGGTATATAGCATATAGACACTTACACTGGAGACCTATCTACCTCCTAGTTATGCAAATGTCTGCCTGTCCGCCTGCCCACCCGCTGCAGTAGGCTCTAAGGCCAGGAAATTGCTTTCGAATTGGTTTAGCAACGAATTTTTATGCCTGCCAAGAACAACAACAGCAGCAATTGTTGTTGTTGATGTTGCAGTTGTTGTTGTTGTTGCTGTTGCAGTTGTTGCAGTTGTTCACTTGTAGCTGCAGGTTGTCGTAACATTTGTCTTGTCATTGCAGTTTTTAGATCCTGCTGCTGCACAGCCTCAAATTCGCAACATCCACTTCACAACAGCAACCCAATGATTATTCCCTTTCAGACTTTGGGCAATTAGCTACGAGGTTCAACTCGACTGCAGCCAGTTTCGGCCAGTTTGTCATTTGTTAGCCGCTGCTTCTCTCAGCTCGACTCTAACGCATTTTTGCCTCTCATGCCTAAATCGTGCCCAAGCTATAATTAAAATGCAGACGGAGAGCAGCAATTTATGGCCAAAAGAGCTGGCTATTTAAGTATTAATAGCCATCATTTAAGGTCTTTAAAATCTGTTGGCAACTCAATAAAGATGCTCCACAATTAAGTTACTCTAAGCTTCTTTGACAATGTTTGGGGAGATTAAGAGAAAGTTCAAACATTTATTTAAGAAATTTTACTATATTTAACTTTTAATTGTTTAGAAACTCGGTGTTATAATATATCGATAGCAAATTATCGATCATTTTAAAATCAATTTAAAATGTCATATATGGAAGAGTTAAATAATTCAACTAGTTTACACGACTGATGAATTAACATTAAATGAATAGAAAATCGAAATATCGAAATATAAAATATACTGCAATAATTATTATCAATTGTTATCGATATAAATCGATATGATTACCGAGTAAACTAATGACATATGTAAAATATTCATATTACAACAAATCTTGCAGTTTTTAAGCATATACAAAATATTCACATATTAAGTTTTCCACAAATATAAATTAATCGATATATAATTAATTTGATAAAAATTGTTAGGTATTACATACATAAGAGAACTCGAATTTCCAAAAATGTAAGCTTAGATCCTGTATAATTAATAATAATAATAATTTTTTACATAAAATATATTTCAAAGAGTTTAATTCTAGGTAAACTGTTATCGATAACATATCGAGTCAGCTAAATGCACCTTCACATATGTATAAATTCACTTTACACTAGCTGGACAAGCATGGACGCGCGTTCACATACTTATGTTGGCATCTGTGCCAAGTTAGAAAGAGTCTCTTCTTAAGTTACACAAAGTTCTTTCGCAACTAGAGACACGAGTTGAGGTTAAGTCTTGCATAAACAAACTTGCTTGGCAATCGGACACTACGTGAGCTGAACTGAACTGAACTGAGCAGCAGCTCCCCGCACGGCTTGCAGCTTCCCTGATCCAACTGCAGTTTCCGCTTTCAGCTGCCATTCGAAGTGCTACAGTTATCCAGTGGCAAATACAGTTATACACACAAGCACACACACACACACATTCGCACAACAATTCACATACGTGCCTTTAGTCTTTTGGGACGACATTAGATTACAGCAGCCCGCTGAAAGAGATCTACAAAGTGTCGTAGCTATCTATGCAAATTCCTCTCGATCGTCTCGCGAAACGTGTGCAAGAAAGAAGAAGCTGAAACACAAGACAAAATAAAATACTGCAAACAAATGTATATTCCTACCTACATATGTATGTATATTGTAATTTAAGTTACTTTATTCAGGTGTTCATTCGATAAAATGCAGTTGTTCTCTATTTCGTAAAGAACGTGTCGAACGTGCGAAATGTTTTATAGATTAGCATTCAATCAAACTATTTTTTTTTTTTTTTTGGACTTGTTTTCATCTTTGTGTGCTTTGTTATCTCACACCTGGCCGTCCCATAAATCAAGAGAGTGACCAGGCCATGATGTAAGAGCCGTAATATCATTGTGATTAATTTATTGAAATTAACATAAATGGCAACAGCTTTAACTTGTACACAGGCCCAGGTCCCGACACAGGCAGCTTTTCGGCCAACATTTATAATTAAATTTAATTACCTCTGCTGCTTCTTAATGATGCAGTCCACAAGCAACAAAAATAAAAGGTAGCCCGACTAGAGAGCGGAGGGAATGAAACCCGTTTTCAACGTAAATGAATGTGGCATTTTATTAAATAAATAATTATGAATGAAAGAGTAAATAATTATGTGTGTATGTGTGTGTGTGTGTGTGTGTGTGTGTGTGGCAGTGGGACAGACAAACACATTAACTCTTACTTGCGGCCAAAATGCGAGCGGGCCAAGAAAGGTTTCATCAACGAAATTTGAGAATTTGCGAACAGACGAAGGGCAAAAATATGTATGTATATATGAAGATATGAAATCCTACGAATGACAAAAACAACAAAAATTGTCAGAGGAAGGGGAGTAAATTGACGCAGAACTTTTAAACCACATTTTAAAATACCACAAAGGGGAAACAATAGCAAAAAGAATGAAATGCAAATATTTACAATAAAAATGCAAAATGTATAATGTTTATGGGCGGAGTTACTAAAGAGGGGTACATAAAAAATATTTATATAAGGACTTGTATTTATAGAGTATTTAATTTACGTACAAGGACAATTTACTACTAAGCGACTAGAGTTATTTTATAGTTATTTATAAATTATTTTAGAAATAATCTAAAATGGTTTTTGAAATGACAGCACAACTTGCTGCAGAAGACTCTAGCCAAAGCCAAGTAAAAAGACGAAAATTTATTCATAATTATAAAAATGTAAAAGAGAGACAGAAAGTGAAGGAGCCCAAAAAGGAATGTTAAGAAAACACAAGAGAATATGAAAAAAAAAATTACACGCAAAACAATTAATTGAAGAAAAATTCTTAAAAAAGAAAAAAAAAAAAATTTTAGCTAGAAAAATTCCAAATGTTATGACGGAAAAGGAAAGACAAGAATTTCAGCGAGAATTTTACAATTACAGAGTGAATTCTGCTGAAGTTTTCGGCTAAAATTAAAAAGAAACGCATGTCCTCTGCTTTTTCCTCTTCTACACACAGATAAATTATCTATCTCAAAGAACACTCTAAGAAAAATGACAGAAACACGAAATAAGCGACATTTTCGCATGTTTATAAGCCAACTCTCATTTAGTTATAAGAAAGAAGTGTTAAAAAAAACCATAAATATGTTAGAAAAAAAGTCCAAAAAAGATTGGAAAAAAAAATTATAAAAAGTAGATTTAGCAAATACAGAATTCGGAACACCTTTCGGCTAATGGGAAAAGTAAATAAAACCTTAAAAGGGGAAGAGAAGCTCAACTCAGATTTTCTGATAACGTTAACAACCCATAAAAACTTGAAACAAAAATAAAAAAAAAAAGAGAATGTTGAGGGGTTTTTTATGTTCAGATGTAGAAAGATTCTAAGTTCAGTTTCTACATCACCTTTAATTATGCAGATTTATAAAAAAAAATATCGTCTAATTAGCGTATTCAGAAAGACAAGAAGCTCTATCAGGTATTTCATCTACATATGCGCTAGTTGCCTTTGATTTCCCTCGCTCCTTCTGGCCAAAAGTGTGTCAGCTAACGGTTTGTCGGCCCTGTGTCTCTCATGAATTGCCCCAATGATAATTAATAAAAATTTTGGCCCGATTCTAGGCCAATAGAAAATTGTATACAGCACGAACCCAAACAAACCGGCTAGACGCAACAAGACAACGACCGAGGGGCGGGCCGCGACAGAGGGATGGGCAGACACAGGGTTGCATTTCGAAAGGGTGGCAGCGGGCCAGCGCCAAACAAAACCAAACAAAACAAAACAGAACCAAGCAAAACAAAAGAAAAGAAATAGCAGCATTGGGCCACAGCTGGCTTCGCTTGGGCATGAAAATCAAATAAGAATTTATTGATTTTTCTTATTTGCCAGCGCGCAAAAACAAAGTCAAGGAAGTGGCCAATAAAAATAATTTGCAAACAAACAAAAGCAAAGCAAAACAACTGAAAAGCGAAACGAAGCGAGGCGAACCAGCGCCAAAAACAAAACTGGCAAAAACAATGTCAATGCACGCCAAAATAAAAGCAATGAACAAGAAGAAGAAGAGGAAGAAGCCGCACGCAAAGACAAGAACAAGCAAAGCAGACAACAGCAACAACAAAAACAATGCGCGTAGCTAAGCACGCAAAGGGTGGAGTAGAAGGAGATCAGAACAGTTGGCATAGGCGCAGGGGGAAGGGGGGCGTGTTGTAAATGTCAGCACAAGTTAACGGAGCCACGCGGAACACACACGCAACAACAACAATGACAAAAGAAATGTTTTGTTGTGCAGCGCCAGGCAAACAGACAACAACACCAAAAACAACAAACAGACAGCGGCACCTGCCGCCGCCGAGGTTCTATGCCAACCATTCCGTTGCGCTCCGACATGTCTGTCTGTCCGTCAGTTCGTAAAGGTTTTGTGGTTGTTGTTGTTGGTGTTGCTTAGCTCCTGGTCGCGTGGCAGCGACACTTGACGTTCAATTCGACTGACTTACCAGCGTTCCTCGTTACTGCTGCGCCTCTGCCTATGCTCTGCCTCTGCTTAGGCCTCTGCCTCTGGCTCTGCTGTTACTTTGATTTGGCTGTCAAAACGTTGGCTGCGCTGCTTATAAAGCAACAGCAAAGAACGCCTATGCGGCTTTACGGTAAAATAAATGAATCACAATCACTGCACTGCACTTAACTATGTTGTAACTTAACCTTTTTTCAAACTTTTGATTTATTTAAAAAATTTATACAACTTGTAAAAATATTCACGCTAATAATTTATTTTACGCTTATTATATTTAATTTCACTCATTCGATACGGTCAACAGCTGACTGTGTTTGCTTTGCGGCCGATTTTAGTGGGATTTTTCACGCGCCCTCACACACACACACGTACGCACGCTGACACACGGACACACAGAACGCCTGCACCTGTGTGCGAGAGTTGTCGAAGAAATTGGTGAAATGCAACGTTTGACTTCGCACGCGCCCCACTTCCAACTGCTTCAACGTTCGAAAATCGACTGACTGTGACTGAAGCGAGAGCCCAGTGCAAACAAGCGACTCAAACTTGTGTGTCTAGCGAAACGGTTGGGCTTGCACCGGCTAACCGTTGGTTCGCCTCGCAACATGTTCGATGTGGGAGCGCGCGCGCATGTGTTTGTGTGTGTGTGTGTGGCTGGGTCAGTTTGGGATAAGCCTTGAGCGATAAAAGGCCGCCACGCTCTGCGGGCTACATTTTTTTTTTTTTTGCTTTGTTTCTTGGTTCTTGGCGTAGGCACCCGCATACCCCAATCTCAATTTTTGTTATCTATAAATAGTAAGTACAGCAAAAACTGTAGCACAGACCCATTTTAGCTACTTGAGTGAATACTTTACGATTCGAGCTAAATTTTATTTATCTTTTGCCTATACTCGAGGGTGCACTTTAAAAATATAGTCTCGGTTTTCAACTACTCTGAATATGTTGAGCTTCTCTTTCACTCTCTCTTTTTTCTCTTCTTCCCTTGGTTTAAGTTGTCCTCAGACTTGCAGCAAAAACAGCTGCGTACTAAGGCATTCACCTTTTTAGCATTAGGCCTCAAGTTTCTAAAGACTTTTTTTTTTGTTTTATAAAAACAATTTTCGTTTTTTTATTTTAACTAAAGTTGTTTTCCTAATTTACAGTATTTTTTTTTTTTTAATAAAAAATAATATTTAATAAATTTTGTGAACTATTTATTTGTATACTAAATAGAACAATTTTATTTTTAATTTAATGTTTTTTTTGTTTTATTATTATTATTAATTTTTTACTGAATTTATTATTTTCTTTTTCCATTATAAATCTGAGCTTCATTTCCTTTTCCTTTTAAAGGAAAAACTTTTTTTTTAAACTAATTTTCTTATCAATTAGCAATATAAATCAATGACTTGTTTATTGTGTTCAAGGGAAATATAATTATCGCAAGGCTCATGAATAGGCACTTAGCAATATCTTGCATAAGTCACCAAATAGTTCTGATAGGCCATGAATCTCATTTGGGACATTTTCTTTATCAGAGCTCACTGGTAGCTAAAAAGTTGCAGAAATTGTGTGATTGTGGCTAAAGTGCGGTATTCATTCATTTTGTGACTAATAGTCATCTATTGATAAGACGGCATTTCTAGGTATACAAAAAGGTGCGGTAAAAACCAATTTGAAATTACTTAAAAAGCAAACACTCAGAGATTAAATGCAATCGATACTAAAAATTAGGTTTAATCAGCAAAAGAATTTTAGCCTTTTGATTTCAGTTTTATTTATATTTATATGAATAGGTTTAGTATCAAATGGGTTTTCTTTTTTAATTAAATTAATTTCGCTAAAAATAAATCGCATTCTTTAAGAATTTCTTCAACTTACTACATTTTTTATTTTCAAATTATTTTATTATATTTACGTCCTGTATACCGCTGCCAACTTGTAGCATTGACTTCTAACCTGTTGTCGACTGCTGGCAGCCGCGTCGAACATGTTGGCTCTGACCAGCGCATCTCTGACGCAACAGCACACGACAAACGATGTTCGTAGCCGGCATTCACGATGCGTCGAACATGTTGCGAGTAAAGCACTTGACGCTGCGTCGCATGCACGTGGCTCATTTGCATTTGCGGTTGTGTTTTGTTGTGCATTGCCCGCGGGGGCTGTCGGCTGTGCGAGGGGCGGGGGTCGAGGGGACGGCTAGTAAAAGTTTGAAATTGCGGCAAATTTATGGTTTAGAATTGAAAATATTTCTGCAGGTGATGTCTTGATTGAATATTAACAATTAATAAGGGGCACTGATTGAAATAACCTAACATATAGAAATTATTTTTTTAATTTATATTTTTATAACAATATTGTAGTTTGACGGAATTTTTAAACTCAATCAACGGCTGTTAAGGATAAATTTGTGAATAATAAGAAATGATTAATAATTAAAACTTTGAATATGTATTAATTGTTCAAGAATTTCAGTAAAAATAGAAAAATATTTTTAAAGCGCATAAAATGGTCAAAAATTAGAATCTTATTCAGATATTTAAATTGCATAGAATTCGTCACTCAATTAATTAAACAGGTTTCAAGCTTCTCTCAAAAAACAGCTTTCAAAGTGCCTTTAAATTGGTATTACCTTATTCATGCATTTAACGCTTAATTGATTCAAACTCAAGCTGACTTTCGCTTTAATGTGGAAACACGTTTAAGAGCATACTAAAAAGCTTTTAGTTCTTTTAGTTCGAGTTCATGTCTTTTAGCTCGTCTTCAGTCTCTTTAGACTTTGTCACTTCATGCAAAAGCAAATTAATTTGTGTCAGGAAACAGCTTTTAAAGCTCATTAAAAAGTTAATGCACTTGCAGTCAATTAGAACTTGCCACCCAGCGCTTCTAAGCTTTCATTTTTGCACAGTAAACGAAGCGAATTAATCTTTATTAAATTATAGATGGAAATCCCGCAGCACTCATTTGATTGAACAGCTGCTGCTGTGGCCAAAAGCGAATGGCCAATGGCAAATGGCAGGTGGCAGATGCATCTCTTCAGATAATGTACAAATCGATTTTTAGCACTTGGCAATTGGCTCGACTGAGCCGCAAATTGACAATTTTGGATGGCGACGAAACTGCACTTGGATTGCAGCAATTTCCGATGCTTTCCCGGATCGCTTTTCCAGTTAACGGCAGTTGCACTTTTCATTTTTGTTTGCGTTTTCATTTGAAAAGGACAAGAATCGCAATCAGCTTCGCTCTTTTTTTTTTCCTCAAAGTTTTTCTTTTCACTGTTTCTTTTTTTTTTTTTTGCGCAAAACTGAAACAGAAGTTGGCTCGAAACGAGCTCACAAAGTTTTTCACTGTTTGCCCTGCCGTCTATTGATAAACTTGACTTCGTATGCACAAGTGCATTTTATTTGGCAAACATCGTCCCCTCCTGCTCGCTCGCTCGCTCGCTCTCCCTCCCTCTCTCTCTCTCTCTCTCTGGCCCTCTCTGGCTCCCTTGTGACAATTGAAGCCTTTGTTTAGAAATTGTGCTAACTCGCGACCAGAGTCGACGTCAAATGTGCATATGAAGATGTTCCCTGGTTGCCAACTAGCCAAGTGAAACCTCGTTTGACTCGAGTTTCACCAGGCTTCAATTCCATCCAAGTCAAAAACTTTGTGGCTGAACTCAATTTGAGGTTTTCAATTAAGAGTAAAGTCAGGGGATTTCGAAATGGATTTCTCATATTTACATTTTGTGCACAAAACACACTTTAGAGAAACTTGCAGTTAAAAATGTAGTTTCTATTTCGCTAAATGATTGTTTTATACGAGTTGTACGTACATTTATCAATTGACGTGAAATGATTGTAAATCTTTTGTTATATTGGCCTCCGTTCTTATATACATACATGTATGTATTATCACATTGAAGGGATAATATTGATGCATTGCATTGCTATATCTATTTTTTTCCTCCGAAATATTATGTCAAATAGCCAAGTAACCCATCGATAATATATCGGCAAACCCATAATTCGGCTTAATTTTAGCTTTCATTAAATATTTTTCTTTTGGAAACGATGAGCACTTCTATTAAGCTTCTATATGTTATATATGTATATGAAAGATTTAATATATATAAAAATATCTAAATTATATCATATCGATATACAAACTGGTTTATCTTTTAAGAACAACTTTCTATGTACATTTACCTCTTCTTAAATCCATCCTTCTTCATAATTTTCTCTTTTACTTCTTTCTTTTAAACTAACCTGATTTTACAAAATCTTTTGTAATTATCTCGTTTTCTGAGATCATCAGCAATTTCTGCACTTATTGGACTCTTATTTATAAAAAAAAAATATATATATATATATATATTGTGTTCTAAGTTTTTTTTTTTTAAGGTGGATGCTTGAGTTGAAATTTGTAATGGTATTTGCAAATGAAAGTATACTATAGGCTGGTCTTGATAGGATAGTAAACTAACCCACTTTTATTATAATTTATCGATATGCTCAAAAGGAATTTCCAAATATTCCCGAGTATCTTTTGAAACTTTAATTTTTGAATAATTTATGACTAATTTAATTAATTGATTATAAACCAATCATATATAAATATATATTATATATAAAATTTTCTATATCGGCAGCCTATCGATGTTAAACTTCTTTAGTTTCATTTTATCAGCGCAAACACATTTTCATTTTGATTTTCGATTTAAACAGTTCATGCATATTGCGTTAATTTTTTGTTTTTGTTCTTGCTTTTGGCCAGCTGCACTGGTCGGCTGGTTGCACTACCTGATTTGGTGCTCTGCCAATTTGCTGGCCAATTGAAAATGCAATGCACGCCCCGGACCAAAAACTCATTTGCAACACTTCACGCAATGCAGGCGATTTCGATTTAGCCAAGATCAAGGGCGATAATAAAGAGCGCGGCGCATTGCAGCGCGTTGCGTGCCACAGCAGCGTCTATAAATAGCAGCAGGCAACAAACAACAACCAACAGCAGCAGCAGCAGCAACAACCACTTCTTGGTCTTATCCCAGCTGGCTGATCTTTACGCAACAACAGCAACAACAACAGCAACAGCAACAAGTAACAGCAACAACAACATTCCTTTCGACATTTAATTAACGATCGCGATTGCAATCAATGCAACGCGTCTTGCCACGCCTCCCCGCCCCCGCTGCCGCTGCCGTTCCCTGCTCTGCCCTACCCTGCCTTGCCCCGCCTGTGGTGGCCAGTTAGCCCAGAAAGCTGACAAATACTGTAATTAATTTTAATTGCAGCGATTGGCGCCCGCTTTTTCCGTCTCATTAGAGTTTGCTGCCTGCGGGCCTCAATTTAGGCCAGCAAATAAAGGGAGCTTGCGAGATTGAGCGAGCTTTGAGGTCCTTTTGGGCCTAGAGGATTGTCTATCATAAACGGAAAGCAGCAGAATTGAAGCAGCTATAAGCAGCAGCAGCAACAACAACAACAACAGCAACAACAACATCAGCAGCAACAACAATGACAACCACGTTTTGGTACGTGTTTTTGCACCTAATTGCAGGCGTGTCGCCTACAAATGTTGCACATCGAAGAGGCAGCAGAGGCGACAGAGGGTCGGGTCGGCATGGCAGAGGATGGGCGTGTCAGAGAGGAAGTCGTGGCATTAGCAGCGCTTAATGCAGCATCAGTTCTTTGTTGATGGCCATCGATGTTGTTCTTGTTCTTGTTCTTGTTGCTGCTGCTGCTCTTTGCATAGCTCTTAGAGTTGTGTGAATCAACTGTAGCGAAAGCAATAAAGTGTTCTACAGCAGCAGCAGAGGACCGCAAGTGTAGGTATTAGACTATGAAATACCCTGTGAGCATTAGATATATATATGTATATGGTCATTTCATTCTATAAATATAAGATTGTATTACTTTATAAAGAAATGAGACAAGCCAATACCCTGTAAGCATTTGCCAATACTGCTATATATGTATGCATAGTTAGCTCTACTTTTATGAATAGAGATAAGAAAGAGAAGCGACCGCAGTTAGTTACTCAACGTAAAATTGAGAAAGATAAGGAAATGCAGAAGACCTCCCAGTCCCTGAAAAGAAGAGTACTCCTATTCAGTTTAAATAAAAAGTTGTTAGTTTTTGCTGCTTCGCAATGTATGAAATTATTTTTAATATATGTCGATATATGAATTTTCGGGGTATATATACATACATCGAATAAAATGATTACAAACTTGAGCAGCTACTTGGTATTTAATGCTTTGCTGATAGGTGATAAATTTATTTTTGTTTTTTTTTATTTTTTTTTTCTTTCCTTCTTTTTTTTTAAAAAAAGTATAAAAGTATTTTATATACAAGGAAGATTACTTTACACGATGAAATGAATTGGAAAAGTATTTTGTTAACATACAGAGTCACAGACCTAATCGAAAAACAATTAGCATAATCATTTAATACTACTGATAATACAATATACAAGTAACATGAAAGCCAATATTACAATCTGCAATTACAGTCTACTATATTATGTATTTATTGCAGTCGATAGCAAATTGTGCTGATAATAGAGACGCAAAGTTTTTGAAATATTTATATAGAGACAGCCTGCTAATATATTTACTGCTAAACCTTATATTGCTGATCAGATTAATAAATAAAGCCAGTGTTGCAAATGAAATACAAGAATTTATAAAAATCTAAATATGTTGCAAGCCTTCAATAATCTAATAGTAGGAAAAAGTAGTTCATAAAGCTTATCATGAATAGATATATGTAGGTACATATGTGCATATTGATCAACTACTTAATAGCTTCATACAAAACTTGGGTAATTTCACAAGACATTACAAATATATAACATAAGCATAATTTCAATCTGACCAATTGCATTATTTTCATTTTTTAGCTATTCCATCTATCACAATTAACAAAGCCTGTCATTTCCATTTCATACAGGGTATCGCACTCATTGAGTGTCGTTTCTTGGTACGTTTTTGGCATTGCTCAAGTGCAATAACAATATAAAATACTTTTAGTGTTCAGTTCATTGAACGTGCACAAATCCAATTAGATTTTCTATATACACATACAATCACTCACACTCACACAAATACTCATACACAGACACGCACACAAGCACAATCAGGCGGACATAACTAATACAGGCATACAAAACGCATTCGCATACACAAGAAGAATTTCGTAGCATACTTTTGTGAGCAGGAAAATTTCACTAGTCAATTTGCCAACTTCAGACTGTGAGTGTGTGTACGAATGTGTGTGTGTGCATGTGTGTGTGTATTCGTCTGCTTGTGTGTATTAAAAGTTTGACTGGCAAATTACTGTGCACTTAATACTGCACTGCACGAGTATTGATTTTAACAATTACATTCATCTTCATATTTCATTAGTTGTTGATTCTGCATTTATTGCCCTAGCAGAGGGAGGCTCTTATACATAGTCAAGTTGTTTGTAACATTAATTTTGTTAAGTACATTCAAATTTAATTATTAGTTTTATTATTAATAGTATAGGTATAAGGAAGACAAAGTCAAATCATTGGTTTGGATATTTTTGTAAAGAAAAAATATTAGCAAATATATTCAAAAAACCGTAAACCTTAACAAATATATTTAAAAAACCATTCCTTTCAAAATTTTAATAGGGATATCTAGAAAATACCTGAAAATTGAGACATTTTTTTAAATTAAGATTTAATAGTTAATATCTAATAATATAAACGATTACTTATTTTAGATAATAACAGTCAAATTTGAAAAATTAATCTGAAATAAAATAATATAGACTCTAGAAAAATTATTTTAATTCAAAAATAATATATGTTTATGTTTATCTCTGAGTATAGAGAGCATATCTTTTAATGCTATAGCTCAATTTATTTTTTTCCTATCACATCCAACATTTTATATTTCAGGAAACATTTATTTTTGTCAGCGCTCTTTTATAGTGGCACCACTACATTTAGTACAACATTAACCACGTCTTACAACACGGAAAACTTCTTCAACGTTCGGACTTATTCACCTTCAATATCTTTCCTTTTATGTAGTTATATATGTAAGAAGTGATTTGTATCTGTCCTCAAAGTCCATTACATCCCCTTAACAACGCCTCACCGCATTGAAACTTTCCCAACTCATAATTCAGTAATATTTTAACTGCCAATGTTGTAGGCCATCAAAAGATTATTTCGACACAATAAGATTTCAATTTCCTTACGCTGTGCTAGAGTATAAAAGAATCTCATTAAAAGTATTTTTCTTGATTGTGCAACAATTTATCAATGCACACGACTGAGTGCATAATCAATTAAGCGGCTTAATTATGCAGCACATTTTGTGTAAATAAAACATAAAAGAAAGAAATAACAGCAATTACTGAAATGCTCTTGAGAAGAAAGAACTTCAAATTAATTTTATTAAATTTATAAATAAAAATAACAAAAGCCACAAAATATGTTCATCGTTATCAATAATATGCCATCAATATAAATTATTAGATATATAAATATGAAACAAATGTGTGCATATAAAAGCCGCAAAGCAGCCGCAACGAGCTGGCAAACCCATAAAAAAACGAATAGAAAAAGTTGTCAGATTTCCATAGAAGACAAAAAAAAAATCCAAAACTTTTGCAGACAATTAAGAAACCATAAACACATGCTGCCATGGCTAACGGAAGCGGGAAACGTTCGCCGAGCACACACACACACACAAACACATATATACATACCTAACATACACATATATATAAATAGTAAATGCCCACACACACACACACACATAGACAAGTCAAAACTGGCAGCCAAAAAGTTGCAAAGCGCAATTTGAAAAACAGTAAATAAGTCGCGACGGATGCGAATGTGAAGGCGGATGAGGAGCAAACGCAAGGATATACGCTGCCAGGACACGTAGCTGGTGCAGAGTCACGAAAGGATTTGCATATGAGCAGCTGCCATTAAGTGAGTATGAGAAAGCGAGTCAGACATAGAGGGAGAGAGAGAGAGAGAGAACGATGCAGGCAATGACATGCCTTGGCAGCAAATTCTATTTCTATTTGTGTGTTTGCTACACCCTACTCTAATGTGCGGCAGGGTGGCCCAAATGGCTTGTGACAAATGTGGCAGACAGGACTCGGCAAGGGGAGTCGCCGGACAGGTGTTTTGCGGTAAATGCGGATATGGTTAGGTGTCAGCCGAGCAGCTCCCGAAAAATAAGGAAAGGAACAGAAGCAAACGCTGAATGTCAACTGCAGCTGAAGTCGACGCAAATTTATGGCAATCGAGTTTATTTTCTTCTTTTTATCTTGGTTTATTTTGATTGAGAACGGAAAGTCCAATGGAATTGATCGGGTTATAGCTAAGTCAACATAGCAGAGTCTTGAGATGTTTGGCTAGATTAGCAATACTTTTGATTCAATGGAAATTAAATGCTTAGCTTTTAGATAAAAATACAATTTTAATTACAAATTTAATATTAATAAAAAAAAAACAATTAAAATTTAATTTACAAAAAAATTAATTAGCTAAAAAATGTTATGATGATATTTGTTATTCATCTGGGAATTGATATAATTTAAATTGGAGACCTTTTGGTAAAATATTATATAATATATATAATTTAGGATATTATATAATATATATAAATTAGCATATTATATAATTTATAAAAATTAGCATATTATATAATATATATAAATAATATAAATATATAAATAATATAATATAATATTTGTAACCATTAAAAACCGAGTATTTTTAAATATGCGAAAAAAAAGGAGTAAAACTTTTATAGAATATTGAATTTTGTATTCTAAAAAAATTAAAGAAGATACATTACCTTAATATTTAGTTTTAATTGCTATGTAATTTAAGTTAAATTTATTTAAAACTCTTTTTTATTTATTATATTTCAATCTTAGCCATTTAAGTTATTTTTAAAATAACCTTTAAAGTAATAAAGCATATTACAAAATGCATATCTGCTTTTAAGCTACAACTTTGTTAACAAATTTCACTTTAGTTTGCTTTCGTTGTGTTTCAATTTCGCTGTGCATTTTAATTGATTTGTCAATCTAGATTAGACTTCATATGCATATGGCGCACATGATCAAGCTTAAGGTCACGCCCACACAGTTGCGGCAGTGTAACAGCATCAAAGAGAAAAGGAGAGAGAGGGGAGAGAGAGAGAGAGAGAGATGTGGCTAGGAGCAGGTAAGCAGCTGGCTCAATGTCTGTGCACCGCAATCATAATTAGTATCCTGTACGGACATGTGTATGATGCATGTGTGGCAGCTATTGCTGATTATGTTACCGTTGCTCTACACACACACACACACACACACACTACACACATACAGAGCTGTGCTGTTTTGTTAGCCGTTGATATATTGGCTTTTAAGCCGACTGCGGTCTGTTGCAATGTCAGCCCGGCAAGGCTCTAAGTGCTCAAAGGACATCACATGAATAATGCGAGGCAATTGCAAAAGGTGCCAGCAGCAACTGAAGTCCTGCGGCATGGCAGGACATCATTAAACTGTAAAAATGGCATTAGAGGCAGAAAGAGTGAGACAGAGGAAGAGAAAGAGAAAGTGCGGACTAGAGCTGAGGCTGAACTTGAGCCTCGGGCAGAGCAGCTTAATTGCAGCTTAGACCTCAATTAAAGCGCACTGGGAAATGGAGTTGGAAAATGTGATTTGTGAGCAAGAGGAAGAGCGCACAAACAGTTTCGTTTTGGTCAAAAACAAACGACGACAAAAGCAACAACAAACAACAGACAACAACAAGAACAATGATAGAGCTGTTGGTAATGATGATGATGGCCATAAAACACCTTGGCTAATTTGCGCAAATTGTTTCCAGTTGCAGCTGACGTAACGATAAGTGAGAAACAAATGTTTGTTGAGTGGAGGGGGGGAGGGTAGAGCGATATAACAGCAGAGGAGATTCGAAAAACTAAAATAGAAAGTGATAGGGGGAGTGAGAGAGAGAGAAACTGGGACATAGCAATTATAACTTATAGAATGACACTAAAGACGAGTGGAGAGCACAGCGCTAAATGGCATTTTAGTAGAAGAGTAGTTTGTCCACTATATAGGGAATTGCGATTGCCACACTGCTAAAGACTTTAATGTTAATAGTAAAAGAAATATGATTTTAACTACTGCAAAAAGTGTAGATGATAAAAGAAGTAGAAAGAGAGAGATTGATAAATGAATTAAAACTAGAGTTATGGCAATTACATTGAATAAAATGAAATAGAGCAGCAGCTAATGGAATTGAGTATGGGAGAAGAGAATAAGGAATAAAAAATTAGACTGGAGTTATGGCAGTTACATAGAATAAAATGCAGTGGAACAAAGTCAACAAAGAATTAAGAATACGAAAATTAAATATTAAAT